>PVNU02001726.1:600000-1200000 GCA_003013855.2 Liriodendron chinense
CAGCAAGATCAAAGGTTCGATCATCAAAAGAAGGGCCAAAATCCAAGATCTAAACATCAAGTGGGCCCACAAGGCCTAATCAAGCAATCTGAACCATTCAAGTCATCACCCATGCAACTAAGCAGTCTCAAATCATGAAGGAATGAGTCAAGAGTCAAAGCATCCAGACATCACCAAGGAATTTGGGAGAAATCAAAGCCTGTATATTCATCCAAAAGGGCTTGATACAAAAGGGGACAAAAACAAAAGTACAAGGCCATATAAAGCAGAGCCAGCTACAAGTCACCAACATAATCATCATCGCCCCTCCTCGCGTCCCGCTCCCGACGATAAAGATCCATCAAAGGAGCAGTCACTGAACCTCCAGCATACCTGCGACGGCCACCTGGAACGTAAAGCGAAGGAAGCAAAGGCCCCTGGCCAAATAGCAGATACTACTCGTCATAATCACGATCCGGGATCGTGAAACGGAAGCCAGGCTGGCCCACCAGAGCCTCAACTCTCTCATCAGCTGGCATCCGAGCAGCTGGAGGAGGTGCAGAACAGGGGACCCGAGCTACCCCAGTGACTTGCCGAAGCAATCTCTCTCCCAAGTACCATTGGAAGGACTCAGCGTCAGAAAGCATAATGCGGAAACATGAAGCATCGTATGCCTCCACGCGCTGGGGTGTGTAGTAGAGAGGGAAACTAGCGTACGGCATCCAGGCAAACTGCAGCAGAAGAGGTTACCACGGTCAGTTACAAGTACAGTACAAGGACAAAGACAAGCAAGATACTTACGTCCTCAACGGTCAGCCCGTCTATATCAGCACGCCAATTGTCCCCGGGAACTCGGGAGTTCCGCTGACGATTCTGCTGATGCTAGTACATGTGGCGATACTGAGCGGGTTCAATGTCATCTCGCATCCTCGGCGCAAGATGCGGAAAATGGTCATAAAAGCAAGTCTGGATGAAAGTACATTTAATGATCAGAGAGAGAAAGGAGGCAAACGGCTCCAAAGAGGATGAAAGAAGAGGTACCTCAACGACAGGCCAGAAGCCTGTGAAGGACCGGCTATGCCGACAGGTCTTGTCTAGACCTTGAAAGAGACGGGTCAGGATGGCCCCATTCCAGTTATAGGGGTGATGAAGGTCCTCGACTAAACGAAGAAATTTAGGATCAACTCTCTCATTCGCATGGCAAAAAAGAAAGGATCCAAAAGCATAGGTGATCATGGCCCGCGCTTTATGGAGGGCCTCTCGCTCGGTGGTAGGGACGACGGAAGCAAAATTGTTGTAAAACCATCGCATCTTCACTTGTTGGCCTTGAAATTCACCCTCAGGAGGGACGTCACCGACAAGCCGCAGCCAATCAGTGGAAGAGAGGGGAGCTAAAGAGCTAACTTGAGGGACAATTGCCCCATGAAACGGGAAACCTATCTGCATGTAAATGTCCAAAGGGGTTATCCCCCATTCTCCACAAGGAAGCTGGAAGGTGTGGGTCTCATCCCGCCACCTCTCACAAAGGGCCGCAAGCATCATGCGGTTGGCGTCGTTGTTATGGAAGCGTAGGGTGAGGAGGCCAGCAAAAGGAGTACCATCTAGTACTCGCTCAAGCAAGGGCTGTGCCTCCTTCATCCAATTGTCCCAGCGATCCCTGGTACCTCGACCCTTGATAGCAGGAAGAGGTTGATGCTCCATAGCTAGGGAACACATGTGGTCCCCTCGGCGGACAATGAAAGCAGGATCATCCTCGTCAACCACTTGGTGGCCCCTAGTACCATCCGCCATGGAATCCTACAAGCTTGGCAAGGTAAGTCCCTATCCTTTACCCATTAAAATCCAAATTCTCATCCAAGAAACCCATGGGATTGGACTCACATTCAAATGCAAAATCTAAAGTCCAACTCCATGTGTCACTTAGGATATGTGTTGGGCCCATTGGAAAAAGTAAGGCCTGCCTTAAAGAAGGTGGCATGGCATGCCTCAGGTAAGAAAAGTCCATCATCCAAGGACACATTTTGGACAACAAATGCACTCAAGTGCCATGAGATCAACTAAGGATGAGAGTCCTACTTCACATGAGAAGTTCCTCTTCAAAGACCACATGTGGCCAAGGATTGACTCACTTTTATGCCAAGGTCATGATTCTCACTCAAAATGTTTCCATCTTTTTACACATGTGCATGGACAAGTGGGGAATAGAAAGGAAACGGGTCTCCAAGAGCAACCCAAATGCCTCATCTCAATGGATTGGAGAGAGCACATAGCCCACTTGAAGAACATGAGGACCCATTCATGGGTTAACCATGGGCAACCTTATGTGCCTCATCTTGATGAAAATTTTGACCACGAAAATGCAACAAGGAGGTCTACCCATAAACATATGAATCAAAGAAGCTAAGGGTAGAAAGTTGATGCACATAGCCCACATGAAGAATCAAGGTTGAAAATGCCCATGAAAAAGGCAAGTTTGGGCAACTTATGTGCACCAACTTTTTCACCAAAAGGGAGACCATTTGAGCACAAAAGAGCATGGCTTGAGGAGTCACCCAACCATCATGAAAATGGATAAGAATGGTACACATAGCCCACTTGAGTATCAAAATCCAAAATGTCCCAAGGCATGGGATAAAAATGGGCAACCTATGGGTATCATTCTTTCCCACAAATGGAAAGAAAAACCACTCATACTTGAGAATGATAGTGGATGACCCACCAAGTCCCCAAAGAAAAGATCAAGGACCCATGGTTGTATGGGTAGCTCACTTGAGAATCATCCATTTGAGGTTGATAACATCTAAGGGAAACTCTTGAAAACCACAATCCTACCACAAAGAAAACCATTTGAACTTAGTGAGATTGTGAGAACAACTCACTCATGGGACTTGTAGATGGTCAAGTAGCTCAAGTCCTCCATCCATTAAAGAAAAGAGCATGAAAAAAAAAAAAAAAATCTACATGGACAAAGTGTAGTGGGGCACACATGGTTCAAAGAAGTGCCCAAGTTTCAACGAAGGCCCAAAAGCCCATCCACATGAAAAACTTCAAGGAACCCACCACACTTTGTACAAGGATGTACATCATAATCAAGAAATAGTGGAAGACTTGGGCTACTTGTCCATATAAGCCCAACTAGGAAAACTAGCCCACTTGAGATCCAAAATGAAGAATGGGCTAGCCACCTTGGTCCATACACATGTAGAGAAAGATGGGGTCACCCAAAGTGAGCCCCATGAGCCCAAAACTTAAGATGGGCCCTACCATGCCCATGGGCCCAAATCTTGAAAAGAAGAGGGAAAAGAAAGTGAGCTCCAAAGGAAATATGACAAGAGAAAGAAAGTAAGAGGGAGCCCAAAATGAAGCATTGGGCCCATCAAATACACCAAGGACCATGACTTCACTTTGAGCCCATTTGATACACATGAGAAGAGGCCCAACTCCCATGAAAAAGATAGAGTATTTTGCCATGCACACTTGACGACATGGCAAAGTTACTCTTTACATGCACATGGAGGGAGTGTGAAAAAGAAAAAAAAAATGAGGAAGTGGAGAGCTTGCAATGTCCTTCTCCATGCACCACCTTTGAAAGACTTGAGATCTAAGAAAAGATCAAGAATGCTTGGGCCCACCTTCACACCCCTTTGAATAGCTACATGAAAAAGAAAAAGGATCATGAGAAGAGACAATGAAGATGGAAAAGGACAAGAAAGAGAAAGGAAGTGGTCCATACCTTTACCACTCACCAAAGAAGGACCACCTTGCTGTCCCAAGATTTCTCTAAGGCCCACCACTTGAAAAGAACAAAGGACC
Organism: Liriodendron chinense; assembly: GCA_003013855.2. NCBI lineage: Eukaryota > Viridiplantae > Streptophyta > Magnoliopsida > Magnoliales > Magnoliaceae > Liriodendron > Liriodendron chinense. The sequence continues at coordinate 603,793 of PVNU02001726.1, forward strand.
ACCAAAGAAGAGAGAGGAAACTTGAAGAAAGAAAGAGTATGAGAGAGAGAAGAGAGAGATTGCACGTTTGAGGGGGGGAGGGTGCCCCATGTTATATAGAAAAGGGGAAGGCACCCTTTTACCCAGCCCCCTGAAGAGACCAGGAGGCAGAGACCGGGCGGGCGGCCCATGGGAGGCCGTCCTAGCCTTCACCTACTTGAAACGACCTCCCTCTCCCTCTCCTTGGGAAGAACTCCTCCTTGGGAAGGGTGGTTGCAAGTGAATCTTGTACCTCCATGTAAGATTGAAGTGATGGAAGAGAATGGTGAGAAAAAAGAGGAAATCTCACCAAAATCTCATCTCATGAGAAATGGGTGAGAAATTGGGTGGGTGATGTGGAAAAGTTCCATGGAATTTCCAAGAAAAAGAAAGGAAAATTTGACTTGGTCAAACAATGATCTCAACCATCCAAAGGCATGACCAGATGATCCAAACCATTCCAAGAGGAATCCCAAGAATCTCCGCCCTTGATTACTGTTCACATGTACAGTTTTTGGTCCGAAGACCTTAAACTACGTCGGGACCAAGGTCCCGAGGGATTGTCAATAAAACCGGCATCAGTCTTCTTCAAGATCTGGTGGCTCCGGATATTTTCAGAAAATCAAAAAAATATATACATCACTTGTACAGTTTCTGGTCCGAAGACCTTAAACTACGTCGGGATCAAGATCCCGAGGGATTTTTAATAAAAATGGGTATCGATCTCGACCATCAAAATCAGAATCGATGACCCAGAATTTTTTCCAAAAAAAGAAAACAAAAAAATGTCTTTCCTCTTTTAAAGTTTTGGGTCCGAAGACCTTAAACTACGTCGGGATCAACGTCCCGAGAGATTTTTAATAAAAACCAACATCGATCCCAGCCTTTCAGGCCAAGATCTGATGATCTGGATCATTTCGAAAAAACAAAAAAAAATGTGTTTGTCCCCCCTTTTACTAAGTCTTGGTCCGAAGACCTTAAACTACGTCGGGATCAACATCCCGAGAGATTTTCAATAAAAGCCGGCGTCGGTCTTGTTTGCTCACATCAAGATCAATGACTCCGGACATTTTCAAAAATCATAAAAATATATTACCAGCCCCGCTTTTAAAGTTTTGGTCCGAAGACCTTAAACTACGTGAGAGATTTTCAATAAAAACCGGCATCAGTCTGGATTGTCCATCCGCTGACACCGGACATTTTTCCAAAAACAAAAAAAACATGTTTGCCCCTCTTTTGTACAGTTTCATGGTCCGAAGACCTTAAACTACACTGGGATTAATTTCTCGGGGGACCTTTCTCGCTTTCAACTAAAAACCGGCATCGGCCTCGACCGTTGGGATCATGGTTCGATAACCCGGATCATTTCAAAAATACCAAAAATATTTTAAAGCTTTCCATAAAAACCAGTATCAATCTTGATCACCCGAGTTGAAATCTGGAACCTTTTCAAAACAAAAAAAATATATATATATATATACAATATAAAACAAAAAAGTTTTCATCACCAGTTTTGATCCACCAATTTATCCCCAGTGGTCCGAAGACCTAAAACAACACTGGGATTAACTTCTCGGGGGCTTTCTTTCCTAACCTGTTCCAGACATGGCTGACACTTGATCGTACGGGTGTCTGGAATCTTTTAAACAGGTAAAGGCTGAGGCGGGCAGAACTCCGCAATCCTGTTCGTGTTGAACGCACCGTGATAGACAACCTTGAGTTGGAAGTCGCTGTTGAAGCTGACGGATGTTCCCTGTTCCTAGAACTCATGAAGGGGATTAAGGCTGTTGGGAGGTGAAGCTCACCCTCACGGAATTGTGAGCAACGTAAGACCCCAAACTGGACTGACTAAGGGAAATGTGAGGATGTGGCTCATCTTGTGGCCGAAGGAGTCCGTCGGACGATACGTGGTCTATGTGCATTGCACATGAGGAACAGGCAACTTTGTGGGTGTGTTGACTGAAAACCCTCAAAATCCCCTCATCCGAAGATGTAAAACTACGGCACTTAACTGTGTGAGACTCGTTTTGCTCGCTGACGTAAAATGGATCGGGTGCCTTACCAGCAGTAGAAGCTGGAAGTGGATGGAAATTCCATATCTTTTCCCTGCATTTCAGAAAAATCACAAAATACAAAAACATTGCAAAATCATCTCTTCAAAAATCACAAAAATATTTCCATCAAATATCTGCAAAAATCACAAAAATATTTCCCTTGCTTTCAATCAAAATATTTCAAAAATCACAAAAATATTTCCTGTGTTTTCAATAACCAATCTCTATCCTGATCGCTCAGGTAAAGATTCGGACCACATATCTACAAAAAAAAAATCACAAAAATTAGCATCCCCAGCACTACAATTCAGGAGTCTTGAACTCCGCTCACTTCACAGTATGGGATGACGGATCCAATCGCCCGCAAATTGGAATCTTGACCAAAACGGGCAACCAAACACCATCTCAATCACATGTATGCCCAGAAGAACATCTTGAAGTCGAATGATATCCTCATACATTCTCATTAGCAAAGAAACAGCATCTTGGGACGATGGACCTGATCGACCACGGGTCGGGATCTTGACCAACCCGCTGTCCAAACCTCCGTATCAAAAAGAAAAATCCCCAAGGGAGTACAACCCTGCAAGCAATAAGCTCAAAGTTCTCTACACCCATAGCAAAAGTAAAATCATCAAACTGAAAGAGAATGAGCCAAAGCCATGCATTCATCATGCATCTCCATGCATCAGCATCCATCGCATCAATCATCATGTTTACCTGCTTTCAAAATAAAAGTCGGTTAGCTAAAGACCCCACAGGCATCCCTAGTGGAGGCACATGCGAACCAGGTTTTCATTTCAAAAAGACAAAAAATATTTCTATTTGCAAATAAAAACCCCACGGAGTATCACTCCCCAGAGTGGGTATCTTTTCAAAAATTCAAAAATATTTTCTCAGTAGAGCGTTCTGCCTCCAACACACCAGGAGATCTTCCATATCTCTGGGTAGGAGCCAACGCAAAAATCAAATAAGATCCGATGTCTCGCGGTTTCCCCGGAGACCATCGGATCCAATGCACTCAAAGTACGGTCGAACTGAACTCCAGTGTCAGTGCGGTCGTACCACATGCCAAGATACAAAAAGATGAAAGCCAAAAGGCTCGGTCATAGAAACCATTTGAACAGGTGGAAACGATGAATTGTAACCCAAGTATCAAAATCAGCAGATTGGGTGGAAAGAGTTCACCCGCACATACCTAGGCGTGGATGCCTGAAGTACCTTGACTGAGTCCAAGTCGGCGTAGTAGAATCCCGTAAGACTATCGGACGCAGGGCGTCTAACCACTTTGACAGTCAAGCGAAACAAGTACTCCTGGAGTGATCTGGGAAAACATCAAACATCACACAATCAGTCTCAGGGTCAGCATCCTCGTAAGACTAACGGACGCAGAGGCTCTGCTGTACCTTTCCGATGTTAGTACCGATCGGGAATGGAAGGGTTGCGATTGGGTACCCAGGTTGCAGCAAACTGCAGGGACAATCGCAATGTTTTCTCCAAACTCTCGCGGTATGTGCGAGTTATCAATTTCCAGACAATCAACTGACTCAGATACAAAGGACAACAAAGATTCCAGACCACAATCAAGGAAAGAATGAATTGCAAACTAAGCACCGAAACCAGCAGATCGGGTGGAAAAGCCCACCCGCACATACCTAGGCGTGGATGCCTGAAGTACCTTGACTGAGTCCAAGTCGGCGTAGTAGAATCCCGTAAGACTATCGGACGCAGGGCATCTAACCACTTTGACAGTCAAGCGAAACAAGTATTCCTGGAGTGATCTGGGAAAACATCAAACATACAATCAATCACAGGGTCAGTAACCTCGTAAGACTGTCGACGCAGAGGCTCTGCTGTACCTTTCCGATGTTAGTACCGGTCGGGAATGAAAGGGTTGCGATTGGGTACCCAGGTTGCAGCAAACTGCAGGGACAATCGCAACGTTTTCTCCAAACTCTCGCGGTATGTGCAAGTGAGCGATCTCCAAACGATCAACTGGCACAGATGCAAAGGCAAGCAAAGATTTCAGAACATGATCTATGAATGACCGGGTCAGAAGTGGGGTGTCCACTCGCTTTGGCATTCGGTTGCACGCAACCTCTGCCAAAGAGGGGCATCTGTAGACACCCCACCTTCGGCTACACTGTTGGTAGAGATAGCTGGTTGAATGGAGGACCATACCCCCAAATCCCAAGTCCAAACTCAGCCAAACTCACCCTTGTAAGCCCCATTCCATAGCCCAGTTCAAGCCTGAACCCAGTCAACCCAGTCCTAAAAACCACCCTGAAAAACCCCCCATAAAAAAGGCCAGTCAAAAAATCCCAAAAAAAGTCAAACTCACTGAGTCAACTCGCTGAGTTAACCCGCTGAGTCAACCCGTCGAGTCAACCCGTCGAGTCAAAACACCGAGTCAACCCGTCGAGTCAACCCGTCGAGTCAAAACACCGAGTCGACCCGCTGAGTCAACTCACTGAGTCGACCAGCGAGTCCAACAGCAGCCCCGAGGGAACGGCCGTACTCGCTGGAAACCGAGGAGCGGCCGTACGGGCGGCCCATGGCAGGCCGCCCGGACAAAATTACGGGTTCTGCCACTCCTCGCTGCTATAAATACCCCCCTCCCCTTCTCATTTCAACAAGCCATTCGAGTCCATTTCAGCCCGAGAGCTCTGAGTCCATCTCTCCACCCTTTAGTCCATCTTTCCACCAAGGAGAGCCCGAGTGAGGAGAGTCTAACCCTGGTCCAGCCCAGCCTGACCACTGGTCCAAGCCTCCCAAGCCATCTAAGTCTTGATCCAGCCACTCGAAGCCAACCCTTGCGACACCTCCGTCCACCCAGCTACTCATTTTCCAGCATCATCTCATTTGCATCTAGCATAAGTGCAACATTTACTTTTCTTCCAACCCCCCTGCTTCACTACAAGCACCTTGATTACTCAAACACACATGCATATGTCTTTATATTAAGCACCTGTCAGTTCGAGCGTATGCTCTGGGCTTGCCCATTGTTGGAACCTGCCCATCAGAAACTCTTACTGTTCAGACCTGCATTCACGCTTCACCATAGAACACCTTGATCATTCAAGCACACTGCATACGTCTTATATTAAGCACCTGTCAGTTCGAGCGTACGCTCTGGGCTTGCCCGTTGTTGGAACCTGCCCATCAGAAACTCTTACTGTTCAGACCCGCATTCATGCATCATGTCATCCATGAGAATATACGAGGATTAAATTAGACTTTCAAGTATTCGATCGATTCTGTGAAGTAGAGACCGTACTTCGGTACGGGCAGTGTGTGGGGTGCTTAACCTCTTCCCACCCTGTAACCGTGATCCCTTACCTTGAATCTCTGATCACAGATCAACAGGAGTCATTTTAGAGGAAGGAATCTTCGGATTCTCTTCTCTAACGTTTCTACGGGGTCTAGCCGACTGTAGATTCGAAGTAACTGGCTAGTGGCGACTCTGGTCTTATATAAACCCGCTTAAACACATCCAGCTCAATACGACAACCAAACAAAGCCCTCGAGAACGAGGCAAGCCAGTGGCACAAACGGCGATTTCGCACTCACGCACCTCTTCTTCTTCTTCTTCCGAAGGGAAAGGGAGAACGACGTCGTGTGGGAGCGCGGGAGAAATCGGCGAGGGTCCACATAAACATACCCAAGCACTTGGCCTGATTGACTGGCCCGACTAATCCAAAGGACCCAGATGACATAGGGCGTCACATACATCCACAAGTAATGATACATTATAATATTGTAAATTCATATCATTTAGGCATTTTCGCGAGCATGTTATCAATCAAACATCAATAGAGACATTTCATCGAATATGTTATCAATCAAACAACAAAAAAATCAAGCAATCACTAACTAAAACTTGTCGAGAAAAGCTTGAGGGTGAATCTTTACCTTAGAGCTAAATTTGCTCGATTTGGATGTGGCCCTACTGATTCGGATGAGGCCCTAGCGTAAAATTTTTAGGAAAAACCTCAAATACCTATGATTCAACACAAATCTAGCATTAATAACTTAGAATTATATACTAATTAACTTCTAATTAGGGTTTAGGGTTTAAATACCTTTGATTTAGAAAAACCCTAAATTAATTCGACAAATCGGGGCCCAAGGTTGATGCACCACCGGAATCCGAACGGAGCCGAGCTTGATTTCGGTTCACGCAATAGCGTGCGCCACCTCAACGACCAATAAAGGTCCAAAACATAGCATGCTAGAAACGACAAAAATAAAAGGGGATTTCTAACCCTAGTGGCTCATAAGATAGAAAATGAAAGGAAGAAGTGTAGAGATAGGTAGGAGACCTCTTACCTAGCAAGGGGTGGAGAATCTAACTTGACATCAACGAATCTTGGCCGTGGATGATGCGAAATCGAGCATAGAGGCCATTGAAAACCTGTAAATTCGAGAATCCCAAGAGCTTAACGGATGATTTGAAGGAGAAGAGAGGTTTAGGAAGATAGGAGAAGGGTTAGAAAGATTTTGAAGGGTTTTGGGGAGCTTAGGGTAGAAAAGAGGAGGAAATAAATGAAAGAGAGATAGGTTCGAATGGGATTTAAAACACTTTTTAAAAAAACTCATTTGGTTCGGTGCGCCGAAGCCCAAAAACTTTGAAAAATCGCGTTAAAAAAGTGTACTTCGGCTTGGACCGAAGCCTTCAGCTCAGGCCGAAGCTCGCTGGACAAACTTTCGGTGCGCCGAAGGCCCAAATCCAAACCTCCTTTCGGTACGATCTGGTTGGTCGGCTCGAACTGAAGGCCTCCTTCGGTCCCACGAAGGGCACCTTCGGTGTGCCGAAGCTTGTTGTTCAGGAATTTTTCTGTCTGCCCAGTTTTTTTGAAACTCCACAATTTCACTGACCCCCTGGACAGTGTCTGCTTATTTACATGAAATAACATTTAAGTAAATGTTTTAAGTTATTTCATGTAAATAAGGAAATACCCTCATTCAGATTCAATAAAAAATACTAAAAAAATCAAATTTTCAATAATAAAGATTTTAATTTTTTAATCCAAGTATAAATCGCGGATTTTTAAAATTTTTAAAATATCAAAATTAGGCTAAAACACCAAGACTATTAAAATATTCATGATGGTTATGTCGATTATAAGTAGATTAGTAATTCAAGCCATTACTTAGACTCTATGACATAATGATATACCCAAGTCAAACCAGTCATCGAAAAGTTCTTCCGAACTATGAGAGTTTCCAACTCTTAAGCTAATTCCTTCATCTTCTTGGGCAAAATCACTTGTTTTGGTCTCAAATAAGTGTGAACACATGTATGGGCATGCACTACAATTGACAAATTGAAGGTAACGCCCAAGGGCTTTTGATTTCCAAGTTAGCGAAAATCCGAGGCGTTACATCGGAGCAAGTTCGAGCCTCAAACCTAGGGTTTTTCTTCCCTAGGTTCGGAGCTCCAGCTGTCTGAACCTGGAGTAAAGCGTCCGTACGGGCGACCCCCTGGGTGGCACGTATCCCTATTTACTAAAGCTACCACTTCTCGTAGCTATAAATACCCCATCTCCCCTTCATTTTCAGCATCCAAAAGTTTGAAGTCTTCTACCTTGAGTAGTGACTCATCTTTCCAATCCCATTAAAAAATTCATAAATTCAGAGCTTTTTGCCCGATCAATGACTCACCTCCCTTTCGCTCGTTAATTCGTCCCTCCACTGAGGAAAACCCAAGTGTGAGTGAAGAGTTTAGCCTCGGTCCAATCCAACCTAACCCTGGTCCAAGCCTCTGAAGCTATCAAGATTCCAATCCAAGCCGCTTGAGCTACCTTACACGACACTTCTATCCACCTAACCATTTATACATCAACATCATCTAGTTCATATCCAGCATAGTCTAACACTCTTTGTTTTCCCAACCCCTTGCTTATCGCATCATAACACTCCCTAACACTTGATCAGTCTTAGCGTATGCTTTATGGTTTGCCAATCTGATAGAATCTTGCCCATCAGAAACTCTGACTGATCAAATACATCATCATACATTGTTTATAGCACCTGTCAGTTCGAGAAGTATGCTCCGCAGCTTGCCGATTTGATCGGATCCTGTCTAACAGAAACTCTTACTGATCAGACCCCATTAGGCATCATTTTAATATTTTTCATTTTCTTTGAGAATATATGAGAGTTAATCCTAACCTTCAAAGATATTCAGATTCAGTGAAGTAGAGACCGTACATTCGTACGGGTAAAGTGGGTGCTTAACACCTTCCTACCCTGTAACCGTGGTCCCTTACCTCGAATCTCTAACCACAGATCAAGGAGTCATTTTAGAGGAAGGAATTTTTAGATCCCATTCTCTAACGTTTTTACAGGGTCTAGCCGATTGTAGATTCGAAGTAAGTGGCTAGTGGTGTCTCCAGTCTTATACAGACTCATTTCCAAACACATCAAGCAAAGCGCAACACTAGAAAATCCCTCAAGAGAGAGGCAAGCCCGTGGAAGCGGTGGCATGTGCTCACACCCTAAAGGGGAGGAAACGCGAACCTCCAGCATTTACATATAATGGTTCAACTACTTGTCTACTCCATTTTTGGTTACTATCTTAACCCACGAAAATACCAAATTTCACTATAATGGAGGTTTTAAATCAGGTTTACCTCTCAATCTTTACATGATGGTTTTTGCACAAGTTCACCTCTCAACCTGAACGAAGATTTTCAAGGTTCATCTCTCAACCTCGGTATTTGATAGGCTCCACCTAACCTAGGAGTTTATAGGTTCCTCTCAACCTACACGTATACACCCGTGTTGGTGGATCCCCTTGGAGACTTGATTTATAATTAACAAATGAGTCAATGGTCAACTAATGAACCTAAATTTTAGGCCCAACTAATGTGCCAAGGATCCTCCTAGGAACCTGAATTTAGACCTAACTAATGAGTCAAGGTTCAACTTATGAACTTGAATTTTAGGCCCAGCTGATGAGCCAAGGATCCATAATGGAACCTGGTTCGATTTTGAAACAAAACTCTTAAACTCTAATGGTATGAGCTTTGAATGCTCCATCTTGTGATTAAACATAAGGAAGATGACTTGGAATGATTAGGATTAGAGCCTAATGGTATGAGTAATGACGGTGGCTTCTAATACACTAAATTTTATCCAAAAATCTAAAAAATTGAGCTAAAAATATATAGAACAAAAGCTCCAATGGATAAAAAATGGGTAGCAACGGCTAACTATCGACCGATTGATTGACCGGTTTAAGGGGGTCTTCGACAGGTCGCTCGACCCATCTAATTTAGGCTTGGGATTGGTTGAAGTTGCTGTCCCATTTTAGCATCTGTCGATCGGTCTACAGGATCTATAGACCTATTTACAACACAATGAGTTCTGCTGTTTTTGGACAATTTATTTATAGCAGCTCACTAACCTCTAAGGCCTTATAACTCCTGAAGCCATTTTATGGTGACTAAAAGTTTACTTATGGGATAATGCCATCTAAAGATTTAAGTTTTGTAAGGTTCAAGGGTTTTGGCTCACCAAGGCATCTCATTTACCTGTTCCTTCTTTCTTGATGGAGTTCGTCCACTTGAGTCTTTAGTCTTCTTGTTCTTTAGGCTCAACCAACACCTAGACTCATTGACCCACATAATTGACAAAGAAGGTGCACTAGTATGCCACAGAAAAGTGCACTAACATAGATATGGTATGCGCAGTAGCCATGGATTGTGTATCAAAATACTTCAGGGGTTTCTTTCATTAAACTTTTATGTCGGTCTGATATAATGACAAGACCTGAAAGATACTCTAATGTACAATTGAAGTAAGAAACCAATTCCAAATATTATTGTTCTTAGATTCCTCGATACCAAATGCTACTGGTAGGATATGATTGTCTCCATCCAAGGCTGTGGAGACGAATATAACACCCTTGTATTTACTTTTTAAATGCATCTCGTCGATAACTAGCACCCTTTGCAACTGCCATAGATATCTGTCGAACCTTCTTGTTTGTGGGTTAATAAGCATGACCGTCACCGTCCCTGGGTTAACCCTCCTCATGAGCTCATGTAAATAGGTCAGGAGTTCATTGTAAGAGTCTTTGTAAGATTCAATTACAGTTGCGATCTCCTTAACTTGCCATGCCTTCTTATAGCAGATATGAATATTATATTTATCATGCATGTCCAATATAGTGTCACTCAGCCTTAATCTCATGTGCTGCTCAATACGACTAATAACTAACTTGCTGGCTAACTTACTACTTGCTTGCCGGTGATCGCTCTTCATCCATGACATGCCACATGCGTGTCTTAACATGTAATTCCTTATCTTGAATATCCTTGCATAATTCACTCTAGATGTATGAACCCTTCATTCACAATTATCTTAGATACACACCATGGTGAATCTCTTGGATGATGAGTACAAGACCTTATACTGGAGTTATTTGCGAATTACAAATTAGTCCAAAACATACTAGTATCGTTTCTTGTCCTTAAACGTTTGTCCAACGATTATATCAAGTGGGTCATCCAACGAATCCGAATATTCCGACAGATCTGGTGCGTCATCCTCGAAAGGCACATTAACTAGACCAGTAATGAAGTTTGATATTTGAGGTGGCTCGGACAGTGGAATGTCGTTGAAATGTTCACAAGAATGTGAGGATGAAGGCACATTTACTCTTATACGTGGTGAAAACACATGTATTCTTGTAGGTAAAGGTGAAGATGAAGACATATTTACTCTTGTAGGTGATGAAGGCACATTTACTCTTGTAGGTGGTGAAGGCACATGTACTCTTTTAGGTAAAGATGAAGATGAAGACATATTTACTCTTGTAGGTGATGAAGGGTCATATACGCTTGTAGGTAAAGGTGAGGATGAAGGCTCTGTATATTCAAATTTTAGGCTAAGGTCAGCTAGCTAACTCCACGTTCCTCACATGGATTTCCCATTGCAAGCTCATCATGTTCAATGACAACATCACATTTAACACCACTCCAATCGACGGGGTTTTCATGTATGGTCTCATTAATGCAATGCATTGTCTCTATGATTAAAGGGATGTATGTATTCGAATGCTCCAGCTATGCTGCTAAGAACAGTCGCACGTCTTTGTCGTCTTCAATTTCAGATGGAGGGATTGATTGGTTTGAGCATGAGTATATCACTTTCATTTTGTTATCATAATCCTCTAGTGTAGTCTTAATAATATTGTACATTTTAGAAAAGAGCTCCTCATATGTAGTCTCGACACTCTAAGTAGTAGTTTTTTACTTTACACCCTTATACGTGAATCCATTATTTTCACATATTAACTCCTCACCATACGAGTATATAATAATTCTAGCAGCCGTTACCGGTAAACAAAAAAAAAAAAAAAATTGTAAGCGAATCGTTACACAGATTATAGTTTTTTTTTTGTCAGTAGAATGATGTAATCGGTGAGAAGTTGTGACAATTCACTGTTCTTTGAATTTGTTTGACCGAGTACAATGATATTCAACGAGAACTCTTTCACTGTACAATGATATTCAAAGAAAACTCTTTCACTGTACAATCATTGAGTATAAAGAAATTTCACCAATTGCAATGAAATTGACCGAGTTCTCTTTGAATATCATTGTATTCGGTGAACTTGACTGAGTTCAGTGTCAATTTTACTGTAATCGGTGAAATTTCACCAAGTATAATGAAATTGACTGAGTTCAGTGATATTCAAAGAGAACTCAGTCAATTTCATTGTACTCGATGAAATTTCACAAGTTCTCACTGATTACATCCTTCATTCCCTCAAATCCTACTTGCGAAAAAACATATTGATTCTTAATTCTTACCTGCTGTTAAAACTAGAAAAATCGTGCTCGTTAGTAGCTTTTCCTGTGTTTCATTATTCTGAGGTTCTGAGTATAGAGACATTCATAGACAATCATAAGCAATCACAAAGTATACACGAGAAAGCACCGCGAGATGAATTTTATTCCAGAGATTCCGAGATCTTTTACATTCCAAGTTGTGAACTAGCCACGAACCCTTAATTACATCAATGGATGATCACCCATGATTAAAAGACAAAAGTAAATGCATGCGTTATCATAGATGAATTAAATAAAGCGTTAAAAGAGCATAAATATAAATAAAGCACAACATAGACAACACAGAGATTTTTACATGAAAACCCTTACGGGAGAAAACCATGGCACAAAGCGACAAGATTCCACTATGACTTGCAGTTATACAATAGATGGAATATCAAAGGGATGAAGCCCAGATAGATCGAGCAAGTAGTTTAAATTGTCAGGGATTATAGTCTCAAGTTCATGGTCGCAGAGACCAAGTTTAGGATTCCTTATGGACCAAGCCATTGTTAAGACCAGTTAGATGTTGGTCCCATACTCTTTCGGGCGTTCCTAGTTGACTAGCAACTAGGATTTTAATCGAGTCATATATCTCAGTATCATCGCGCATCTCTGTGGACGAGATAACTTTCAGGAATACACTCCACAGTTTCCACTTAGTGCAACTAGGGCCAGTGACCGTCTCGTGTTTGGACGGGTAACTTGTTGGAAGGCACTCCATGGGTTCTTAGTGCAACCAGGGCCAGTGACCGTCTCGTGTTTGGACGGGTGACTTCTGAAAGACACTCCATGGTTCTTAGTGCAACTAGGGCCAATGACCGTCTCGTGTTTGGACGGATGACTTGCTGGAAGGAACTCCATGGGTTCTTAGTGCAATCAGGGCCAGTGACCATCTCGTGTTTAGACGGGTGACTTGCTGGAAGGCACTCCATGGGTTCTTAGTGCAACTAGGGCCAGTGACCGTCTCGTGTTTGAACGGGTGACTTGCTAGAAGGCACTCCATGGGTTCTTAGTGCAACCAAGGCCAGTGATCGTCTCGTGTTTGGATGAGTGACTTGCTGGAAGGCACTCCATGGGGTCTTGGTGCAACCAGGGTCAGTGACTGTCTCGTATTTAGACAGGTGACTTACTGGAAGGCACTCCATGATTTCTTAGTGCAACCAGGGCCAGTGACCGTCTCATGTTTGGACGGGTGACTTGCTGGAAAGCACTCCATGGTTTCTTACTGCAACCAGGGCCAGTGACCGTCTCGTGTTTAGACAGGTGACTTGTTGGAAGGCACTCCATAGGTTCTCAGTGCAACCAGGGCTAGTGACCATCTCTTGTTTGGACGGTTGACTTGCTGGAAGGCACTCCATGGGCTCTTGGTGCAACTAGGGCCAGTGACCATCTCGGGTTGGACGGGTGACTTATTGGAAGGCACTCATTACCTTAGCCACTCAACTGACGGATCCCGCTTTGGATAAGATGCACATCAACTGGTCTTAATGATAAAGTATTTCAGACGTTTTAGAACTCTTTGATTACGGTGTTCGATGATAACCATAGTCTCCTTTGATTTAGTTTCGTATCTCGATCCGGGATGAAATAAATTCATGTAATGGATGTAAATGAGTACGGTACAAAGTAAATATGCTTTATGTATGCTCGAGAGAGGATTGCATTTATGCTAGATGTTCAGTGTATTAGACAAATTATGCATTTGATTTAATTGATCTGCTTCATGTATATCTTTGTGTCATCGATATTTTGTCTTTGCTTCTTTGAGATCGCAATTGATTTCATTTGGCATTAGTCAATTTTCGGGCCATCAGGGCACTTCCCTAAGGCTGAAAATGACTAAGTAGTGGACCTGTTTGCAGTCTGATCGGGGCATTCGATAGATACCATTCATGATCATCTTTGAATAGGGGTGGATTATGTCCACGATGGTCACAGTGCGATCGCATTTCGATTCGCTTAGCATAGGTCGATTTTCGAGCCGACAGGGCACTTCTCAGGGTTGAAAATGACTAAGTACTGGACCTGCTGACCGCTTAATTAGGGTATTCAGGTCTCCTGAGTTTAGATAACCTCGTCGCAGTGCATGATTATGATGTATCATGTTATGGTGGAGAGAAGTTTCCCTCTCGGGGTCGGTCAAATTCCGCCTGATTCCTCTCGATTTTGGCCATTTCTAGCTTTTCCGGAGGGGTTTCAAGGTTTGTAATTTTTACTTAGTGTTGGCCTTTTTGATCAAATTGCTGATTTTGCCCGCTTACCATTGACCGTTGGAGAATCCGGTCCGGGGGATGGATAGAGGGCATCGATGTGTGTCTAGGAGCGTCAACTTGTTTGGAAGGCGGGCCACACCGAAGGCGGGCCACATCACAAAAGGTCCAGCTCTCAAACTAGCTTCCAGGCGCATCTCCCATGTGGTGTGGGCGCATGTAGCTCTAAGCTAGGTGCATGTGATCTCACCCGAAGCACATGTGGGAGAAAGAAAGTAGAGAGAGAAAGAGATGATCTCCCCAGGTGCATGTTCTTAATGACTTAATGAAATTTCGAAGTTTTCTCCACATAAGAGAGTGGGCGCATCTGACTAATGTTGAATGAGGAGAGAGAATTTCTCTGGCGCATGTAGAGAGGAAAAGAGAAGGGAGAGAAAAGGAAAGTGAGGTGGGCGCATGTGGCTAGGCACATGCGCATGCCCCTCCTCCTTGGGCGCATGTCACTTAGTGATTTAGTGCATTCTGCACATTTTCCATCTCCAAAGAATGGGCGCATGTGGTCTTACCCTTTCTCTCTTTGCATCGCAACTCCTGTGGGAATAATCCCTTTTCGGCTAAGGCATTTGACGAGGATTCCGACGAGGGTTTTACCTCTGCAAGAGCTCTGGATTGGTGATGTCCTCCTTGTATCAGCATATGAAGTTCTATTTATAGTAGGTTTGTCGGGTATTAATGAACTTGACTGGGCGTATGTGAAAGAAAGAGGGGAGCCATGCGCATGTGGAGTAAAGGTGGGCGCATGTCCCACTGTGGTGGGCGCATGTGCCCCTGGTATGGGCGCATGTGGCCACACTTAGCAACATTTCGATTTTTTATTATTTTTATAATTTTTCTCAAGTCAAAAGAGGGGGAGAATGTCCCTCATGCGCATGTGGTGAGAGGGCAGATGCATGTCTCCTCATGTCATCCGCATGTGGAGAGAGTGGTGTATGCACATTCTAACACTTAGAAATTTCTTAAGTTTAGGCTTCGACGGGTGACCTCTAGAGGGGGACCACCTTTATGGAGACCAAAGTCACTAACGCCAAGCTGCTTTTAGGCCATGATCCTCCTGAATGAACAGGGTAGGGTACCAATGGTCATTTGCTGTGAATTTTGGTAGTGCCTTACCAATTTGGACCCTCCCGATCGGCTCTTTGCATAAGAATATTATTCCGAAAAGTGCGCACATGGAAATATGCACCGCAAGGACTTCAAACTTGCTACTTAAGGTTTTTTGGGCATTCCGGATCATTTGGTGGCTATTTTCATGTCTGATTCCACTCCAAAATGGTACCTATAGGCTTTCGGGCCCTTTTGGTCAGCTCCGGAACGTTTTGGTGTGCGTAGGTAAAGATGAGCACCACACAATTTCAAAACTTACAGGTTAAGGGTTTTAGGGCGTTCCAGATCATTTGGCGGTGATCCGCATGTCCGATTCCGCTCAAAAATAGCCTTCGCTGGCTTTGGTTACGATCGCGTATGTTAGCTTGCACTGGCATTCCTTGAGTATTTCGGATCTCGAAATTGGTCCGAATCGTCGTAGATGAATCGCTGAATACTGTTTTATAATGGGTGTGAATTTGAGCCCCAACACCTGCCCACAACGACCTTTTCTAGTAAGAAGAAAACCCTAGTGGTGGATTGAAACACGATTTCAAAGAAGAAAAATCTTGTGGAGAAAACCTGAAAGATTCCAAGCAACCAATTTAAAGTAATGAACACAATTCTGAGAGTTATTGCATATGTAAAATGACAAAATTTGGAGATTTCAAGAAAAAAATGAAAAAGAGAAGAGAGGTTTCAAGGTATAGCTAAATGAAAGGAATGAAGAGAAGAAGATGAGTTTTTGGGTATAGCTGAATGAAAGAACATAATCCTAAGAAAGATTGGAGATCTCAGGAAGAAAAATGAAAAGAAGAAGAGGAGTTTTGGGTATAAGCCAAAGGAAAGGAATAGAAATAAAACAAAAAGGGCATTTTCATCCGAAAAAAGCTCATCCATACAGCATAAGTTTAGATTTAGAAACTGAAGTTTTGAGGGTTTACTTTAGCTATTGGGTTAAAACTGATGTTTACATACTAAAATTTCTGATTGTACGAAGATCAGCCCCAACCACTTTACCGTAAGTAGCCCGTACCATAAAAATAAGGTATAAAGCTACTAACAAATATCAAAATACTAGCATGGTCTACTTGATGATTGGATGGGGTTGATGTTGAAAATGGATGCCTCAAATCTGGCTTTTGATGGATCACCGATTGATCGCCCACCCCGGGCAATTGATCACCCATTATTCAGAATTCCAAAGTTTAATTAGAAAATTCTCTGGATTGTTTTGCGCTCGGGCGATTGATCGGTTCACCTGACTGATTGATCGCCCATGGCCGCCGATTAATCAATGGATCAATCGATAGTACAATCGACGGTTCTGCGGAGTGCGCAGTTTCACGCGGTTTTGCGCGTTTTGTTTCTAATTCTGTTTCTAGGCTATTTGAGCCAAGTGTAAACGGGATTAGGGTATGCTAATACGTTTCTAAGATTGGTATTAGGGTTTTGAGGGAGAGAGAGCTTGTTCTACTCTTGAGGGATTTCATTGTGGGGGGTTTTTCATCTCTGTATTCTTCTGACATTTATAGTATTGCTGTCGCTTTGTGCCATGGTTTTTTCCTGCAAGGGTTTTCCACGTAAAATTGGATTGTCTCGTGTGCGTTGATTGCTTGTGGTGTGTGTTGATCGTTAGATTCTCCTCTGTGCTTCCGCAAGGTTTTCCCAACAAGTAGCATCAGAGCTATCGTTGGGTGTTTACAAATTCAAATTCTGAGACAATCGCATGGCATCAAGCATGAAGTTCGACGTTGAGAAGTTTTTTGGCAAAAATAAATTCGAGTTATGGAAGGTGAAGATGCAAGCCATCCTAATTCAGCAAGGCGTCGAGGGCGCTCTTGGGAAGCGAACAGAGGCTATGAAGTAAGATGAGTGGATCCAGATGGATAAGAAGGCCCGAACCTCAATTCAATTGTGCTTAACGGATGACGTCATCTATCACGTCATGCGGGAGAAGACCGCGGTGGATACATAGGCTAAACTAGAGAGCGTGTACGTGAAGAAATCTCTAGAAAACAAGATGTATCTAATGATGCAACTCTTTACCTTGAAGATGGTAGAAGGGGTCGATCTGGATGACCACATTAGCACATTCAGCCAATTGATTTGCAAGTTGCTAGATATTAGTGAAGAAATAAAAGACAAGTATCAAGCCTTCATCCTGCTGAACTCGCTTCCTAGTTCATACGAGACCATCAGGGACTCTTTGTGTGTAGGCAGGGAAACCATCAACGTTGAGACCGTTGTCTCAGCCCTCCAGTCGAAGGCGATGAGTCAAAGAACAGTGACGCTGAGTCTTCCTCCGATGCACTGGTTATGAGAGGAAGAAATTCGGAGTGAGGTGATGGATCGTCACATTCTAGATCCAAATCAAAGGGCAAGGGCAAAGAAAAGTTGAAGTACTAGGGTTATGGCCAGTTAAAGCAGATGAAGAAGGACTGTAAGACTCCTAAAATTAAGAAAGAGAAGATGGGGGATTCTTTTAGGGAAGCCAATACCGCACAAGTGTCTGAGGGCAGCGAAAGTGATTTTGTGAAGTTCTGATGGTGTCGAAGTTGGGTTTTCTCTATGATGAGTGGCTCATGGACTCCAGGGCTTCATATCACATATGCCTTGACTGGAGTGCCTTTAATTCCTATAGGGAACATGAGGGCGGCTCAGTGTTTTTAGGTGATGACTACGCATGTAAAGTTGTGGGAATTTGTACGGTGTGTATCAAGATGTTCGATGGTATCGAACATAATTTGACGGAAGTGCGCCATGTTCCTAAGTTGAAGAAGTGTCTTATCTCTCTTGGTGCGCTCAAGGTGATGGGGTGCAAATTCATCGAATTTGATCGGTGTTGCAAGGTTTCAAAGGGGACCCTGGTCATTATGAAGGGACAGAGGTATGGAAACCTTTACAAGTTGATTGTGAGTGTTTCATTAGGTGGAGCCGCGGCTACTGTAGCTGATTCCATGTCTACACGTATGTGGCATGCGCACTTGGGCCACATGAGCGAGCGGGGTATGAAGGTACTTTCTGATCGTTCCTTAATTCCTAATTTTAAAAGCATGGACTTAAATATATGTGAGCATTACATGTATAGTAAACAGTCTAGGTTATCTTTCAAAACTGGAAAACATGTTTATAAAGGGGTGCTTGAGTATGTTCACTTAGATGTATGGGGGCCGTCGCCTGTTGTTTCTATTGGAGGGTCATTGTGGTTCGTGTCTTTTATTGATGACTACAGTAGGAAGGCGTGGGTTTATTTTTTGAAAAATAAATCCGATATTTTCACCACTTTTAAGCATTGGAAAGTGATGGTGGAAAATCAGACAGGGCAAAAATTGAAATTGCTGAGAACCGATAACGGTGGAGAGTTCACTTCAGGAGAGTTCAATCAGTATTGTAAAGAGGAAGGGATCGTGAGGCACCGGAACAGAATGGTGTGGTTGAGCAGATGAATTGTACTCTGTTGGAAAGAGCCTGGTGCATGCTCAGTAATGCTGAGTTGGGCAAAGAGCTATGGACTGAGGTTGTTAACACGGCTTGTTACTTGATTAATCAATGACCTTCAATAGTTATAGATTATAAAATTTCAGACGAGGTGTGGAGTGGTCGGTCATTAGACTACTCAAGCCTGTGTGTGTTTGGTTGTGAAGCTTATTCTCATGTACCGTCAATTGAAAGAGATAAGCTAGATCAAAGGGTCAGAAAACGTATCTTTGTTAGCTATGGTGATGGGGAGAAGGGTTACAGACTATACTAACTTGTCACTCGTAAAATCACCCTAAGCCGTAATGTCAGGTTTGATGAGGGTTCTTTGTTCCGAAAGGATGTGCCAAAGGAACCAGAAAAATCTGAGGTTGTTGACATCCAGGTTGACAGAGATGAGACGCGGGCTGATGCAGTTAGAGGTACAAGATCAGGTGGAGTAGCCACTTGTGCGAAGAAATCCACCCAGGGATCTCAAGTTACCAGCAAGGTATAGAGATGACTTGAACGTTGCATTCACCCTTATTACAGATGAGGGGGATCTAACTTTGAAGAGGCACTACAGGATGTAGATACTGAAAAGTGGAAAGCGACAATGCAAGACGAGATGGACTCCCTCTACAAGAATGAAACTTGGGAGCTAGTGGAGCTTCCTGTGGGCCGAAAAGCGATGGGGTGTAAGCGAATTTTTCGAAAGAAACAGGATAGGTACAAAGTTAGATTGGTAGTGAAGGGATATGCCCAGCGTGAAGGTGTGGACTTCAGTGAGATATTTGTGCCGGTTGTGAAGCAAGTATCTATCAAGTTCATGTTGGCGCTGGTTACCCAATACAACCTCGAGCTGGAACAAATGGATGTAAATACTTCTTTCCTGCATGGGAAATTGGATGAGCAGATTTACATGGTGTAACCAGAAGGTTATAGAGTGAAAGGGGTTGAGAACGAGGTTTGCAAGTTGAGGAGATCATTGTATGGTCTCAAACAGTCGCCTAAGCAGTGGTATAAGAAGTTTGATTCCTTCATGATGAGTCAGGAATTTTCCAGGAGCAAGTATGATCATTGTGTCTATTACAAGACACTAACTGATGAAAAGTTTTTTATACTGATGTTATACGTCGATGACATGCTTATTGCTAGCTATAACATGTTTAACATCGACGTGTTAAGACTCAGCTTTCAGGGACATTCGAGATGAAGGATTTGGGAGCTGCGAAGAGGGTTCTTGACATTGATATTTATAGAGATAGGAAGGGGAGCAGGTTGTAATTATCTCAAGCCGAATACCTTGAGAAGGTGTTGGTAAATTTTGGAATGGACAAGTCCAAACCAGTTAGCGTTTCCCATGCGGCTCACTTCAAGCTTTCTTCAGAGCAATATCCCACGACAGATGAAGAAAAGCATGATATGTCTCATGTGCCCTATTCTAGTACTGTGGGCAGTTTGATGTATGCCATGGTTAGTACAAGACCTGATATTTCACAAGCTATGGGTGTTGTTAGCAGATTCATGTCTAACCCCGGCAAGCAATATTGGGAAGCTGTGAAATGGTAACTTCGATATATTCGCGGTACGCAGGACTACGTCTTGACATTTAAAAGGTCTAAGGACAAGTTGGTTGTGTACATCTATTCTAATTACGCAGTTTGTGTGGATGGTAGGAGATCGACTTTTGGTTACTCGTTTGTATAGTGGGTGGAGCAATTAGTTGGATGTCGAAGTTTCAGTTTGTGGTGACTCTTTCCACTATTGAAGCTAAGTATATGACAGTAACAAAAGCATTCAAGAAAGCAGTTTGGTTGAAAGAGATGATAAATCACTTGGGGCTTCAATATGAAGTCGTGCCAATTAATTGTGATAGCTCTAGTGTTATAAATTTGGCTAAAAATTTTGTTTATCACTCTCATACTAAACACATTGATGTGCGTCACCATTTTATCCGACATGTGCTTGAGAAAGGAGATGTGACTCTGGAGAAGATTCATACTAGTGTAAATCCAGTGGATATGCTGACCAAAGTGGTCCCTACAGAGAAGTTCAAGTCATGCGTAACTTCTCTACGATTGACGAAGACTGGATGAAGACGCAGTAGGCATGAGAAGCGATAGTGATGAAGCTATGTTGAAGAAGAGATGGAGGACCTGTTCGTGACATGTGCTAATGTGAAGATTGGAGGCATGGTGGAGTTTGTTAAAAACGGATGCCTCAAATTTGACTTTTGGCGGATCACCAATTGATCGCCCACCCTGGGCGATTGATCGCCCATTATTCAGAATTCCAAAGTTTAATTAGAAAACTCTCTAGACTGTTTTGTGCTCGGGTGATTGATCGATTCACCTGACCGATTGATCGCCCATGGTCGCCAATCAATTGATGGATCAATCGATGGTACAATCGACGATTCCGCAGAGTACGCAGTTTCATGCAGTTTTGCGCGTTTTGTTTCTAATTCTGTTTCTAGGCTATTTAAGCCGGGTATAAACAGGGTTAGGGTATGCTAATACGTTTCTAAGGTTGGTGTTAGGATTTAGACGGAGAGAGAGCTTGTTCTACTCTTGAGGAATTTCATTGTGGGGGGGTTTTTCATCTCTGTATTTTTCTGACATTTATAGTATTGTTGTTACTTTGTGACGTGGTTTTTTTTTTTCCACAAAGGGTTTTCCACGTAAAAACAGATTGTCTTATGTGCATTGATTGCTTGTGGTGTATGTTGATTGTTAGGTTCTCCCCTTTGATGTGCAAAGTTTTCCCAACAGTTGATTTTTACACAAGGTGGTCTTGTGGGGGACTAACCTACTGACCAGCTCCACGTCGCGTGCACATGACAGCTTGAAAGTCGTCTGCTAGGTTGGGCTGGAGGGATGTAACTAAGCATTTCTCAATCAGACGATTATGTCATTATTGCAAAGTGAACATAATCAAAGTTATTGGCCAGTGGGCCATGCCTAGATCCTCTAAAGTTCTCTACTCGCTTTGTTAGTGCAGTCAATTTCTCATGCCTGACTGATGCATCACACGTGACATCCTTGAGCCATGCGTATGATGGGTCACGTCATGAAGGTAATAACTGCAATGAAATTAGGCTGTTCGGCTCATCAGATGGGCACAACTGTCTTGGATTTGGACTGTTGGCGCCATTTTTTTTTGGACTTAGATGGCTTGTTCGGTCCTCTGTGGACCCCACTATGATATATGTATTTCATCAACGCTGTCCATCTATTTTACCAGATCATCTTATTAAATGAGCCCAAAAATGAGGCAGATCCAAATCTCAGGTGGACCACACCACAGGAAAGAGTGGTGATTGAACGCCCACCATTGAAAACTTTTTGGGGCCACGAAAGTGTTGATCCTTGATATTTATGTTTTCACTTCATCCAGGTCTGTGTGACCTAATCAACAGGTTGGATGGCAAAAAAACATTACAGTGGCCCTAGGAAATTTTTAATGGTGGGCCACCACTTCTTTTCCTGTGGTGTGGTCCACCTGTGATTTGGATCTGTCTCTTTTTGCGATTCATGCTCTAAAATGATCTGGAAAAATGGATGGACGGCGTGGATAAAACACATACATCGTGGGGTCACAGATCACCAACCGGTAGCTACGTTGCTACTGGCAGCGTCAGTAGGCAATCCGCGTCTGATTTTTATTCAGCGTGGCCTGGCCGATGAGTGGGTCCAGCGTGATTTAGCAGCGAGTCATCGTTAGGGGCTGTCCAACTTACGTCACGGGCTAGATGTTTCAGGCACGTGTCAGCCAGTAACATATAAAGGTGCATGTGTAGGAATCCCGGTACTGGCCGCTATCTACACCCACCGTGACTGATTAATGCACACACCCTTTTACTTTTGGAAATCGATGCCACCAAGTTGTACCATTTGTTTTACTACAAGTTGGAAAGAAAAGTGTGCATTTGTCAGTCAGTCAGTCCGTTAGGTGGGTGTAAATATCAATTCCCTCAGTTACAGGGGACGCACATTGGCTGTGTCCCCTGTTGTTGCTGGTGACAAATCCATTCCGTCCATCAGTTTTGAAATACCACAGTAGGACATGATTACAAAAATAAGGCATATCCAAAAAAAAACAGGGACCACACCACATGAGATGGTGGGAATAGAAATGTCCACTGTTGAAACCTTCCTAGAGCTTATCATGATGTTGATATGTCTACAAAGCTACTGAATATACATTTTGTGTGTGAATGTGTCTATTTAAAATATAGCATTTAACTCAATCAACATTCATATAATTAAATAATTAAAACATAATGAATGAATAAAAGAGTAATCAAATGACAATCACAAATACAACGATGTATATTAGTTCAGTTTCTCTACACTTTTGGTTATTGTACTCATTTCTTGAACACACTTGAATTCACTAAGGGAGTTTAAATCAGGTTCCTCCCAACCTAAGTATTTTAAATCGGTTTCACCTTACCTGAGAGTTTAACAAGGTTTCTCCCAACCTATGATGGAGATTTTACAGGTTCATCTCTCAACCTAGATGTTTATGAGTTTCATTCAACCCAAGAGTTTGACAAAGTTCCTCCTAACCCTTCAGTTCTACTCAAGAACCTAGCTACTCAAGAACCTAGAGTATACTACCGCCAGAGGCTCCCCTTGTAGACTTAGTTTAGCTTGATTTCAAACTCTCACACTCAATTATTCATAAGGAAAGAATGCAACTGGACTCTACAATTGACAACTTACTTGTTGGATTGAGCCTCCTTTTCTGTGCCGCTTGGGTTGCTTGATCTTCGCTCTCCCATGCTTCAATCAGCTCCCCTTTGCTCTCCTGATCATGTTTCCGATGCTTTTCCAAGGCCTTAATTCTAACGATCAGTTACCTTACATTTGATGCTTCAAAATATGCCCAAGGTGCTAGGAGGTGGTGGTGAATTTTCTACAACTACTAGGATTTGGTTGCTTAAAGGAATTCCACCTTAATTGGATCTCTAAAGAGGTTTAGACTAAGGATATACCTATGGTGTAGGTGTCTAAAACCTCTAGAGATCAAGAGAGAGTAAGTTCATCTTTATATGAGCTTTGAATGCTCCAACTTGTGATCAATCACAAAGAAGATGACTTGGGTATGGATAGGATTAGAGCCTAATCTATGAGCAATGTAGGTGACTTCTAATGTACTAAAATCTCTTTCCCAAGGTAAAAAATTGGGCCACACATATATAATTAAAGAAAAAGCTCTAACAGCTAGAAAACGGCAGCCAACAGCTCTCTAGGGACTGGTCACAAGCTACTGGCGATCGGTTGCTGGCCCTTAGTGACTAGTTGCAATTGAGCTGTGACTAGTCTAATTAGGCCAAGAACCCAGGATTCCTTAATGTCCTATTTTGGCCATTTACGACTGATCAGCCAGGTGCAACGACCAATCACATTGTGCCTGCGACCGGTCTCTAACCAGTAGATAGACACTTGAGTTCAGCTGTTTTGCATGTATTTTTATAGTAGCCCAAGCATCTCTTAGGCCTTCCATTAGGTGGTCTTTTAGAACACTTAAGGCTATTTTAGGATGACTAAAAGTATACCTATTTGGTCAAGTCATTAGGATGTTTGGTTTTGGTTTAGGTTCAAAGGTTTTTGCTCACCAAGGTATCTCTGATTTACTTGTTTCTTCTTCCTTGATGCAGCTGATCCACTTGTGTCTTCAGTCTTCATCTTCTTTGGGCTTATCCAACACCTAGACACGCTGACCTACGTAATTGACAAATAAGGTGCATCGGTATAGCAAGAAAAGTGCACTAATAATATGATGGATGACCAACATTAAAGGTGGGTCCTACCTAATGAATGGTACACATTAAAGGTCAAACCCTAATGTTAAATGGCCCACATCGAAGGTAGGCCCTACATAATGGACAACCCATATTAGTGGGGGCCACACAACAAATGATACACATCAAAGGTTGGCCCCACTTAATGGACAATAGATGTGAGGGGAAACAAATAGACTTGAGAGATGATTACCAGTGATGTTGAAAACCAAATATGCTTTTCTACTTTTTGGATGATAGGTATGTTGTTTAACGAACATACTTATTTGTTCATTAAGTAGAAACCAAAATAAGTTACTTATTTGATAAGTTGCTTAAGTAACTTACAATTGAAACGGGCCCTTAATGGGGGTTTGGATCGTAAGTTACTTTGGATAAGCTACTTATGCCTTATCTTAGTTTCTACTTATATATTTAGTTGGTTAGTGTGTTTGTAACGAACATACTTATCAATAAAAAAGTAGAAAAGCATGTTTGATTTCAAACATCATAACAAATTATTATCCATCAAGTTTGTTTGGTCCCACTCACATCCACCATCCATCATATGGAGCCAACCTTTGATGTGGACCATTCATTGTATGGGCCCCACCTTTGATGTGGGTCATTCATCGTTATGGCCTAACCTTTAATGTGCATCATTCATTATAGTAGGTCCACCTTCAATATCCACCGCCCATCATGTGGAGCCCACCTTTGATGCAGACCATCCATCATGTGGGCCCCACCTTTGATGTGGGCCATTCATCATGTAGGGCCCACCTTGGATATGGGCCACTCATCATTAGGACTGACCTTTGATGTGGACCATCCATTTGGGGTCCACCATTATTAATTAATTGCTCATCAAGTGGAGCCCACCTTTGATGTGGATTATCCATCAAGTGGGCCCCACCTTCAACGTGGTTCGCCCATCATGCAAGGCTCGCCTTAAATGTGGGTCATTCATCATTAAGGGTCGACCTTTGATGTGGACCATCCCTTGTATGAAGCCCAGCATCAATGTCCACTTCCCATCATATGGAGCCCACCTTTAATGTGGACCGTCCATCATGTAGGCCCCACATTTGAAGTGGGTCATCCGTCATACCAACCTGCTTTGGATGTGGGCTTTGATGTAGACCATCCTTATGTGGGCCCACATATGGATGTGGACCATCCTTAATTATGGGCTGACCTTTAATGTGGACCCAAATTAATGTGGTTATCCATCATGTGGGGCCCTCCTTTTATGTCAACCGTCGACTGTGTGAGCCCCACCTTCAATGTGGACAGTCCACCACATGGGGCCTCCTTTGATATGGATGGTGAAATAGAGCATCCTTTGACATGGACTGCAACACACATGGAAGTAGAAAAGTCCTAAGTTAAAAAGCTAAAAAATTGTACTTGTTAAGATAAGTAGCTTTTGGCACATAAGTTACTTTTACACCATTGCTACCGAACAAACTTAAGTAAAAGAAAGTAACTTAGCCGTTTGGATACCTCCAAAAGAATTACTTTTTCTACTTACAGCTGTAAATAAGTTACCTTTTTTTTTTATATATTTAATTTAAAGTTACTTAATCACTTTAGTTTAATAAGTAGAAATCAAGATAAATTACTTGAGGCATAAGTAACTTATTGTAAGTAACTTACGATCCAAATGCTTCCTTAATTACTTAACAGAAGTTCAAAAAGTAACTTATTTGGTGGTATCCAAACGGCTCTTAGCTTTTTAAATAATACTTTTGGATACTTTTCATTTTTAACCATTGAATAGATGTCCCAGAAACTGATAGGCAGGTAATCACATAAGTTTAATTATTAGTTCATGATGCATTTAAAGTGGTAGACGTAATTTGAGTTACTTGTATGCCTAGAATGCAAGTTCTACGTAATTTAGATGTGCCCGTGCATCATCTATCACACTCTCCCAGAGTATCAAAGTATTTCGCTTAAGCAAAGCCCTTGAGTTCTTCCTAGTGCCTGGTGTATGCATCTTAAAATTGGAGCCGGATACCGTACGTGAGGCTGGAAACACTGAGTTGGGTGAGGTCCTGATGCAGTGAGATTTGATTGGACCAGTCGGTGGATCCATGACTGTGGGGCCACCATGATGTATTTGTCTTGTACCCACACTATCCATCTGTTTTGCCAGATCATGTAAATGACGAGCTAAAAAATGTTACATATCCAAAACTTAGTAGACCACACAACAGGAAAAAGTGGTGATTAGCCATTAAAACTTGTGTGCGGCAAAAGTTTTGGATTAAGCAGATATTTGTGTGGTCCTTCATCCAAGTCTTTGTGACCTTATCAACAGCTTGGACGACAAAGAAACATTTTAGCGGCTTCCAAGAAGTTTTTAATGAAGGGCATCCAATCATCATTATTTCTTGTGGTATGGTCCGGTTGAAATCTGGATTTGCTGCATTTTTGGTTTCATAACCTAAAAAGATATGGGAAAATAGATGGACGTGAATATAAGACACAAACATCATGGTGGGCTCCACAGTCAAGGATCCACTGAAGCTGCATCTACCAAGGTCAATGGATCCCTGAGTATGGGCACCATGATATTTATTTTATATCCATGTCATCCATCTGTTTCGTCGGATCATTTTAGGGTATGAGCCTAAAAAATGTGGCAAATCCAAATCCCATGTGGCCATCAAGGAAGCAATAGCCACTGACAGTTGAAAACTTCTTCGAGGCCACAAAAGTTTTGGATCAACTTGATATTTATGCGGTCCTTTTCATCCAAGTCTTTGTGGCCTTACAATTAGGCAGGATGGCAAGTAAACTTTTCCAGTGGCCCCAAAGAAGTTTTTAATGGTGGGTGTTTAATCGCCTATATTCCTGTGGTGTAGTCTCCCTTTATATCTACAAGATCCATTTCTGGTGGACCACATCATAGGACACAAAGTAGTGACTGACTATTAAAAACTTCCTGAGGGCCACGAAAGTTTTGGATCAAGCTGATTTTTTCTTGTTGATCACCTAGAAATAGTGGTGGCTAACAATTAAAAACTTCTCCAAATCTTTCTGATGAGACTTTGTTAATAAGTTGCATGGAAAATAAACACTCCAGTGGCCCCCAAGAAAATTTTAATGGTTGGCGTTCACTCACTACTACTTTCTGCAGTGTGGTTTACTTGAGATTTGGATTTGCTGCATTTTTGGGCTCATGTCTTAAAATGACAAGCGAAATGGATAGACAATATGGATATAAAACATAGACATCACTATGGCCCCATAGTCAGGGATCCATTGACCTCATTCGATCCGGGATCCACCAAGCCAGACCCCTTGATCAAATCACTTTTAAATAGACTTGGATTGGATGGTGATTGATCAACACCACCCCAGCTAGAGGTGGACAACGATTTGGGCCGGGCCGAGTTAGCCCTAGTTTGGGTTTGGCTCATTTTTGTGCCACCCTAGTTTGTGGATTGGCCCAATTTGGGTTTCGGGCCGATCCATGCAGCCCAAGTCTGGCTTGCTCCAGAAAAATATAGTTCGTGCTAAGATCAGTTTGGTTGAAAATTTTGAACCAGACCGGGCTGAGTTTGAATAGGTTGCGGCTCTTTTTTTGTTGTTTGTTTAAATAGAAAAGAATTAAAAAAAAGTTAGAAATAATGCAAAAAAATAAAAATAAATAAATAAATACAAAAGTGTCTTACTATGTGATGTTTAACATCCTCCCAAGGAGTGTAACTTGAAAATAGACATGTAAGAGCCTTTTCCAAACAAAAGTATAGAAGCATAACTTTACAAGTGTGAGGAAAAAGTGTGCATTCATATATATGTATTATGTATTATCCACGTTGTCATGTATATGTATTATCCATGTTGTCCATCTAGTTTTATATATCATTTTAGGACATGATTCCAAAATTGAATCATATTCAAAACTAAGTGGATCACACTATGGGAAATATTGTGCATAGAATCTATGAGCCAAATCAAATCAAGCTGAATTGAGCCGAGCTTTGAACCAAGCCGAGCCGATACCGCCCTGGTTTGAGCTTGCTTTGTTTTATTAAACAAGCTTGACTCTGAGGCTTGGTTTGATTTGAACTTCTATTTGAACCAATCCAAGCTGAGTTTTTTCAAACCAATCTGAGCCGAGCTTTCGAGTTGGCTTGGTTTGTGTCCATATCTAAGCCTAGCTAACCAATGGCAAAGTTGTGGACTCCCCAGAAAAGGGGATACCCCAACAAGAATAGTGGAATTAAACACCTATCATTAAAAACTTCTTGGGAGCTACATAAATTTTCAATCAAGTAGATATTTTTATATTCCCTTCATCCAGGGTTATGTGACTTTCTAAACAAGTTGGATGGCAAATAAATATTGCAGTGGGCCCTAAGAAATTTTCAATGGCCTGCATTCAATCTCCATTATTTCCTATGGTGTGGTGTGGTTAACATGAGCTTTGGATCTACCTCATTTTTTGGCTCATGCTATAAAATAATTTGGCAAATGAATGGATGTCGCTAATAAAACGCATACATCATGATGGCCTACAGAGCTTTTTCACCAGCTAGCCAATGGTGTTGGTGTCACCACCCAATCTAAGCAGTTTCGAACATGCGTTATGTGGCATTCTCTAGAGAGCTGCACGTGGCCCAATCAACTCTTAAATGCTATCTGCCAGTTGGATGCAGATTTCCTACAAAGGCTTTCACAAGAAGTTCCTGCACTAGGAATCTAGGTGGGGCCCACTGTGATGTTTGTGAGAAATCCACGCTGTCCATCCACTTTGTGAGCTCATTTTAGGACGTACAACAAAAAATGATCTGGATCCAAGACTCAAGTGGGCTGAAAAAGTGAGGATTGAACGTCCACAGTTGAAATATTTGTGGGGCCGCAGAAGTTTTAAATTAGGTTAATATTTGTATTTTCAGTTCATCCCATTAGGAATGACATTATGAACAGTATGGATGGCATATAAACATCATTGTGGACCCAGGGAGGTTTTAACAGTAGGAATTTCCCTACATACCATTTTCCTTTATTACAACCCACTTAAGTATTGGATTCGGCTCATTTTTTGTTGCACGTCCTAAAATGAGCTCACAAAAAGGATGGACGACTTGAATTTCTCACAAACAACATAGTGGACCCCACTTAGATTCCCAGCGCAGGAACTTCATGTGCAAGAAATCTGTCCTAGGATTTTTATTATAATTGCTCGCAGGTGGGGCTATTTTTACAAAAAGTCCAATTTCTGGTGAGGCTCATTTTTTTTTTAGCATTTTCATGAGAAATTGCAAAACTTTTGGTCGAAAATGCCCTTTAACCAACGTATGTTCATGAAGAGGCATAGCCCTCTTGGGTGTTATAAAGGGGAGACCATTCTAGGGGGTGAGCCAAAGAATGAAGTAGATCCAAAGCTCAAGTGGACCTCACCAAAGAAAAGTAGGGATTGATGTCCTACCATTAAAAACTTCTTGGGGTCATAGAAGTTTTCAATCAAGCTGATATTTGTGTTTTCCCTTCTTCCATGTCTATGTGAACTTATGAACAAGTTGGCTCTCAAATAAACATCATGTTGGGCCTTAGGAAGGTTTCAATGGTCACATTACTATCCCCACTGTTTTCCTTGTTGTGGTCCACTTGAGAATTATATCTGTCTCATTGTTTAGATCATGCCCTAAAATGATCTCTCCAAATGGATGGACAGTGTGGATATAACACATACATCACGGCGGGCCCCATAGAAGTTGGTGACATCACTTTAGTAGGGTGGAAGCCCTCTGACGGACGAAATCGAATTACGTCTTGAGTTACTCAGTATGCTCTTATGGTACTAAGTAAACTTAGTTGGGCCCACTGTAAATGTATGTAGTTTATCTTCACCATCCATCCACTTTTCCAAATCATTTAAAGGGTTGAAACCAAAATTGAAGCATATCCAAAACTAAGGTGGACCATACCACAAGAAACAATGGGTATAATGATTTCAACAATTGGGACACTAAAGTCCATTGTTGAAACCTTGCTAGGCCCCGCTAGCTCACACGGTTCAACATGACATCCAAGGCAACTCACTCATCTAGCTCGTTTAGTAATCCGGAGCTCACACCGTTCACATGTGTAGCAAAATCCAGCTCAAGTGAGGGCATATCCAATGGCCACAAGGTGGACCCCGCACGTATATCCATTAAGGAGATTAAAAGAAAAAAAGAAAAAAAGGAAATAAAATAGTTGCTATTTGGAGTTTCAAAGAGAATATGAAACAAGGTAGCTTTCGTTTTTGGGTTTCAACCAGAAAATAGAAATAGGAAGGTTGTTTCCGTTTTAGACTTTTTGCCCAATTCGTAGGCCCACCTTTATTATTTTTGAAAATCAATACTGCTTATGATGAAGAGTAGCTCAATACTAAAAAAACCCAACAAGTTTCATGTCAATCCAAGCTATGGATTGACCATGGCGGCTGAAACAATATAAACTTTCTAAAAGTTTCCTGATTTCCACTGACTTAACTTAGAAATGGTCTAGTTGACCCACCACTAATGATATGCCAATCATCTTGTAGAGAACTTCGATATTTGCAAAACCACAAAGTTTCATATCAATCGGATGTGTGAATTGATTGTACAAGTTAAAGGAAGATGGACAATCCAGAAAGATTTTGCTTGCATAGATTCTATCCATGGTGCTTACGGGGAATCCACAATGCTCAGGGGGAACCCATAGTGCTCAGGGATAACTCGTGCTCATGGGGAACCCATAGTGCTCAGGGGAACCCTTAGTGCTCAAGGGGAAGCCACAATGCTCAGGGGGAACCATAGTGCTCAGGGGGAAACCGCAGTGCTCAAGGGAAACCCGCTGTGCTCAGGGGGAACCTGTGCTCATAGGGAACCCACAGTGCTTAGGGAGGAACCCGTAGTGCTCAGGGGGAATCCATGTGCTTGGGTGGGGGGGATCCTGAGTGCTCAAGGGGAATTCACAGTGCTCAAGGGGAATCCTGAGTGCTCTGGGGCAATCCACAATGCTCAAGGGGAATCCACAGTACTTAGGGGGAACCTCACAGTACAGTGTGCCCCACCACATGATGGGCACGCTGTGAGGACAACATGGTCGGCCCGGTGGGCCCTAAGGAGTTGTGAATCAATCTTATGTTTGTGTTTACCCTCCATCCATGTCTGTGTTTCCTTATAAATAGGTTGGATGGAAAATAAACGTTTCAGTGGGCTCCACCCACGTCCAACTCTATGGACCATATCAACAGATTTGGTGGCATATCTATGGATCCCACTTAGATTTGTGTAATATATCCATACCACCCATCTGTTTTGCCCGTTCATGTTGGACATGAGTCCAAAAATGAGATAGATCCAACGTGGGCAGATCCCACCGTGATGTTTGTATTCAATCCATGCCATCCATTTGTTTCTCTAGCTTAGCTTAGGACAGGGGTCAGAAAATGAAGAGGATCCAAATCCCAAGTGGACCATACGAAAGGAAACCATTCCCACTGTTGAAAATTTTGAGGCCTATTATGATGTTTGTATGGTAGGAAACTTGTCCAAAATAGGACTCATTGTGCCCACCATACGTTGGCCAACCTGATGGATGGAGTGGATCGTCCACATATTCCCACTTGTATGAAAAAGAAAACAAAAAAAAAAAAAAAAAAATTGGAAAAAAGAAAGAAAGAAAGTAAAGAGGAAGGTCGCTGACTTGCTAGACTGTCCAGCGTGTGTGAAGGCGGAAGCCCCTTTTTGGGCCTATGATGTATGTATTTAATCTATGTTGTTATCCTTTTTGCCAAATCATTCTAGGCCATGGGCCCCATTTTGGACTAGACCCAGATCCTAGGTGGGCCACATCATAGAAAACAATGGGAATAGTAGCCTCCACCATTGAAACTTTCATATGGCCCACCATGATGTTTATTTGCTATCCAACCATAGAAAATAGTGGAATAGTGGCTCCAAATTCAAACTCATGCCCCATTAGGATAGGAAATTTAGATAGATCGTGGACAAGATACGTACATCATATGGGGCCTAGCAAGGTTTCAACAGTGGACGTCACTATCCCAATTGTTCCATATGGTGTGGACCACCTACGATTTAGATTTATCTTAGAGTTGGGCCCATGGACTTAAACGATGTGGCAAAAAAGGATGGACGACGTGGATGTGACATATGTATCATGGTGGGGCCCACGAGTGGAGTCCCTTTGAAACATCTAGGAGGGCTTCTGCCTCCTCATCGACATACGCACGGCGGCGGGTGCAGAGGGTTAGAGGAGCATTTTGGATCCACAATTTTCTAATTTCTCATGAAAAGGCTAAAAAAAGATGAGCCTCACAGGAAATCAGACTTTTAGTAAAATAGCAACATCAGGGGCTATAAAAATAAAAATCCCAGTCACGGGAATTATTTGATATGCTGGCAGAGCATGACTACATGGGAATGCATACTTGTACACGTGGCATACATGTACGTCGACACAAAACGTCAAAATATCGGTCCCATCCCCATCACTCACAAACTAACATTCGCTCTGAGCGAATAGTCTGACCTGTCTGATTGCTGTCATTCCAACGAATGGTTGATGTGGAACTCTCAACGGTCTCAATTAAACAAGAGAAAAGCCTCCACGAATCGGAATTCAAAATAGCCCAATATTTTTGGTTCTATATACAGTTGATCAAGTAAAATTGGATGGTCTAGATTCTTGCACGTGATTTCCACTTGTCGTTACCTTTGTGCTTGTGGTGACGGTCACGCTTCCAACATATCAATGTTCAAAAGCTCTTCTTAACTTCTACCTCCCTCGAACTTCCACCTTTCATCTGGAAGTGCTCCTGGTGTTGTTGCCAGCGGCTGTACAATCCGAGCTCTGTGGGAACCACCTTGTTGTCTATATATGATCTATTCTGTTCATCGTTTGAGACTCCACATGATCTCCGTAAATAGAAAATATCAGTCTGATCAAAACCTTTGGTGGACCACACCACTGGGAATAATGTAAAAAAATGTATAAAACCTCTAAATCAACGCCGTATTGCTGAAATGAACATAAGATGAGACTGATTTTATAACATCCCTTTACCATAGTGATTCCCACTTGATAAATGAGTTAGATGGCACATACACTTCATGGTGGGCCCCACACGGTTTCTGAAAATTTTCCAATGTGTGGGCTCCATTCCGGGTGCTCCCGTGAAGTGTCCCAGTTCAGTTGCATATGGGGATAATTACTGGACCCAGGCTTATAAAGGAGAGGCCCACCTGATGGACGGAGCCGATTCACATATAAAACACCTTGGGCCCAACTGAACGGGGCTGCTGTAGCCGCCGGGTAAAACACATGTTGGACGGGATTCCGGTCCCTGATATCATTTCCTTGAAAAGGTTGTCTTGGGTTCGGGCATACGACTCCATTATCCGTTGGATGCATAGACCATTGCCTCAAAAATCGAGCCTTCAAGTAGGCTACACCACACAAGTTGACGCGGTTGCTGCCATGCCGGAGATAAGGACGTCCTCAAGTGGGGCCATTTGCCGACTCATATTCGGTAGTGACGCCTCCAGTACCGAGCTTGGTACTGGTCAATACTGGTGAAAGCTCTGTGGGACCTACCATGATGTATGTGTCTTATCCACACCGTTCATCAGTTTTGCATGATATAAAAACATAAGGCACTACAAAGCTCAAGTGGACCACACCACAGGAAGCAATGGGAATTGTGACACACATCATTGAAACCTTCCCAATGGTGATGTTTATTTTCCATCCAACCTGTTTATACAGTCACCTAATCTTGGACAAAGGGAAGGCACAAAATCAGCTTGATCCAAAACTGTAGTGGTCCACCGAAGTTTTCAACTGTGAGTGCACCTATCCCCAATGTTTCCTGTGGTGTGGTCCACTTGAGTTTTCAATATGCCTCATTTTTGTTATCATGCCCTAAAACGAGGTTGCAAAATGGATAGGTGACGTGGATAAAATACATACGTCATGTTGTGGCTCATCGAGTTTTTCTAATACCAATGGGTCACGGAATCCAAGTCCGCCATTTAGTTACCCTCACTATGGAGTCAACTTATGTGTTGTACATCCACTCTCTCTATCCATTTTTCTAGCTCATTTTAGAACATTCTCCCATGAAATTGAGCACATCCAAATCTCATGTGAACCACACTACATGATACAGTAGTGATTGAACGTCCACCATTAAAAGCTTCACGGGGCCACTATAAGTAGATCTGTAATTTTTATATCTCATCTAACCCGTTGATAAGATCAATCATACCTAAATAATGGAAAAATAAAAAAATCAGCTTGATCCAAAACTTTTGTGGCTGCAGGAAATTTTTAATGGCCATTCACCACTTTTTTGGCATGGGGAGAGACATGATGAAGTTGATCACTGTCTTCTTAAAGGGATAACTACCTACTCTGAATCCACGGAGCTTTTTGAACTCCTTATAAAGCTTCCTCAAATCCATGGGAGATAAAAGCAAAAGTAATTCTTAATAAATTCAAAGTAATTCAATTAATGATAAAAAGAAATTAGAATTCATAAGTAACTAGACAAAGTTTTAGGCTTAGACTCCAACTCAAACACCCTAAAACGTGACTTAGTATAAATAGTAAAACTTACTATTTATATATAATTCTATTCTTACTAGATTTATGCTTTTTTGCCAAAAAATAGTAAGGATTTAATTTGGCTCAACCACATTATTCTCTTGTCTTTTCTAAGCCATTTTCATGTCAGGCACGACTTCTACAACTCAAAGGATAAAAAGGTTATATTAGAAATAAAACTTTTTATTTACAGTAAAAACAAAACTAAATTAGGCTTTTGACTGTCGATATGATGGAATCTCACAAATCCTATATGTGCAACTTGGCATAGCGAGTTGGTTGGCTTAAGAATGTCCTCCTACCCAAAATCATATTTAATATGTTGAAAAACTCATCTTAATTTTTGAGATATGACCGATTTAATGTTTTGAGAATTAAATCGTTTTGACCTCAGATCAGGCTTTCTTTGGTCCATTTCTAACAAGAACATGCTCAATCTGTGCCCTCCATCAGAGAGTTCTCCCTCTACATCATTTTTCCAATAGTGCTGTCCACTGGAGATTTTGATCTGCTTCAGTTTTAAGATAATGTCTTAAAATGAGCTGAAGAACAAGATGGGTGGCATTGATGTGCAACAAATTCATCAAATTGGGCCCCACGTGACAAGGCTAACACCCACTAAGGTGTTACTCTGGTAACACCTAATCAGCTCGCTTTTACTCTGGTAACACCTAATCAGCTCGCTTTGCATGCTGAGTTTTGTTCATTAGGCAAGTGAAATTTATTGCTTGTACTTACGCATCTATCCTAGAAAGTAACATGCATAGGAGAGCGGATTACCTGTGACTCCGGTCACAGAGATATCTCTGTGCCCGTGGCTGTGTGGGGCCCACAGAGATGTTATTGAAAAATCCAATTCGTCCAACTGTTTTTAAAGATCACAATAGGACAGTATGATAAAAATCGAGCAGATCCAAAACTCAGGTGGGCCATACTAACAAAACAGTGGGAACATCAACCTCCACCATTGAAACCTTCCTGAAGCTTACAATAATGTTTATATTTCATCCAAACCGTTCATAGAATTATCACCAATCAGATAAACTCTAGGAACAAATATCATCTGCATACAAAACTTCTGTGACCGTCAGGCGTTTAATCCCTACTTTTTCGTGCGGTATGGCCCACATGGGTTTTGGATCTACCTAATCTTTTCAGTCATATCCTATTGTGATCTTTAAAAACAGATGGACGGAGTGGACTTTTCAAGAACATTTCTGTGGACCCCACACAGCCACGGGCACAGAGATATCTCTGTGCCCGGGGTCACAGGCAATCCGCTCTCCATGCATAGGACGCGACTTGCCAGTGACGCGGGTTACACCGCTACCCTGTCACCCAAAGCCCTGTTGCCCACCCCGACGATTGTGTTGTATCCACTCCGTCCGTCCATTTCGTCAGCTAATTTTAGGACATGAGCCAGAAACTCGGGAGATCTTAAGGATGGAAACACCCACAGTTTATGGGGACAGCCGGGTCCAAAACTTCTTACTCTTGTTTCAACTGTGAGTGCCCACTTGAGATCTACCTCATATTTGGGCTCGAATCCTAAAATGAGCTGACGAAATGGATCAGCGGAGTGAATCTAACACAAACATCAAGGCGGCCTCACAGAGCTTTGGGTCCCAGTGGAGCCACGTAACCCCAGGTTAAAGGCAAATCGCGTCCATGTACATATGTCGTGGGTGCATGTGCATCCATGCATGCATATGTTATGAACGTTGTGTACACGATAAATACATGCACATGCATGTATGAACATTTGAGACCTTTGACTTATGCTTTGTTATCATTTTCAATTAACCGGAAATAAATTTATGTGAAAAGTATGGTAAAGAAAGGAGAATGCCGACCATGCCTAGTCATGCGGATGCTGATCCACCCTATCCATCAGTGCGGCTCTATATTTTCACAATAGATCCTAAAAATAACTCTGATCCAAGACTTGAATGGACCACACCATAGTGGATGGTTTAAAATCTCCAAATTCATGTGGTGTGGTCCACATGAGTCTTCAATTTTTATTGATTCCTGTTAATCAATTCTTCCTAGTGTGTATCTTCAGATGAGTAGATTGGATGGAATATAAACACTATGGTGGACACTACATATAATTTGGAAGATTTTAATAATGGAACTGATCCAATCTGTCTTTTGAATCGGCCTACATTTTGGCCCTGATCCAAATACAACGTGGTACACCTGATGAACCGGGTGGATCTCATCCATATGAATTCCTCCCTCAACGTCAGGCGATTTTTATGAGAGACAAGACACTCATGGACGCCAATGGTCGGACGTACGATCAGATCTGTGTGGAAGCCCACTGTGGTGCATCTGTTTATTTATGTGTCCATTCCTTTTCTGCGATCACGTTCAGGTATGAACGAAAAAATATGGCAGATCCAGGGCTTTATTTGACCACACCAAATAGTAAGCTTGGTTGCATTAAATGTAAGTTGCATTAAATGCAAGAGTCATTGATGGTGTGGTCCACTGGAGTGTTGGATCTGCTTAGCTTTTAGGCTCATACCTTAACATAATCTTAAAAAAGGGATGGACGACATGGATAAACAGATTATCATGGTAAGCCCCCACACAGATCTGGTTGGACGGTTGAAGGTCCGACCTGTGTCAGACACAATCCGCGCCCGACAATCATCCACTAAAGCGTGCATTTACGGCCAAACAAGCCTGCTGGCTCATATTAGCGGGTACGGATGCACGCATGATTGATGTACAATGAACATTGCGTCGGGACGAGAGAGGATTCGGTGAGGCCGGGGGAACGGAATTGGATGAGGCAGTGATCGTGGGCCCACCTTGATGTATTTGCTGTATATCCCACTGTCCATTCATTTTTCCAACTCATCTTATAGCCTGAACGTAAAGATGAAGCAGATCGCAATCGCAAGTAGATCACATTACGAAAAACAGTGGTGATTGAATGCCTACGGCAAAAAACTTCTCCGTAGGCTAATGGAGTTTTGGATCAAGTTGATATTAATGTTTTCCTTATTTCCAAGTTTTTGAAACATCAACACGTCGGATGTTAAATAAATATTGCCGTGGACATTAGGAAGTTCCTAACCATGGATGTTTAATCACCAATTGTTTCGTTTGGTTTGGTCAATGTCATGGGTGTTAACTTTCAAAATTGGAGTAACAAATGTTGATTAAGAATCAACGGTTAGGTCTTTGTCGCTCGTGATTTACACGATGAATGGTAGAGATCCTGGGACCTGAGATTACAAATAAAGAAATTGTGAAGGGGTGCTGATTGTACTGACAGAAGACCCTTTGATGCTTAAGTCAGTGATGGGGACGATTAGGAGTGAGAACTTTAAAGAGTACTGTGCGTGTAATTGCGTACCTTAGAGAGATACAGAAGGGTCCTTTTATAGGTGGTGATCCACCTTAGAGAGATACAGAAGGGTCCTTTTATAGGTGGTGATCCACGACCAATGGCATTCTATAAATACCCCTATTCCTTCTCTATTTGGGTACAAAAATCCTAAAATTTTGTCTCTTTGGTTCTCTCGCCACCCTTAGTGATTTCGAGCTCATGATCTCCCTTGGTTGTCCTTAGGCGTTTTAGGCCTGAAGTGTTTTCCCTTTCTTTAGGTAATTCCTTCTTTCCTTTTCCTCTTTCGTTCTTTAGGGTTTCTTCCCATCTTTTCTTCTTTTGTTCCCATGGCTAAAAAAGTTAAACACATCGTTTGTTCTTATTCAGAATTGGAGGTAGAAGCGTTAGGGGATCACACCTCCTATTCTTCTTCTTCGAACATCCTGATCCGGAGCCTTCCTCTGGACATGTATGAAGTTGATGGGTTTCCGTCGACGTTAACTGAGTCGGACTTAAAAAACTTCATGTCCGATTACCATATCCCTGAATCAGTCACGATCTGCCTGCCTCGTGCAGGTGAGATACCAAGTAAGCCACCTATCGAGGAGGTGGCCATTTACACATATCTATTCCAAGTAGTGTTTAGGCTTCCTCTTAATTCCATTTGGGATTTCTTCCAGGTAGTTTCTATTGAACGACTGGAGAGTGTTGTTCGGGTCATTCGTGCGCTGGAAACATGCCGATATCGGGGAACTCAGTGTTGATGAGTTCCTCCAAATGTTTCAGCTGAAGAAGAACCCCAAGTTCAAGGGGTTATATATCTCACCTTCTGGCATGGGACCAATTTTATTGTTGACAACCCATCTATTAATAAAAATTGGATGAGCGAATGATTTTTCACCTCGGGTGCCTGGGAGACATACGAGGCCAAGGAGGCACCGAACCAGAGGAGTATACTCCAAGCCTTCCTCACAGGTTAGAGCCCTAAATAATTTCTTTGTTTTCTGAGCACTTTTCTACCAAGAGATAGAACCGAGCACTAACCTTCTTCGCTTGTTCTGTTGCAGGAGCGTCTCCTCAGAAAATGAGCATAAAAGGTGGGCTCCAGGAGAAATTGGCGAAAAATTTTCAGGTGCCTCGCACTTCCCAAAACATCAAAATTCTCCCCAGCCCTTCTTCCCTGTCATCGTGAGGCTTGATTGAAGGTAATTTCTGTCACTCTGACTTTGATGAGTTTAGTGTTGACCGGGTCTTGAATGTGCTTGACTTGGTTTCTCGATGTTGATGGCTTCTAGAGATCAAGGTAGGAAAACGTCAGCTGCCAAATTTCTTCCTCCCTTGGACAAAGCCCCAAAAAAGACCAAGGGGACGAAGGGGGGAGGGTCTTCTTC
The DNA here is from genome assembly GCA_003013855.2 of Liriodendron chinense. Classification (NCBI taxonomy): domain Eukaryota; kingdom Viridiplantae; phylum Streptophyta; class Magnoliopsida; order Magnoliales; family Magnoliaceae; genus Liriodendron; species Liriodendron chinense. The sequence continues at coordinate 643,670 of PVNU02001726.1, forward strand.
TTTCGCTCATACTTAGACTCCTATGGAGACGTGTCCTTAGCCATGAACGATAACGATGGCATGTCCTGAGCATCCACAATCCCAACCCCCTGCGAGGGCATCGACCTCAGTGGGGGTTGCATCTTTAATGGCTTCCTAGGCTAGGGTGCTGATGACCCCTCCTCAGGGGGAAAGTAGGCTTGAGGGCTCTTCTTCCTGAGCCCTTACGCACAAGGGGGCTCAGACTTCGTTCGATAAGGGTTAGTTCCCACCACTTTGTCCAATGGGGTCAGCTGCTATCATGTCCTAGACTATCTAAGGCCGCTCTATCATTTCATGATTGAGCATGTTATGGGTGAGCATCTGGAGCCAACTCATGACCTACTGCCTGAGGATACAATAACTGGCACGAAAATTTTGGTTGTCCAGGTGGGGGGTCATCACTTGATCAAGAACTTTGCTAAGGCCTTTTGTCTTCACCGTTTAGTTTTTTTTTTTGTCGTCATTAGACATTGGACGTGAACCTTAAGCGCCCAGAGGGACATCTTTTAAGCCAGGAAACTTCTGATAGAGAAGGATCATTGCATAGCCACCGCGGATGAAGCGATGGTGGAAAACATGAGGGCTATCGAAGCCAGCTCCCGCGAGAAGTCTGAGGTGATCAAAGTCCTCAAGGGAAAAAAGGAGTTGGAGGCGGACGTGTAATAGCTAACTGACTCAGCACAAGAGTTCCGTACACGTTCCGAGCAGTTGGAACATGAGGTTCTCCGGCTCCGAGGCGAGAAGGACTGAATCGAGCGAGAGAAGGCTCGTCTAAAGTCCAACGTGGATCGGCTGAGTATGGAGAAGGCTCAGTTGGAGGAGAGGTTCCAGAGTGAGGGAGAATGCGTCGTGGAGGCTTTCAAGGCCTCCTGAGGATCTGCTTCGGATATATTCTGTTATAGGGAGCTGAGCCCTCAAGTTAATTTCAATGTTGTACCCTACTCTGGACCTTTCGGGCTTCGATGATGTTGAGGAGTAAGTACTAGCGGAGGAGAAGGCCGCTGAAGAAGAAGAAGAAACAATGATAGTGACTGAAGCTCCCGACATTGGGGAGGAGGTCACAACCGATGTTGCGCTTGCTGCGTTTGCCCCTGCTGAGGATGCGGGGCCTGTGATTATTGACTATGCAACCCCTTCTACTACAACTGCCAGGACCTTTGAGTCGACCAGCACTGAAGCCCCTCCGGCTGCTGAAAATTGATGCCCCATCATTCTAGAGTAACTATTGTATTTTCATTCTCCTCTCTTTATACCGCCTTCAGGCGCTTTTACAAACTTTAATGAAAAAACATTTTCCTTTATATTCTGACTTTGTGGATGGATTGTTTGGCTTATCTTTTGATAAACCTAATCTTCTTATTACTTTAAGTTAGGTGTTGGTTGGTTGAGCTTTCTTGTGGTCTGTCTTGGGTAGACTTCACCAATTTGTCTAAGTTTTTAACATCTTTGGCTTCATTGACTTAGCTCTATCCGTTGGGTAAACAGGGGCCAGTTCCTTGGCCTCAGGCTAGTCTTAGCCGAGTCGCCGACAATGAATGGGATCTCAGGGATGGAGTCAACGCGGTGTTAGCGAGTAAGAAATGCAACGTAGGCAAACTTCTTTTGGTCCTTGGCCATTTGGGTTTTACCCTTACCCATTTAACAGGTAAGGGTTGGCTTGTTGGGCTTTTTAACATGTTCATTCTTTGAGATGTCCGAAAGATAATTTTCCCACACCAAGGATTCATCAACTAGTAGATGCCATGGCCAGATATACACTTCGCAGTTTTATGGATGCATATTCTGGCTACAACCAGGTATCTATACACCCACCAGATAGAGAAAGGAAGTCCTTTATCACAAACATATGACTCTACTGCTACAAGGTCAGATAGGGTTACTACTGACCTACTATGAAAGCAGATGCATTGCGATTCTCAGACAGATGTGATAAATACCAGCGTTTCATAAAAATCCTGTGGCAGGCTCATAAGAAGATCACACCCATGTCGGGCCCATGTCCCTTTGCCCAATAGGGAGTTGATATCATCAGCCCCCTGCTTAAAGGAAAAGGCTCAGTCAAATTCATGAATCTGGCTGTTGATTATTTTACGAAGTAGACCGAGGCTAAAGCATTAACAATCATTATAGAGCAGCAGGCGACCAAATTCATTTGGAAGTCAATCATCTGCAGATTCGGAATTCCGCACACCATCATTACAGATAACGGACGACAGTTTAATAATTCAAAGTTCAAAACCTGTGTGCAGAGTTGAAGATACATCACATGTTAACAGCCCAATACTATCCACAAGCAAATGAGCAAGTTGAAGCAGTAAACAAGATAATCAAACATCACTTGAAGACTAAGTTGGAAGAGCGCAAAAGCACATGGTCCAAAAGCCCACCAGAAGTCCTCTAGGCAAATAGGACAACCGCTCGGACCTCCACTAGAGAGACTCCATTCTCGCTCGCTTTCGGTGCTGAGGCCGTCGTCCCTATGAAGATTGGAATGCCCTCACACCGAATGGGACATTTTCATCCAGACTAGAATGAGGAATCCATGAGGTTCCACCTTGATATGCTGGAAGAACAGAGGGATAATGCTCAGCTACGACTTGCAGTGTATCAGCAGAGGGTGGCTTGACACTATAATTCCAGAGTCAAGATACAGACCTTCCAAGTTGGTGGCCTCGTCCTCAGAAGAATTATTTCAAGCACAAGGGATCCAAGGTCCCATGCCCTTGCACCAAACTTGGAGGGCCCATACAAGATTCGTAAAGTAGTCCTTCCAAGGACTCACTATCTTGAGAATATGTAGGGCAGAGCTGTTCGTCGCCCTTCAAACGCTTCAAACCTATGGAAGTACTACCAGTAACTGATAAGGCTGCTAGACAACCGATGATGTAATAAGGCATTTGATGCCAGAATTCATAATGAATAAAATCTCTGCCTTTTCATTCAATGTGCATCCCTAAAATAAACACTCAGCTGCCCTTATTTCTTGAGGATACGAGGACTAGGGAAAAACTTAGTTGGGAAATCATTTCGCCTATAGGGAGGGACCCCACCTATGGCCCCTCCTGACTGAGAACAGTCTGACTAGATGGACCGACACCCCCCCCCCCCCCCCCCCCCCCCCCCCCCCCCCCCCCTCTCTCTCTCTCTCTCTCTCTTTGATCTCAGGTCCCAAGATCTCCACCATTCATCTGTGTTCATACCGAGCGACAAAGACGTAACCGTTGATCCTTGATCAACATCTGTTACTCCAATTTTAGACGTTAACAATGGGTCTATGTTGTCACGCCCCAAACCCGGGGACCGGGCTCACTAAATTCCCAATCGCCGACCTTGGTGCTAACAGCCTCCGTAATACCCTATTCTCGGCTCCTAGCTCTCATATGCCAGGTTCCGATCCTGGGATCCTACCAGGAGGATTTTCAGGGTAATTTTTTTTTGTGTGTAAAGAAGCATGATCAAAACCATAAAACATCATCAAATATCCACTATAAAGTTTGTTGAGTATAGGCTGGAAAGGAAAATACAAAATGTAGCAAAAGCCCAAAATATTAGGTACATGAACCGAGCTCAAACGCTGCTGATGTGCCCTAGTACCTGCAGCGTAAATAAATGCGCATAAGCTTCCTACGAAGCTTAGTAGAGTGTGTGTGTGCTCGTGTGATGCATATGACAAGTATACCAATATCAGAGTAAGCGAAAGTAATAGATGACTAAGTTACCAAGTTCATGAATGCTATCTGCCATCCCAAGGCTATGCGATGCAAAGGCCTACATGGCCGAGTGTTACATGCTAGAGATGCAATGCAAACATGTCAATCCTCAACTAATCCACATATCAAAATGATTCTCATCTAAGACATCACCGGGGTCTAGTACACTCTAATACTGGCCGCCGCACATCGCGTGCATAACCAAGCGAGTAGAAAAGACCTCACTATCCGCCTCGTCAGTGGTATGCCAATGCCCACCCGGCTCGCCGATAGCGGACCCATTTCATGAGCTGGTCAGACTTAACCTAGCTTATAGCCCACTACACCCGGGCGGATAAGGTCACACCCCTTTCCAACCGACTTCAACACAGTGGGAGACGCGGCCTACTGGTATTTGGCACACGGGCGCTCATGTTATCCACTCGGTCTTGACGTTGGAGCATCCTACTGGTACCACAGGATTTATGGACTTTCACCCAAGGACATCCATAGCGCCCACATGTTAGAACATGTTTCCGGTGTCCATTACCGCCAACCACAATGTGACTATGGTGGCCACCACCTCGATGCTGTTAGGGTGTGAAGGCGATCGTGACATACATAATGCGAAATGCATGATTCATACAATCCAAATCATGCACCAAACTTACGCATACTGCGCAATCATGAGGGGCGACCCTGTCTCGCACGGGTCCCTTAAATATAACAAGCCAAAATAGCATGTGCTATGATTATTCGTGATCCACAATAGGCATACAAATGATGCGTATAGGCATATGAATGAGCAGGGTATTCATTATACTAAGCATGTTACCAGTGTGACATATCAAGCTAAGTGTACTAGCATGTTAGCAAACATATCATGTGACGTTGGCCTTAAATGGCCCAATATATATACAGAGAGTGGGACCCGGACTGTGGGCCCCATTGAAAATGTAAAGGTCTTCATGATATTAGTAAATAAATGCGCATAAGCTTCCTACGAAGCTCAGTAGAGTGTGTGTGTGCTCGTGTGATGCATATGACAAGTATACTAATATCAGAGTAAGCGAAAGTAATAGATGACTAAGTTACCAAGTTCATGAATGCTATCTGCCATCCCAAGGCTATGCGATGCAAAGGCCTACATGGCCGAGTGTTACATGCTAGAGATGCAATGCAAACATGTCAATCCTTAACTAATCCACATATCAAAATGATTCTCATCTAGGACATCACCGGGGTCTAGTACACTCTAATACTGGCCGCCGCACATCGCGTGCATAACCAAGCGAGTAGAAAAGACCTCACTATCCGCCTCGTCAGTGGTATGCCAATGCCCACCCGGCTCGCCGATAGCGGACCCATTTCATGAGCTGGTCAGACTTAACCTAGCTTATAGCCCACTACACCCGGGCGGATAAGGTCACACCCCTTTTCAACCGACTTCAACACAGTGGGAGACGCAGCCTACTGGTATTTGGCACACGGGCGCTCATGTTATCCACTCGGTCTTGACGTTGGAGCATCCTACTGGTACCACAGGATTTAGGGACTTTCACCCAAGGACATCCATAGCTCCCACATGTTAGAACATGTTTCCGGTGTCCATTACCGCCAACCACAATGTGACTATGGTGGCCACCACCTCGATGCTATTAGGGTGTGAAGGCGATCGTGACATACATAATGCGAAATGCATGAGTCATACAATCCAAATCATGCACCAAACTTACGCATACTGCGCAATCATGAGGGGCGACCCTGTCTCGCATGGGTCCCTTAAATATAACAAGCCAAAATAGCATGTGCTATGATTATTCGTGATCCATAATAGGCATACAAATGATGCGTATAGGCATATGAATGAGCAGGGTATTCATTATACTAAGCATGTTACCAGTGTGACATATCAAGCTAAGTATACTAGCATGTTAGCAAACATATCATGTGACGTTGGCCTTAAATGGCCCAATATATATACAGAAAGTGGGACCCGGACTGTGGGCCCCATTGAAAATGTAAAGGTCTTCATGGCATAGCCCGCTTGAGACCACATCGGCCCTATACTTGGGCCTGCACATATAAAATAGGCCGACAAAATAGGTGTACACTATGGATAAAACATATATATGGGCAGCATAAATAAAATAGGTACATCATGGTGGGTAGATGGTGTGAATTGTAAACGCGTGTGGACTAAGCAAAGCTCTAATCGATAATTTCAGCTAAAAAAAACTACAATAAATTACACTGCAGTAGTTTGAATCATTTCCCTAACTGAAGTGGACAACCATGCTTAAAGAGAAATTGTAGGGTCCTGATGCGCCCAGTCCGCACAAGTAAGGCCCATACTAAGCGATCTAGACAGTTGATCTGGCAGGCCCCATGTGGATAGGCAATGTCCAAAACTAACAGCTTAGGAAGTCATCCTTTCATAACCATCTAGCTGAAGACCAGTGATTAAACGGTTAGGATCTTCCAATCTGGGATATCTTTGGGTCATCCCATCAACAGTGGAGTCCATCAGACCAATGGCGAGGAAACCATTCACTTACTGATGCATTAGGACCCCATGCTTCCTCTTCCAAAGGGAAGGAAGTATAGAAACTCACACACGTGGAGAGACAGATGGCCTAAGATGATGTGGAGAGACAGGTGGATGGAGTGGATATAACATACGCATCATGGTGGGACCCACAGGGTGGGCCACTTGCTGGATCACCAAGAATCCAGCGTCCGTGGACGCTGGGTACCCCCAGCGTCTTTGATGCGGATGCGGGTTGCGTCCGATCCCTGGTCGGACCTTTAAGCGTCCGACCAGATCTGCACGAGGGCTCACCTTCATGTATCTGTTTATCCACGTCGTCCACACATTTTCTGAGATCATGTTAAGGAATGGGCCCAACATTGAGGCAGATCCAACGGTGTTATGGATCACACTAGAAATGACTCTTGCATTTAACGCAACATGCATTATTGCTCTGTGCATTTAATGCGCATGTACTGCAGCCCTAGCTTACTATTTGGTGTGGTCAACTATAACGTTGGATCTGACTTATTGTTGGGTTCATGCCTTAACATGATCTTATAAGAGGGATGGACGGCTTGGATAAACCGATACATTACAGTGGGTCCACACACAGATCTTGTCGGACGCTTAAACGTCCGACCAAGGTTGGACATAATCCGCATCCCTCTGATGCTGCATCCTCTCCTTTTTTTTTTTTTTTTAATTTTTTTTCCTATCATTGTTCTCATCAAGTGGGGCCCACAAAAGTTTTCGATTGAGTTGATATTTTTGTTTTCCCTTCTTTCACACGTGTGTAAACTTATGAACAGGTTGGATCTCAAATAAACATCATGGTGGGCCGTAGGAAGTTTCAACGGTTTGGTCACTGTCCCCACTGTTTTCTTTCAAGTGGGGTCCTCTTGAGATTTGGATCTGTCTCATTCTTAAGACCATGCCCTAAAATGGTCTCCCCAAATGGATGTACGGTGTGGATATAACACGTACAACACGGTGGGGCCATGGAAGTTGGTGACGTCACTCGAGTAGCGAGATAGCTACTCAACCAATAGCTGGGTACTCCCAGCGTCTCTGACGCTGGGAGCCCTTCTCTTCTTCTTCTACTTCTTTTTTTTTTTTTTTTTTTCTTTGGTTTTTATGGAGTGGGGCCCACATGAGGATGATCCACTTCGTTAATCAGGTTCCCCAGCTCATGGGGGGCCCAATGAGCCCTATATTGGGTACTTTACGAGGCTTAGAAACATCAAGGTGGGCCAAAGAAGGTTCAACTGTAGGCACCATTATCTCCACTGTTTCATGTGGTGCGATCCGCTTAAGGTTTGGATCTGTTTCATACTTGGGCCCTAGCCCTATTATGATCTGGAAAAACAAATGGACGGTGTGGATCTAACATAATCATCAAGGTGGGTCCCATGAGTGGGGACCCACTCAAGCCACTCGGACGCTGGACAGTTTCACGTTTCTGACGCTGTGAACGTCCAGCGTCTGGACGTTTTTTTTTCCCTTTTTTTTTTCTTTCTCTTATTTATATCAAGTGGGGCCCACATAAGTGTGATCCACTCCATTCATTATGTTTCTAAGCTCATTGGGGACCTAATGAGCCCAATATTGGGTAGGTGAAAAGGTCTACAAACGTCACGGTGGGCCCAAGAAGTTTCGACAGTGGGTTTCATTATCTCCACTGTTTTCTATGGTGTGGTCCACCTGATATCTGAATTTGCTTCATTTTTCTATATCAAGCCCTAGAATGAACCGGAGAAACAGATGGACGGCGAGGATTGAAAAAAAACATTCAGGTGGGTCCCATGAGTGGGCCCATGGTAAACGCCCAAAAGGGCTTCAGCCCAGGCGCTGCTAGGCAGCAGCGTCCTCTGGACGCTGTATGTCCAGCGGCCTCTCAATCTTCCTCTCTCTTTTTTTATTATTATTTTCAGGTTGTGGGGCCCATCCATGGATGATCCAGCCCATCCATCTGATTTCCCATCACAAGATGGGACCCAAAAAAAAAAGAAAATGAAAGGTAAATAAGGAAAAATGGGGAGTTTATGTCCCCCTTGCGCTCACAGTGATGGTTGGATGGTTGGATGGGGTTGGATTGACGATCGGATGGTTCGGATGGTGATCGGAGTCCTCCAAGCTTTGATCTCCTCCCTCAGTTCCTCTAACTTCTCACACAACTCCCTCAAATCTCTCTCTCTCTCTCTCTCTTCTCTCTCTCTCTCTCTCTCTCTCTCTCTCTCTCTCTCTCCCCCCTTGCAAATGGAAAAAATGAGAAGCCCCCTCTCCCCTACGTATGCTCTTGTATGGGTAGAGAGGAGGGAGCATGCGGTGATGATGGCTAGCATGGGAGAGGGCATCGGGGTATGGTTTGTGTTGACTTTGTGGTGAGAGAGGGATGGGGTGGGTATGACTTGTGTAGACTAGGGTGATGAGAGGGGTATGGGTGAGGGTGGTTGATTTGATTTTTCTTGGGATTCGTACAAGTGGGACCCGCCCCACACGTGCATTGCGAGACCCGCCTCGGATTACCAAATGATCATAACTTTCACACCGGGTATCGCAATGGGGCGTGCCGTGCGGAGTTGGAATCGCAGGGCCTATGCGGTCGCCGGGGTATAGGTCTTGGGTCGATGCGGTACTAAAATAGGGTCGTGATCAAGGTTTGCTAATCTGGTCCATCTGAGACGTACCGACACCGGAAACTAAGCGTATAGAGGGCAATATAGGGTATGGGTCTTACATTTGTCGTGGATATACAACATACATTAAGGTGGACCTCACAGTCATGGCTTCACCAAAGGCTTTTTGGCTTTACAAAATCCGTACCCCATGCGGACCCTTGCACTGGACGCAATTCGGTGGATCCACCGAGGTTGATGGATCCCTGACTATGTGGCCATTGTGATGTATGTGCCTTACATCCACGCTATCTATTTGTTTTGAAAGCTCATTTTAGAGTATGATCCAAAAAATAAAGCAGGCGAAAATCTCATGTGGACCACGCCACAAGAAAAGTGGTGATTGATCATTAAAAGCTTCATTTAGGCCACAAAACTTTTGAATCAAGTTGATGTTTTGATGTAGAGTGGGTCGTGGATGCATTTATGATGAAGATGGACTAGAGAAAGCTTGATCGGAGACAGAAACGATCCCGACCGTTAGAACCTTAAATCGGTCGTATCTTGCAATCTGGAATGAGTTTTTTGACGTATGATATATGATTTTGGGGTAGAAGAACCTACTAAGCTAACCAACCCTACAATGCTGGGTTGCCCACATCGGATTTGCGAGATTCTATTAGATCAATGGTCGAAAGTCTTATTTTCTTTTTTACTATAAATAGTAAGTTTTAGTTCGAATTTAACTTTTAATCCTTTGAGTTAGAAGTTGTGCCAAACATGAAAATGACTTAGAAAAGTTATTAGAATAATGTGGTGGGCTGGATTGAACACTTATTAGTTTTGGTTGAAAACCACGAAGTTTAATAAGAATAGAGGTTGTCTAGATAGCAAGTTTACTATTTACAATAAGTCAAATTTTTAGGGTGCTTGAGTTGGAGTATAGTTCTAAAACTCCGTTCTTGGTTTGAGTTCCTTATTTAAAAAATTGTAATTTGGTTTTTTTTTTTTATGATAAAATCAATTTATTTTGAATTTCTTAGAAATTATTCATGTTTTCTATTTCCCTCGTGGATTCGAGGAAGTCCGGTTGAAAAGTCCCGAAAGCCTTGTGATTCAAGGTAATTATCCTATGAGGAAGACAGTGATAATCCTCACCACGCCTATGCCTGCGTCATATTTCTTTGGTCCCTTCTTCCTCACCTTATCAAAAGTTATAATTTGATGGCATATCACATTCTTGTGGTCCTTAAGAAGTTTCTAATGGCGGTAGCCAATTACCTTTCCTACGGTGTGATCCACTTGAGATTTGGATCTTCTTAGATCTTGCCCTAAAATGATCTGTCAAAATTATGTAAGGCACATACATCACGGTGGGCCCGACAGTCAGGAATCTATTGTAGTCACATCCCCTCCTACTACGGTGCTAGACATGACAACATGCATTTGATCGGGCCACTTGCTGCCGTCAAAGTTGACCCAACTAAGTACCTAACAAATTGGGATGGGATTCAATTGGGCCACTTGTCGCTGTCAGTGTTGACCCCAGTAAGTAGATAACAACTTTGCAACAACTTAGTGTGGCCCTATCAACTTAGTGTGGCCCTATCTCTGATAGGGCGTGTGGCCCAATTAAATCCCATCACATCAGGTCATCATGCAATCCATGGTCATGCGGATCATGATGTGGGAAGTCGATTGAGGGTGACCCCAACCCAGCTAGGTGGTGCTCATGTTGTGGGGCCACCGTAATGTGCTTTATTCATCCATCCATCCGTTTTCCGGCTCAATTTAGGCATGAGCCAAAAACTATATATAGCAGTTCAAAAGCTCAAGTGGACCACATCATAGGAAAAAACCCAGAATTAAACACCCACCATTAAAAGCTTCTTGGGGCCACAAAAGTTTTGGATCAAGCTGATATTTGTGTTTTCCCTTCACCCGGTCTGTGTGACCTAATCAACGGGCAGGATGGCAAATAAACATTAGGAGCGTAGGAAGGTTTCAACCATGGGTGTCACTACACCACTCTTTCCTGTGGTGTGGCCCACTTCAGCTTCAAATCTGTCTATATTTTTTAGCTCAAGTTATAAAAATCAGTAGCCAAAATGAGTGAAGGATCGTGGATATAAAACACAAATATCATGGTGGGCCCCCCATCGCCCAACACCACATGTTGGGGTCAACACTCAATCGGCCTCCGATTTAGAGGGCATAATTTAGATGAGTTCGACAGGTGAATTTTCTTTTTCCACGTACGGGAGAGAAAAACGTTGATCCTCTATCAGCGTCATAGATGATGTGCAGCCATTCAGGAAATGCACACGTGGCATAAGATTAAATCGAATTAAACTGTCCAGATAGTGGTCCTAACTTAGAAGACCTGTGAAACAACTTCATATGGACCGTCAAGATGAAATTAATCAATAGTTCGAGTACAACAAAATAATTTGGACATCAATAATCCAACCAGTGTTATTTTAGTTTAACAAGCTGTGAACGTTGGTTTCCTGATTTGGGATGGTCTAATTTGAGTGGACGCGGATTGCCTACGCTCGGAATCTAGGTGGGGCCCACCGTGATGTTTGTGAGAAATCTATGCCGTCCAACTGTTTTTTGAGATCATTTTAGGTGTTGCGACAAAAAATGAACGGGATCCAAGGCTCAAGTGGGCCGCACTAAAGCAAAAGGTGGGTAGGGAAATTTCTACCGTTGAAACTTCTGTGGGGTCCACAGTGATGTTTATATGCCATCCATCCATACCGTTCATAATGTCATTCCTACTGAGATGAACTGAAAACACAAATATTATCCTGATTCGAAGCTTCTGTGGCGCCACGAATATTTCAACTGTGAAAGTACAATCTTCACGTTTTCGGCACACTCGAGTCTTGGATCCCATTCATTTTTGGTCACAACGCCTAAAATGAGCTCACAAACGGTTGGACGGCGTAGATTTCTCACAAACATCACGGTGGGTCCCACCTAAATTCCGAGCGCAGGAGATGCCAGCGAAAGGCTTTGGCAGGCAATCCGCGTCCAATTTGCGATGCATATGTGCCACGTGTACAAATGCAAGTGCCTGTGCATGATCCATCACACTGCCAGAGAAGCAAGTAGCTCTCTTGCTACAATGAATTGAATTTCCTTGACCCCGGGCACAAAGATACACCTGTGCCCGGAGCAGTGTGGGGTCCACAGGAATGTACGTGAAAAATCCATTCCGTCCATCTGTTTTGAAAGACAATAATAGCACATGATTATAAAAATCAAGCAGATCCAAAAGTCAGGTGGGCCGCACCAACGAAACAGTGGGAACAGAAATGTCCACTGTTGAAACCTTCATCCAAACCTTTCATAGGGTTATTATAGGGCTCTCAATGGGTCGGATCTGGATCGGATCCAGTCAGATCTGACTCCAAGTCCGTATATCTGTAGACGGATTTGGATCGGATTCGGATCCAACTCGGATCCAAAAGGTGATATCCATATCCGATCCATTTATAAATTGTTAGATCCATTTCCGATCCAAAATCCATATAACCATCGGATTTGGGTCGGATCTAGGTCCCAATCCACCCCATTACAAATCTAAAAAAATATATGATATAAAATATATAATAAAATATATTTAATTTAGTAAAAAAATGATGCAAATCCCACAATTTACTATGGTATGGCCGACATGGCCTAAAATAATTTATAAAACGATGGTTAGCATGAATATAACATATACAATAAGGTGACAATGAGTTGGATCTTAATCGGATTCGGATCAAATTCGGATATGTTCCTGTGAATCCATATCCGGTCCATTTAAGTAATCGGACCTATTTTAAGATCCAAATCTGGTCCATTTAATTAATCGGACCTATTTTAAGATCCAAATCCGCATTATACGAATTCGGAGCGAATCGGATCTTGGATCTGACCCGCTCCATTGAGAGCTCTAGGTTATTACCACTTAGATTAACTGTACGCACAAATATCATCCTGATACAAAACTTCTGTCACCTCCAGGCGTTCAGTCACACTGTTCCGCGTGGTACGGCCCACATGAGTTTTGGATCTTCCTGACTTGAATCCTCTTTATTGTGGTCTTGCAAAACAGATGGACGGAGAGGATTTGTCACGGACATCTCTGTGGGCCCCACACAGCCCCGGGCACAGGAATATCTCTGCGTGCCGGGGGTCAGAAGCAATCTGCTTCCTGCTACAATGCTATGAAAGTGAAAGAAACTCTTCCTGATTGATCGATTTGACAACGTTGAGAAAGGTCTCTGCTTGTTTAATCAAATGGAGAGTTGTAATCTGGAAATGTGGCCGTTTCATATACAATTGTCTGTAGAAATTACATGTAAAACCGATCTGATTTGCAAATGGCCACATGAAGATCAGATCAGATGATCAGAAACTGGCCAATGACTTATATGGCTGTATGTGGACCACGGATTTTTTTTTTTTTTTTTTTTTTTTTCATCAGTGGTGCGTATTCAGCCGTAGGCATCAACAGAATCGGTTTTCAGCTAGATTAGTGCACAGTGGGCTGGTTCCAACCCTCTGATGGCACGCATGTGTTTGATCTGGGCCATTCATCGGCAGGGCATAATACTGTCAACGTACCAGGCAAATTCAAATCTCAGGTGGACCACATCACAGGAAACAGTGGTGATTGAAGGCCCACCATTAAAAACTTCCTAATGCCCACTATAATGTTTACTTGCCAGTCAACCTGTTGATTATGTTATACAGCTTTGGATGAAGGGAAAACACATATATCAGCTAGCCGCCAAGAAGTTTTTTAAATGGTGGACATTCAATCATCACCGTTTACTATGGTATGGTCCACAGGAGATTTGTATTGCCTCATTTTTGGACTCATACCTTAAAATGAGGTGGCAAAATTTATGGACGGCCTGGATAAAGAAACATACATCATGATGGTGGGCGTACAGAGTTTGTGGTACACTAAGCAATCCGAGTCTCTCATCAACTGTGCCACACGTGAATTGGGACTCTTGGAATCTTTCATAACCGTCCAGTTTTCTAGTGAAAGGGCCATCTGGCTTGATAAGTGGGCCAACATTTTTTGTTATTACAATACCTAATGAATGTTGGGAAAACTGACAGCGGAAGCGAATCAAATAAGCAAACCACTATGGCAATCACACATGCAACAATCAAACACACATAAGAAGACAATCCAAATTTAATGTGGAAAACCCCCCTCACGAGTAAAAAACCACGGCACAAAGTGAACGATCCACTATGATATCAAAAGTTATAAGAGATGAAAGAAACAAAACCTGGATTTTAGCACCACAAGAGAAATCCCAAGCTACCCAAAGCTTATTCTCATATGAGATGAAAGAGCACCGTCATTTTCTTCATCCCAGAGAACCCAAAGCTTTTTCTCTTGCCCTAGAACTTTTTGAATCTCCTCTGAAAACCTGGCCCCAATGGCAAAACTCTTAATCCCGCATTACACCCCTTTTATAGAAATAAAATCAAAATTAAAAACCTCTTGCACAGAGCCGCGCAAGATTAAATAGGAAACAGGCCAACCGGTCGCACAACTAGCCACGAGCCCCTGCCGACTGGTCATCCGATCGGTTATGAATGCCCGAAACTACCAAAGAGTTCGTTGTTCTAATCTCCATCACGACCAATCGGTCGATCGCCAACAACGACCGGTCGGTGGCCCCTTGCTGCATAAGATTGTTGAGGCGTACGATTCCAACAATGAATGGCCCAGATGAATCGCATGCGTGCCATCCGACTGGGGGAATCAAGGGCCGACATTCTATGAAAATCCGGATACGCCCTTCAGAGCGTATCGTCCGATAAAGTAATACAAGGGAATCTTTTCATGGAAAAAAAAAACCAATAAACTACTGATCAGCCCATGCACAATGATCTCGTGAAGAAGACCCCACTCGACCTGCAAACTCATCCACATATAATTTAAGCCATGTTCCGGGAGGTAAGTCCCTGCAAAAGAAGGTTATTCTTCCATTGCTGCACGTGGGGCCCACCGGGGTGTATGTACACTATCTAACCTGTTCAGCAGGGTTGGCCCACCATGAAAGTTGGATGTGCTTAAAAAACGCAGGATTTACCAATCATGTCAGCCACCACATGAATTTAGATGGTTTTTGGATGGTTGTCCATTGTTTTCTTCGATATGACCCACCTAATAATTTTCTAGTCCTAACTTTTGGGCACCCAATAATCCGTGTGGGGATCATGTAATGCACAGGATGGATGGAACATGCACAATAAGGTGGGTCCCACATAAGGAAATAATGTACAACCATCCAAAAGCCCCTAAATTCGTTTGGTGGCCCAAATGATTGTTGGATCGGCCTGAATTTTGGGGGTCAAACTTCATGGTGGGAGCCCCCTGTCGAACAGGTCGGATGTTATACGCACACCCAGGTGGCCACCACACGCAGTACTTGTAGAATAACTTAATTCTACAAGGGCCTGCAGGGTAAACCGGCATCAGGTCGCGAGCATTGATTATTGAAAAGTCATGTATGGATGGCTCCTACCAAGACAAAGAGTCGTGTATGGATGGGGCTCGAGTTGCTTCTGATATGCTCTATCTGAGATGGCCCACTTGATAGAGTAGTCCAGCCTCGGGTACGAATCTTCTCGACTGAAACGACATGTAGACATAGATTTCTTACACGATGTTTTTAACAGTCTTTGTTTATGGTCCTTCGTCTACCAAATAAGGCCAAGAAGAGATGCAATAAAAACGTGGGTGTCCTTATCTCAATTTCTATTAGATTCTATCATCCTCCGGTCGAGGATGTGCGTACTACCCTAAGGACCAGAGCTCCTACAAGTGGTTTTAGCCGTCCATTAATGGAGACCATTGATAGGCCCCACCAGGACTGAACTATACCCCAAGATAGATGGTTAAGAAAAACAAAATGCATTCAACGGACCCAAGTGGATGATTCGGATGGCTAGGATCTTGTGGTCTTGGATACGTTTGGGACTGTTGTGGCAGTGGTGGTGAGACAAGTAACAAGCACGAGATGAGCTCCTCACACCCTTTTTGTTTTTAAGAAGTGTTTGACGACTAGTTTTAGTAGGCTTGGGATAAATGTCCTCTTTCGGGTGGTGTATTATTTATAAAAGACGAAATATATGTATAGGTGGATAATCTCTTTTTGGGAACTGTGGAAGCATATAGGTGATCAAACAAGGAAAACACAAACAAGCAAAACACAAACGCACAAATAAATTTACATAGAGAGACAATTTGAATTTTAAGTGGAAAAACCCTTGCGAAAAAAAAAAAACCCATGGCACAAAGCAATATGCACTATGAATATAAGACATTACAAGAGATGAACATACTTGGATCAAAGTCCCAAGAGAAACCCTAGCTTTCTCTCTCACCAAAACCCTCTTAAACCCTTAAACATGTCTTAGCTTTGCCCTAATCCTGATTACACCCGTTTATATAGCCAAAAATTGAAATTAGAAACAACTTACGCAAAACCATATAAAACTACAAAAATCGTAGGTTGATCGGTCGGTCGATCGACGCCACCAGATCACCCTTCGGCCGCCCGACGACCAAGTGTTCGGCTGCTCGAACATTCCAAAAAACGTCCAGAGAGTTTTACACATTTAGAATATCGTCAGTCGCCCGAGCCTCCAAGTTCGATCGCCCAAACTTGTCCAAAATTGTCTAGAGACCAATATGCAATATACAGGGCAGTTTCGATCGCCCAACCATAGGAGTTGGTCGACCGATGGCCCCTTGACTTATACAAATTGAGGGATCCAAACAACAATCTCCACAGAGGCTTCAATCAATGACATTATTCCCTTGTTCCATCCATCATCTCTACTTCATCACAATTTCATTGTTTCTCATGCACACTGTGTCTTCATTCTGTATTTCCTAGACCCAGACAAGTTGTACCAAAATTGAACTTCTCTGTAGGGATCACCTTGGTGAGCATGTCCGCTGGATTTACACTTGTATGGATCTTTTCTAGAGTCACATCGCCTTCCTCAAGCACGTGTCGGATAAAATAGTGATTCACATTAATATTTTTAGCATGAGAGTGATAAATAGAATTTTTCATCAAATTGATAGCGCTCACGCTGTTACAATTAACCGTCACGACCTCCTACTGAAGCCTCAATTGATTTATCATGCCCCTCAACCAAATTGCTTCCTTAAATGCTTTCGTCACTGCCATATACTTTGCTTTTATCGTGGAAAGAGCCACTACAGTCTGAAGCTTCGACATCCAACTAATCGCTCCACCTACTAACACAAACGAGTACCTGAAAGTTGATCTCCTACAATCTACACTGCTAGCGTAATCTAAATCCACATACCCAATTCCTGACTTTGCAATTGTCAAGATGTAGTTCTGTGTACCTCAAATATACCGAAGTAGCCATTTCACAAGCTCCTAGTGTTACTTGCCGGGGTTAGATATGAATCTTCTAACAACACCCACCGTATGTTAAATATCTGGTCTTGTACAGCCATGCTATACATCAAACTTCCTACTGCGTTCAAATAGGGCACCTAAGACATAACCTCTTTCTTCTTCCATTTTAGGACACTGCTCAGAAGAAAGCTTAAAATGAGTCGCGTGGGGAACGTCGACCGGCTTTGCTAGTACCTTCCCAAGGTATTATTTCTAAGATAACCAATTCCTACTCCTCTGTCTATCTCTGTGTATATCGATGCCACACGAGAACCCTCTTTGCAGCTCATGTATCCTTCATCTTAAATGTTCCTGATAGTTGAGTCTTCAATATGTCGATATCAGACATGCTGTGACTGGTGATGAGCATGTCATCAACATATAATACCAATACAATGAACTTCCCATCACTCGGTGTTTTAAAGTAGACACAATGAACATACCCACTCTTGGTAAAGTCTTGACTCGTCATGAAGGAATTAAACTTCTTATACCACTGCCTAAGAGATTGTTTCAGGCCATATAGCGACCTCCTTAACTTGCAAACTTTGTTCTATGCCCCTTTAACTTCAAAATCTTCTAGTCGTTTCATGTAAATTTTCTCTTTCAATTATCCATACATGAAAGCAGTTTTAAATCCATCTGTTCCAGCTCGAGGTTGTATTGGGCAACTAACGCCAACATGAACCTGATAGATACTTACTTCACCACTGGTGTAGAGATTTTACTGAAGTTGACACCTTCATATTGATTATATCCCTTCGCCACCAACCTCGCCCTGTACCTATCCTATTTCTTCTAAAAAACTCATTTACACCCAATAACTTTATAGCCCATGGGAAGCGTCACCAGTTCCCATGCATGTCTCATTCTTGTATACGAAGTCTATCTCCTCATGCATCATTGCCTTCCATTTTTCAGCATCTACATTATCAAGTATATCCTGAAAAGTAGACGGATGCCCTTAATCCGTAATGAGGGTGAATGCAACATTCGAGTCATCCTTATAGCTTGTCGGTAACCTACGATCCCTTTGAGGATTGCTTCGCATAAGTGGTTGCTCCAACTGATCTTGTTCCTTTGTCTACGTCTCAGTATCGGCCCATGCCTCATCTCTATCTATCTGAACGTCAATGACCTCTGATTTTTTCAGTTCCTTGACTTCATCCTTACGGAACAAGGACCATTCATCAAACCCGACATTTTGACTCAATGTAATCTTCTGTGTGACAGGGTCATACAGCTTGTATCCCTTCACACTATCACGAAAGCCCACTAAGATACGTACACTTTCTAGCCCTTTAGTCTAGCTTATCTCTCTTAACTAACAATACATGAAAGTAAGCCTCACAACCAAAGACAGGCAATCCTGAGTAGTCTACTTGCCAATCACTTTAAACCTCCTCTATAATTCTACAATCAATAGTCGTAGAAGGGGATCGATTTATAAAGTAAAAAAGCTGTGTTAATAGTCTTAATCCACATCTCATTGCCCAACCCAGCATTACTAATCATGTATCGGGCCCTTTCCAAGAGAGCCCAATTCATCCATTCACCTACACCATTCTGCTCTAGTGTGTGGCACACTATGTTGCGCCGCACGATCCTTTCATATTTACAAAATTCATTAAATTTTTCATAAATGAATTCTCCACCGTTATTTGTCCTCAAAACTTTAATCTTCTACCCCAACTGCTTTTCTACCATCACCTTCTAATGCTTGAAAATGGTGAAAACATTTGATTTATTTTTTAGAAAATAAACACACCTTTTTGCTACAGTCGTTATTGATTGAGACAAACCAAGACGACCTCCAACAAAAACTATGGGTGACGGCCACCATGTATATTTGAATGCACATAGTCTAACACCCCTTTATATACATGCTTCCCATATTTAAAAGGCAAACTTAACTGTTTACCATACATGCAATACTCACATATATTAAAATAAAAACCTTTAAAGACTAGAATCAAGTAACGATAAGAAAGTACCTTCATGCCTTGCTCACTCATGTGTCCTAAGCACGCATGGCACATACGTGCAAATGTGGAATTCGCTACAGACGTTGCAGCTCTACCTGATGAAGTTCTCCCGATCAATCGATAAAGGTTTTCGTTCCTCTATGCTTTCATGATGACGAGTGCCTCGTTAGAAACTGTAAGGACAGGGTCAAATTCAGTGAACTTGTACCCCATAGCCTTGAGTGCACTAAGAGATATCAAATTCTTCTTTTAACCTAGGGACATGCTTGACATCTATTAGAAAATGTTTGATCCCATCGAACATCCTAATGAGCACTGTTCGCTCGCCTCAAGTGCAAGGCTGTGATGTAGTAATAATTTTCGATAAGACCGAGGTCGATCCACAGGGAATTAGAAAACCAATTCTAAACTATTCGAGCAACTAGAATTGAAACAATTTAGAGTTTTAAATTAAGAGAACTAATTTAAAACAGTAATTTAGAGAAATCAGTAATTAAAGGAACTATGACTTTCAAGGATCCATTGTAGCAATCTCATGTCAATCCAATCAATCAAAGCATAAAACACAACTAGATTCAAAGTTTTATCTCTCATCTAGTTGGAAGATAAAGCATTAAAACACATTCAATCCCACTTAAGTTGAACTTCGAAGTTCGAGTCCTATTCAATCCCATAGCATTCAAAATCATAGCCTTTGGAGTAACAGCCATGCCTATAGACTATGGCATGCTCAAGGGTTACCATAACTCGAATCTAATCAAGCCAAATATGATAACCTCAGAGAATTGCAAAGAATCCATGTCTGAAGCACATGAACTCTCATAAAACTTATAAAAATATCAACTTTATTCGAACTAGAATATTCAAAATCCAAACTTAAAGTGAAAGTATTTGAATTAAACTGAATTAAACATGAAATTGGCTACAAGCTTCACCTCTCAGCCCTAGCTGAGAGATTGTAGCCAAGCATTGTCATACTATAAGTAGAACTCAATGAAAAAGACATAAAAATTAGAAAAATCGAAATCGACGAAGTTGTGGATGCTTCACGGTGCTCTCCTTCACTTCCCATGACCTCTAATCCCTTCTAGAATGCCTTTAGACGAAGCCTTAGGTGCCCTTTTATAGAATAGTGTGGAAGATTTCCAGATTACACAAGAAATCACGGAGCTACGCAGACAAAATCGAAGCTTGTAGGACAAGCTTTGTTACGCAGCTGACCGGTCGTAAAATGTAAAAAACAGTCCAGTGACTTTTCGAATTGCCACCCCCCTTCTGTTGAGTGGTCGACCGGTCTGACGACATGTTTGAGCAATGTGCGACCGGTCTAGCTTGGTCCAGTGAGAACTGCAGCAAAGGGGGTCTTTGTTGAATTGCAGACCGGTCGGACGACCGGTCCTATGCCTTGGCAGACCGGTCAGACGCCCGGTCTTCAGTGCTGTTTATTCTGCACTTCTTCTTCATTCTTTCTCATTCTCCCTTGCTTCTTTCTCCCATCCTTTGGCACTTAATTCATTGATCTTCAATGTCTCTTTGATGACCTTTTTAGCCTTAAATCAGTGAAATCTCTGCCTCGCTCCTACAATCACAAATCACGCATTAGATGGGCCTTTTAAGCATGCAAACCGTGCATATAATGTGATGTAATAGATTGGTGAATGTATAAATTGGAGGCTCAACAAGGATCGAACCAATACTGACAACCTTGGGCAAGTAGTCATTGCCTAAGAACACCGAATCACCATCATACTCTCTATATGCGGTGAATGGGCTCTGGTCAGGACACATGCGATATGAAGCACCTGAATCCAAAAGTCACTCATCGTTGAGATACTCGGACTTAGATATAGTCAAAACCTCAAAGCCATCATTGGTGTCCTCTATAGATTATGCGTTATTAGCCTCCCTAGAAGAATCTTTAGAACGCAGTTTTAAATCCATCTGTTTCAGCTCAAGGTTGTATTGGGCAACTAACGCCAACACGAACCTGATAGATACTTACTTCACCACTGGTGTAGAGATCTCATTGAAGTTGAAACCTTCATACTGAGTATATTCCTTCACCACCAACCTCGCCCTGTACCTATCATGTTTCTTCCGAAAAATTCATTTACACCCAATAACTTTATAGCTCATGGGAAGCTCCATCAGTTCCCACGTCTCATTCTTGTATACGAAGTCTATCTCCCATGCATCACTGCCTTCCATTTTTCAACATCTACATTATCAAGTACCTCTGAAAAGTAGATGGATGCCCCTAATCCGTAATGAGGGCGAATGCAACATTCGAGTCATCCTTATAGCTTGTCGGTAAGCTACGATCCCTCTGAGGATTTCTTCGCACAGGTGACTGCTCCACTTGATCTTATTCCTTTCTCTACGTCTTAGTATTGGGCCATGCCTCATCTCTATCTATCTGAATGTCAATGACCTCTGATTTTTTCAATTCCTTGACTTCATCCTTACGGAACAAGGACCATTCATCAAACCCGACATTTTGACTCAATGTAATCTTCTGTGTGACAGGGTCATACAGCATGTATCCCTTCACACTATCACCATAGCCCACTAAGATACGTACACTTTCTAGCCCTTTGGTCTAGCTTATTTCTCTTAACTAACGATACATGAGAGTAAGCCTCACATCCAAGGACATGCAATCCTGGGTAGTCTACTTGCCAATCACTCTAGACCTCCTCTAGAATTCTACAATTAATAGCCGTAGAAGGGGACCGATTTATCAAGTAAAAAGACGTGTTAACAGTCTTAATCCACATCTCATTGCCCAACCCAGCATTACTAACCATGTATCGAGCTCTTTCCAAGAGAGTCCAATTCATCCATTCAGCCACACCGTTCTGCTCTAGTGTGTTGCACACTATGTTGCGTTGCACGATCCTTTCATATTTACAAAATTGATTGAATTTTCCATATGTGAATTCTCCACCGTTATTTGTCCTCAAAACTTTCATTTTCTACCCTAACTACTTTTTTACCATCAGCTTCTAATGCTTGAAAGTGGTGAAAACATTGGATTTATTTTTTAGAAAATAAACACACCTTTCTGCTACAGTCGTCAATGAATGAGACAAACTAAGACAACCCTACAACAAAAACTACGGGCGACGGCCACCATGTATATTTGAATGTACATACTCTAACACCCCTTTATATACGTGCTTTCTGATGAGTACCTAATATTGTATAATTAACCCTGGTTGTTAAGGACATTATCATTGTTTTTCTGGTTAATTATCCCTCATTAGGTGAATTTTCTGTCTTCAGGTGTTCAGGAGAGGTTGCGCAAGATCCGAGCCAATCAAGGCGCTTTAAGGCCCAAAAGTGATCAAGATCAAGTGTGAAGCGGTCCTGCAAGAAATCGGGCTGTTAAGATCAAAGGTTGGACCACTTTCAACGGTGGAGATGAAGATAGCTTCGAAGACCTCATCAAGACCACACTTTGTGAGGCTTCTCACGTGCCAAGCTACAGCAGCGTCCACAACAGCCCCATGTACAGCAGCAATGTGGCCCCCATTCCAACCGTCCATCCAATTCAACCGTTGGGTTGCCACACGTGCTACTCTACATCCACCGTCTAGCAGAAATGGACCCAACCTCAATCAGCGAGTGCCATAGCAAAGCGGCCCACTGCATGTGCCTCCAATCTCCACCGTCCTACACCACACGTGTACAACAGTTAGGATGGGCGTCCAAACTTCTATCACCTGGACCGCCTTGCACGTCAGCAGCCACCAGAGGAGGCCATCTACCCGTCCACACAGATTCATCCCAACCGTCCATCCAGCCATCACATGGACATCCATTTCATCTCAGCCGTTCAAGGAAGCTGCAACCATCATCCAACTATGGTGGACCACACCATCACACATGTAATGAATGGGCGGGATTTCCAACTCACGTGCAGCTGAAGCGGACCACACAGTCATCTCCATCATCTAACGGCCAGCAACATCTGAGCCGTCCATCAAGTGGACCGCCCAACAATCTCCAGCAGCGTCCACCAAAGTTGGGCCCACACGTGCTCACCATCCAACCCATCTTCCAAGCCCACAGCTCCAGCTGCTGGACGTCCCAAGCCAAGTGGCCACCGTCCACATCCAACCATCAAATGGCCAGCAACGCTGTGGACCCCACTACTTCAGTGGCCAGCTGATCAGCAACAGCCGTCCACCAGCTACAACAGATTGTGGTGGACCCCACTCTCTTCAGCAGACCAGCTATGGACGCCCATCATCCAGCAGCAGCTCAGCGTCCTGCATGTGTGCAACTCCATCCTAGCCGTCCATTGCTCCAGCTGGTGGACGATCAAACACGCCAAGCAACAGCGTCCATCATACCACCCACCTTGCACGTGCAGCAAACTCCAGTCGTCTATCAAGTAGCAGCTCAATGTGTAGGAGGCCCAGCAGTCCAGCTCAGCACACGTGCTGATCATGGACCCCACTTCTTTACACGTGCAAACCTTTTGCACCGTCCAAGCAACTTTCAACTATCCAGATGTGGTAGACCACACCACCAACACACCTCATTACAAGCAGCAGCTGCACAACCGTTCATCAGAAGATTCAGCCGTCCACTACATTCATACCATCTAACATCACGTGAAAGGGAGTCTGATCAACACCGTCCAGCTAGAAGGTGGACCTCAGCATTCATCCAACAGCTGAAGATCCATTAACAGGATCGCCCTCACCAACCATCCATCTAGTCCAGCAGCTGGTCCACTTCCAGCATCCATCAATGTGGAGCCCACGTCCTTCACATCCACCGTCCATCAGGTGGACCACCTCCAATCAACAGCCGTCCACTCCCTCCAATCATCAGCCGTCCATCCATTTCCAACGGTAGACGTCATCATCATCAGGTGGTCCCCATCCACACGTGCAACCATCCTTCCAGCCATCCATTCATCCAGTTGCTGGATGAACCGTCCAGCAAGGTGGACCCCATCAAAAGCCAGCAAATGCTCCTCCATCTCCACCATGGCAGCAAGAGAGGAGCTCTCTCTCTCTCTCTCTCTCTCTCTCTCTCTCTCTCTCTCTCTCTCTCTCTTCCAACACATGTGTAAGGCTTGGAATTGCCACCTCATCATCCAAGCCTCACTCCAAGCCCAAACCTAAAAGAAAAGTTGCTTTAGGCTTGGAGTGACACCTAGGCTTGGAGTACTTTTCTTGCCACATGTCCATCCGAGCCTAACTCCAAGCCCAAACCTAAAAGCAAAGTTTGCTTTGGGCACTCCAAGCCTAACTCCATTCCCAAACCTAAAGAGACTTTTTGTGTGCCACCTAGGATTGGGAGGAGGCTTGGAAGCTCCTCATAAGGCTATAAAAGGAGGCCTCTCCTCCTCATTTGAATCATCCCTCAATCCCTCAAAATCCAAAATCATCCCTCTCATCCCTCAATCCCTCAAAATCCAAAATCATCCCTCTCATCCCTCAAATCCCACAATCCAAGTCTTCTTTTCTTTTCTTCTTTTTCTTTGTAGAAGTAGAGTAGTGTAGTTTTTCCTTTGTAGAGAATTTAGTCTTCCATTGTAGCATGGTTGGCTAAACCTCTAGCTAAGGCTAGGGGTGAAGCCTTTGAAGAAATTTGCAAGCTATGGTTCTTTTGGTTCAACATTGTGTGGTGTAATTGTTGGAGTTCTCTTTGGTTGATTGGTTCGGTTATCCACCTCGGCGGACGCTATTGTTGTGCAAGCCCCTTGATCCATCGTCGACTCCGGGCACGTTGGATGCTTGGGATCCCTTGCACACCAATTAGCTAGTTCATGATCGATAAAGTCCCTTGATCCATCGTCGACTCCGGGCACGTTGGATGCTTTGGATTCCCTACGGTCATCGAGCTAGTGCAGGTAAAGTCACCGATCTGTAAAATCCCTTGATCCATTGTAGACTCCGGGCACATTGGATGCTTTGGATTCCCTGCGATCGATAGACGAGATCTTAACGGTTGGATCGGTCAATCAAAGCCTCCTATCTTGTAAGTATGCATTTGATCGTATGAATTGTGATCTTATCGGTTGACTTGTTGGCAAAGTTGTTGATCTGTACAATTCCTTGATCCATTGTCGACTCCGGGCACAGTGGATGCTTGGAATTCCCTGCGATCAACTAACGAGTGCTTCATGGTCAAATCAATCGGTTCAGATCACCATCTTTTATAAAATATGCAAATGTTTTAACTGTTTTATCTTCCGATTGGAATGAATCTTTATTCAATTCCAGTTGAGTTATAGCTGGACCAATAAATCAAATCTTGTGAATGAATCAAAGGTGGATCCCTGATGCCTTAGCCCCTTTTCTATCTTTGTCCTTCACCACACACAACTTGCTCCACTCACGTGGATAAACCAGATTTCATCTCACTCACCTAAACTAATTCCTTGAAGTGTTCTTAACCCCAATCCCTGTGGATCGACCTCGGTCTTACCGAGTATTTTACTACTTCGCTACCTGCACTTGGGTGTGCAATCTTCGGATTGTAGCACTTTCCATATTTAAAAGGCAAACTTAATTGTTTACCATACATGCAATGCTCACATATATTAAAATAAAAACCTTTAAAGACTAAAATCAAGCAACGATACGAAAGTGCCTTGATGCCTCGCTTGCTCATATGTCCTAAGCACACATGACACATATGTGCAGACATGGAATTTGCTACAGTCGTTGCAGCTCTACTTGATGAAGTTCTCCCGATCAATTGGTAAAGGTTTTTGTTCCTCTGTGCTTTCATGAGGACAAGTGCCCCCTTAGAAACTATAAGAATACGATCAAATTCAGTGAACTTGTACCCCATAGCCTTGAGTGCACTAAGAGATATCAAATTGTTCTTTAACCTAGGGACATGCCTCACATCTGTTAGGAAACATTTGATCCCATTGAACATCCTAATGAGCACCGAACCAGTACTGACAACCTTGCAGGAATAGTCATTGCCCTAGAACACCGAACCACCATCATACTCTCTATATGCGGTGAATGGGCTCTGGTTAGGACACATGCGATATGAAGCACCTGAATCCAAAAGTCACTCATTGTTGAGATACGCGGACTTAGATATAGTCAAAACCTCAAAGCCATCACTAGTGTCCTCTGTACATTCTGCGCTATTAGCCTCCCTAAAAGAATCTTTAGACTTCTCTTTCTTTGACTTGGGATTCTAACAACCCCTCTTCATGTGTCTCGTTTGTCTACAACTATAACAATTCAACTTTCTGTTGCACTTACCCTTAGATTTGGATATCAATCGTGAAGATCCTCTGTCTTGATCAGAATTTATCCCCATTGTAAGTAGTGCATCTGAAGAGGACCCCACATCACCGCTCTTCTTTCTCATCGCCTTTGACTCAAGGGCTAAGATAACGTTCTCAATGTGAATGGTCGCCGTACCGATGTCTAAAGTGTCCTTGAACGACCCATACGATGCTGGGAGAGAGTTCAAAAGGATGCATGCTTGATCTTCGTCCTTGATCACCTCGTCCACATCCATCAATTGATAAATATACCTGTTGAAGTTGCTAATGTAGCTTTAAACATCAGCCCCCTCAACCATCTTCAGATTGAATAACTACAGCTTCAAATACAAACGATTCTTAAGAGACTTCTTCATGTAGATCTTCTCTAACTTCACCCATGTATCAGTCGTCGTCTTCTTTCTCATGACATATAGAAGACCTCATCCATTAGGTACAATTGGATTGAAATATTGGCCTTTTGATCTAACCTACTTCACTCTTCTTCTTTCATAGTTTTTGGTCTCTTCCCAAGGAATGCGTCTTCCAATCCTTGCTGAACTAATAGGCCCTTCATCTTGACTTTCCATAGTTCAATTTTTTTGTCAAAGTATCTTTCAACGATGAATTTCATGCTTGATGCCATTGAAACCTGTCTTCTGATTCAGATCTGTATCCCAATGTATGCTCTGGTACCACTTATTGGGAACTATGGAAGCACAGAGGTGAATCAAACAAGTAAAACACAAACACAAAAGCAAATCTGTATGGAGAGACAATCCAAATTTTACGTGGAAAAACCCTTTGCGGGAAAAAACCATGGCACAAAGCGATATGCACTATGAATATTTGAAGTTACAAGAGATGAGCATACCCGGATCAAAGCCCTAAGAGAAACCCTAGCTTTCTCTCTCACCAAAACCCTCTCAAACGCTTAAACACGTCGTAGCCTTGCCCCAATCTTGATTACAACCATTTATATAGCGAGAAATTGAAATTAGAAACAACTTACAAAAAATCGTGTAAAATTGTGGAACCGTAAGTCGATCGGTCAGTCGATTGATGCCGCCCGATCACCCTTCGATCGCTCGATGACCAAGTGTTCGGTCGCTCGAACACTTCAAAAAATTTCCAGAGAGTTTTGCACATCGATCTGAATATCATCGGTTGCCCAAGCCCGAACCTGTCTAAAATTGTCTAAAGACCAATCTGCAATATACATGTTAATTTTAATTGCCCGACCATAATAGTTGGTTGACCGATGGACTCCTAACTTGTTCGGATTGAAGGCTTATATGTGAGAGTGTAGGATAAAGGAAAGTTGCTATTCTTTAATTTCTCTTCACTTAGTGAAGAAGAAAGTTCCATATTACTACCTGTGGACGTATGTAAATTGGTGAACCATGTAAAATCCTCCGTGCCTCATTATCTTTCTTTTCTTTTCTTTTTTATTTTTTTTTAACTTATGGATTTTGGTTTGGTCCTTTCTTTTATAAGATTTTTCTATTGCACTGATTATAAATAGGGGATCTTTTTTAACAATTGGTACAAAGATAAATGTTGAGAAACCTTTTAGCACAAGATTAATGTTAATATTCATGTTGTAATTATTTTAAAAGATTGAATCCAATCCTACTAAATTCGAGGTGTCAAAGTTCAATGGATCCAATAACATGGTGTGGAAGTTAACTGTGAACATGGTATTGGTGAAGGAAGAATGTACAATTCCAATCAAAAGAAGAGAGAAGGAGCCTTTAGAGGTAAAAGACACCCTTCTCGAACCAAACACAACTAACAGCCCACGGGAGTGTACAATGCTTCTCATTTAGATAATAAAATGTGTGAATGTTGCACATGTCATAAAGATCCACGAAGTCCATCTGATTAGCTAGAATTTGCAGATATTTTTTGTTCGAATTCTAGATCAATAGAATTTTAAGTTGGGTACCTTGATCTAATTATGGCCCACCTTCGTTGATCCAAGCAGATGGAAAGGGGAGTTGATGAAGGGGTTGGAAAACTGTTCGAAATCGCAAAACGAAGGAACGATCCACCAACCTTTTCATTGGAAATCTTCCTTTCACTTCCAAGATATAAGAAGTTAGGGCCGGGTTTGGTAAATTTAGTGATATTGTCAATGTTTTCATTCCATCCTTTGTCGATTCAGGCAAATGCAGAGGATTTACCTTCGTGAGATTTCGTGAAGAACAAAATGAATGGAAGGCTTTAGAGAAGCTGAATAGAAGGAATTTCAAAGGGAGAAATATGGTGATTGGAGAAGCTTACGAGCGTGAGCATATCGTTTTGCTGGAGGAAGAACCGTTGCGTGATAACATCCCAACTGCGCCCTTTTCCAACCCCAGCCAACAACCTAGGGCTTGACTTGTATTGGGGGCCGGTGATAGAGGCTAAGACTGGATGGATTCAATGAGCTATGTGAATGTGTTCCACTTGGTCATCCTGCCACCACTCGGGGTGCTGCGGTAATGGTCCTCAAATAGATTTATGAGAGAAGAAGATTAGAGCTCGCTAATGAGCTGGTGGGAGAAGTCCTTGGACCTGATTTCTCCTGGTTTCTCAGAGATCCACCCGGTTGATATATTGTGATCCTCCCCATTTAACGCCTCTTGGGTCGATTTAAGGGGAAATTGGTGACAACAAAGAGTATTATTGGGAGGATATGTAGATGGTTGAAGGAGATAGGTATGCAGTTACTGGAGAAATGGAGGGAGTCATTGTTTGAGTTAGTTACCCTCTAGTCCTTGGGATTGCACGGTAGCACCAACAAGAGCGATACAACAAGAGCGATAAGAGGGTGTATATTATTAAATGGCTTAGGCCTAAGAGGGATTGGTACAAGCTGAATGTAGAGGGTTCAACGAGAGGCAATCCCAGTGACGGGGATGGTGGGGGAATATACAAGGACCACTGGGGGCAGGTGATATTTGCGTTTCACAACTCGTATATTTAGGTGTTTAACACGGTTGTGGAGACTCAAGCCCTTTTAGATGACTTGGAGATTTACAATGATTTGGGCTTATCCAACATCATAGTGGAAACTGACTCTTGTCTTGTTGCCAAGGCGATATCCAACCCTCGAGCTAATACTCCACAGAATATATAGTATTGTTTAAGTTCTATCCAAACTTACAAAGTTCCATCAGCTACAGGGGTTTCTCACACCCTTAAGGAAGGTAATTTGGTGGCGAATGCTCTTATTAGGATGGGGAGAGGCGGTTGGCCTAATAGGCGATACTTTTTTCATTCAGACCTTCCAAGCCCTATTAGAGGTCATATTACCCTAGATAACATTGGGGTGGGTGCCATTTGGAAGGTGAGATCTCTTGGGTGTCCTCTATATCGCCGATTATCATGGTGGGGGCATTGTCTTGTTCATCTTCTTGTGAGGGTCGTGGGTGTAGGCTTTAGGCTAATTCTTTTTAGATATGTGTTAGGTGTTGTGGTTGATATGATAGGTGAGGCTTGTATTTTTTTATGAAGCCCACCCGAAGTATATGTTTGTACATCTTGATCAATCAACAAAGTTCAAGCGGTGTTTGCTATAGTTCTTTAAAAAAAAAAAGATAAGGATTTTTAGGTGAAAAACCATTTAACTATGATGGATCTTCTTCTTATACTAAATTATTCGGTTTTGGTCAATGTGTTAAACCAACCACTGTCAAGGGTTTAAAAAAAAAACTATATATGTGTAATTCAATGCTGAATAAAATATTTTTTAATGATAATTGTACAACTTAAAAGGAGATTGTTTTTTGGAAGAACACTAGAATAAGTTTAATGTTGTAGTTAACATATTAATGGCTATTAATGTAAAAATAGACAACAAAAAAAAGTTGTATTGACATTGTTCAGTGTCTAATTTTGGGATGGTTCATTTATAAACCTCAACAATAGTCCAAATATCAATATGAGCTCAGCTATGACCATATTGTTTATAAAAAAAATTTTAATCTTAATTCACATGATCAAGCATTGAGTTTTGTTCTCAATAAAACTCAATTGAGAAAGGTGATTTACCTAAGGATTGAGAAGTGTTATTAGTGATTCTGCAAGAGAATTTGAAATATTAATGGATTTTGGATTCGGGAGTATTGTTTTATATAACACCACATAATGAAAATTTTTACATATATTAATTATATGATGGTGGCATATTTACAAGGATAATAACACATGTAAGATTGTGGAAATTGGAGATGTTAAAATTATTTTATTAGTAACACAAGTGCAATTTCGAGCGTTTGATATGTATCGGACTTATGGAGAATCTCTTGTTATCCAAAATTTTCATAAAGATGGTTATAAATTTTTTGAAAAAATGGATCAATTCAGAATTGCAAAAGAAGTTGGGGGGGGGGGGGGGGGGGGGGGGGGGGGGGGAGGATACTATGACTGGTGATATTATTAACGTTAATGTTGTGATAGAACCTGCTATTATCTTATATAAGTTGTAGACCATATGAGTAAGTAAAAATTAAAGATTATTTTTTATTAAAATTTATTAATCACAATTTTTGTGAGAATTGCTTATTAAGAAAGCTCCATTGAACTTATTTTTCCTCATATACTACTAAAATAAGGATACATTAAATCTAATTCATTCTAATTTTTAGGAGGTTTAAAGCACTTTATTTTTCATTAACAAAATTTTCAATAAAGTATGAGCTTA
Source organism: Liriodendron chinense (assembly GCA_003013855.2). Lineage (NCBI taxonomy): Eukaryota > Viridiplantae > Streptophyta > Magnoliopsida > Magnoliales > Magnoliaceae > Liriodendron > Liriodendron chinense. Next base: position 674,929 of record PVNU02001726.1, read on the forward strand.
TGTCTTTAAAAGGATGAGTAACATTTTTACTTATTTTTATTAAATTTAAAGTATTGATTGAAAATTAGAAAGGAAAGAGGATTATGTATTTGAGAATTGGTAATGAATGAGAATACACCTTGAAACATGTGTTGGGGGTCAAACTAACAGAAGATTAACCACTAGAAACACAGTCTTAAAAAAAAACATTATCTTTTTGGCCAACGGTATAGTTAGTTGGATCTTAAGATTACTATATCTACTATGGAAATACATGTCAAGACATGTACAAAAAAAGGGTATGTTGTTGAAGAGATTGTTAGAAGAAGTGAAATTTAAGAAGAAAGTGTTAATAATTCATTATGAAAGTTAGGGCACACTATACTTTGCTAAAACTTTATTATTTCATACATGGACCAAGAACGTTAATCTACGATATCACTTTATTTGTGAAGTGGTGGAAGATGAATAGACTTAATTGAAAGAAACTTTACAATAAAATTTCTCACAAAAGAAGATACCTCTTGATAGAAGGACTGGAAGCAGGGTTGCTAGAATCTTATGATGTGAGAGATCCTATGGGAGAGAGAGATATCTTTTTTTCCTAAGCAACAAAATTTTATTCACATGCGAGAATAGACTACTTACATTTTGGACAAACCCAGGACCCAAAAAACCTAGGACTATATATCATATAATCCCAAAGAAAAACCCACAACGCTAGGTGTTAGGAGGCTCTTCCTTTTCCTAGCTTGAGATAACCCAGCCCTACTCTATCAAGGAACAACATACCTCTTAACTCCATAGGTAGCTCTGAGTATGCCGAGTAGACTTGCTTCCCTTGATGGCTGCTCCCCATTTTTGCAAGGCTGTCAACCACAACATTGGCTTCCTTAGGGACATACTGGATCTTTACTTGGGCTATTCTCTTAAAGGCAGAGAATGAGCCTTCCAATACCAAACATTCTATGAGGGGCTAATCTCACTGTTAAAAGAGTCAACCATAACCTTTAAATCGCTTTTAAACTCTATTTTTCGGTAGCCCTTTACCACACATAATTGAATACCTTCAACTATAGCACGGGCTTCAGCTCTTACATTACAGCCAATCCCATACTTGGTATAGAATGTGAAGATGAATTCCCCTTTAGCTCCTCTACAAACGCCCCCTCCTCCTAATTGACCCGGATTTTCTCTAGCGGACCCATCAACATTGATTTGATCCATTTGTTCGCCGGTTTCTTCCATTTAAATTGATAAACCTCATGTGAGAGATACTATTGTATGACAAGAGAGTAGGTTCTTTGATTTCTCTTAATTTAGTGAAGAAGAAAGCCTAGTGTTGCTACCTCGTGGATGTAGGAAAATTTATGAACCTCTATGATTGAGTATCTCTTATTTCTTTCCTTTCCCCTAGATTTTAGTTTACTCATTTCTTTAGTAGGATTCTTTTATTGCATCGATTGTGTTGGAGATTTTGCTGAGAAGGATATGATCTATCTATGATGGATCCATTGGATTAATGGTCTAAATCACCAATAGTGGGGCCCACTTCCATAGAGTGAGCGTTCCTACCCAACTTGTCTTACTTATTGTTAGGTTTTTCCATTGGGAAAACAAAAAAATTGTTGAAAAAAATACAATAGCAGGTGCATTATGGCATGAAAATAATAAGCTGTCCTGTTACGGTGAATTGAACTTGAGAGAGAGAGAGAGAGAGAGAGAGAGAGAGAGAGAGAGAGAGTTGTAACTAGTCCCGAGCTTTTCTTAAAAATTAAGGCCTGTTTGACAACTCCCATAAGTTGCTTTTTTTACTTGTATCGGCAAAAAAGTTAATTTTTTAATGTTAGTTTAGTAAGCATATTTTCAAAAGTAACTTAACACCTTAAAGTTGCTTATAACCATTAGTAAAAATATTCCTCCCTCCCCTCTACCTAATGGACAATACATATCAAAAGTAGCCCCCACATGATAGACGACCCACATCAAAGGTGGGGTCCACATGATGGATGATCCACACTACAAGTGGGCTGCACATGATGAGCAATGGACATTGAAGGTGCACCCCTCATGGACAACTAACATTAATGTTGGGTTCACATGATAGATGACCCACATTAGGTGGGCCCCAAATAATGGGCAGTCCCCATAAAAGGTCAACCCCTCATGATGAATGGCCCACATCCAAGGTGAGCCCGACATAATGGATTACCCACATTGAAGGTGGGACACACATAATTGACAACCCACACCAAAGGTGGCTTCCAGAAGATGGGCATCAGACATTGAAGGTGCGCCCCACAAGATGGGTGACCCACATCAAGGTGGGCCCCACATAATGGACAGTCCACATCAAAGGTTGGCCTAATGATGAATGGCATAAATCTAAGGTGGGCTTGGCATGATGGATGGTCCACATTGAAGGTGGGGACCTCGCATAATGGATGGTCCACATCCAAGGTGGGGCCCACGTGATGGATGGTCCACATCATAGGTGGGTTGCACATGATGGCGGGTGGATATTGAAGATGGAACCCACATGATGGACAATAATATTTAGAATGGGCCCTACATGATACATGAGCCATATCAAGGGGGCCCGCATGTGCATAGTTCACATCAAAGGTGGCCTCTAATTATGAATGACCCACATCCAAGGCGGGCCCCCGCATAATGGATCATGACCCACTTCAAAGTTGGGCCTTACATGATGGATGCTCCACATTAAAGGTGGCCCCGGATGATGGACGATCCACATCCAAGGTAGGCTTTGCATGATGCATAACCCAAATCGAAGATGGACGTTTTGTTTCCATTTGGGTATACGATAGGTTGACCTCGACTCTTTTTTTGTTGTTGGCCTTCTCGAAAGGTTGTTGGATCTTCTTGTACTTTTATGATTGTTTTGTTTGATTCTCCTCTTAGTTGCTTCCGCAGTGCCAACAAGTAGTATCAGAGCTAACGTTGGGAATCGGTTTTGAATATGTGATAAGGTATCGATGGCCTCAAGCATGAAGTTCAATATTGATAAGTTTAACGGGAAAATAACTTCAAACTATGGAAGGTGAAGATGAGGGGCCTTCTAGTTTATCAAGGATTGAACGATGCACTCCTTGGGAAAGACAAGCGATAAAAAATTATAAAGGAAGAAGATTGAAATAAGATGGATCATAAGGCTAATACCTCAATCCATTTATGTCTATCAGATGAGGTCCTTTATAATGTTCTTAAAGAGAAGAGTATTGTTAGAACATGAGCAAAGTTAGAGAGCCTTTATGCAACAAAGTCTCTCTTAATTCATTGTATATGAAACGATAGTTCTACAATCTGAGAATGGTGGAGGGGGCTGATGTTAATGAACACATTAGTCGCTTCAATAAGCCGATTTACTAGATGATGGATGTGGAAGTGGTCAAAGAAGAAGATCAAGCCTTTATTCTTTTGAATTCCCTACCAAATTATTATGAGAATCTTGTAGAGACTTTGTGCCATGGTAGGGACACTATTAATGTCGATACCATTATCTCAGCCCTCCAGTAGAGGCAATTGAGAAAGAAGAATATCAGCAAGGGTATCTCTACAAAAACATTGGTTTCAAGGGGGGAATTCTGAATGAGAGAAGGGGACTTTGCGATCTAGGTTTAAATTTAAGGGTCGGAAGATGAGACACATAAAGAAAGACAATAAATCACAAGATAAGGAGAAATCTGATGCATCTTTAAGAGAGCCCAATACTGCAGAATCCACAGAGGACGTGAATATTGATGGTTGTGATGTATTGGCTGCATGTAGATCCGAGTTTCACAGCAATGAACGCATCTTAGATTCAGGGGCATCATATCACATGTGTCCTGATCGGAGTTCATTCACCATATATAACGAGTATGATGGTGGGATGGTATTCTTGGGCGATGGCTATGCTAGCAAGATGATTAGTATTGGTTTAGTGCACATCAGGATGTTCAGTGGGATGCAACATATTTTGGCAAATGTGAGCCACATTTGTAGACTAAAGAAGAGTCTGATATCTTTAGGAGCTCTCGAGGCATTGGGATGCAAGTTTATCGAGTTTGATTGTGTCCTACGAGTTTCAGAAGGGACACCCATTAACATGAAGGCACAAAGGAGTAGAAACTAATATCTAAAGGTTAATCGGAAATACTATCTTGAGTGGAGCTGCAATAGTTGTAGCGGAGTCCACGTCTGCACTTTTGTGGCATGCGTGCCTAAGCCACATGAGCAATCGTGGGATGAAGGTACTTTCTGATCGAGGTCTTATTCCTTCTTTTAAAAGTATAGATTTTCATATATGTGAACATTGTATATATGGTAAATAATCTATACTGTCATTTAAAACAGGAAAACATATAAGGAGAGGGGTACTTGATTATGTGCATTCTGATGTGTGGGGCCATTGCCCATTATTTTTTGTGGAGGGTCGTCATATTTTATCATTTTTATTGATGATTCTGCAAAAGAGTTTGGGTTTATTTTGTGAAGAATAAATTTGATATTTTTACCACCTTTAAGATTTGGAAGGCGATGGTAGAAAGGCAAACATGGCAAAAGTTAAAGGTTTAAGGACATATAATGAAGGTGAGGTCATTTTCAATGAATTTGATAGCTATTGTAAGAAAGAAGGGATCCTGAGGCACAACACAGTACAACATACACCAGAACAGAATGGTGTGGCCGAAAGGATGAATCGAACTCTCTTAGAGAGAGCCCGAAGCATATTAAATAATCCTGGATTGAGCAAGGAAATCTGCACTGAGGCAATGAACATGATTTGTTACTTGGTGAATCGGTCCTTGTTTATGACAATAGGTTGTAAAATTTTAAAAGAAGTGTGGAGTGGTCATGATATAAATTACTTAGGGGTGCGAGTATTTGGTTGTGACGCTTACTCTCATGTACTGTTAGTTGAGAGAGATAAGCTAGATCAGAGGAAAAAGGTGTGTCTTTGTTGATTATGGTGATGGTGTGAAGGGGAATAGGCTATATGATTAAGTTACACGAAAGATCACGCTTAGCCGGGACATCAAGTTTGATGAGGATTTCTTGATCCACAATGATGAACACAACGAACTAGAAAAATCAATTATTGGCGTTGAATTTGAAAAGGGTAAGACATGGGTTGAAATTGACACACAGACAGAGGTATAGGAGTAGGTGGAGTAGTCACTTGTGAGAAGGAATCCATTGAGGGATCGCAAGTTACTAGTAGAAAACAGTGATGACTCGAATGTTACATTTGCCCTCATTACAGATGAAGGGGATCCATCTACTTTTCCGGAGGCTTTAGATGATGTAAATATCAAAAAGTGGAAGGCAATAATGCATGATGAGATGGACTCCTTATACATGAATGAGATGTGAGAGCTGATGGAGCTTTCCGTTGGGCGAAAAGTGATCGATTGTAAGTGGATCTTTAGAAAGAAGTAGGATAGGTACAAGGCAAGAATGATAGCAAAGTGGTATGCAAAGAAAGAGGGTGTCAACTTCAGGTTTATTTTCACACCTATTGCGAAGCTAGTATCTATCAGGTTCGTGTTGGGCAAGGAAATGTTGACTGAGGTTGTGAACACGGCTTATTACTTGGTGAATCAGTTCCCATCTACAACAATAGGTTGTAAAATTTCAAAAGAAGTATGGAGTGATCATGATGTAGACTATTAAGGGCTGTGAGTATTTGGTTATACACTTATTCTCATGTACCATTAGGTAAGAGAGATAAGCTAGACTAGAGGGCAAAAAAATGTCTTTATCGGTTATGGTGATGGTGTGAAGGGGTATATATGACCGAGTCACATGGAAGATCACGCTTAGCAAGGACATCAGGTTTGATGAAGATTTCTTATTCTACAAGGATGAACACAAGGAACTAGAAAAATCAATTATTGGCGTTGAAGTTGAAAATGGTGAGACACAGGTTAAAACTGACACACAGATAGAGGTACATGAGTATGTGGAGCAGTCACCTGTGAGAAGGAATCCACCGAGGGATCGCAAGTTGTGAGTGAGAAACATGGATGACTCAAATGATGCATTTGCTCTCATTACAAATGAAGTGGATTGGTCTACTTTTCAGGATGCTTTAGATGATATAGATCTCAAAAAGTGGAAGGCAGTGATATATGATGAGATGGACTCCTTGTATAAGAATGAGATGTGAGAATTGATGGAGCTTCCTGTCGAGCGAAAAGCGAACGATTGCAAGTGGATCTTTAGAAAGAAACAAGATAGGTATAAGGAAAGACTGATAGCAAAGGAGTATATAAAGAAAGAGGGTGTTAACTTCAGTAATATTTTTGCACCGATTTTGAAACAAATATCTATCAAGTTCGTGTTGGGCAACGAAATGTGGACTGAGGCAATGAACACGACTAACTACTTGGTGAATCGGTCCTCGTTTATAGTAATGGTTGTAAAATTTTAAAAGAAGTGTGGAGTGGTCATGATGTAGAATATTAAGGGTTGCGAGTATTTGGTTGTGATACTTACTCTCATGTATCTTCAGTTGAGAGAGATAAAATAGACAAAAGGAAAAATAAGTGTGTCTTTATCAGTTATGGTGATGGTGTGAAGGGGTATAGGCTATATGAGCGAGTCACATGGAAGATCACGCTTAACCAGGATGTTATGTTTGGTGAAGATTCCTTATTCCATAAGGATGAATACAAAGAACTAGAAAAATCAGTTATTGGCATTGAAGTTGAAAAGGGTGAGACGCGGGCTGAAACTGACATGCAGAAGAGGTACATGAGCATGTGGAGCATTCATTTATAATAAGGAATCCACCGAGGTAGCATACGTTAATTACCAGTGAGAAACAGGGATCAGTACTCGAATATTGCATTTGCCCTCATTACAGATGAGAATGATCCATCTACTTTTCAGGAGGTTCTAGATGATTTAGGCGGTGATACATGACGAGATGGACTTCTTGTATAAGAATGAGATGTGGGAGTTGATGGAGCTTCCCGTAGGGTGAAAAGCGATCGGTTGTAAGTGAATCTTTAGGAAGAACCAAGATAAGTACAAGGTTAGCGAAGGGGTATATGCAGGAGGGTGTCGACTTCAGTGAAATTTTTTCTCCCATTGTGAAGGAAGTATCTATTAGGTTCATGTTGGTGTTGGTTGCCCAATACGATCTTGAAATGGAACAAATGAATGTGAAGACTACTTTCCTGCATGGGAATAAAAAGTGCAGAACAACATGAATAAACCAGAAGGGTTTGAAATAAAAGGGGTAGAGAACAAGTTTTGCAAGTTAAGGGGGTCATTTTACGTCTTAAAATAGTAACTTAGGCAGTAGTACAAGAAATTTGATTTTATCTTGGTGAGTTAGCGATTTACCAGAAGTGAGTATGATCATTGTGTACTTTAAGACATTGAGTGATGGAAAGTTCATTATTCTAGTATCGTATATTGATGATATACTTATCACCAGTCATAGTGTTCGCTCGCCTAAAGTGTGTTCGCTTCCCCAAGTGTAGGGTTGCGATGTAGTGATAATCTCGGTAAGACCGAGGTCGATCCACAGGGAAGGAAGTAAACAATTCCAACTATCTTAATAACTAGAATCAAAGAGGTTTGTGAAATTGGTTTTGAACATAAAATAGAAAATCTAATAATGAAAAGATAACTAGAGCATTAAGGATCCACTTATAACTCTCCTTAGATGCATAATTCGTTATGGTTTCTCACTTTCTCAACTAAAATCGAAATTAAGATCTATTTAGTCGGATGATAGAGCAGTTAAACCAGCAATCTGCCATATGTAAGATCCATGCATATGATTCACTCAATATAAGCTAGGACGAGCACACTCAATTGTATAGGTCAGTCCAAATTCCAATAGGCTAAGATCACAACCATAACCATCATTAAATCCTGTCACAAGACAAAACTAGATCATGATTTGAACTTGATTCAAATCACATAGACAGTCTTACATAATTCAGAATTTCCAGAAAAGTAGATTTTTGGTAAGAAGTTCCCACATGACAATCATAGATCTAGAGCGTATTCCGATTCCTCAGATCATACAGGTCTAGATTAGTTCACAACAATTAAGAACTTAAGCAATTCTTCCAAACATCCATGAGTCATCATAAGACTAAGAAAAACTACTTAGAACTTAAATTAAACTTCAAACCATTGTTCTTAAACATGAAATCCAACTTGAAACCAATAAAACGAATTAAACAATATAAGAAAACTATAAGGTTCACCTCTTAGCTCTAGCTAAGAAATTAGCTAATGAAAAGCATATTAAAAACAAAACTAGAACTAGAATTAAAAGAAGAAGAAAACTAGTTGTAGGAGGCTAGGAAGCCTCCTAGGTCTTGAATCCTTTGCTCCCCACGTTGCTAGATGATCTAGGAAGAGGTTGTAGATGTCCTTTTATAGCTTAGAGGTGTCATCGACTTGGAAGAAACGCGGAACTACGGAGTCCTCCCGCACTTAGGAAACCCAAAATTCGAATTTAGAAACTTTAAATTGCTGTCTATGTGTGGCCGATCGGTCTTGACTGGTCGGACTAGGTTGGCAAACCGGTCCTGACCGGTCTTGACCTGTCCAGGGGGTACACAGAGAGGTAGTTACCTGTCGGCCGACCAGTCTTGACAGGTCAGGCCTTCTTCTTTTGACATTTTCTTTCTTTCTTTCTTCTTCTCTCTCCTCTCCTTGCTTTCTTCTTTCTTTGATCCACCTTGGCCTTCATCTAAAGCTCCTAAATGTGCCCCTTTTGGTCTCCAATTGGGTGAAGTTACTCTCATTCCTTTTGGCACTTGTTCTATTGATCTTCAATGAATACAAAGTGACTTTTTTAACTATGAATTAGTGAAGTCTCCCTCTCATTCCTGCAATCACAAGTCCATGCATTAAATTAGTCTTTAAATCATGAAAACCATGCATAATGAGTAATGAATTTTGGTTAGAATATGCACAATTAAGAGCTCAACAAAGTGCAAGGTTGCGATGTAGTAATAATCTCGGTAAGACCGAGGTCGATCCACATGAAATTAAGGTAAACCAATTCAAACTATTATAACAACTCCAATTCCGAGCAATTTATGATTTCAACTTCATAAACTAACTTAAAACAGTAATTTAAGGAAATTTCTTATAATTAAAGGAATTAAGGACTTAAGGATCCACTTATAGTAGTCCCATGTGAATTCATTCATCTAAGCATAAAAACAACTAGATTCGAAGTTCTATATCTATTCTAGTTGGAAGATTTAGCATTTAAACACAAACAATCCCCACTTAAGTTAGAAAATAAAATTCTAGTTCTAATGAAGCACACAAAGTTCGAATATGTAGCCTTCGAAGTAACAACCATGCCAATGGACTATGGTATGCTCTGGGGTTACTACAATTCGAATCAAATCAATCCAAACATGATAATCTCAGAGAATTGCAAGCAATCCATGTCTGAAGGACCTTAACTCGCATAAAACATCCAAAAATACCAACTTTATTCAAACTAGAACTTAAAAATCAAAACTTTAGGTAGAGTACTTAAATCAAATGAATTCTAGATGATAACTAGATACAAGCTTCACCTCTTAGCCTTAGCTAAGAGGTTTTAGCCGAGCATTATCATGCTTCAATTAAAAACAATGAAAAACTAATAAAAAATATGAAAAATCAGATTCGGGAGAGTTGTAGACGCTCCATGACGGTTCTCTTCACCTCCCATGAAGTCTTTAGCCATCTATTATACCTTAGGAACATAACCTAGGTGTCCTTTTATAATGGAGAGGCTTCACTGCCTCAGAATCTTCCAGAATTGCACCACACTTACGCACAACATATGTGTTCGCTCGCCTCAAGTGTAAGGCTGCGATGTAGTAATAAATCTCGGTAAGACCGAGGTCGATCCATAGGAAATTGGAAAACAGGTTCCAACCTATTCCAGCAACTTAATTTTGCAATAAATAGGAGATTCAATTGAAGCAATTATACTAAAACAGTAACTTTAATGAAAACAGTAGTTTAAAGGCACTAAGGCATTCAAGGATCCACTTGTAGCAATCCCGTGTCAATCCAATCAATCCAAGCAAAATACACAACTAGATTTGAAGTCTTATCTCTCATCTAGTTGGAAAATAAAACATTAAACACACTCAGTCCCACTCAAGTTGAACTTCCAAGTTCTAGTCCCATTCAACAATGTAGAATTCAAAATCATAGCCTTCGGAGTAACAACCATGCCTATGGACTATGGCCTGCTCAAGGATTACTATAATTCGAATCTAAACAAGCACAATATGATAATCTCAGAGAATTGCAAGGAATCCATGTCTGAAGCACATGAACTCTCATAAAACATCTCAAACTATCAACTTTTAAGAACTAGATTAAGTAAAAATCCAAACTTGAAGTAGAATTACTTGAATTAAACTGAATCAAACATGAAATCGGCTACAAGCTTCACCTCTCAGCCTTAGGTGAGAGATTCTAGCCGAGCATTGTCATGCTACAACTAAAACTCATAAAAAAAACTAGAAAACATAGAAAAACCGGAGTTTGGAGGGTTGTAGACGCTCCATGACGGCTTCCTTCCTCTCCCACGACGTCCCTTGGCTTCTATGATGCCCTAGGAAGAAGCCCTAGGTGTCCCTTTATAGTATAGGACAGAAGGTTCCGGATTGTGCAAGAAATTCCGGACTGCGCAGAGAAAATCGGAGCTTCATGGACAAGCTCTGTTACGCAGACGACCGGTCACACGACCGGTCTGAGGCTATGAACGACCGGTCGCACGACCGGTTGCAAAAGTGCGATAACAGTCCAGAGAGTTTCCATAATTTTGGAACCAGATTTTTAATCCAAGGACCAGTCGCACGACCGGTTTGAGCAGTTGACGACCGATCATACGACCGGTCGTGTATAGTCCATCAAGCTTTGTAGTGTGGCCTCTTCCTTGTTGAGTGTTCGGACCGGTCGGACGACCGGTCTTGGCTATGGACGACTGGTCGGATGATCGGTCTTGGCTGCCTTTTTCTACTTTCTTTCTTCTCTTCTTTGACTTTTTTCTTCCTTTCTTCCTCTCTCTCTTCCACTTGCTTTCTTCTTTCTTTGATCCTTCTTCAACCTTCATCCAATGGCTTCAAATGGCTCTTTTTAGTTTCCAATTGGGTGAAGTCCGCTCTCATTCCTAAAATCACAAAACATTCATTAGATGGGCCTTTTAAGCATGCAAACTATACATATAATACGATGTAATGGGCAATGCAATGTATAAATTGGAGGTTCAACACACCCCCCAACCTGCTTTTTGCTAGTCCCGAGCAAAACATGTGTGAATAAGTTCAAACCTCCAAAACTAACTCTCCTTCAGAAACCATGTTTCTATCCACTCAAAGACACACAAGAATAAAATTCGAAAAAATTAAGTGATAGACATTGAGACCTTAAACTCTCAAAACATAATAAGTGTCAATATGAAATTCCCGTTGATTGATTGATAAATAGAAGAACTCGAACAAAATTCAACTTAGTGTGCATAGTGAAAGTTCATCTCATGAATTTCTGGGATTATCTTCTTCATAGATCAACTAAACTATAGATCTCAAGGTGTATAGAGCAACAACAAGCCTATGACAGGAATTTATTTTACCGTCCTTCCGACGGCTTTCACATTATGTCCCATTTCCGGCTTTGGTTACAGGTAGACCATCCCCCGATTGGTAATAGGTAGCCCTCTTCAGAATTTTCTATCATTTTTCCATCATTCCCAATTTCATCATTCATTTTCCTTTTTCTTTTAAATTAGATAGGATTTTTAAAAATCTATATCTTTTGTTATTTTCCCATGGACAAGGATGGACAAAGTACCCCGGCTTTGTTCCTCAACATCTTTAAATCACGTCTAGCTAATCCACAAATCGCATAATCCTTTCAACCCATGAAAATCGTGGAATGTGAACTAGGTATAAAGGTGTTCAAATTTTCTATCAATCAGAACAATAGGGGAACTAACATATAAACCCATTATGTTAGGAGAAGTTCAAGACTTGCAACATCACACACTTTGTGTCTCCTTTTCTTATACTCGTATCATCTCGAATGCATAGAAATAAGGTTTTCTAAAGGAGTTTTGAAATTTGAGAAAATTCGAAAAAATTTGCACATATGATATTCGAAAGGTTGCAACATGCTAGATGAGGAATCTCATCTCACCCCCCAACCAAATCTTGCATTGTCCTCAATGTGAAAAGATATACAATGAGCATGAACCTGAGAGCAATAGCAAAATATAGGAGAGTGAGAACAATAGTACCTGTGAGAGTCGATCATGGAAGTCTGCAACTCCAAAATCCTACTAAAACATAAAACTAAATAAAACTAAACCTAAACTACGGAAAGCAATAAAGATACCTTACCCATCCTTTTTTAAAAAGAGGATCTCCATCAGACTAGGAGATCGATTATCAGTAAAACATCCAAAAGGACAAAGTTGAGCAAGATCATCAAGTGGTGTAACAAATTATTCAGAAGAACTATCCACCATCCTGCTTTGGAAAGTACATTGGTGACATCGATCATTCGAACCCATTGAAAATCTAGCTGAAAAATTTCAATGGGTTCCTCAAGAAAATTGTCACATGTACTGGGAAAGGAGAATTGCATTGGTTGAAATTCATTGATTTTAGATCTCCTTTCCTTCTTGTCTGAGCAAAACTCATTTAAGTATGTCAAATATAGGTCATCCCAGAAGTGTTCTTCGGTTTGAACAAATCAAAGAGATGTGGAGACTTTAATTGCTTCATCCTCAAACATTGGGATGGTCTCCACATAATCATTTGTCGCTTGCGCTTCCACAGTTGATTCTTCAATTTGGCACTCTGTGGAAGGAAGCTTTTTAGGTGCATGAGGTCTCTCTCTCAAAGCATTTACTATGTCCTGAATCATGGGATCTTCCCAATCTTCAAAATACGCTAAACACTCCTCGAGTGTGTAGGAGACCTCAGGATTCAGATTTGGGCCCTTCACGTCTTCCTCCTTTCTTAGACTTTTGTGTAGGTTGGAGTGGGTCCTCAACCTCTACACTTTCAGAAATTAGCCTCTCTGTAGGCAAGTCAAACGCCAATTCTTCTAAATCCTGCATAACAAATTTGTGTAAATCAAAATTTGACGACTTGTCAAATAAATTTTCAGAAATTGACACTTCCAAGGTCTTATTGAAATTAGAATTGAATTCATCCTTAGATTGTGTCAAACATTTCCCCAAGCTTTTAGGTAGATCATGTTGGAAAAACCCCTCATCTTCCATAGATTCTATCATGTTTACCTCATGGGGGCCATCATTATCGTCCCAATCCTCAAATGGATCAAAGCTAACAACATTTAGATGATCAAAATTCTGCCTTAAAACGAACTCCTCTTCCACGATTGAATCAATCATATCAACCTTGTGGACATCATCATCATCCCTATGCCTTTTGCCCAAGTGGAACACATTCACCTCTAATGTCATGTTCCCAAAGGATAATTGCATCACCCCATTTCGGCAATTGATGATTGCATTTGATGTAGCAAGGAATGGGCGGCCTAAGATCACCGGTATTTGAGTGCTAGCATCTAAAACCGGTTGTGTGTCCAAGACGATAAAATCTATCGGGTAGTAAAATTTGTCAACTTGGATTAGAACATCCTCAACTATCTCCCTCGGTACACGGATGGATCTATCAGCGAGTTGCAATGTGGTTTTGGTGGGTTTTAATTCACCAAGACCTAATTGCTCATATACCGAGTATGGGATCAAATTTACGCTTGCCCTCAAATCTAACAATGCACCCTCAATCCGGTAGTCTCCAATGATACATGAGATTGTGGGACTACCGGGATCTTTGAATTTTGGAGGGGTCTTTTGAGTGAGAATGGCACTCACTTGCTCATTTAAGAAGGCCTTCTGCTGCACATTATATTTGCGTTTAGTTGTGCATAGGTCTTTTAGAAACTTGGCCTAAGAGGGGATTTGTTTGATGGCATTAAGCAAAGAAATGTTTATCTTGACTTGTCTGAAAATCTCTAGAATATCATGAGAGTTTGGAAGAGATTTTGGGGCAACCAATCTCGAAGGGAATGGTGCTACGGGCTTATAGATGCGTTCCTTCTCTTGTGGGGCTAAGTTGGATCCGTCATCATCCTCAGAATTTACCAGATCATTAGGCTTGTCGGCCTTCACCGGAATAGATTTGTCGATTTGTTTACCACTTCTAAGAGTGGTGACGGATTTGGCTTGCTCCATATGTTGGTTGAAGGGATCAGAAATGCTTACTTCATGTACTTGTTTTGGATTGGGCTGAGGTTGGGTCTAAAAAGTCCATTCCCTAGCATTCAAGCGTCCCTTAATCTCATCAACCGAAACTTTAAGCTCTTGGAACATTTGCTTATTTGTTTGATTAATTTGCGTTTGCCCTTGTATAAACGCTTTCAAGGTATCCTCCATTGAAAATTGAGGTGGGGCCATATTTTGCACGGGTGGCCCTCCTTGAGAGTTGGTAGGATTGCCCGTAGGAGCATTCTTCCAACTGAAATTTGGGTGGTTCTTCTAGCTAGTATTGTACGTATTACCCACCGGTCCATTGAAAGGTCGTTGATACCCATATGTGGCATTCGCATGTTCATGTAACACCTCTTAAAATGCAGGAATTGTGGGACAATCTTGCGTAGTGTGTAAATCGGTGTGACAAATCCCACATATGGTCTCAATAGCTTCATTGGACTTTGGAACTCCACTTTTACTAAGTTCCATGGCCTCTATCTTCCTTGTGAAGTTGGCTATCCTTGCATTCATGTCGTCTTCCTCCTTGAGGATATAGATCCCTCCTTTCTCTTTCTCTTGAGTAGGCTTGGGTTTGTTGGGTTTATCTGAGGTATCCCAAGATTGGGCATTTTCAATCAACATGTCCAAATAACTCCAAGCCTCATCTGGATTTTTGCTCATAAACTCGCCATTGCACATCATCTCTACAAATTGGCGCATTTTGGAACTTAATCCATCGTTGAAAAAGTTTATAATTCGCCAACTCTTATAGCCATGATGTGGGCAAACAAGTAGGAGGTCCTTAAATCTCTCCCAACATTGGAAGAAAGATTCACCCTCTTTAGCCGAAAAATTCATTATGGCTCTTCGAAGGGTGTTCGTTTTATGAGCCGGGAAGAACTTTTTCAAAAATTCCCGGGTCATCTCATTACATGACCCAATCGAATGTGGTCTAAGAGAGTGAAGCCAATTTTTGGCTCTTTCTTTTAATGAAAAGGAAAAGAGTTTAAGCTTAATGGTATCCTCAGAAACATTTGTGTATTGCAAGGTAGCCACCACTTCTTCGAATTCTTTCAAGTGCAAATATGGGCTATCAGAGTCTAGCCCACGGAACTTTGGTATAAGTTGAATTACACCCGGCTTTATGTCAATGTTTCCCCCGTTTGGTGGTAGAACTACGCAAGAGGGTGTAATTGCACGGGCTGGTTGTAGGTAATCCCGTAGTGATCTCATTGGAGGAACATTATGTACCTCATTCTCTCCTACTCCCTCTTGATTTACGTTTGTAGTTGGAGTAGGAGGGGGAGGATTCCTTAAAGGTGTTTGATACATACTCCCCAAACTTTCATAACGTTCTTGGTAATTTCGAACTCGTCTATGGACTGACAATGGTCCAACTAAACCACCTTCGGATTGAAGACGATTGGAGTGGTCACGTTCCCAACTGGATTAAACCACTCAACTAAAAACTAAACTATTCCTAAATCCTAGAAATCTGAAATTAATCTGAAAATTGAGAAAAATCTGCAAAAAGCTAAGTCAGAAGGATATTACCCGATGTGCTTGAGCTAGAGAAGAAATCCTACAAAACAAACAAGTTTTATTAGTGCTAAGAAATCAGAAAACCTATCTACTTCTAGTTCTACAGCCACTAAAATAATTTGAAAACCATTATCTAAACTCCTCGGCAACGGTGCTAAAAACTTGTTCGCTCGCATCAAGTGTAAGGCTGCGATGTAGTAATAAATCTCGGTAAGACCGAGGTCGATCCACAGGGAATTGGAAAACAGGTTCCAAGCTATTCCAGCAACTCAATTTTGCAATAAATAGGAGATTCAATCGAAGCAATTATACTAAAACAGTAACTTTAATGAAAACAATAGTTTAAAGGCACTAAGGCATTCATGGATCCACTTGTAGCAATCCCGTGTCAATCCAATCAATCCAAGCAAAATACACAACTAGATTTGAAGTCTTATCTCTCATCTAGTTGGAAAATAAAACATTAAACACACTCAGTCCCACTCAAGTTGAACTTCCAAGTTCTAGTCCCATTCAACAATGTAGAATTCAAAATCATAGCCTTCGGAGTAACAACCATGCCTATGGACTATGGCCTGCTCAAGGATTACTATAATTCGAATCTAAACAAGCACAATATGATAATCTCAGAGAATTGTAAGGAATCCATGTCCGAAGCACATGAACTCTCATAAAACATCTCAAACTATCAACTTTTAAGAACTAGATTAAGTAAAAATCCAAACTTGAAGTAGAATTACTTGAATTAAACTGAATCAAACATGAAATCGGCTACAAGCTTCACCTCTCAGCCTTAGGTGAGAGATTCTAGCCGCGCATTGTCATGCTATAACTAAAACTCATAAAAAAACTAGAAAACATAGAAAAACCGGAGTTTGGAGGGTTGTAGACGCTCCACGACGGCTTCCTTCCTCTCCCACGACGTCCCTTAGCTTCTATGATGCCCTAGGAAGAAGCCTTAGGTGTCCTTTTATTGTATAGGACGGAAGGTTCCGGATTGCGCAAGAAATCTAGGACTGCACAGAGAAAATCGGAGCTTCATGGACAAGCTCTGTTACGCAGACGACCGGTCGCACGATCGGTCTGAGCCTATGAACGACCGGTCCCAAAAGTGCGAAAACAGTTCAGAGAGTTTCCATAATTTTGGAACCAGATTTTTAATCCAAGGACCGGTCGCATGACCGGTCTGAGCAGTTGACGACCGGTCGTGTATAGTCCAACAAGCTTTGCAGTGTGGCCTCTTCTCTGTTGAGTGTTCGGATCGGTCGGACGACCGGTCCTGGCTATGGACAACCGGTCTTGGCTGCCTTTTTCTGCTTTCTTTCTTCTCTTCTTTGACTTCTTTCTTCCTTTCTTCCTCTCTCTCTTCCACTTGCTTTCTTCTTTCTTTGATCCTTCTTCAACCTTCATCCAATTGCTTCAAATGGCTCTTTTTAGTCTCTAGTTGGGTGAAGTCCGCTCTCATTCCTAAAATCACAAAACATGCATTAGATGAGCCTTTTAAGCATACAAACTATGCATATAATACGATGTAATGGGCAATGCAATGTATAAATTGGAGGTTCAACAACATGGAATTTCAGAGCTTCACTGGAAATCAGCAAAATACACTGGTCGACCGGTCTTGACCGGTCGGACCAATCTGGTCCTTTGTATAGAGAGTGCATGAGAGGGGGGGACTCATGGACGACCGGTCTTGACTGATCGGACCTGTCCAGGGCCTTTGTCTACCGTCCTCCTGCAGTTGCTGGAGTGATTTGTGAAGGGTGGCCGACCAGTCAAGACCGGTCTAGCCTATTTCCTTTCGTTTCTTTCTCTCTCTTCTCTCCTTTCTTCTTTCTTCTTTGGCCCACCTTTTGACATCATTGAAGTAGTTTCTCTCTCTCTCTCTCATTCCTACAAACACAAAACATATAATAGATTAGTCTTTTAACAATGCAAACCATGCATATAATGTGGTATAATGGGCTATAATATGTATAAAGTAGAGGCTTAACATACTCCCCAACCAACAATTTGCTAGTCCCGAGCAAAACAAGCATGAAACAATCCACCTCTTTGAAAACTCAACTCTCTCTTGGAAACTATGTTTCTATAGACTTGAAGACATATAAGTGTAAAATTCAGAAAAATCAAATAATGAGAAATTGAAGTCTTAAACTTTCCAAACATGATAAGTGTTCACATAGAATCCTGTTTGCTCGCCTCAAGTGCAAGGCTGTGATGTAGTAATAATTCTCGGTAAGACCGAGGTCGATTTACAAGGAAAGAAGTAAACAATTCCAACTACTCTAATAACTAGAATTTAAGAAGTTTAGGAAAATAGTTTTTCATATAAAAAAAGAAAATCTGAAAATAAGAAGAACTAGAGCATCAAGGATCCACTTGTAGTAGTTCAATACCAATCCATTCATCTAAGCACAACACAATTAGAATCAAAGTCCTATCTCTCATCTATTTGGACGATATAACATTCAAGCACAAACAGTCCCACTTAAATCTGAAAATCAGATTTCTAGTTCTAATGAAGCACATAAAAGTTGAACTTGTAGCCTTTAGAGTAACAGCCATGCTAAGAGACTATGGCATGCTCAAGGGTTACTACAATTCGAATTTAAACAACCTAATCATGGTAATCTCAGAGAATTGCAAGGAACTTATGTCTGGAGTACACAAACTCTCACAAAACTTTCAAAAATCCAAATTTTATTCAAACTAGAAATTGAAAATTCATAAATAAGTAAAGGCTACTTGAAGAAATGAATTAAATCATTGAAACAAACTGCAAACTTTACCTCTTAGCTCTAGCTAAGAGGTTAGTTAGAGCTAAGAGGTTAGTTAAAAGAAAGCATTAAAAACTATAAACTAGAAGAAGAAGGAAAAAACCTAGTTTTAGGAGGCTAAGAAGCCTCTTAGGTCTTGATCTCTTTACTCTCCACGTTGCTAGATGCCTTAGGAAGGGAGTGGAGGTGGCCTTTTATAAGAGAAATCCCGCACCAACTTAGAAACTTCGAGAATCCGCGGAGTCCTTCCATAATTTGAAAACTTGGAATTGAAAATCGGAGTTTCTGGAGCACCTTAGACCTATCTGGCGACCGGTCTAAGAATAAAAAAAAGTCCAGAAATAACTGTAGACCTGTCTGGAGACTTGTCTGGCGACCGGTCTAGCGACTGGTCTATAAACAAGTCTAGCGATAGGTTTAAGACATTTTTTTTTTTAGATTTTCTTCTTTTTCTCTTCCTTTTCATTCTTGCTTCTTTCCTCTACCTTTTGGCACTTGTTCTATTGATCTTTACTGCATACAAAATGACTCTTTTAACCATGATTGGTGAAGTCTCCCTCTCATTCCTACAATCACTTAAACATGTATTAGATTAGTCTTTAAACATGAAAACCATGCATAATGTGATGATGAAAAGGGGTTAGAATATGTAATATTCATGGCTCAACACACCCCCCAACCAGCATTTTATTAGTCCCGAGCAAAACATGTGTGAAACAAATTCAACTCTCCAAAATCCAACTCTCTTTCAGAAACTATGCTTCTATACACTCCAAGTCATACAAGTGTAAAAATCTGAAAAACTGGGTGATAGAAGTTAAAACTTTAAACTCTCAAAACATAATAAGTGTTCATATAGAATTCCTGCTGATTGATTGATAAATAGAAGAACTTGAACAAATTCAACCTAGTGTGCATAGTGAATGTTCATCTCATGAGTTTCCGGGATTATCTTCTTCATAGATCAACTAAACTATAGATCTAAAAGTGTATAGATCAACAAGAAGCCTATGCCAGGAATTTGCCTTACCGTCCTTCCGACGTCTTTCACACTACGTCTCATTTCCGGCTTTGGTTATGGGTAGACCATCCCCTAGTTGGTAATAGGTAGCCCTTTTCAGAATTTTCCACCATATTCTCAATCATACCCATATCTTCTTTCTTTCTTTCCTTTTCATACACATTAGATAGGATTTTTAGAAATCCATATCTTTCGTTATTTTCCCATGGACAAGGATGAACAAAGTACCCCGGCTTGGTTCCTCAACACCTTAAATCTAAGCCTAGCCAATCCACTAATCTACATAATCCTTTCAAACCATGAGAATCGTGTAACATGAACTAGGTGCATAAGTGTTCAAACATTCTATCAATCATATAAGTAGGGGAATTCACATATAAAACCATTATATTAAAGGTAGTTCAAAACTTTCAGCATCACTCACTTCGTATCTCCTTTTCTTATACTAGTATTATCCTGAATGCATAGAAACAAAGTTTTCCAAAAGAGTTTTGAATTTTAGAAAAATTAAATTTTTTTACATACAATGCTCGAAATGTTACAAAATACTAGATTCATATAGGAATCTCACCCCCAACCAAATCTTGCATTGTCCTCAATGTAAAAAGATATGCAGTAAGCAAGACATGAGAGCCATGAAATAAAATAAAGGAGAGTGAGAACGAGAGTACCTGAGGTAATAAGTGGATCAACTCTAGCATCTTTCATTGTCTCGATGAGACTAATTCAATCCTAATTGTAGAAAAATAAATCCTAACCTACCTACCTTTGATTAGTCCGATCGACTACATGATCAAATTTGAGAAGGATCTTCATGAATTTCAATAAGTTTCTCATGAGGACCATCCAAAGTCTTGCTAGACAGTAAACATGAGTGTTTTTCTTTATTGAAGTCCAATATTTATGTGCACCACATGCATGATAGGAGGAGATAAGAGCAGGAAAAAGATATCTCCTCAAATTCTGGATTGGGTTTTGATTGATTAAAAACGGGTCATTCCAGTCAGAATTCTCAATGGGCTGAAGAACCCATGATGGTGGAGAGACATTCATCGTGTATTCTTCAGTTAAAGTTGTCTCTTCCACAATTTTTGAATTATACGGTGCTTCCACAAACAATGGTAAAGAATGTATATCGGTAGAATGGTGTCCTTCAGGCACCAACAACGTTTCTAATAAAATATCTAACTCCTTAATCATCTCATCATCAAGATCATCGGAGTGGGCCAAGCTTTTCTCTAGGAAATTGAGATAGTTGGGTGAAGGATCATGATCTTGCTTGAGTGAGTACAAAAATTCAGTTTCGATGGTGAGAGACTCTTCCTCCATGGAGTGGAATTCTTTCAAACTAGGTTCTCCATAACTAGTATGAGGCACCAAGTCGGAAGTGTGCAAGGCTTTAACAATCTCTTGAATAATGGGGTTGTTTGAATTTTTAAAGTGAGCCAAGCATTCGTCCAAAGAATTTGAATTTTCACTCGTGGGAGTCTCATTCTCCACATTAAAATTAAGCATGTCAAGTTAGTGGAGTGACTCAAAAATATCAACCTCGACAATCTCTCTAACATGCATATCCTCTAAAGACTTATAATCATTATGCTCTTGAGAAAAAGAAATCATAAGTTTATAAGGATCCATTGAACCCTCATTGTAAGTAACCCCACTATCGCTTTCAGATTTAATGAATTTCTCGGGTTCGTCAACCATCATTGAAATCTCTTCATCATTAAGTTCAAAGCATCTAAAAGAGATTGTGGACTTACCATAATTGATGATGACATTGGGATCATCGAAATCGATCTTCTCTAAAAGTTTATTCATTATATCCGAAGAAGGTGAGACTTAGATGGCTCTATCCTCCTCATTAGAAGGGATTGATTCGATGCCTCCAAATTCGGGCTCAACATCTTCACAAGATGGAGAGTAAGCTTGATTTGATTGTTCATCTTCATACTCTTTCCATAATTTCTCAAGTATTTGTGTATACATGTCATCACAAGAGGAAGACGTTTTAGGGTGATTATTAATAACCATGGTTGGTTCTTCCCTTGAACAAGGAGAATGGTGGTTTCCCCCATTAAGACCGTATGCATTGTAGGATGAAGAGTTATATGATGGTTGATAGGCATATCCATACAAGTGATCACGTATTGTCTTAACCGGTTGGCCACTATTCACCCGTTCCTTTTAATGTTGGACACCTCTTACCATAACCAGTGGAACACTCATGTTATTTTCAATCCGGTAATCACATAATATTTTTTCCGATTGATCATTATTTGATTTTGCTTCGTTCCGGTACTCCCCCATCGTCTTACGCTGTGTCTTAACATGTGTATTGATTTCATTAATGTAATCATGCATCGTATTACATGGGGAGGTAGTAGAGGTTCTTTAAATCTCAGAAAAATACTCATGCTTGGAGGGATCTCGATTATAATGAGTTTGGGTCCCCCAATCTAACGTCTCATCCTCCAAGAGGTACTTGTACGCTCCAATCATCCAATCATACATAATGAAATTTTAAGGAATTGGAAACTACCCTAATCTAAAAAAAGAACAAAAAGAAGGGAGATGGGGAGATGTTACCCAATAGAATGAGATTTGTCCTACAAAATAAGAAAAAATAAAAAGTTGTTAGTAATCTAGAAAAAAAATCAGAAAACCTACTTCTAGAAAAATTGAAAATCCTACCTAACAAAGACTACTCTATAGCTATCAGAACAATTAGAACCGTTTAACCTTTTCCCTAGCAGCGGCGTAAAAAACTTGTTCGCTCGCCTCAAGTGCAAGGCTGCGATGTAGTAATAATTCTCGATAAGAATGAGGTCGATCTACAGAGAAAGAAGTAAACAATTCCAACTGCTCTAATAACTAGAATTTAAGAAGTTTAGGAAAATAATTTTTCATATAAAATAAGAAAATCTGAAAATAAGAAGAACTGAAGCATCAAGGATCCACTTGTAGTAGTTCAATACCAATCCATTCATCCAAGCACAACACAATTGGAATCAAAGTCCTATCTCTCATCTAATTGGAGGATATAACATTCAAGTACAAACAATCCCACTTAAATATGAAAATTAGATTTCTAGTTCTAATAAAGCACATAGAACTTAAACTTGTAGCCTTCGGAGTAACAACCATGCTAAGAGACTATGACATGCTCAAGGGTTACTACAATTCGAATTCAAACAACCTAATCATGGTAATCTCAGAGAATTGCAAGGAACTCATGTCCGGAGTACACAAACTCTCACAAAACTTTTAAAAATCCAAACTTTATTCAAACTAGAACTTGCAAATTTATTAATAAGTAGAGGGTACTTGAAGAAACGAATTAAAGCATTGAAACAAACTACAAACTTCACCTCTTAGCTCTGGCTAAGAGGTTAGCTAAAAGTAGTGCTAAGAAGTTAGCTAAAAGAAAGCATTAAAAACTATAAACTAGAACTAGAAGAAGAAGAAAACTAGTTGTAGGAGGCTAGGAAGCCTCCTAGGTCTTGATCTCTTTGCTCGCCACGTTGCTAGATACCTTAGGCAGGGAGTGGAGGTGGCCTTTTATAAGAGAAATCCCACACCAACTTGGAAACTTCGAGAATCCGTGGAGTCCTTCCAAAATTTAGAAACTTGGAATTGAAAATCAGAGTTTCTGGAGCACCTTAAACCTGTTTGGTGACCAGTCTAAGAAGCAAAAAAAAAAAAAAAAAAAAAAAAAACAATCCAGAAATAATTGTAGATCTGTCTAAAGACCTGTTTGGCGACCGGTCTACAGACAAGTCTAACGACAGGTCTAAGACATTTTTTTTTCCAGATTTTGTTCTTTTTTCTTCTCTTTCTTTATTGCTTCTTTCCTCCACCTTTTGGCACTTGTTCTATTGATCTTCAATGCATATAAAGTGACTCTTTTAACCATGAATTGGTGAAGTCTCCCTCTCATTCTTATAATCACAAAAACATGTATTAGATTAGTCTTTAAAGATGAAAACCATGCATAATGTGATGATGAAAAGGGGTTAGAATATGCAATATCCATGGCTCAACAAATCCCCACCAGTTTACTGACAAATAGGCAAATCCGAGCATGTATGGTCTAGTGTGCTTTGTGCATATTCATCTTATGACTTTCCAGGATTACCTTCTTTATAAATCAGCTAAACAAAAGATCCAAAAGTGTACAGATCAACCAATTGCCTATGACAACAATTTGCCTTACCGTTCCTTCAATGGCTTTCACACTACTTCCCATTTCCAGATTTGGTTACGGGTAGACTATCCCCTGGTTGGTAATAGGTAGCCCTTTTTCGGAAGTTTCCACAAATATTCAATGAATACCATATCCTCATTCTCTTTTTTTTCATACTTTAGATAGGATTTTTAGAAATCCGTATCTTTCATTCTTTTCTCTTATTTCATATGAACAAGGATGGACAAAGTTCCCCGGCTTGGTTCACAAACACTTCAAATCTTCAGTCTAACCAATCTACAAGTTTAATAATTCCTTTAAATCATGAGACTCGTGTAATGTGAACTAGACTCATAACCGTTCAAATGTTCTACCAATCATATAAATAGGGGGATTCACATATAAAACTATTATGTTTAAGTTAATTTAGAGATTTCAAAATCATATTAGTTTATCTTTCATCCTTTCATATTCATGGCATCTCAAGTGCATAGAAACGAAGTTTTCCAAAAGAGTTTTGATGTTTTAAAAAAATTAAAAAATTTCTACAAACCTTGCTTGAAATGTCCACAAACTGCTAGATTCTAGGAATCTCACTCGCAACCAAATCTTGCATTGTCCTTAATGTACAAAGATATGCAATGAGCATGAACATAAGAGCAATGATAAAAATAAAAGAGGGTGAGTATGAGAGTATCTGAATAAGTTGATCATGGAAATCTACCTCTGACATTTAAATCTACTAAAGCAATAAATCTAAAGCAGAAAACAAACTAGACCTAATCTTACTTAAAGCAATAAACAAAACCTAAGTTATCCTTTTAGAAGGATAATCTCCATCAGACTAGGAGATCAATCATCATTATAACATCCAAAAGTACAAAGTTGAGCAGGATCATCAGGTGTTGTAACAGATTTTTCAATAGAACTATCCACCATCCCGCTTTGGACGATACATTGGTTATATTAACCATTCTGACCCATTGAAAATCCTGCTGAAAAATTTCAGTAAGTTCCTCAATAACGTTGTCACATGTACTAGAAAATGAGAATTGCATTGGTTGGAAATTAGTGCACATGGGTCTCCTTTCCATCACGTCTGGGCAAAAATTTGTTAAATATGGGTTATCCCAGAAGTGGTGCTCTTCGGTTTAAACAAACCAAAGAAATGTGGACAATTCGATCGCTTCATCATCACAAATTAGGATGGTCTCCACAGTCAAATTTCAATGGTGCTTCCACAATTGATATTTCAGTTTGGCACTCTGTGGAAAGAGGCTTTTTAGGCACTGAAGGGGTCTCCCTCAAGGCGTGCACTATGTACTGAGTCATGGGATCATCCCAATCTTCAAAGTAAGTCAAACACTCCTTTAGAGTGTAGAAGACCGCATGGGAGGAAGTTTTTAGATTTAAACTTTTCACGTCTTCCTCCTTCTCAGACTTTTGTGTAGGTTGGAGTGGGTCCTCAACTTCTACACTTTCAGATTTTGGCCTCTCCGTAGGCAATTCAAGCACCAATTCTTCCAACTTTTACACAATAAATGTGTTTAAATTAGAAATTGGTGTCTTGTTAAGTAAATTTTCATAAATTAGCACTTCCAAGGCGCCATTAATAATCAAATAAGTTTCATCCTTGGAGTGTGCCACACGTCTCCAAAATTTCAGGTAGATAGGATTGGAAAAACTCCCCATCTTCTATAGATTCTATCATGTTTATCTCGTGAGGGTCATCGTCATCATCCTAATCCTCGAAGGGATCGAAGCAAACCACATCTAGAGGATCAAAATTCTGATTTAAGGCAAACTCCTCTTCCATGATTGATTCAGTCATGTCAACCTCATTGACATCCTCATCATCCCTATGCCTTTTGCCCAAGTGGAACACATTTACCTCCAATGTCATGTTCTTAAAGGACAATTGCATTACCCCATTCCAACAATTTATAATTGCATTTGATGTAGCCAAGAACGGGTGGCCTAGAATCACTGGTATTTGAGTGCTAGGATCCGTAACCGGTTGCGTGTCCAGGACGATAAAATTCACTGGGTAGTAGAATTTATCGACTTGGACCAATACATTCTCAACTATCCCTCTCGGCACACGGATGGATCTATCAGCGAGTTGTAACGTAGTTTTGGTGAGTTTTAATTCACCAAGGCCCAATTGCTCGTATACCAAGTACGGGATTAAGTTTACATTTGCCCCCAAGTCTAATAATGCGCACTCGATTCAGTAATCACCGATGATACATGAGATTGTGGAACTACCAGGATCCTTAAATTTTGTAGGGTTCTTTTAGGTGAGAATGACACTCGTTCATTTAAAAGGGCCTTTTGTTGCATATTGTATTTGCGTTTGGTTGTGCATAGGTTCTTAAGAAACTTGGCATAGGAAGGGATTTGTTTAATGGCGTCAAGTAATGGAATGTTGATATTGACATGTTTGAAAATCTCTAAAATATCATGAGAGTTTGAGAGAGATTTTGGAGCAACCAATCTTAAAGGGAATGGTGCTATGGGCTTGTGAATGTGTTCTGTTTCTTGTGGGGCTAAGATAAGTCCATCCTCATTCTGAGAAATTATCGGATCATTAGGCTTGTCGACCTTCACCGGAATAGATTTATCCACTTGTTTACCACTTCTAAGAGTGGTGACGGATTTTGCTTGCTCCACATGTTGGTTGGGGAGATTAGGGATGCTTATTTTATGTGCTTGTTTAGGATTAGGCTAAGGTTTTCCAACGGAAACCTTAAGTTCTTAGAACATTTGCTGATTTGATTGATTGATTTGTGTTTGTCCTTACATAAATGTCTTTAGAGTATCCTCCATTGAGAATTGAGGTGGGGCCATGTTTTGCATGAGTGGCCCTCCTTGAGAGTTGGTAGGATTGCCGTGGGGCCATTCTTCCAACTAAAATTTGGATGGTTCTTCCAAATAGAGTTGTACGTGTTACCTACCAGTCCATTGAAAGGCCGTTGATACCCATATGCGGCATTCACTTGCTCTTGTAAGACCTCTTGAAATGCAAGAATTGTAGGACAATCTTGTGTGGAGTGTACATTAGCGGCACAAATTCCACATACGTTCTCAATGGATTCCATGGACTTAAAAACTTCACTTTTGCTTAGTTCTATGGGCTCGACTTTTCTTATGAGGTTGGCTATCCTTGCGTTTACATCATCTTTTTCCTTAAGGATGTAAATCCCTCCTTTTTCTTTTTGCTGAGGAGGCTTGAGGTTACTAGACTTGTCCGAGGTATCCCAAGATTGGGCATTCTCGGCCAACATGTCTAAGTAAATCCATGCCTCATCTGGATTTTTGCTCATGAACTCGTCATTGCACATCATCTCTACAAATTGGCACATGTGTTAAGCTCTTAAATGTGTATATTTTAACCCCATTTTATCACTAACTATGCTTGAAATACATTATTAAAGACCTAACTAATGCATGGTTTTGTAGTTGTAGGAATGAAAGAGAGAATTCATCAATTGAAGGCTTAGAGACGCTGCTTACAAGCATTGAAGATCAAGGGACCAAACGCCAAAGGGTGGAAGAAAGAAGCAAATGAGAAAAGGAAGAAGTGCAGAAAAATGCACTGAAGACTAGTCGTCCGACCGGTCGTTCATAGCCCAGGACCGGTCGTCCGACCGGTCTTAACACTCAACAGGAGGACCCCTGCTGCCAACATTGCTGGACCAATCACGACCGGTCGTCCGACCGGTCGTCCACTACTCAGGTCGGTCGTCCGACCAGTCGTTGAATTAAAATCTGGGTTCGAATTTCCAGAAAACTCTATAGACTGTTTTTGGCCTTTTGCAAATGGTCGTCCGTGAGCTCAGATAGGTCGTCTGCTTAACAGAGCTTCTTCTACAAGCTCCGAATTCTGGCATAGTTTTTGCGAGATTTCTCGAAGTTTCTTCATACCAAGGGCCCAAACCTATAAAAGGACTCCTCTAGCTCATTCCTAAGGCATCCTAGAAGAGAAATACCACGGTAAGAGGCGGCGGAAGTCGGATCCGGAGTTCTACAACTCCTCCTAGTTTGTTCTTCTAGTTTTATGTTTTTCTTAGTTGCTTTCATGTTTCCTTAGATCATGAACGGCTAAACCTCTTAGCTAGGGTTAAAAGGTGAAGCTTGTAATGAATCCAAGATGTTTTAATTCATTTGTTTTGGTTTCAAGTTGGATTATTAGTGAAGAACAATGGTTTGAAGTTTAAATAAAGTTCTAAGTAGTTTTTCTTTATCTTATGATGACTCATGGATGTTTAGAAGAATTGCTTGAGTTCTTAATTATTTTTGAATGGTTCTAGACTTGTATGCTTTGAGGAATTGGATTCAATATGCTCTAGACCTTGGATTCTCGTGTGGGAACTTCATGCCAAGAGTTCTACTTTTCTGGAATTTCTGAGTTATGTGTGATTGTGTATGTGATTTGAATGAAGTTCAAATTATGATCTAATTATGCTTTGCGACAAAGTTTAATGATGATTATGATTGTGATTTTAATCTATTGGAACTAGGATTGACCTATACAATTGAGTGTGCTCAAGTCCTAACTTGAATTAAGGGAATCATGTACATAAATCACACATATGACAGATTGTTTGTTTTAACTGCTCTATCATCCGGCTAGATAGGATTTAATTTTAATTCTAGTTGAGTAAGTGAGAAACCACAGCGAATTAAGCATCAAGGATTGCTACAAGTGGATCCTTGAACCCCTAGTGTTCTTTTACATTGTTTACATTCTCTTTTAGTTTAAAATTGCTATCTACATTCAATTCCAAAAGTCAGTTTAGTTAGTTCTCAATTAAAGATCGTTGGAAGTGTTTTGTGAATTCCTACACAAGTCCACTTAGATCGACCTCGGTCTTACCAAGATTATTACTACATCGCAACCCTACACTTGGGGAAGCGAACAACATGTTGAAATTCAAACCATCATAGAAGAAGTTTATAATTCGCCAACTTTCGTATCCATAATGTGGGCAAGTGAGTAAGAGTTCCTTAAACCTTTCCCAACTTCGAAAGAATGACTCACCCTCTTTTTCCATAAAGTTCATTATAGATCTTCGAAGGGTGTTAGTTTTATAAGCTAGGAAGAATTTTTTCATGAATTCCTGGGTCATCTCAGTCCATGTCCCTATCGAATGTGGTCTAAGAGAGTGGAGCCAACTTTTGACTATTTCTTTCAATGAGAAGGGAAACAATCTAAGTTTGATGACATCCTCTAACACATTATTGTATTACAAGGTAGCAACAACTTCATCAAATTCTTTTAAGTGTAGATATGGGCTCTCAGAATCTAGCCCATCAAACTTTGGTAAGAGTTGAATTACCCCTGGTGGTTGGAAAAACCACGCAAGAGGGTGTACTTGTAGTGGCCGGTTGTAGGTAGTCATGTAAAGTTCTCATTGGATGAGCATTGCACACTTCATTCTCTCCTACTCCTTGATTTTCGTTTGTAGTTGGAATAGGGGGGAGGATTCCTTAATGGAGTTTGATCCATATTTCTTGAACTTTTACAATGTTCTACGTATTTTCTGACTCATCTATGAACGGAGAGTGGTCCAACTAAACCACCTTTGGTTTGGAGACGATTGGTGTGGTCACGTTCCCAACGGGACATAAACCATACGAATAAGAATCTAAACTAATCCTAAGTCCTAAAAACAAAATTTGAAAATAAAATGAAAATTCTAAAAACTGGAAATAGTTCAAGTTGGAAGGATAATACCCGATTTGCTTTAACTAGAAGAACTTACTACAAAACAAAACAAACCTTATTAATTCTATAATTCAGAAAAGCTAGTCCTAGGAAATCAGTAAAATCTAACTAATTACTTCTGCTTCTATAGCCAATAAAATAATTTAAAACCATTTAACCTAGATTCCCCAACAACAATGCCAAAAACTTGTTCGCTCGCCTCAAGTGCAAGGCTGTGATGTAGTAATAATCTTCGTAAGACCAAGGTTGATCCACAGGGAATTAGGGTAAACCAATTCAAACTATTATAGCAACTCCAAATCTCAACAATTTGTGATTTCAATTTCATAAACTAA
This sequence comes from Liriodendron chinense, assembly GCA_003013855.2. NCBI lineage: Eukaryota > Viridiplantae > Streptophyta > Magnoliopsida > Magnoliales > Magnoliaceae > Liriodendron > Liriodendron chinense. The sequence goes on from PVNU02001726.1 coordinate 704,790, forward strand.
CTTAAAAAAATAATTTAAAGAAATTTCATATAATTAATGGAACTAAGGCCTCAAGGATCCACTTGTAGTAGTCCCATATGAATTCATTCATCCAAGCATCAACATAACTAGATTCGAAGTTCTATCTCTCTTCTAGTTGGAAGATTTAGCATTCAAACACAAACAATCCTCACTTAAGTTAGAAAATAAAATTCTAGTTCTAATGAAGCACATAAAATTCGAATATGTAGCCTTCGAAGTAACGACAATGCCAATGGACTATGGTATGCTCTGAGGTTACTACAATTAGAATCAAATCAATCCAAAACATAATAATCTCAGAGAATTGTAAGGAACCCATGTTCGAAGTACATGAACTCTCATAAAACATCAAAAAATACCAACTTTATTTAAACTAGAACTTAAAAATTCAAAATTTAGGTAGAGTACTTGAGTCAAATGAATTCTACATGATAACTAACTATAAGGTTCACCTCTTAGCCTTAACTAAGAGGTTCTAGCTGAGCATTATTATGCTTCAACTAAAAACAATGAAAAACTAATGAAAAATATGAAAACCGGATTCGAGAGAATTATAGACGCTCCACGACGATTCTCTTCACCTCCCACGAAGTCTTTAGCCATCTATTATATCTTAGGAACATAACCTAGGTGTCCTTTTACAATGGAGAGGCTTCACCGCCTCATAATCTTCCAGAATTGCGCCACACTTACACACAACACATGGAATTTCAGAGCTTCAAGAGGAAGCTGCTGGAATTCAGCAAAATACACTGGTCGACCGGTCTTAACCGGTCGGACCAGTCTGGTCCTTTGTACAAAGATTGCATGGGGGGGGGGGGGGGGGGGGGGGGGGGGGGACTCATTACCGACCGGTCGAACCTGTCCAAGGCCTTTGTCCAGCATCCTCAGCAGTTGTTGGAGTGATTTGTGAAGGGTGGCTGACCGATCAAGACCGGTCTAGCCTATTTCCTTTCCTTTCTTTCTCACTCTTCTCTCCTTCTTTCTTTTTTCTTTTTTGGCCCACCTTTTGACATCATTGAAGTGGCTTTTTTCTCTCATTCCTACAACCACAAAACATATAATAGACTAGTCTTTTAACCATGCAAATCATGCATATAATGTGGTATAATGGGCTAGAATATGTATAAATTAGAGGCTCAATACATAGCATATTTGAGATCGGCATATTAAAGACTCAGTTATCAGGGACATTGGAGATGAAAGATCTAAAGGCTACAAAGAGAGTTCTCGGCATTGACATACAAAGAGACAGGAAAAGGAGCAGGCTTTGGTTATCTCAAGCAAAATACCTTAAGAAGTTGTTGGTGAAGTTTGGGATGGACAAGGCAAAGCCAGTCAACATTTCGCACACGACTCATTTTAAGCTTTCTTCAGAGAAATGTCTTAAAACAGATGAAGAAAAGACGGTTATATCTTATGCACCTTATTCGAGTGCGATTGATAGCTTGATCTATGCCATGGTTTATACGAGACCAGATATTTCACACTTAGTGGGTGTTGTTAGCAAATTCATGTCTAACCTCGACAAGCAAGACTAGGAGGCAGTGAAATGGCTACTTCGTTATATTTGAGGTACGCAGAACCGCGTCTTGAAATTTGAGAAATCAAGAGATAAGTTAGTAGGCTACATGGATTCAAACTACGTGGGAATTGTGGACAATAGAAGGTTGACTTCCAGTTACTTGTTTGTACTAGCAGGTGGAGCGATCAGTTGGATGTCAAAGCTTTAGTCTGTGCTTGTTCTTTCCACAACTAAGGCTGAGTATATGGCAATGATAGAAGCATTCAAGGAAGCAGTTTAGTTATGAGGAATGATAAATTACTTAGTTTACTATTCTAGAACTAAACATATTGATATGTGTCCTCATTTTTTCGACAGGTGCTTGAGGAAAGTAGTGTGACCCTGGAAAAGATCCATACAAGTATGAATCTAGTCGACATGCTTACAAAAGTGATCCCTACAGAGAAGTTTAAGTTCTATTTGACTTATCTGACTCCAATGAAGATGGAGTGAAAATGGAGTGTGCATGAGAAGTGTGGAGCTATGATGAAGATGGATTAGAGATGGTGAATGGAGCAAAAGGATGAATAAAATCGATGATTAAAGCCTCAGTGGAAATTGTTGTATGGAGCCTTCAATTTGTGCAAAGAACAAGTTGATCACCTTGGTTGACTGATCGAGCATGCCTAGAATCACACAGATCGGTCTCTGGACAATTTTGGCGGGGTTCGAATAGTCAAACTCAGGGGCTTGACTGATTGATGAAATTTAGAATTTTGGGTAAAACTCTCTGGATAGTTTTTGGTGGGTTTGATTAAACTAGTGAAATGAGTGATTGAGGACTATCTCGACTCATATTGACTGGTGGATCAAGCGGTGAGTACTATTTAGCGTAGTTTTGCGCGTTTTGTTTCTATTTCCGGTTTCATATTATATATATGAGTATAATCGGGATTAAGGTTTAACACTTAAGTTCTAAACGTGTAAGGAAGGTTTTGGGAGAAGAAAATGCTTGGGTTTTTGCTCTAGATTGATTTGTAAGGATTCTCCATCTCTTGTAACTTACGTTTTCATAGTCATTCACCTTGTGCCGTGGTTTTTTCCGCAAAGATTTTTCCACATAAATTCATTTGTCTTCTATTATTGGATTTGTTTGTGTTTTTATGATTGCTTTGTTTGATTCTCCTTTTGGATTCCGCGGTCCCAACAAGCAATTAAAAATTTTCTTTCAATATTTTAAATTCATCTGAAGATAGTGATGGTCACGATCATCCATTCAGCATAAGTTTCGTGAGGTACCGCATGTATAATAGCGTGGACGGTCCCGATCATCGGACAACATAGCATGTGGACCCCAATGGGTGGCAACACACGCTTTTTCCTGGGGGCACGAAGATGTCCATATAGGATCAGTGAGCTGCTTAAGGGTGCGTTTGGATCCATTGTTTGGTTGCATGAGATTTGCTATTTTCACCAGCTTATGGGCGTGTTTGGATGCTCAATTGAACTGAATTGCAATATCAAGATTACTAAAAAGGAAATGACCAATGTGGGCTCGCCCTAGCTACCCCGTCCGTGAGATAGGGAACTGACCTAAAAAACACGATGATGATCAATGTCAGTGCAACTTGAAAAGCATAGAATGGCAATTCGGGCTCCGTGATTGTGAACTTGAATAGTGCCATCCCAGCCCTGTTAATTTCTGTATTGTTGAATTGAATTGCAATCCAATTCGATTGAGCATCCAAACGCGTCTTGAACCAGTCAAGGTGTGGTTCTCCAAAGATTGCTGTGAAAGGTAGGATAGCATCCATGTGGATTTTGAGGTTGTGACATTAGCCCTCCAATACTAGCTGATCCATGATGATCATGACTTTCATACGCTTAGTTTTCTGTCCACCTGAATGTATGCTAACCTCCGTACCATGAATGATGTAAGCCCTCCACGTAAAATGTCTGCAGGTATAGTATTCCATGCAGAAACCCGGCCAACTGTCAGCAAACATGGTAACATCGGAAAAGGGAAAGTAAATTGACCACAGCAGAGTGATCCACACCGTTGGTATGATGGATCATGCATAGATAGTATGTGACTAAAAAGTTTCGTTGGCTGGATAAGAAAAAATGTAAAACGCCAAGCTCAGTGAGGCTCGAATACACACGCACGCGTGTCGACCTCACATCGTACATTTAGTGGGTCCCTCTAAATTAAAAGATAACCCAAATGCATTTGATGGGTCCCTTAGGCTCTGAGATATCTCAAAAACCAGCCATATCTGAAGCCATACCATTTGAAACCATGTGAAATTATTTTAAAACCATCTCAGAGAACTTGGTGGGCCCGCCTGAGTTTTGGAATGGCCTTAAATATGGTGTGGCCTCTCATCCAGGTGAGACATATACGATGGATGAGCTCTATGGATGAACACATCTAAGTGGAATCTATAAACAATCAGGAAGGTATCATTGAGTGGACATCCACTCTCAACTAGTATCGGTTATGTGCTCTCCTAACTCATGAATTAGCCTAATTTTTAGGCCCATAGACGACCATGAAAGGGTACATCTGAGTGATAGTGTTAAGTGCCTTAACAACTTGATGAAATGAAGTGGTTAGGTTTTTTTTTTTTTTTGTGTGTGTTTTTTTTTTTTTTTTAGGCTCTTTTTTGGGGTTCCCATAGGATATTTTGAATTGGGTTTTGGTTTTTTGAGTTGTTGGTAGTGGAAATCTGACTGTTGATGGAGGTGGGTCCGGTTTTTCTTTTCTTTTTTTTACTTATATGCGTTTTTTTGGACTTGTTTTTGGAGTAACCGTGCTTTGATGTGGAAGGAAGGAAAGGTTTGTTTTGTTTAGAGATTGAAATCCATTCTTTCTAAAAAAGAAGAAAAAAGAAAAATTATGGTGGGCCCACGGAGCTCGACCTCAGCGTACCTATTTTCCATGCAGTGTGTGTATGCTAACGATGTAAATTTGTGCCTAATATTTCCAACTCCATGTCTGGCATGCAGATTTTAGATCAGGCAAAGTTTCTATTTTTCTTTAGTAAATCACATCTGATAAATAGGTTTGATGAATGATACATGTCATGTTGGCTCCACATAAAAACCTGTGGTTGGTACCTCATCTCATTATTTTCAGTAGTGTGATAAGTTGTAGATATTGCTGATTTTTGTCCCAAGCTCTAAGTAAGGCACCATGAGCAGACTGGATGTCACACAAAAAGACATGGCAGATTCGCGTAGCTATATTGCTGTACGCGAGCATAAAACAAAACAGGTGTTGTAGGTTATTATGCTCGAATAATTACGCCGAGAGGTTACTTGCACAGGACTCCAAGCGCCACATAGGACGTTACTTGCACAAGACTCCAAGGTTAGTTTTACATCCTTTAAAAAATGGTGGTCACTCTTCAAATGTACACATGGCACAGCTGCATGTCAATCAAGATCGTCCAAATTGAGCTCGGATTATGTACTACCCCTGTCAGAGGTCGAGACAAGCTAGTACGTGTCATGCATATATTGGTGGAGAGCAAACCTGATAGGCTTGTGTCAAGCTTGCTAACATGTCAGTTTTCTTATTTATGACAACCTGCTCTCCACCAATACATGCGTGACACGTACTAGCTTATCCCAAGCTTTGCATGAGCGGAGGTGGTACCTAATCCGAGCTTGTTCAATTCGCTAACCCAATTGTAGGTAGAGAATAACCAGGAAAAAGAATAGCATAACCACTAATAAAAATGACTGAGAAGTTATTAATATTAATCATTGGACTTTTCACTTTTCAGGTTTGGACCACTTACTAATCTACCAGACATTCATTTGGTAGGATGGTCAGCATTGATTGATTGGTATGATTTTAAATGTATCTCCATTACAGGGCCGTACACTTGTACATGATTGGTGTGGCCCCACTACAAATCATGTACAAGTGTACAGCCTCACTTTTGATGGCACCAACAACAGAAAAATTCATAAAAATAACCCGCTAAATTTTGCACTTCATGTCCTACGCCTAAAGAGGGTTCCATTTTAAGAGGTTTGCTAGTTTCACACTCCTGAGGGGGCCGTACACATCCACACACGTCCTCATGTATAGCTGGTCCTTGAGATCTCGGCTTTCCATCACGTGTGATTAGAGGTGGGCAATGATCTGGGCCGAGCCGAGTTAGCCCTAGTTTGGTTTGGCTTGTTTTTTGCTACCTCAGTTTGTGGATCGGCTTGGTTTGGATTTCGGGTCGGCCCATGCGTGGTTTGCTCTAAAAAAATCTAATTCGAGCCGGTATCAGTTTGGTCGAAAATTTCGAACCGAGCCGGACCGGGCCGGGCTGAGTTCGAACTAGTGGCGGCTCTTTTTTTGCTTGTTTATTTAAATAGAAAAGAATTTAAAAAGTTAGAAAAAAAAAAGTACAAATGTATCTTGCTATATGATGTTTAACATCCTCCAAAGGAGTGCAGCTTCAAAATAGACATGTAAGAGCATAATTTTACAAGTGCAAGGAAACCGTGTGCATTCATGTATATGTATTATGTATTATCCATGTCATCATGTATATGCATTATACACGTTGTCCATCTGTTTTACATATCATTTTAGGACATGATCCCAAAATGGATTCATATCCAAAGCTCAAGTAGATCACACCATAGGCAATAGTGTGCTTACAATCTATGAGCCGAATCAAACCGAGCTAAATCAAATCGAGCTTGAACCGAGCCGAGCCAGTACTGCCCTAGTTTGAGCTTGGTTTGTTTTTTCAAACGAGCTTGACTCTGAGGCTCGGTTTGGTTTGAACTTCCATTCGAACCAATCCAAGCCGAGCTTTTTCAAACCAATCCTAACCGAGCTTTCGAGCTAGCTTGGTTTGTGCCTAGCTCTACGTGTGATATACTACATAGATCTCCATTTGAAAATATGAGGCCATTTCATACTAAAGTAAGAGCAGGACACAAATTGAGTTCGGCCGGTTATCTCACTCAATTCGGATTGGTTAAGCTCAACTCAGCTTGACTAGAAAGCTAGGTTATAGCCGAGCCAAGCTGTCTTTTTTAGCTCGAAAAAAATTCAAGTTGAGATCGAGTTGGCCGAGCTCAACTCAACTCGGCTCGAAGCTGGCCCCAACTCCATTTGGTTAGTTTCGGCTTGACTCAGCTCGATTTATATCTTAACTTTATATATATATATATATATATATATATATATATATATATATATATATATATATATATATATATACACACACACACACAAGATAAACAAACGCCCAACCACCCTCTTTTTACTTTTTTTTCCCAGCCGGCCGGCCAACCTACGGCTTGAGAGCTTGAGTTCGAACTTGGCTCAAGCTAGCTTGAGCTATTGATCAAACCAAGTACCGAGCCAAGCCAAACTCAAGCTGAGGTAGGCTGCTGGCTGAACCAAGCCTAGCTGTACCAACTCGACTTGGTGTCCAGCTCTAACCATGGTTGGTAATAGCATATTAAAACAAATAAATGGCTAAAAGTAAAAATTAACTTTGTGGTCCACCCCCAATAATGAAACTGAGCCAAGCCAAACTCAAGCTGAGGTAGGCTGCTGGCTGAACCAAGCCTAGCTGTACCAACTCGACTTGGTGTCCAGCTCTAACCATGGTTGGTAATAGCATATTAAAACAAATAAATGGCTAAAAGTAAAAATTAACTTTGTGGTCCACCCCAATAATGAAACTGTCCTATTCTTCAGGCAGAAGATCTAATAATCATTTCCAACAACATGGAAAGCTCAAATCTCACACATGTATTACGTATTTGCATGTGTGCTTGCATGTGGATGTGTATGGATGGTGTATACATATACAAAGTTACATTTTCTATACTTTAGGTAGCATCTCTTCCTTTTAATCCGTGTAAAAACGAATAAGTACTCCGTCAGAGGAATGCTTGAAGTTGACAGTTTGGAAGAAAAGAGACCAAGTAAACAGTCATTCACAAACTTACAATTTGGTCCCTTTCACGACTGACTACAGCTGAAAATTTATTAATAAGATAAAAGAAAAGGGAAACAAGTGGTAGGTGCCAATGGGGACGTGATACATGGTGTAGCCAAGATCTCCCACCATTAATTCATTACGGGCCCGGCGGGACCCATTAGTTAAAGAAACACCTGTGATTATTAATTGAAAAATTCCCTAGTTCGAATATAACACAAGTAGATAGCTAAAGGGGATGCTTCTATGATTGGATCAAGCATACGAGATGTCAAATCCACTCGTCGGTGGCCGAATTTGATATGTCATGTTCATAAATCTGATGTGGACATCACAACAGGCATTTATATTAATGGATTTGATCAGGAGATCGCCAGGTTGTCCAACAGCTGCATTGTATATTTGGGTGATTAGATTGGGATGTGTGCTTGTGGATCTTTCTACCAGGAGGATAGTGGGATGGCCAACAGCCACCTTGTGTTTGGATGGTTAGATTCGGCATCTATGCTTATAAATCTGTAAGGGGACGAAGGAATGGAATAAATCTGTAAGGGGCCAAAGGAACAGCCGTTGGACATTTATTGTACTTGGATGGTGAGATCCAACGTTTTTTACACTTGTGGATCATTTCATCGTGTGTCGGGTGGGATGTGAGAAGGGCCCATCTTGTATTTTAGATGGTATGATAGAGCATTTATGTTTAGGGGATCTTTACATCAAGGAACCAATATAATATCCTACGGCCACATCATGGGGCTTAAAGACTATCCAATGGACATGTCTTCTATTTGGACGGTTGGATTGGACCTGTACACTTGTGGATCATTTTAGGAACGGGACCTGTGGGATGTGCAAAGGTCACATCTTGTATCTAGATCGTAAGATGGAGCATTTTCGCCTTGAGCCTGTTTCCATCAAGCGGTCTAGTGGCTACGTATTATATTTAACGGGGTTGTTGGGCATTCATAGTTGTAAGACATTCATTTGAATGGTGGACGAGTTGTCCGACAAGGGGCATACTAATGTTTTTAATATATTAGATATTATATGATAAATATATTTATTTATATTAGATGTCCAACAAGGGGCCCATAAATAAATACATTGGAAAGAACTTAGAAGCCATATCAATAAATAATAAGATTGGAAAAGTAATCTTAGATGATTTAGTAACATGCAACAAAGACCAAGAACGCACCAGTTAAAAAGAAAGTTTATATTAATTTGTTTTCTTTTTCTCATTCTTTTTTTCTTTTCACACGCATTCACACACCCCCACACATGCCCGTACACTCACACCACAATGGGTGCTCGAACCTATGACCTCGTGTTGAAACTCTTGTGAATCTACCACTGAGTGATAGGGTTAGTAAGAAAAGATACCTTATGATCTAACTGTCCATATTTTAATAACATTGGGTGAGGACATCAGCATTCTTGTATCTGTGGTACGTGTGTGTGTGTGTGTGTGTGTGTGTGTGTGTGTGAAATTCTAATAGATAGATCAGAGAAAAAATTAATAATAATAATAACAACAAATAAAAAATAAGGAATTTTATGAAGAAAAAAAAATACATATTCAGGGAAAGAGAGCCCTCAATCTTCCGAGTGTGAAGTGTATATGAATGTGCATGAAACTCTTTTAAGTCCTCCAATGGATGGTGCATGATTGTTTTGTCACGTGCGATTCTTATGTGTGGCAATTGCAGCACGTGCGTTGATGTAAAGAAACTGAAGAACGTCTCTCTCTCCACATATGCATGCAAAACATTGCTTTATATCATTCATGAATGAGAACGATCACCAACATAAGGGTTTATATGAAAATGAGGTGGATTTTCACTATCATTATTGTTAGATGTCGATTTTATGCATAAGAGTAGCCATCTATTAATTCATTTGGAAGGAAAAATAAATAAAAATGAAAAACATGTTTATTTGGAGAAAGGGGAGTTATTTGATCCTCTTAGCTGACGTATGACGCTTGATACATATAGGCACATCAAGACGGTACACCTGGTAGATATTAACTCAAATTAAAGCAAATAAATTGTACGTGGAGCCCACTGTTACTAAGATACATATTAAAAATTAGATCAATGGAGCAATCCTAGCCTCTGATTCATACAAACTTATTGTGCGATGTAACAACTAACCGTTCAATAAATGTCCATCAATCTTGCTTCTTCTTCTTCTTCTTCTTCTTCTTTACACACGCTCACACATACCACTTCGGCACTCGATCTCATGATTTCAGTGTTGAAATAGAATTTGTCTACCACTGAACCACGGATCTAGACCCAAATGTTTTGTAATTGGTGATGCATATGAAACTGTGCCCATAAGTTGGACAGTTAGTTTGAATTAATTGTATGCAACTTATGCAATTTCCATGCGCCTGCATATCATTCATCACTTTCTGCCGGAGTATCAAATTTGTTGTGGAGAAATAATCTCCCAATAGAGATCGAAAATTTCACTACGTTCTTAGATGTCTCTCATGGATGATTTTGCCCTTAAAACCCGGTTAAATAGAACTGATCACGTATAGTCAAGGAACCGTACCGTACCATATTATCCAAATGCTGATTGCATAGGACATCAGTACCATTAAAGAGGTGGGTCACGCTATAAAGATCTCCCCTCACATGACATCAGGCTGTCCGTTCATCAGATGGGCAACTCATGATCCAGGTGAAGCCCAGCGAGTGGATCAGTGGGGTTTTTCAAGACTAGTGATTTTCCATAGCACAAATGGTTTTCATTGTACTGTTTTCTAAGCAAGTGCCATGTTGACAAAAAAAAAAAAAAAGATGTCATTGTAACAAAAGTTGTGGTACTCTTGCTTTTAATTTTAAAATTTAAAATCTTATTTAAGTTGGTGAAGTAAACTAGATAGAGAGGAAATTATTTGCCAAATTGATTGTGCTCTCACTATCACAGTCCACAGGCACGACTTCTTATTGAAGCTTCAACTCATTCATCATCCTTTTCAACCAAATGACTTTTTTAAATGCTTTTATCACTGCCATTTATTTAGCTTCGTTTGTGAAAATGTAACCACAGATTGAAGTTTCGACATCCAACCGATAGCTTCACTCAGTAACACAAAAAATCATGGGAAGTTGACCTTCTATTATCCACATTCCATACATAATCTGCTTCTACATTGTCTATGAGTTTCCCCTAAGAATTTTTAAAAACCAAGACGTAGTCTGTTATACCTAATATGTGTCAAAGTAAATATTTCACTGCTTCCCAATGTTGCTTGCCGGGGTTTGATATATATTTGCTCACAATACAAACCGTATATGAAATATGTGATCTAGTACAAACCATGGAATACATAAGAATGCTAACCACGCTCGAGTAGGGCACATAATACATATACCTCTTTTCTTCATCTAACATAGGAAATAACTCCGAAGAAAGTCGAAAGTGAGCAGTGTTGGGAGTGCTAACCAGTTTTATCTTTTCCAGTCCAAACTTGACTAAGACCTTAAGATATTCTTCTTAAGACAATCATAGCTTGCTCATTTCACTGTCTCTATATATATTGATGCCGATAATCTTCTTTACTGACCCCGGATCTTTCATCTTAAATATTCTAGATAACTGAGCCTTCAATATGTTAATTTTAGACATGTTATGGCTGGCAATAAGCATATAATTAACATACAAGACCGGAATAATGAATCCCTTCTCACTTAATGCTTTAAAATAGACACAAAGATTAAATTCTGATAAATTACCGACTCAACATGAAAGAATCAAATTTCTTATACCACTGCCTAGGCGACTATTTCAAGCCGTACAATGACCTATTTAATTTGTAAACTGAATTCTCATTTTCCTACACCTCGAACCCTCCAACTTCCTTCATGTAAATCTACACATCTTCTAGTTTTTCATGTAGAAACATAGTTTTCACATCTAACTGTTCCAGATTTAAATTGTATTGGGCAATAAAAAATAATACAAATATGATAAATACTTACTTTACAACTAGCGTGAATATCTCATTGAAGTCAATACTCTCCTTCGAGCATAACTCTTTGCTACCAATTTAGCCTTATACCTATCCTGTTTCTTTCGATAAATCCACTTGCAACTGATCGCTTTTCACCTAACGAATAACTCCACCAGCTCTCACGTTTGATCTTTGTACAGAGAGTCCATTTCATTATGCATCCCTATCATCCACTTCTTTGCATCTCTGTCTTCTAGTTCTTATAGAAAAGTAGACGAATCTCCCTCATCTATAATGAGAGCAAATCCAATGTTTGAGTTATCCATGTATCTCAACGGTAACCTGTAATCTATTTGTGAATTTCTCCTTACAGGTGGCTGCTCCACCACTTCTTGTACATTTACTTACGACTCAGGTTCTTCAAGTGTTTCAGTCATATCTGTTTAAACATCAATAACTTATTTTTCTAATTCCTTGTATTAATCCTTTCAAAACAAGGAAGCTTCATCAAACTTAATGTCCCGGTTAAATATGATTTTTCGTAAAATCCGGTCATACAATCTGTAACCTTTCACCCCATCACCATAGCCGACAAAAGTACACTTCTTCGCCCTTTGGTCTAACTTATCTCTCTCAACTGATGATACATAAGAGTAAACATCACAACAAAATATCCACAACCTTGAGTAATCAACTACCTGACTAATACATAGTTTTTTTAAAATTTTGCAATCAATAACTGTAGAGGGAAGATTACAGAATTGTTCAAAATACTCCAAGCCCTTCAAAAGAGTTTGATTTATACGTTCAGTCACACCATTTTGCTCTAGATTATGCCTCACTATGTTGTACCTCACTATTCCCTCATTCTTGCAGTATTGATTAAATTCCCTTAAAGTAAATTCATTGTCATTATTTGTCCTCAAAATTTTTACTTTTCACCTTGTCTAATCATTACCTCTCAAATCTTAAAAGTAAAGAAAACATCAGATTTGTGTTTCAAAAAATAAATATAAACCTTCCTAGAGAAGTCATTAATGAATATAACAAAATATGACGATCATCCTTCAAAAACAACATGCGATGGTCCCCACATATTCGAATTTACATAGTCAAGCTGACCTTTACTAACATGCTTCTTAGTTTTAAAGGATAACCTTGATTGTTTCTCAAATTTGCAATGTACATATATATATATCTAAATTAAAACTTTTAAAACTAGGAATTAAATAACGATCAAGAAGTACCTTCATACCTCTCTCGTTCATGTGGCCTAGGCACGCATGCCACAAGCATGCCAATGTGGACTCTACTACAAACACTGCAGCTCCACTCGATGGTGTTGCCATCCTCTTTTTTTTTTTTTTTTTCTGGTGCTACCACTCTAGCTTTAGATTTGACTTTTTTTGTTTGATGCCCTAAGATGAGGTGGTGTAATAGATATATGAAGCAATTATGATGCAACTAGCATTCGTGCTAAGTTAATCTCTAACGATGATCATCAAACTGTCCATGATCTTATCATTCAAAGTCTTATGGTTTTGACACATTACATGGGGATCATCATCGACCCAAGGAACTACTATTTATATCATTTGAATATGAAAAATGATAAAGATTATTACTTGTTCTGATGAAGATATACATCTTTGATTGAAGTGGATTGATTCAATGGTCTAAATTGTTTCAAGCTTTTAGAGCATTTAGACTCATTAAGTATAAAAAACAAAGATCATTGCAAGGTGAATCATGATCTCAAACACTTTGGGTTGTTTAAATACACTAATAACTGATTAAGTTAAAAAAATAATTGGTTAATACTTTTTTAAACATATTTGGTTAAGTAATGAATGGTTAATATTTTAAGAAAAAAAATCTCAAATTGGTTATTAATCCCCTAATAATGAATTTTCATTTTAACTACTTACTCATCTCTCTCTCTCTCTCTCTCTCTCTCTCTCTCTAAATACATAACTAGGAGTGGCAATCGGTCAAATTTGGGCCTGACTCAACCTATCCTGACACTCAAGTGTTGAGAATTTCATATTTGGTTAAATTAAATAAAGTTTAAAAATAAAATCTAAATTCAAAATGAGATTTTTGTTTCCCTCCAAATCATTTTTTAAAATTGTGAAAAGTGAATTTTATTTAGTTCCACGTCGCTTAAAGATGGAATTTTTTCATGGTTTATAAACTCTCTTGTGGTGAGTTTACTTGAAAATGGGGGAGAGACACCCAGATCTATAGCTCAGGTGGTAGACTGAGTGAAGATAGCCTAGTTTCAACACTGAGGTCATCGTATTGATTCCCAAAGTGGGGGTGGCTAACATTGTAGTGTGACTAACATGGGTGGGTGGGTGTACTAACAATGGGGTGTGTACTAACCGGGGGGAGCTTGGGGTTGCATGTTCAATACGCATGCAAGCACACGTGTGCGAGGGTGTGGGTAGTGTGGTTGTAGAGGCGCTAGTGGCACACTTTGCGCTTCACACGTGCGCATCATATCGTGAGTAATCACTCTCTGACGACCTTACGCAAATCGTTGCGAGAAGGTGTAACAAGGTATGAAGTGTGAGAGGACCAGCTTATATAAGTTTCTAGAAATGGTCAGATTTGTCTGTTGTAGAGAACGGCTAGAAACTAATGTTGGTTAATGGCAACGGTCCAAAAACAACCAGTCAAACGGTTAGATAAGTGATTCAACGGATCTAAATAGTCGAATATTTAATCCAAATGTCTGAAACTTCTTAATTAATGAGCTAATGGTCAGAAACATTTTTTTGCAACGTTTTGATCATTGATGGCCTTAGGTACAACGGTCCACTCACCACATCAAGTCCAGAAAATCAAAAGAAATTTAATCGATCTCCTCTATAAGAAAAGTAAATATTCTCTTTCCTTTTTTACAAGTTAGTAAAACATTAATTTCAAAAATTCACCAAGTCTACTAGAAACAGACTGCATTAGCCGAGTTCCTAAAGTGGCCCCTTCTTGATTGCTAGACGCAGGACCAAATAGGCTTGTCGTATCCTGAAAGTAATTCGCTAACAACCCGCCAATGATCTCTAATATGAGAGAAGAGGAGGCGAATCCTGCTTTAAGAACAACGTATCTAATACATGCTTCAGCTTGATTCTGATAAAATTTTATTTTTATTTTTAGGTATACAAAGTTCTTATTTTCAGAATTATTCTAAACATTAAGGCCCCATGCTCAAACTCGGCCCAAGCCTGACATGGGTCTAATACAACATGCCTGAGCCTGAGCTGTAAAAAAAATGGTTGGGCCTTGGTCAGATCAAGATTGCCTTGAAAATTGATGAAATTACTATTTTCTACCTAAATGTTCCTAATCTATCCACTGATTTTAAACCAATCAGCTGAGAAATATGTAAGTCAAATTAAATCATCTAAATAGTGGACCCCACTTTAGATGGATCATAAACCAATATAAAATAACAAAATCATATTTTAGTTGTTTAGTGGACTATACTTTAAATATTTAATTTCAGTTCTATAATAGTAAATAATTTTTAAACGTTTCAAAATTGCTTTGTGGTAACATGTGTTTACCAGACAAACATGGTAAAAATTTGTATAAAACTAATTGAAACTTTCACCCTTCCTCTTAGACTAATCACGGGGATAAAATAGCCCAAATAGTACTTATATATATAGTAGAGATTGTTAGGGGCAATTTTATCCATAGCTTGCGAAACTTTCAGTAGAAGATAAAAGCAGAGGCTCATAAGAAGTTAGTTTTAAAAGAGAAAAACTTTGGTATTATGGCACCGTGTGATGGATGATACTGGGGCTTAGAAATTGCATTCACAGCATGCAAGTTAAATTAAAGTGTCCAAATTTTGGTTCCTAGTTTACATGTATCATGAACCAAAAGCTACGCCTGTCTGATTATCTGAATATCAGATTTGTAGGAATTTTTGGACAGTTAAAATAAAAACTATCTGATGGTACTATTCTAATAAATAAGTGTCCACAAATTATAAACAATCTGAATTTGGACTTTGACTACGACAGTAGGTTCTACAATTTCGTTGGTTTAGTTTAAGTTAATACATGCCAAATGCACAATTATTTAGTAACTGCGTATCAAACATTATCATAGACCTCCCCTTTCACTTTGCAGATATGTTTTTCTTGTGGGATATTGTATTTGTAATTTAAAAATAGAACTCATATTTCTTGTGAAATCAAAGAGACAAAAATGCCATTTTAAATAATCAATTTCATGCGTTTCCTAAACCAGCTGATATCTAAAATAACATGAAAACAGCTTTTTACTGTTACGTTAATTTTCGTCTTTACAAGAGTTAGAATTCTGTCTTTCTTATTAAATTTCATTGATTTCATGCAAATTTATGGGGAAAACGCTTCAGATTCCCCACCTGTGCAATTCAAGCAACCTGAAAAGCACATGACACAAGACAAAATCGAGTGTTAAGGGAGCACATTGCAAGGGCATGTGCTCCTCTTTAATACTCTGGCAAAGTGCAATGAATGATACACAGGCAATTGCATTCATGGAGCATATAAGTAATTCAAACTAAACTGTCCAAACTACGGGTACCAGGCTAGACGTACGTATCATGAACCAAAAATTTTGCGAACTTGATTATCTGACCATCAGATTGGGAGGACATTTATTTGACCGTTAAAAATGAAAAATATCCATGTCTCTTATTCAAAAAATAAGTGTCCACAAATCAGAGGTCAGAATTATTCGACGAATCTAATTTTTGGATTGTAAATTAGTGATGGTAGGTCCCACAATTTAATCTGTTTAATTTGTGTTAATATATGCTTCATGTACCATTTCAAAGTGACTGTGTATCAACCATCGTATACCGACAGAGTATGAAATAAATCCCCTTTATTTATTCCTCCCAACTATTGAAGTTGGGTCGAGTCCTATTGAAGTTGACAGTGGCCCCTACCCTTTTGTTTTTTTTAACTTCAAAATTCCACTCACCTGTTCTTCAGTCAATACCTGCTTTAGAAGGTTTTTATTTAATATGTAAACTGTGGGGCCCACTTTAGTGCGCATATACAGAAAATTAGACTGGCCCAATAATCCTAACCATTCAATCGATGGTCCAAGTCCAATGTCTAAGGTAGGGACTGCATTGTAGAGAATTCTATGTTTATATATCACCAAGAATAAATAGTATATACACAATATTATATTCCCAAATTTACTTAAAATCTATCAATTTAGTAGGTAAAGCTATACATGCAACTGCCATACTTATCCTATACCTATAACATACTCTAACATAATGAACCATTGATCAGACTGTTCAGATTGTTTGATGAGTGTGTATATTTTGGGGCTCTACTAATTCCTAGTGGGCTAGAGTTGGACGGTGTGGATTAAGTACGTGGATGTCACATCTACGGTATGAGTATGATCAACAGTACTGACAAATGATCATATAGCACCTGAGGAAGAAAACGTTTTTTTTTCTTTTTTTCTTTTTCTTTTTTTTGGGGGGGGGGGGGGGGGTGTGCCCTCCGCCAATAGTGGAATCCGAAGATGCGTCCTCTTTATCCGTTTGAGAAATGAATGACACATGAAGCTCTTGCATGGGGATTAGGTGACTCTTCCATCGCGACGTCATCATGATGACCACTGAAAGAAATGCTATGGTGATCCTATGGATGAGGATTGAAGGGGGCACGGCAAGATCCAGACCATTCATCCGGGGTGTTCCACCGTGAAAATGGTGTGGCCAGAAATCGGGCTGGTTCTCTCATCCATGAGCTACACGGTGTCAAAAAAAGTGATCAACAGTCTAAATTCAATATACATGAATGGTCAACCTAATGAACAGACCAGCTGAGTTTTAGCACCATATGCGTTCAAGGTGGGATCCACATGATGAATGGTACGGATCTCTCACACATGTGCCAAGATGGCGCCATATTCAAACATTTGTAGAGATATTAGTGAAGACAATTTGTAATTCTTCTACTTGTTTGTATTCACAATTAATGTGTCTTAAGGGCTTAACTGCTCCTTAAAATATAAACAAAAGAATAGGATTTTTACTTTATTTTATTTTTTTCATGAACTGTGGAGTAAATCATGCTACTGGCAATATGCTAACCTACGCACTAGGTTGACTTTGAGATGTCTATAAACCATGCTTATAGAGACAGAGTAGCATAAAACAACTCCATGTCTAATTCTAGCCGTAACTCTAAGCTCATCTATCAATATCGACAAGGGAGCACATGTCCATCAATCGTGACCGTCCAGTTTCACCATTGACTAGATCACATGGGTCGGATGTCCCTAACCCCTCTAATTAACACATGTCAAAACTCGAATAAACTTGTCTTGCCCAACTCAACTCGACCAGATTTCATCAACACTCAAAGAAAAACCTGATCTGCTCCCAACTCGGTAATAACTCGAAAAAGTCCTTACTCAACCTGGAAAAACTTGAAGAAGAAAAAAAAAATCCTTAAAAGTTAGAATTAATCCACAAAACCCAGCTCGCCTAGGAACAACTCAACATTATCTATATAATTCTAAATATTCAATAATAACTCAGAACCCCTCTCATGGGTTTAGAGAAACTCACTGAGTTTTGGAGTGGACTTGAATTAACCAGGTTCTTGGCGGTTAATTAATAGCATGGTTTTAGGTACTTAATATTGTTGATTAGAGCCTTGAATTTGGGAGTTTCTGAGAGTCTTCGTTCGACCGATCAATATAGTTGATCGATCTAAATTACTTTGAATTAGTTAAATTAATTTTTGGACACTTTTGGACAAGTTCAATCGGTCAAAGAAATTCAAAAATATGTTGCAAACTCTTTAAACATTTTTGACATGTTCGAGCGATAGAACATGTAATTGTCGAGCAATCGAGGGATCCTTAGTCAATGTCAACCGATCGATCAACAACTTGTTAGTTTTATGTAATTACACGATTTTAATAAACCGTCAATTTTATATATGTAATTACACAATTTTATTTCTAATTTCAAGTATAACAATATTATATATGCACGTGTAATGTAGAATTAAGGTATTATAAGGATACTAAAAAGTTTTTAGAGTTTGTAAGGGAGAAAACTAGATTTTTATTTTTAATTTACAAGCTTTTATCATCTCTTATATATCTAATGAATCATTTGTCACTTTATGCTAAGACTTTTTTCTACAAGAGTTTACCCCTATAAAATGGTATGTTCTTTGGATTGTTAGCTTGTGTTTTCCCTTTAGCTCGTTAAATTCATCTTGGTGTTTGCTTCCATGGCTCCCGACAAATAAGATCTATGGTAAAAATTTCTACACTTAGGTCCATAGATTGACATTTAGGATCTTTCAATGGTGCCACTTTTGGATATGCTCCAGCTGAGTGGCCCCTCCAGTGAATGGCCCACGAGGAAAGGCACTTGGTTTCTACTACATTGAAGTCAGCTGATATTGCTCGTGTGCGATCCGAGCTTTTCAATGATCCACAATGACTAGATATTCTGGGCAGAAAATCTGGCTGTTTGGCTCCCGTGGGCCACAAGACGGCTACTAGAGAAAAGTCTAATTTAGCCATTATCTGCACAATATGGCCCACCTCAGGAGTGAATATGAGTGATTTTCAGGGAAGAAGATTTAAATCGTGTGGACGACCTGATGTAAAGATGGGATCTGGCACACGTGTCCTATATTGGCATGTGTGCATGCACGTGTGGGGGGCTTTGTAAACCGCCCAAAACGTGAATGTTGAAATGTTCGGTCTTCGAAGTACTCTTTTTCAAATTTACCGTACAGCTCAAATTATCAAGGGGATGCTTGGCGTACCTGACGAGTTATAGAATACTCTGGTAGCATCTGACGCTTGATACGCAGGCACTAAAAAATTGTATATGTTGCATCTATAAACTCAAAATGAACTGTCCAAATTGTTAAACACATTATATCTAACTCACAGTTTTAAAATCATATTTTTTGAACAGTTTTAACCATTAATTCGTGGACACGATAGGCAATCCGATATTTTCATTTTCAACCGTCCAATATATATCCAGTAATCCGAGAGTCATATAATAAAATAAACATAATTTAGGTTTCTTGACACATCTAAACTTGTAAATATAACCTGGACAGTTTAATTTGAATTGATGTATGCAAAATAAGCAAGTCCTAAGTTCCGGAGTATCATCTACACACTTTGTCAGAGTATCAAATTTTCTTTTTCTCCTTTTTACCTTTATTTTTTGGGGACCTTTTTGCCATGATAGCGTGACCCTCTTTACGAGTGCATGTGGATCGTGAATATGACTGAAATGCTCACGAATTCTCTAGGTATGCTTTCAAATTATAATATGTAGACGTGGAAAAGAGCCGGGTTGAGCCAACGGATTTGTGGACCCGACCCGACAGTAAATAACTCTTTATTCCAATTGGACTCATTGAAGTTGGCGGGAGTCCAAAAGCTTGCCCAAATTACCACACGGGTCGGGTCAGGAAGCTTTTATAGTAAAACCGCCCTCGGTTTCCCTTGACTCAATTTGGGCTTAACCTAAAATGAAGCTGATTTAGACCTAACGAGGACCGGCACCCGACCTACATTTGGCTAAAATATAGATATAGCTTGGCCAAAATATAGACCTAATTATTAAATGGGTCACATAGGACTACTCTCAGTCCGGTCTCATCTATTCGCACCCTTATTAACCACTACATCTGTATGACTTTTTTATTTCTTCTTTATTTTGAATGAAGGAATTTTTTTTATTTTAAGTAATTAAACTGGCCCCAAGGTGTAGTCTTTGAACATGTTTAGTCCCTTTATATATATATATATATATATATATATATATATATATATATATATATATATATCTTCTGACTCGCAGGAATGTAAATGCTTCTAGCATTGAGACACATGCCTCTACTTCGCTATGAGTGCGGTAGAAGATGTAGGGCCCGACCATGATGTTGACGTGGCTCTGTCAAGTGTTGGTTGCGCCCATTGCAAGGGAGATCCAATCCACTCATTCTCATCAGATAAGTGTGGACCAAAGAAAAATTTTAAAATTTTGCCTGACACAAGCACTATGTGACCTACAACAAATGATAATGGCCAACGTTCAATCTTAACTTCTTTTTTATTGAGCGGTCCACCTATTTTGTGCATGTGCCTCAATCTTGGGCCCATTCCCTTAAATTAAAATCTGAATCTAATGGATGAAGTGGATTTGACACATACCTCACAGTGGGCCCCATAAGTGGTGTTCCAAGACTATTTGGTAGGGTTAAGTCAGTTGGGAGGACCCATTAATTTCATTTTTTTAATTTTTTTTTTTGCATTTTTTAGAGAATTTCTTCCTCATTTGAAGCTTTCTTGGTGAGACTACCACCACTCTTTGGCCCACTCCACTCTAGTATTACATTCTCCAGCATAATTTTCTCCAAAACTCCTCTTCTTTGAAGCTTCCTCAACGGGATCCACCACCACGCTCCTACATTCTATCTCTGACGAACGATTCTCCTACATTCCATTCTTTGGCATGGGAATAACTTGAGTGTAGATTTCCTCCCATTGGCAGAGAAAATTAATGTCATGTATTCCCATAAAAAAGAATGAATGTATATCTAAATTCTTTTGTACTTTTATAATGTGGCATCATTGGGCAATCTATTTGTATGCTTATTGTGTGATGACATGTGTTGTGGGAAACCCAAGCAGGGCCCTCACCGGGTGGTCGACCAAGGGCTGGCAGGTGAGGAAACAGGCTGACCCGACCCACACCCAACAACTAAAGGAAAGGCCAGCTCGCCCAAACCTTAGGGGTCGACATCCGAGAACCAAGCAACGAGGACGGGCCGACCCTCTAGGTCAGGTCGGCCTAAGCCACCCCCGAATGAGCAGCAACATGTAAAGAGTGAGCATGTGTCCCACCTCAGACCCCTGTATGCGACACATGGCAAAAGTCAAGCACAAAGCCTGACTCCACGCCTAATGATTGATGCAAGCCTACGTTGTAAGGCTAGGCCTAACAACAACAAAGGGGTCGCCCCACACTCTTATGATTAAAAGCTACAGGATGGCATACCCAAGAAGGTTTACCCAAACCCAAACGCCAACCGCAACCTATAAATACCCCCAGGAGCTCCAAAAGCAGGTAAAAAAAAAAAAAAAAAAACAGAACCTTCGAACCCCATTTGTTGTCCAACCTACAAGCCGAACTGACTTAGGCATTGGAGGGTCCTCCGTCGCCCAGCGACACCCCTTCTTCTTCCCTTTACTTGTGATCCTACAGGCCCCGAACGAGGAGATCATCTACAAAAAACCCTCCAAGCTTTAGCACCAACAATCGGCTGTCGACCAGTTTTGGGCGACAACAGCGTGACGCCATCTGTGGGAATCGTCTGACCATGTTCTCACCCCTGAGCATGATGATCAATCCCTAGCTTCCCCCTGAATGGGGAAGAAGAAGGGCAAGGTGGCTGCTTATCCTGAACCCTCCTAGCACGCCATCGGTGAAGGCCTGGCCCAGTAGGTCGACACCCAACACTAGCAATCACGCTCACAACAACATTCTCATGCATCTGAACAACAACTCTCCCATAACTGGAGGGGTCGGCTTTCTGTGATCGAGGAACGATTCAACGATTTGGCTGATCATATGGTTCGCCTCACTAGGGAAATGGAAGGGCATCAGGCATCAGCTCCCTTGAACGCGCCTAGGCCCTCCCGCAACGATCGCCACTAGCAGCCGTAACGTGAGGGATATACGGGACTACCTGGTGTAGACGAAGATCACGTGTAGACAAAGATTGCGCCAGTCGGGCCGTCCCCGTGTGGTCGACCATCACACTGGACGACTCTAACCTTCGCCACACCCTCAACGAACAACAAACAGCCTAAAAGGGCAAGGAAGTAGAGGAGGTAGCAGACAGTGAAGCCCCTTGGGGCGTGGAGCTCCGTGAGATCCAAGCCAAGCTCGGGGACATACAGCTAGCCTACGAGGTAAAAACTCGGGTCTCCGTAGACGTCGTTGGGGCTCAAAATTTGCACCCATGATAAAACAACATGTGGCAGTCCATCTACGACAATTCAGATTAATTACAGGTCCGAAAAATGTGATCGGATACCAGCGCAATCCTAACCCTAGGCGATCTACGCAATCATAATCGAAACCTACGAATGTTCTTTTAGAGTGGAAATGAACATGCATATTGCTGCCAAATTATCTAGAATGGCCGAAAACCCTTAACGACCAAGTTTGGATGCCACGCGGTGCATATTTTTATCTGTACACCTCGAAATGCATTATGCCCCTGTTTGGAGCTAACCAAAGGGTCCAAAACCTACGAATGTTATTTCAGAGTGGAACTGGATATGTGTATTACCGCCAAATGATCTGGAATGCATGAAAACCCTTAAATACCAAGTTTAAATGCCGCGCGACGCATATTTTTATTTGCGCACCTCGAAATGTATTTTACCCCTATGTAGAACTGACCGAAAATGTCTGAAAGCCTACAAATACTATTTTGTAAGGGAAATGAACATGCGTATTGCCGCTAAATGATTCAGAATGCCCAAAAATCCTTGACTACCAAGTTTGAAAGTCGGGCGGTGCATATTTTCATGTGCGCGTCCAGGAGCGAAGTTCCTATACGAAGAGCCGAACTAGAGTTCCAAATTGGGAAGCAATTACCAAAGTTTGCAACATCTGGTCCTCCACAGCCCATCTCGTTCATTTGATGGGTCGATAAGAGCTTAAAAGTGGCTTAGCATCAGTGACTTCGGTCTCTGAAAGGGTACCTGTCCTAGGAAAGGACGCCCGTCGGAGCCTGAAATCCTAAAAATATTCTAAGTAGTGGAGAATTTGCATTTTTAAGAGGGACATGCGGAAGCCCTGAAACCACATGCACTAGTCACATGAGCCTGGGACATTTCCTCCCAGAAAACTTCCCAAAAAACTTTTGGAAAAGTTAAGTTCGGAGACATACACCCGGCCTGAAACTGTATGCACTAGTCACATGCGCCCGTGACATTTCCTCGCAGAAAACTTCCCGAAAAACGTCTAAAAAAGTGAAGTTTGGAGACATGCGCCCAGCCTGAAATCACATGTGCCTGGCACATTCGCCCAAAAATCCCCCTAAAAATACATGCGCTCACCATACTGACTGCTTGGACCCGAACCCGATTAAACTACTATAAATAGCAGGTCAACCTGATGACCAGAAGCGACATCATCTTCGGACAACATTAGAGCGACGCAAGAGGTAACATGTGCCCGCTCTGTCTTCCCTTGCTGGAACCCCTCATCGGAGAGGGATTTCCTCGCCAAAATCCCTTATCGGAAAGGGATTTTCCTGTCAGAGTTCAAATGCAGAGGGAGAGAGAGGGAGAAAACTCTAAAAAAAACTGCTAAGTAGTGGAAAATTTTCACTTTCTAGAGGGACATGCGCCCACACCCTCATGGCAAAAAAACTCCAAAAAAAATGAAATCCTATCGTTGCAAGAAACCACATGCACCTACCTCTTTGGAGCCCAGAGAAGCCGAAAAGTAGCTAAGTAGTGGAAAATCCCACTTCACAAGAGACACATGCACCCACCCCCTTTGCAACCTGAGAAAATAAAAAAAATGGCTAAGTCCTAGGAGGACATGCACCCACCAGTGGGGATCAGGCGCATGTGTCATACCACATGCGCCCATGGGAGAAATCCTCTCTCTCTCTCTCTCTCTCTCTCTCTCTCTCTCTCTCTCTCTCTCTTATCTCTCTTGACATGCGCCCATCAGTGGGGATCAAGTGCATGTGCCATACCACATGCGCCCACTGCCCTACCACATGCGCTTGGACGTTACCCCTTATCCTGAAACTTCTATGGTGTGGCTCGCTTTGGGTGGGCCCCATCTCTCCAATGTAGTATGCCTCTTAGACACGTATGGACATGCTCTATCCATCCCCCGAACCGAATTTTCCAACGGTCGATGTTAAGGACCTCTAATCCCTGATTTTCTCCAAAATACCCAACACTTAGCCATTTTTGCAACTCCGAAAATTGCATTGCACATCTCTCTGCACTGCACTACACTGCATACCTACACACATGCATTACACTATACACCTTATTTACATAAAAACGTTTAAATAAATATCCATTTACTTTAAATTATTTATGTAAATAAGGAAGTATCCCCCATTTGAATTCAATAAAAAATATTCAAAAAATAAATTCTCAACAATAAAGATTTTAATTTTCAATTCGAAGTACAAATCGTAACTTTTTGGCACTCCTCAAAAAGTTCATCTTTTGAATGGAGGGATTTTCTTCGAATCTAAACCATCCAAAAATTCTGAAATACCCTAATTAGGCTAAAACACAAAGATCGGTAAAATATTCATGATATTTTATGGTCGATCTGTGTATATAATAATAATTCAGGTTTTTACTTGGAGTTTTCAGGCAGCGAAATGATCAGAGCATCGTTTTAGTGAAAATTCGTACATAAATGGATCTATAACTTGATAATGTTCCTTACCTCATGCATCAACATTCATTTTTCTTAATCAATCATTCACTCGGTGTTAATCCTTGTTGTTAATCATAAATCAGTACAGTTAAGCATTAAACAAGCCCGGTATTAAGTAATTTCGGCCTTGGGAAGTGCCCTGACGGCCCAAAGATTAACGGACGCCAAGTTGGATTTAATATCTTCCTATTATAAGGTAACTAAATCAAGCACTTGTGAGACACTAATCCCCATTGTTTATCGGTTATTGGCATAAACAGGCATATATCAGCCCCAATACTTAGCCATTCTCAGGCTTAAAAATGTGCAATCTAGCTTATCGAGCTTGAACTCTCAAAGAAAAATAGCTCGACACAACCCATCCGAGTGATCTAATCTCTCGAAGCATCGATCATTAATAATAATGTGGTTAAATTAAGGATATCCATAAAGTGGATTAATCGAATCAAGTGTATAATTCACGTGATGCACTAAACATCAAGCACAATACAATCCTTTCTCGAGCATGTAATACAGATAAACCATATTTACTTTATACTCCTCATATCCACTACATGAATTCTATTCATCCCAGATTGAGGCCTAAAATAAAATCAAAGGGACTATGGTTATCGTAAAAAAACTTTAATAAAAGAGTTTCGAAATATCTAAAACACTTATTATAAAGTACTATCGCTGAAACCAATTGATGTACTGCCCATCCAAAGCGGAGTCCATCAATTGAGTAGATTAGGTAGTTGTGGTGTGTCTTCTTGCGGTCACCCGTCCACAACGACGGTCACTGGCATTGTGTTGCACCACCCAACAGCTATAATGTTTCTTCCTGCAGTCACTCGTCCACAGTGATGGTCACTGACATTGTGTCGTACCATTTAAAAGTCATGATGTGTCTTCATGTGGTCACCCGTCCACAACGATGGTCACTGACACTGTGTTGAGCATGGCAATCATGGCGTGTCTTCCTACGGTCACCCGTCTGCAGTGACGATCATTAGCACTATGTTGCACTACATGGGAATCATGGCATGTCTTCCTACGGTCACCCATCCTCAATGACGATCATTTGCACTGTGATACATGACTCAATTAAAATACTGGTTGTTTCTCAACTGGGAATGCCCGAAAAAACATGAGACAGGCATTTAATTTGTCTAAACGATAGCTCAGTCCATAAGAAACTCGAAACTTGGTTTATACAATCGTGAACTCAAAGATCATGGTCCCTAATGACTTAATCACTTGCTCGATCTATCCGGGCCCCTTCCTAAACACGCCATTTATTGTATAACTATCGTTTATAGTGGAACCTTTGTCGCTTTGTGCTGTGGTTTTCTCCCATAAGGGTTTTCACGTAAAAGTCCCAATGTTGATTGTGGTATGTTTTACTTTTATTCATACTCTCCTAATGCTTTATTTTAATTTATTTATGATGCATGCATATATTCACTTTTGTCTTTTGATCAAGGGTGATCAACCATTGATATAATTAAGGGCTCGTGACTAGTATCATTGCCTGGAATGTAAATGATCAAAGAATCTCTAGAATAAAATTCTCTTTGCAATAACTTCTCTTGTGTACTTTATGAATGCTTATGATTGTCTATGAATGTTTTTATTACTCCGAACCCCCTAGAACAACGAAACACAAGAAAATTGCCTTGAGCATTTTTTAGTTTTAACAGACGCCCTCATAGAGCAGGTTGAGCCGCCAATCACTAACAAAATTATGCACGTCGAGCTACCTAAGGGATTCGAGACGCCACAGATCACCCCTAGGCAGGCATGGGTGACCCGACTGAGCACGTGGAGTCGTTTTGAAACTACATGGAGCTCCACGGCACCTCGGGATCGAACATGTGCAAAGCGTTCTCCTTGATGTTGACCGGGGCCACCCGTAAATGGTTCTGAAGCCTCAAGCCGAAGTCTATCAGCTCCTTCTTGCAACTTAGCAAAGCTTTCGTGACCCAGTTCATCAGGAATAAGAGCATACGAAAGTCAACAACTCATCTTCTGACCTTGAAGTAGACGACTTTCTAGTCCGATTCAATATTAAGGCGTTCAGGTAAATGACTACTCTGATCAGGTCGCTCTAGTGGGCATAGTGGCCGGACTAAAGCAAGGAAAGTTCCATTTTCTCCCTCGGAAAAAATGTGCTAAAAACTCATACCAATATGTTAAATTGTGCCCATAAATACACTAATGTCGAAGAGCTAGTCAGCACCCAGACGAACCCAAGGGCGAAAGGAGCTCAGCCAGCGAAAAGAAGCGCAAGGAAGACAGGGAGGGGTCGTCTTCCTACCTAAATCGAAAGAAAGATGACCAAGACGGGTCTTCTCATACCCTTAAGAGTCGGTATCTGATGAGCCTCCAATTTATACATTCACTAGCCCATTACATCACATTATATGCACGATTTGCATGCTTAAAAGGTCCATCCAATGCGGATTTGTGATTGTAGGAGCGAGATGGGGATTTCACCAATTCATGGTTCAAAAAGTCACTTTGGATGCATTGAAGATCAAAGAACTAAGTGCCAAAGATGGAAGAAAGAAGCAAGGGAGAAGGAGAAAGAATGAAGAAAAAGTGCAGAGTATAAAGCACTGAAGATAGGTCGTCCGACTGGTCTGCAATTCAACAGGGACCACCCTTTGCTACACTTCTCACTGAACCAAGCTAGACCGGTCGACCAGCACTCAGACCAGTCGTCAAACCGGTCGAGCACTCAACAGAGAGGAGGTCAAAAGTCCAAAAACTCACTCAACTGTTTTTGTCATTTTACGACCGGTCGTCCAGGAGCTCAGACAGGTCGTCTGCGTAACAGAGCTTGTTTTAGAAGCTCCGATTTTCTCTGCGCAGTTCCGTGATTTCTTACGCAATCTGAAATCTTCCGCACTATTCTATAAAAGGGGACCTAGGGCTTCGTCTAAAGGCGTCCTAAAAGAGATCGGAGGTCGTGGGAAGTGAAGGAGAGCAACGTGGAGCGTCCACAACTCCGTCGATTCCGGTTTTTCTAGTTTTTTTATTTTCTTATTTGAGTTCTAGTTATAGTATGACAATGCTCAACTAGAATCTTTCAGCTAGGGCTGAGAGGTGAAGCTTGTAGCTAATTTCATGCTTAATTAAGTTTGATTCAAGTACTTTCACTATTAAGTTTGAATTTTTAATGTTCTAGTTCATATAAAGTTGATATTTTTAGAAGTTTTATGACAGTTCATGTGCTTCGGACATGGATTCCTTGCAATTCTCTGAGATTATCATGTTTTGCTTGATTAGATTCGAATTATGGTAACCCTTGAGCATGCTATAGTCTATAGGCATGGCTGTTACTCCAAAGGCTATGATTTTGAATGCTATGTGATTGAATATAACTAAAACTTGGAAGTTCAACTTAAGTGGGATTGAATGTGTTTCAATGCTTTATCTTCCAACTAGATGAGAGATAAAACTTCGAATCTAGTTGTGTTTTATGCTTGGATTAACCTGGAATTAATACAAGTGAATCCTCGAAAGCCTTAGTTCCTTTAATTACTGATTTTTCTAAGTTACTGTTTTAAGTTAGTTCTCTTAATTGATTCTCTAAATTGCTTCAATTCTAGTTGCTGGGATAGTTTAAAATTAGCTTTCCAATTTCCTGTGGATTGACCTCGGTCTTACCAAGAATTATTACTACATCACAGCCTTGCACTTAAGGCGAGCGAACAAGTTTTTGGCGCTGTTGCCGGGGATTTTAGATAACGGTTCTAGATTGTTTTAGTGGCTATAGAAGTAGAAGTAGATAGGTTTTTCTAGTTTCCTAAGACTAACAAATTGTTTTGTTTTGTAGGATTTATTCTCTAGTTCAAGCGAATCTAGTAATATCTTTCTAACTTAGTGCTTTTTACAGATTTTTAATTTGTAGATTTTTGTTAATTTCTGTTTTAGGACTTAGGATTAGTTTAGTTCTTGGTTGAGTGGTTTATGTCCCGTTGGGAACATGACCACACTAATCGTCTCCAATCCGAAGGTGGTCTAGTTGGACCATTATCAGTCCATAGTCCGAAAATACGAAGACCATTATGATAGTTTGGGGAGTATGGATTAAACACCTTTAAGGAATCCTCCCCTCCCCCTACTCCAACTACTAACGCAAATCAAGAGGGAGTAGGAGAGAAGGAGGTACACAATGTTCATCCAATGAGATCGTTACGGGACTACCTACAACCGGCCCATACAACTACACCCTCGTGCGTGGTCTTACCACCAACTGGGGAAAATATCGATATAAAGACGGGTGTGATTCAACTTTTACCAAAGTTCCATGGGTTAGACTCTGAAAGCCCATATTTACACTTAAAGGAATTTTAAGAAGTGGTAGCTACTTTGCAACACACTAATGTTTCAGAAGATGCTATAAAACTCCAACATTTTCCCTTTTCATTGAAAGAAAGAGCCAAGACTTGACTTCACTCTCTTAGACTACATTCGATAGGGTCATGGAACGAGATGACCCGAGAGTTCTTGAAATAGTTCTTCCCGGCTCATAAAACAAACACCCTTTGAAGAGCCATAATGAACTTTTCAGTTAAAGAGAATGAGTCATTCTTCCAATGTTGGGAAAGGTTCAAGGACCTCCTACCTGCTTACCCACATCATGGCTACGAAAGTTGGCAAATCATAAACTTCTTCAACGATGGATTAAGTTCCAACATGAGCCAATTTGTAGAGATGATGTGTAACGGCAAGTTTATGAGTAAAAATCCAGATGAAGCTTGGAGTTATTTGGATATGTTGGCCGAGAATGCCCAATCATGAGATACCTCGGACAAATCTAGTAATCCTAAGCCTCCTCAACAAAAGGAAAAAGGAGGCATCTATATTGTTAAAGAAGAAGATGATGTGAACACAAAGATAGCCAGCCTCATAAGGAAGATTGAGGCCATGGAACTTAGTAAGAGCGGTGTTTCAAAGTCCAATGAAGCTATTGAGCACATGTATGGAATTTGTTCCACTAATATACACACAACGCAAGATTGTCCTACAATTCCTGCGTTTCAAGAAGTGTTACAAGAACATGCAAATGCCACATATGGTTATCAACGATCTTTTAATGGACCCGTAGGTAACACGTATAACTCTACTTGAAAGAAACACCCGAATTTCAGTTGGAAGAATAATCCCACAGAAAATCCTACCAACTCTCAAGGAGGGTGTTGGGGTCCCAAATAGCGGGGACTCTTAAAATGAGCAAAATAACCACATACCTCTGAAGAAATCACGCAGAAATGCCTTCCAGTGCACGCAAAACGAAAATATGCAGGATTTCCTGACTTAGCCAAATTCTCTAGTGGGCCCCACCGATCATCGTGTTCGGAATCGCCCGAGAGTGGGCCCGCAACCTCATTACTATTTATGGTGAACAGTGCCAATGATTGCGCGATGAAACGGGCCCCACAAACCCTCCAAAAGTCAAAACCCAATTAGTGGAGCCCACATTTACGTGTCCACGCACCCTGAAAATTCGGACACCCCACGCGCCCAAAAAATCAGCAAAAACAGAGATCCATCCAAGGGTGTGTTGACTCTCACGCACCCTGAAAATGGTCCCACGCACCCTTAAAAAGTAGCACATTGATTTTTCATTACGGAGGCGTTTAGACACCCCACGCACCTTGAAAATGGGTCCACGCACCCTTAAAATCCATGGATTGTCAAAAATTGAATTTCCGGTGCGTGGAGCCCCACACACCCGTCGATTAAGCCCCACGCACCCGAAAAATGGAGTATGTTTGGGGCATGTTTTCGGGCGTCTGCACATCAATAAACAGGTGCGTCGGGGACGTTTGACAGGTGCGTGGCACGTGGTGCTCACCTATTGGCCGACTTCACCTATAAATACCCCCTCATCCCGTTCATTTGGGGGGATTCAAGAAAGAGAGAGAGAGAGCTGCCGCTGCCGGAAACCTAAAATCCTCGCCGGAATCCTCACTGGAATACCTTTCCGACCATCGAAATCCCCTTTCCGATCACAGATACATCACTACAGGTCTGAATCCCACAAGTTTGGCCACGCACCCGAAAAGTGTCTCACGCGTCTGTAAAGTTGGCTCCACGCATCTTTAAAATCGTCAAATCGAACAAGTACATCAGCCACCCACGCACCCGAAAATTGTCCCACGCGTCCATTAATTCGGTCCCACGCGTCCGTAAATCCAGCAAGAATCAAATATGTAAAATTGGACCCACGCATCCTGAATATAGACCCACGCACCCCTTTATTCATCATGAAATTGACATTTAATTGATAGGTGCGTGGAGCCCCACGCACCCGTAAATTAAGTCCCACGCACCAAAAAAATCAACCAATTGCAGAACATGTTTGCAGGTGCACCGGGCTCAATTTTAAGTGTTTTCAAGGTCCGTTTGAGCCTATCTTAGGTATTTCAAGCATTCCGGACGCAATGGAATGGTCGAACAAACGTTTCGAGGACTCTAAACGAGTAGAACCGAGCATCTTCGAGGCTTGACCCGATTCGACACGATGAATGAAGTGACTTCCCGAAAAGGAGCCGCCAAAATCCAGAGCTATGCAAATATGCCATCATTTATGTTTACTGTAAAGGCATGATCCGATTTATGTCAAAAGCTAGACAAGCAGGGCCATGGTTACCACGATAAACTATGCCAAAGAGTTTCGATTCTCTACAAACCAATTGCTCTCAACTGCCACAACACAACAGTCGATGCCCTACCCATCTAAACGGTATACGCCGGTTGGGCTGCGCAGGTACACACAACTGTAGAATGGACTTCCCGAGGTCACCTGTCTCTACATTGACAGGCGCAGGCCCAGAGTCGTCCATCTCAGTCATAAACCCTGACAGTCTCAGCCCGGGTCTCCGGCCAAAATATGGGACATAGACATCTGACTAATACAAAGGTGGTTCAGTACACAGCAAAACAAATACAGGTCTCTATGACCACAAACTCTAAGACCATAGTCCCTGCTGACTAGTCTTTTGCCTTCTAATCAAGGGTCATCGATCATTCGATGTAATTAAGGGCTCGTGCCAGATCACGGCTTGGAATGTACAAGATCTCAGAATATCTGGAATAAATTCGCTTTGCGATATCTCTTCTCTTGTGTACTTTTGTGAATGCTTGTGATTGTCTATGAATGTTTTTATTACTCAGAACCCCAGAGCAACAAAACACCACATTTCAGAAAATATTCCCCGCGGTCCATTTTCTAGTTCCAACAGAGGGCCACCCATCCAAAACATGGCCCCACCTCAATTCTCAATGGAAGATACGTTAAAGGCGTTTATGTAAGGGAAAACGCAAATAAATCAAACTAACCAACAAATATTCTAAGAGCTTAAAGTTTCGGTTGATGAGATTAAGGGAAGCTTGAATGCTAGGGAAGGGACCTTTTCGGCCCAACCTCAGCCCAATCAAAAGCAAGTACATGAAGTAAGCATCCCTAGTCTCCCCAATCAACATGTGGAGCAAGTCAAATCCATCACCACTCTTAGAAGTAGTAAGCAAATTGACAAGTCTATTCCGATGAATGCCGACAAGCCTAATGATTCGATAAATTCTGAGGATGAGGACGGATCTAACTCAGCCCCACAAGAAGCGAAAAGCATTTATAAGCCCGTAGCACCATTCCCTTCGAGATTGGTTGCTCCAAAATCTCTCCCAAACTCTCACGATATTTTAGAGATTTTCAGACAAGTCAAGATAAACATTTCATTGATTGATGCCATTAAACAAATCCCTTCTTATGCTAAGTTTCTAAAGGACCTATGCACAACCAAACGTAAATATAATATGCAGCAAAAGGCCTTTTTGAATGAGCAAGTGAGTGTCATTCTCACTCAAAAGACCCCCCAAAAGTTCAAGGATCTCGATAGCCCCACAATTTCATCCATCATTAGTGACTACCGGATTGAACGTGCATTGCTAGACTTGGGGGCAAGTGTAAATTTAATCCCATACTCGGTATATGAGCAACTAGGCTTGGTGAATTAAAATCCACCAAAACTACGTTACAACTCGCTAATAGATCCATCCGTGTACTGAGAGGGATAGTTGAGGATGTGCTAGTCCAAGTTAACAGATTATACTACCTGGTAGATTTCATCGTCTTGGACACGCAACCGGTTATGGATCCTAGCACTCAAATACCGGTGTTTTAGGCCGCCAGTTCCTTGCTACATCAAATGCAATTATCAATTGCTAGAATGGGGTAATGTAATTGTCCTTTGGAAACATGACATTGAAGGTGAATGTGTTCCATTTGGGCAAAAAGGCATAGGGATGATGATGATGAGCTCTTCGAGGTAAACATGCTCGAATCTTTTGAAGAAGAAGAGCTCCTCCAACTTGAATCACTAGAAAGCTTGGAATCATACTTGGCACATTTCGAGGATTCCAAAGATCCCATCATTAATGAAATTGTGCAAGCATTGAATATTAAGAAACAGATAGTTGATACTAGCCGGTGGAGGCCCCATTTTGAAAGATTGCCACCAACCACATCAAGGCCTCTACCGTCTAACATCAAACCACCGAAGCTTGACCTTAAACCATTACCATCCGAGCTTAAATATGTATATTTAGATAAAAAAAGAAACATTTCGGTTGTCATTGCCTCTCACCTAGGGAAAGATCAAGAGCTCAAGTTGATTGAGCTGCTCAAAGAACATAGGGGAGCCATAGGTTGGACAATAACGGACCTCAAGGGGATAGACTCTTCGGTTTGGACTCACCATATACACCTCAAAGAAAATGCGAAAACAATTAGACAACCTCAAAGAAGGCTAAATCCAAACATGATGGAGGTTGTCAAAGCCGAGGTGTTAAAACTACTAAATGTGGGTATCATCTACCCCATCTCGAATAGCCAATGGGTGAGCCCTACCCAAGTTGTCCCTATGAAATTCAATATTACCATCGTAGAAAATGCCAACAACGAGCTTATACTAACTAGAGTGACCACCGGTTAGCATATGTGCATCGATTATTGGAAGCTAAACACGATCACTAGGAAGGACCACTTCCCTCTCCCATTCATGGATTAAATTTTGGAGAGGTTAGCGGGTCACTCCTACTATTGCTTCTTAGATGGCTATTTCGGTTACAACTAAATTGAGATAGCCCTAGAAGACTAAGAGAAGACCACCTTTACATGCCCGTTTGACACCTTCGCATACCGAAGAATGCCATTCGGGCTATGTAATGCACCCATCACATTCCAACGATGCATGTTGAGTATTTTCTTGGACATGGTGAGTGAATTTCTCAAGGTATTCATGGATGGTCTTTCTATTTTTGGTTGTACATTTGATGAGTGCCTTAATCATTTGAAATTGGTCTTGACAAGGTGTGAGGAGAAGAACCTCATCTTAAACTGGGAAAAGTGTCATTTCATGGT
Source organism: Liriodendron chinense (assembly GCA_003013855.2). Lineage (NCBI taxonomy): Eukaryota > Viridiplantae > Streptophyta > Magnoliopsida > Magnoliales > Magnoliaceae > Liriodendron > Liriodendron chinense. The sequence goes on from PVNU02001726.1 coordinate 739,191, forward strand.
ATAGAAAGAAATAGACTTTGGACATATCATCTCGTCTAATGGAATAGAGATAGACCGGGTCAAAATTGATATAATTTCTAATCTACCACCACCCAAAAGCATACGTGATGTGCGGTCCTTCCTTGAACACGCCGGCTTTTATAGAAGGTTCATAAAGGATTTCAGTCATATCTCAAGGCCCTTATGTAACCTTCCCCAAAAGGAGAACCAATTTGAGTGGAGTGCCAAATGTTAATTAGCTTTTTTAAAGCTAAAAGACATGTTGACAACCGCTCCTATCATGCAACCACCGGATTGGTCCGTACCTTTTGAGTTGATGTGCGATGCAAGCGATTATGCTATTGGGGCGATGCTAGGACAAAAAAAGGATAAGAAACCCCACATTATCTACTATGCGAGTAGGACCCTGAATCTCGCCCAAGTCAATTACTCGACTATGGAGAAGGAGCTCTTAGCCGTCATTTTTGCCTTGGATAAATTCATGTCTTACTTAATAAGATCTAAGGTCATTGTTTACATAGATCATATGGCGCTAAAACACCTTCTTTCTAAGAAGGATGCCAAGCCCCGTTTGCTTAGATGGATCCTACTCCTTCAAGAATTAGATTTAGAGATCAAGGATAAGAAGGGAGTAGAGAATGTGGTGGCGGATCATCTATCCCACCTAGTCCTACCTAATTCCATTGACAAGTCACCTATTGAGGACTCATTCTCTGATGAGAAACTCTTTATTGCTATGCATCCATCATGGTACGCTAACATAGCTAATTATCTTTCCACAGGTGCGTTGCTGATTCATTGGACTGTGCAGGACAAACAAAAATTTCTAAGAGAAGTGCGCAAATTCTTCTGGGATGAACCCTTACTTTTTAAATATTGCCCAGATCAAATAATTAAGAGATGTGTCCCTAATGATGAACATAATTTCGTCATCTCCTTTCGTCATAATCAAGCGTGTGGTGGTCATTTTTTCGTCAAGAAAACCACTGCTAAAATTATGCAGTATGGTTTTTATTGGCCCACTTTATTTAAGGACACCCATGAGTTTTGCAAAGCATGCGAGCGTTGCCAAAAGCTAGGAGGATTGTCCCGTCGAAATATGATGCCTCTTACCCCAATTCAACATCTTGAAGTCTTTGATTATTGGGGCATCGATTTCATAGGACCTTTCCCCTCATCTTTTGGACATGTCTACATATTGCTTGCCGTAGACTATGTGTCTAAATGGATAGAGGCTATTCCATGTAGAACCAATGATCATCGTACGGTTCTAAAGTTCCTTAAAGAAAACATGTAACGCCCCAGATTTTCGAGATTTATTTGAAATTTTTTTTGAAAATTCATTTTTAATTTATTTTTTTATTAATTATCGTACATTTACCGTTAATTTGCGAATAGCAGGACATCCATAGGAGATCCGATAGGGGACCCTTTACAAAAGTTGCTTAGAATGATCCCATAAACATCGTAGAAAGATCAGATTTTAAAAATCACGCACTTTTTAGATAATTACGAAAATGCCATTAGTTAAACTTAAGTCAAGATGCCATTTTTAAGTATTATAGTTTCTGACGATCACTTTCACGCAAAACCCTGGATTTAAGCTTTTGGACACATATTAACCATACACATCAAATTTCAACCCTTAAATCATAGTAGAAGTGGTTCGATTGTTAAATCAGCCCCTTAACCCTTGATTTTCATGTCATCGAGTGAGGAAAGTAGATGGTTAATCATAGTCGAGTATTTCTCTTTATATGAGTGACTTGGATCGTCTTTATCATGGACCAATAGTGCGATTTGAGTGCCCCACCTTGATAATCATCTTTCTTATGCGCGAAGTTATCCCGTTCTAGAAATTAACGAGTTACCAACTCTTCTCAAATTTGAACCTTTTAATTTACCCACTTCTCACCATCAATCGCTTCTCAAATTTGGACCACTTATTATACTCATATGACTACGAGTTTACACAAAGTTTGGACCCCGATCTATAATCCTACACCGTTGAACCACAAAGCCAGCCCCTTCCTTTTTCGCAAAAAGTTGAAATTTCAGATCTAGGCATTTCTCACCATCAATCAACCACTAAACTTTGTACAATTATTTGCCTATCATGACCATATATTTTTCCAAAATTTGGGCCCTGATCATCAAGCGTAGACCGTTAATTGAGATCTAGCCCATTTTAGCACCCGTTAGGCCATTTTCAAGGATCGGCCAATCTAGAGTGTGGATCATCAAGAAATTTACGTATTCTGACTCTACTCTTCGAGCTTGATAAGATGAACAGATTGGAATTGATCATAGATCATCCGAATATTGAGATTTGAGAAACCCACCTCAAGAAGTTATTACACAAGAACTCGCATGCACATCCCTCTCCATATTTCTACTACGTACCTCTAAATCTTTCTCCTAACCCTAGCCTCCATGCCCTAGAGAGAGAGAGAGAGAGAGAAGAGAAGAGAGTTATTTCTCATATTTTTTCAGCGGCTAGGATCTTCTACAACCCTCTTCTTCTAAGTCCATCATAAGGTGAGGATTTTCCTTCAAGCCTTTCATTAATAATATCACGATTATCATAAGTTTCTTTTGTGGCATGTGAAGTTGTTTTGTTTTGAATTACTTATCCATATAACTTGAAGTTTGATGTGGGATTTGTAATGAATATCATTATATGATGATGTGATTCCTTGTTTAGATTTTTTACTAAGAAGCATGTGTATTTGTGTTATCTATCTTTGTAAAATCTATGCCCTTATTTTCTTAGTCCATGTATTAAAAGTAACATTGGTTTTCATATTGTGATATGAAATATGTGTATAAGATCATTATATGGACATCCCATTATTGTATACTCTTTGTCCCTAAGTTGGTAAAATTATTCGATGTAGAGAGATGGAACCCATGAGAGGTGTCCATGATGGAAGAATATCTCTTGACTTAACTGAGAGAATGAAGTGCTTGTTTATCAATGGATCCTTATATGTACATGATGCTTGATTTGATCCATTTACAGTACATGTGTATTTTAATGAATTTGGTCATGATGTACAACATTGGCTTTTTGGGACATGATGAAATCATAAAACGGGACAATGAGTGGACACTAATGGTATACAAATTCTCATGAGCCAGGGTTGGTGCTATGGACACTAATCCCGTGCTGTCGGCCTATTCTGGGTTGCTTGCGTCACTGAGTTTTATTTAAATCGGTTGTATGCGAAAACACTTAAATAAAGGTGAAACTAAAGTCATGCATTCACTTGGCTCCATGTGGGTGTACGGAGTTGAGAATAGGCTAGAGCGTCCTACTTCTCCAGTACACTGTCACGTGTAGATTTGGGCTATGAGCGTCCCGTTTCTCACGTGGTCGGGCAAAACTATGGGCTTGTGCGTCCCAGGAACCTCTGGTGACTAGTGGCTAGCGTGAAGTCGTAACAGGGAGTCTCCCACTTCATGTATTGTGATTCTAGCCAGGGTGCCTTAGCCAGAGCATGCATTCCATGCATCGCATTAACAAAGATTTTTACTTGATTGTTTTGTTTGAATAAAGATATTATTGTGTTGCGTTACTCTGAGTTTTATACATTGTTATTCTTGATAGTCTTGGAAGAAATATTCCCCACTATGATAGCGTTTAACGCTATCCCAAACACAATTTAGATGATGCAGGTGAAGATCCAGGTATTGAACCCGATTTTTAAGGAAAAGAGTTCGATGGTTCGTATGATCACATGGCGGATGACGATGTTAGATAAACTTAATTGATGTTATCATGTATTAAATATTTCTTTTGAGTACTTGATAAATTTATGGAATTGTAATAAGTCTTCAAGAGAAGACATGGTTTTGTATTTTAATTAATCAGTATGGATATTGGTTGGTTCCCTTATTTAAACATTGATGATGATGTAGTAAGTTTGATAGAATAAGATGATAATTATTTTCGTCATTGTGATTGAATGCTATATTTCATTATTTAACAAATCAATTAGTCCATGATTTACTTGGGAATTCGGCTGTCATGTTATACACGAGAGTCGAAAATCTCGGGTCGTTACAAAACATACTTTCCAGATTTGAAACGCCTCGAGCCATCAATAGTGATGGTGGTTCTCACTTTTGTAATAGGCCTTTCGAAGCCTTAATGAAGAAATATGGCATTAGGCATAAGGTGAATACCCCATACCACCCACAGACGAGTAGGCAAGCTGAAATTTTCAATTGAAAAATTAAACAAATTTTGAAAAAAACGGTGAAGCCGGATCGCAAAGATTGGTCGCTTAAATTAGACGATACACTTTGGGCTCATCGTACCGCTTACAAGACCCCCATTGAAATGTCCCCTTATAGAGTTGTCTGTGGGAAAGCTTGCCACTTGCCTGTGGAGATTGAACACAAAGCCTATTGAGCAATTCGGGCATTGAATTTTGACATTGACAAGGCTAGCTCGCTTCACGAACTCCAACTTAATGAGCTTGATGAGATCAGGAACGATGCTTATGAGAACTCGAGGATTTACAAGAGTAGGATGAAAGTATTTCATGACAAGCACATTTCAGGAAATCTTTCCAGGAAAGTCAAAAAGTGCTCTTATATAATTCTCGGCTTCATCTTTTTTCGGGAAAATTACGATCTCGATGGACTGGCCCATATATTGTTAAAGAAGTTTTTCCCCATGGGGCTGTTAAGATAGAGAATGCGGTGAATGGTAACTGTTTTAAAGTGAATGGACAATGCCTTAAACCAGTCGTTGAAAATTTTGATTCAGAGGACATGTCCATCACTCTGGATGATCCTGTGTATCAGGACGATTGATCTCCTAATCTAACGGAGTTATAGCGTAGGATTTTTGTTTTGATTTATTTTCTATTTTAGGTTTATTTCCTTAGTAGTTTAGTTGTTGGAGTTGTACACTTCCATAATTGACTATCTCAGGTACTATCGTTCTCACTCTCTTTTATTTTACCATTACTCTCATGTTCATGCTCATTGCATATCTTTTTACATTGAGGACAATGCAAGATTTGGTTGGGGGTGAGATGAGATTCTTCATCTAGCAGTTTGTGGACATTTTTTAGCATTATTTGTTGAAAAAATTTCAATTTTCTGAAAATTCAAAACTCTTTTAGAAAACTTTGTTTCTATGCATTCGGGATGATACAAGTATAAGAAAAGGAGATACGAAATGAGTGATGTTGCAAGTCTTGAACTACTTTTAATATAATGGTTTTATATGTGAATTTCCCTATTTATATGATTGATAGAAAATTTGAACACTTTTACACCTAGTTCACATTACACGATTCTCTTGGTTTGAAAGGATTATGTGATTTGTGGATTAACTAGACTTTGATTTAAGATGTTGAGGAACCAAGCTGGGGTACTTTGTCCATTCTTGTCCATGAAAAAATAACAAAAGATATGAATTTCTAAAAATCCTATCTAATATGTAAAAACAAAGGAAATGAAGGATGAAAATATGGGAATAATGGAGAATATGGTGGAAAATTTCGAGAAGGGCTACCTATTACCAACCGGTGGATGGTCTACCCATAACCAAAGTAAAAAATGGGACGTAGTGTGAAAGCCGTCGGAAGGACGGTAAGGCAAATTCCTGTCATTGGCTTGATTGTTGATCTGTACACCTTAAGATTCATAGTTTAGTTTATCTATGAAGAAGATAATCCTGGAAACTCATGAGATGAACATTCACTATGCACACTAGGTTGAATTTGTTCAAGTTCTTCTATTTATCAATCAATCAGCGAGAATTTCATATGAACACTTATTATGTTTTGAGAGTTTAAGGTTTCAACTGCTATCACCTAATTTTTCTGACTTTTACACTTGTGTGTCTTAGGATATATAGAAGAATAGGTTCTGAAGGAGAGTTGGATTTTGGAGATTTGAAATTGTTTCACGCATGTTTTGCTCGGGACTAGCAAAATGCTGGTTGGGGGGTGTGTTGAGCCTCCAATTTATACATTCACTAGCCCATTACATCACATTCTATGCACATTTTGCATGCTTACAAGGTTCATCTAATGCATGATTTGTGATTGTAGGAGCGAGATGGGGATTTCACCAATTCATGGTTAAAAGAGTCACTTTGGATGCATTGAAGATCAAAGAACTAAGTGCCAAAGATGGAAGAAAGAAGCAGGGAGAAAGAGAAAGAATGAAGAAAATGTACAAAGTACAAAGCACTGAAACCGATCGTCCGACCGGTCTGCCAAGGCACAAGACTGGTTGTCCGATCGGTCTGTAATTTAACAGCAACCACCCTTTGCTGCACTTCTCACTGAACCAAGCTAGACCAGTCATCAGACCGGTCGAGCACTCAACAGAGAGGGGGTCGAAAGTCTGAAAACTCACTGGATTGTTTTTGTCGTTTTACGACCGGTCGTCTGCATAACAGAGCTTGTTTTAGAAGCTCCGATTTTCTCTGCACAGTTTCGTGATTTTTTGCGCAATCTGAAATCTTCCGCATATTCTATAAAAGGGGACCTACGACTTCGTCTAAAGGCATCTTAAAAGAGATTGGAGGTCATGGGAACTGAAGGAGAGCAACGTGGAGCGTCCACAACTTCGTCGATTTCGGTTTTTCTAGTTTTTATGTTTTCTTATTTAAGTTCTAGTTGTAATATGACAATGCTTGGCTAGAATCTCTTAGCTAGGGCTGAGTGGTGAAGCTTGTAGCTAATTTCATATTTAATTCAGTTTGATTCAAGTACTTTTACTATTAAGTTTGAATTTTGAATGTTCTAGTTCATATAAAGTTGATATTTTTAGAAGTTTTATGAGAGTTCATGTGCTTCGGACATGGATTCCTTGCAATTCTCTAAGATTATTATGTTTTGCTTGATTAGATTCGAATTATGGTAATCCTTGAGCATGCCATAGTCCATAGGCATGGCTGTTACTCCGAAGAAGGCTATGATTTTGAATGCTATGTGGTTGAATGGGACTAGAACTTGGAAGTTCAACTTAAGTGGGATTGAATGTGTTTCAATGCTTTATCTTCCAACTAGATGAGAGATAGAACTTCAAATCTTGTTGTGTTTTATGCTTGGATTGATTGGATTAACCTGGAATTGCTACAAGTGAATCCTCGAAAGCCTTAGTTCCTTTAATTACTGATTTTCCTAAGTTACTATTTTAAGTTAGTTCTCTTAATTGATTCTCTAAATTGCTTCAATTCTAGTTGCTGGAATAGTTTAGAATTAGTTTTCTAATTCCTTGTGGATCGACCTCGGTCTTACCTAGAATTATTACTACATCGCAGCCTTGCACTTAAGGGGAGCGAACAGTATCACCATGACACACCACTGAACACCTCGCTCGCGTAAATGTTCATTGAAATTAAGGAGCATAAAATTCTCAAGCAACCAAATAGGTTGAGGGCAGACCTAGACAAGAGGAGTAAGGTGAAGTACTGCCACTTCCATGAAGATCACGATCATGACACAACCAATTATTTTAACCTAAAGGAAGAGATCGAGTCCCTTATTCAGAGGGGCTACCTGAGAAGTACGCTGCCACACGTCACGAGGACAGGTATCTGCCCAGACTCGAGCAGTTCAAGGAATGGGCCGACTGAGAGCTCATCGGCGAGATCCACACCATCTTTAGAGGACCCGCAGGTGGGGGAGACTCGAGCACGCCGTGCCCACGCCTGGAGTGCTCGATTTGCAGACGAGGTCCACCTAGCAAACCCCACGCACCAACCATCCAAGGAGCCCCGATGGGACCCCTGCGCCATCTCCTTCACAGAAGAAGACACCAAGGAGATCCAGCTTCCCCACGTCGACGCCCATGTGGTCGCAATGACCATAGCAAACTACAAGCTACACCGGATCCTTATCGACATGGGGGGCTCGGCTGACGTATTGTACGATGTTGCATTTGATAAGATGGGGACGAGAAGATCTGACTTGTGGCTTGTCAAGACCCCTCGGTCGAATTCATTGGGGAGACGGTCATCTCGAAAGGCAGTATTGTGCTACCTGTCACCGTCAAGGAGGGAGCTGCACAAGCCTCACGGTGGATTGCCCATCCATTTATAACGCCATTCTGGGACGCCCCTCCATGGACACCCTGAAGGCTGTCATTTCAATCTACCACCACACCATGAAGTTCTCGACCGAGCAGGGGATCGAATGAGTGAAGGGTGATCAGTTGGAAGCCTACCAGTGCTAGGTCGCGACCCTTTAAGCCCGCAGGTGCCCAAGAATGCAAGTCATCTCACTTGACCCAACAGAAGGAAACTCCGAGACGGGGACACTTGTGGATGACCTGCACCCCATAAAGATACGTGACGGAGACCTAATCAAGACGGTCCAGGTCGAGTCCTCACTTGACCTTCGCCTCAAAGCCACTTTGATAAGGCTTCTCTGGGAACACAATGATGTATTTGCCTGGTCCCATCACGACATGCCCAGGATAGACTCGAGCACCATCGTCCATCGCCTAAACATCGATCCCGACCATAAGCCTGTCCGACAGAAGAGGTGAGCCTTTGACGTCGAGAGATACGTCGCCATTAACGAGGAGGTTGGCAAGCTACGATATGTTGGGTTCGTCAAGAAGGTCCACTATCCCGACTGCCTCGCTAATGTCGTGCTGGTCAAGAAGCCTAACGGAAGCGGGAGGATGTGTGTGGACTATACCGACCTCAACAAGGCTTGCCTGAAAGATAGCTTCCCACTGTTGAGGATAGAGCAGTTGGTGGACACCACCACCAGACATGCGCTCCTCAGTTTCATTGACACATACTCGGGATACAATCAAATCGCTATGCATAAACACGACAAGTAGAAGACTGCATTCGTCGCCGACAGAGGGCTCTATTGCTATCGAGTCATGCCGTTTGGACTAAAGAACATCGGGGCGACCTACTAGAGATTGGTCATTGAGATGTTCAACTGACAAATTGGGAAGACCATTGAAGTATACGTGGATGACATGCTTGTCAAAGGTGTCAAAGCGTTCGACGACATTGGTGACCTATAAGAGATGTTCGGTGTTCGCTCGACTCAAGTGCAAGGCTGTGATGTAGTAATAATTCTTGGTAAGACCAAGGTCAATCCACAAGTAATTAGAAAACAAATTCAAAACTATTCCAGCAACTAGGATTGAAGCAATTTAGAGAATCAATTAAGAGAACTAACTTAAAATAGTAACTTAGGAAAATCAGTAATTAAAGGAACTAAGGCTTTCGAGGATTCACTTGTAGCAATTCCAGGTTAATCCAATCAATCCAAGCATAAAACACAACAAGATTTGAAGTTCTATCTCTCATCTAGTTGGAAGATAAAGCATTGAAACACATTCAATCCCACTTAAGTTGAACTTCCAAGTTCTAGTCCCATTCAACCACATAGCATTCAAAATCATAACCTTCTTCGGAGTAACAGCCATGCCTATGGACTATGGCATGCTCAAGGATTACCATAATTCGAATTTAATCAAGGAAAACATGATAATCTCAGAGAATTGCAAGGAATCCACGTCCGGAGCACATGAACTCTCATAAAACTTCTAAAAATATCAACTTTATATGAACTAGAACATTCAAAATTCAAACTTAAAGTGAAAGTACTTGAATCAAACTAAATTAAACATAAAATTGGCTACAAGCTTCACCTCTCAACCTTAGCTAAGAGATTCTAGCCGAGCATTGTCATACTACAACTAGAACTCAATGAAAAAGACATAAAAACTAGAAAAATCGGAATCAACGGAGTTGTGGACGCTCCACGTTGCTCTCCTTCACTTCTCACGACCTCCAATCTCTTCTAAGATGATTTAAGAACGAGCTAGAGGAGTCCTCTTATAGCTTTGAGGCCCTAGGTGTGAAGAAACTTTGAGAAATCCCGTAAAAACTGCGCTTTGCACAAAGATTTTTGGAGCTTCAGATGTTCCTGAGTGTTAACCGGCTAGCCGGACCCCCTCTCTGGCCGGTCGGACAAAGTGCCTATAAATGCAATTTTCACTGGAGTCTTTTTTACACAGTCTGACCCATTAGCCGGCCGGTCGGCCGACCGACCGGAGAAATTGCTTCAAACTGTTGAAATCGTTGGATGTTGAAATGCATAGATCGGCCCTTCAGCCGATCGGTCAGTCTGTCGAGCTGGTCGATCAAGGGGCCTGCCCTTCTATAACTTGTTTAGTGAATTTCTTATTTCTAGAGGGTTTGGCCGACTAGTCGGTGGCTGTGACCAGCCAGCCGATGGTCATGAAATTGGTTGAATTCTCAGCTTCTCCTCCTTCATCTTCAATGCACTTTTGCTCCACCTTTGGTCCTTCATTCCTTTAATCTTCAAGGTTTGTAAACAGCGTCTCTAAGCCCTCAATTGATGAATTCTCTCTCTCATTCCTACAATCACAAAATAAGCACTAGATGGGTCTTTTAAACATGTAAACCATGCATATAATGTGTGTAATGGGCTAGATCATGTATAAATTGGAGGCTCAACACACCCCCCAACCAGCATTTTTCTAGTCCCAAGCAAAACATGCTTGAAGCAAGATCAAATCTCCAAAAACCAACTCTCCTTCAGAAACTATTCTTCTATACATCCTAAGACGCACAAATGTAAAAGTCAGAAAAATTAGGTGACAGAAGCTGAAACCTTAAACTCTCAAAACATAATAAGTGTTTATATAAAATTCCCGCTGATTGCTTGATAAATAGAAGAACTTGAACAATTTCAACCTAGTGTGCATAGTGAATGTTCATCTCATGAGTTTTCAGGATTATCTTCTTCATAGATCAATTAAACCATGAATCTCAAGGTGTACAGATTAACAATCAAGCCAATGACAGGAATTTGCCTTACTGTCCTTCCGATGGCTTTCACACTACGTCCCATTTTCGGCTTTGGTTACGGGTAGACCATCCCCCGGTTGGTAATAGGTAGCCCTTTTCGGAAATTTCTACCATATTCTCCATTATTCCCATGTTTTCATCCTTCCTTTCTTTTGTTTTTTTCATATTAGATAGGATTTTTATAAATCCATATCTTTTGTTACTTTCCCATGGACAAGGATGGACAAAGTACCCCGGCTTGGTTTCTCAACACCTTAAATCAAAGTCTATCTAATCCACAAATCACATAATCCTTTCAAACCATGAAAATCGTGTAATGTGAAACAGGTGTAAAAGCGTTCAAATTTTCTATCAATCATATAAATAGGGGAATTCACATATAAAATTGTTAATGTCAGATTTTGTAGTTGGATCCTCCAGATGTTCACCTTCTCTTCACCAGAGATTTCCTTCTGCCAAACCTGAAAGAAGGCAGACAGCAACTAAGGGTGGCTGGGGACCAGCCGTTAGCCCTCCGATGCTTAAGTCAGGCCAAAGCAAGAAGAAGAGAAGCCAAGCAAAACGGGACGGAGCGAATGTTGTGTGCGTACCTGCTCTTAATGGAGTCACCCCTTTATATAGATCTGAAGCAACCCAATTTGTTACGTAAGATATCGAAATCCCGTTGATGTCGCATACGATACTGAGATCTTGCTGATTTCGTGGGATAAGATCCTATCTTTAGAGTCGAGATCCAACCCAATGACTTATTTCAACAATCACGCCCCTTGATGGCAATCTCTTGAGATCCGGAACCATTTAGAGAAGATAAGCCCAAAAATCGACCTATACGGGCTGCCGGTAAGCGTAGTAATAGCGCTGATGTGTCATGATAAACTGGAAGCCGTAGTTGGAGTCATAGCTTCCGAAAAGGAAGGAGACGCCCGTAGTTGGAGTCATAGCTTCCGAAAAGGAAGGAGACGCCCGTAGTTGGAGTCATAGCTTCCGAAAAGGAAGGAGACGCCCGTAGTCGGAGTCATAGCTTCCGAAAAGGAAGGAGACGCCCACAAGACGGAAACCACCGAACTGGATGTAACCCTGCTTGGTGTCGCAGAGGGATTGGACAAGCTGCTCGATGGGAATCGGGTGCTGGTACTAAAGGCTAAGAAATGTTGCCGCAGGAAAGCTGCTCGCATGTTAGAATGTGGTCGCGAGTCGAAGTACTCACTCACTTAGATGTAACGTCTTTCAACGACTTGTGAGAAGGTCTGCCCGTGGATCGAGCTTTGCCGTATTTGACTATCGGTTATGAGAACTCGAGACTTGCGAATAGCTGCTCCGTATTTTTCAATCTACAACTCCTGATCAGGTGAGCTCGAGAGTCGAGTGGGTGTCCCACACTTATCCAATATTCGACTCTCGATCAGATGATCTCGAGAGTCGAATGGACGTCCCGTACTTATCCATTCTACGACTCCTGATCAGGTGAGCTCGAGAGTCGAGTGGGTGTCCCACACTTACCCAATATTCGACTCTCGATCAGATGATCTCGAGAGTCGAATGGACGTCCCGTACTTATCCATTCTACGACTCCCGAGCTTACGATCACGAGAGATGAACCGGCACTCCGCATTTACCCGTTCTGCGACTCTTGATCAGATGATCTCGAGAGCCAAATGGGCACTTCTGCGTGAAATCTTATCTCCACCATTTTGCCTATAACAAAAATCATTATATTAAGGGTAGTTCAAAACTTGCAACATCACTCACTTCGTATCTCTTTTTCTTATACTCGTATCATCCCGAATGCATAAAAATAAAGTTTTCTAAAAAGAGTTTTGAATTTTTAGAAAGTTCGGAAAAGATTTCAACACATAATGCGTGAAATGTCCACAAACTGCTAGCTGATGAATCTCATCTCACCCCCAACCAAATCTTGCATTGTCCTCAATGTAAAAAGATATGCAATGAGCATGAACATGAGAGCAATGGTAAAATAAGAGAGAGTGCGAATGATAGTACCTGAGAGAATCAATCATGGAAGTGTACAACTCTAACAACTAAACTACTAATGAAATAGACCTAAAATAAAAAAAATTAAACAAAATAAAATCCTACGTTATACCTCTGTCAGACTAGAAGAACAATCGTCCTAATGCACAAGATCATCCAGAGTGATGGACATGTCATCTGAATCAAATTTTTCAACGAATGGTTTAAGGCGTTGTCGGTTCACTTTAAAATAGTTACCATTTGCTGCATTCTCTATCTCAACAGCCCCATGTGGAAAAACTTCTTTTACAAAATATGAGCCGGTCCCATGAAATTGATGCCCTAACAATCGAAGACTTCAACATGTTGGATAGGGGTAAGAAGCATCATGTTCCGACGGGACAATCCTCCTGGCTTTTGACAGCACTCGCATGCTTTACAAAACTCATGGGTGTCCTTAAATAGAGTGGGCCGATAAAAATCATATTGTAGAATTTTTGCAGTGGTTTTTTGGGCGAAAAAATGACCCCCACATGCTTGATCATGACAAAAGGAGATGACAGAATTATGTTCATCATCAGGGAAACATCTCCTAATAATTTGATCTGGGCAATATTTAAAAAGTAAAGGTTCATCCCAGAAAAATCTGCACACTTCCCTTAGAAATTTTCGTTTATCCTGCGCAATCCAATGAGTCTGCATCGTACCTGTGGAAAGATAATTGTCTATGTCAGCGGACCATGGTGGATGCATAGCAACAAAGAGTTGCTCATCAGGGAATGAGTCCTCAATAGGTGACTCGTCAATGGAATTGGGTAGGACTAGGCGGGATAGATGATATGCCACCACATTTTCTACTCCCATCTTGTCCTTGATCTCCAAATCGAATTCTTGAAGGAGTAGGATCCATCTAAGCAAACGGGGCTTAGTATCCTTCTTAGAAATAAGGTATTTTAGCGCCGCATGGTCTGTGTAAACAATGACCTTGGATCCTATTAAGTAAGGCCTGAATTTATCCAAGGCAAAAATGACGGCTAAGAGCTCTTTCTCTGTAGTCAAGTAATTGACTTGGGCAGGATTCAAGGTCCTACTAGGATAGTAGATAACGTGGGGCTTTTTATCCTTCTTTTGGCCTAACACCGCCCCAATAGCATAATCGCTCGCGTCACACATCAACTCAAAAGGTATGGACCAATTCGGTGGTTACATGATAGGAGCGGTTGTCAACATGTCTTTTAGCTTTAAAAAAGCTAATTGACATGCGGCACTCCACTCAAATTAGTTCTCCTTTTGGAGAAGGTTACATAAGGGCCTTGAGATATGACTGAAATCCTTTATAAACCTTCTATAAAAGCCAGCGTGTCCAAGGAAGGACTGCAAATTGCGTATGCTTTTGGGTAGTGGTAGATTGAAAATTATATCGATTTTGGCCCGGTCTACCTCTATTCCATTAGACGAGATGATATGTCCAATGACTATTCCTCTTTGTACCATGAAATGACACTTTTCCCAGTTTAAGACGAGGTTCCTCTCCTCACACCTTGTCAAGACCAATTTCAAATGATTGAGGCACTCATCAAAAGTACAACCAAAAATAAAAAAAACGTTCATGAATACCTCGAGAAATTCACCCACCATGTCCGAGAAAATACTTAACATGCATCATTGGAATGTGGCGGGTGCATTACATAGCCCGAATGGCATTATTCGGTATGCGAAGGTGCCAAACGGGCATGTAAAGGTGGTCTTCTCTTGGTCCTCTAGGGCTATCTCAATTTGGTTGTACCCGAAATATCCATCTAGGAGGCAATAATAGGAGTGACCTGCTAACCTCTCCAAAATTTGATCTATGAATGGGAGAGGGAAGTGGTCCTTCCTAGTGACCATGTTTAGCTTCTGATAATCGATGCACATATGCCAACTGGTGGTCAATCTAGTCGGTGTAAGCTCGTTGTTGGGGTTTTATACGATGGTAATACCAGATTTCTTAGGGACAACTTGGGTAGGACTCACCCATTAGCTATCCGAGATGGGGTAGATGATACCAACATTTAATAGCTTTAACACCTCGACTTTAACAACCTCCATCATGTTTGGATTTAGCCTTTTTTGAGGTTGTCTAGTCGTTTTCGTATTTTCTTTGAGGTGTATACGGTGAGTGCAAACCAAATAGTTTATCCCCTTGAGGTCCGCTATTGTCCAACCTATGGCTACCCTATGTTCTTTGAGTAGCTCAATCAACTTAAGCTCTTGGACTTTCCTTAGGTGAGAGGCAATGACAACCAGAAATGTTTCTTCTTGACACAAATATACATATTTAAGCTCGGATGACAATGGTTTAAGGTCAAGCTTTGGTGGTTTGATGTTAGACGGTAGAGGCCTCGATGTGGTTGGTAGCAATTTTTCAAAATGGGGCCTCCACCGGCTAGTATCAACTATCGGTTTCTCAATATTCAATGCTTGCACAATTTCTCTAATAATGGGGTCTTTGAAATCATTGAAATGTGTCAAGCATGTCTCCAAGCTTTCTAACAATTCAAGTTGGAGGAGCTATTCTTTTTCAAAAGATTCGAGCATGTTTACCTCAAAGAGCTCATCATCATCATCCCTATGCCTTTTGCGCAAATGGAACACATTCACCTCCAATGTCATGTTTCCAAAGGACAATTGCATTACCCATTCCGGCAATTGATAATTGCATTTGATGTAGCTATGAATGGGCAGCCTAAAACTACCAGTATTTGAGTGCTAGCATCCATAATCGGTTGTGTGTCCAAAACGATGAAATCTACCAGGTAGTAGAATTTATCAACTTGGACTAATACATCCTCAACTATCCCTCTCAGTACACGGATGGATCTATCAGCGAGTTCCAACGTAGTTTTGGTGGGTTTTAATTCACCCAAGCCTAGTTGCTCATATACCAAGTATGGGTTTAAATTTACGCTTGCCCCCAAGTCTAGTAATGCACGTTCAATCCGGTAGTCACCAATGATGCATGAAATTGTGGGCTATCAGAATCCTTGAATTTTGGGGGGTTCTTTTGAGTGAGATGTTCGCTTCCCCAAGTGTAGGGTTGCGATGTAGTAATAATTTGGTAGAGACCGAGATCGTTCTCAGGGACTTGTTAGGAATTCACAAAATTACTTCTAATATTCTTTACTTGAGAGCTAATCAAACAGATTTCTAAATTTGAATGTAGATATGATTCTTAAACTAAAAGTGAATGTAATCAATATAAGAAAGCACTAGGGGTTTAAGGATCCACTTGTAGCAATCCTTAATGCATAATTCGTTGTGGTTTCCCAATTACACAACTAGAATCGAAATCAAATCCTATCTAATCAGATGATAGGGCGGTTGTAACATACAATCTATCATGTGTGATTATAAACACGATTCCCTTAATTTAAGTTAGGACTTGAGCACACTCAATTGCATAGGTCAATCCTAGTTCCAATAGATTAAGATCACAACCATAATCATCATTATACTCTGTCACAAAGCATAATTAGATCATGATTTGAACTTCATTCAAAACACATATACAATCAACACATAATTCAGAATAGAACAAAAAGGTAGAACTTTAGTTGAAGTTCCCACATGGAATTCCAAGTCTAGAGCGTATTGAATCCGATTTCTCGGAGCGTAAAGGTCTAGAATTGTGCAAAACAATTAAGAACTAAAGCAATTCTTCCAAAAATCCATGAGCCATCATAAGATTAAGAAAAACTACTTAGAACTTTATTCAAACTTCTCTAAACCATTGTTCTTCAATAAATCCAACTTGAAACACGAAAAAAATGAATTAAAGCATCTTAGATTCACTACAAGCTTCACCTCTTAGCCCTAGCTAAGAGGTTTAGCCGTTCATGATCCAAGGAAGCATGAAAACAATTAAAAATATAAAACTAGAAAACACAAAATAGGAGAAGTTGTGGAAGTCCGAATCTGACTTCCGCCGCCTCCCACCTTCGTAGATCTCTTCTAGGATACCTTAGCTACGATCCCTAGGTCCCCTTTTATAGTGGAGAAGCTTTACCACCTAAAAATCTTCCAGATTTGCGTAGTACTTACGCACTTGCGTTAGAAAATCGGAGCTTCAAGAGGAAGCTACTGGAATCCCGCTGAAATTACACTGGCTGACCGGTCAAGACCGGTCTAGCCTGTCTGTGGATAGTCCAGCGTGTATGGATGAGGGGGGAAGGCCTTGGCCGACCGGTCTTGACCGGTCGGCCCTCTTGTGTGTAACATCCAAAGAGGTAAAGGGAGTGGCCAACCGGTCATGGCCCTCTTAGCCGACCGGTTGGGACCGGTCAGACTTCTTTTCCTTAACTTTTCTTCTTTCTTTCTTCTCTCTTCTTCTCTCTCTGCTTTCTTTTTTCTTTGGCCCACCTTGGGTCTTCATCCAAGGCTCCTAAATAGATCTTTTTAGTCATCATTGGGCGAAGTCCCTCTCATTCCTACTGTTGAACCTCCAATTTATACATTGCATTGCCTATTACATGACATGGTTTGCATGATTTTCATGATTTAAAGGCCCATCTAACACATGTTTTGTGATTATAGGAATGAGAGCGGACTTCACTCAATTAGAGACCAAAAAGGGGCCATTTGGAGCCTTTGATGAAGGCCCAAGGTGGACCAAAGAAAGAAGGAAGCAAAGAAAGAAGAAAATAGAAGAAAGAAAGGAAGAAAACAAGAAGAAAAAGAGACCGACCGGTCTTGACCGGTCGGCCATGCTTGCTGGAGTAATGCCAAAGAGGGCCTGACCGGTCATGACCGGTCGGCCAGCCCTGTCCGACCGGTCGTGACCGGTCGGCCATGCAAGTTTCAGATTCCAGATTCTAGATTCTAAAACAGCAATGTACTCCCGCACCTGATTTTTCGGACCAGTTTTCTGAATCCATATTGATGATATTTGGAAATCCAACACATCCATGTCGAAGAGGAGCTCGACGCCGAACTAACCCAAGTAGTTTCGTGTCGATCGGAGCTACGGATTGACCGTGGTGGACAAAACAATACGAACTGTCCAGAAAATTCCAGATTTCGCTGTTCAACTCTGGGCCGGTCCAGAGGACTCATCATTGATGATATGAAGAATCTACTTTGACCATCTTTTAGAACACATCCATATATGAATAACCACAAAAGTTTCAGATCAAAAGGATGTGTGGTTTGATCGTACCGGTTGAAGAAAGATGGACCATCCAGAAAGATCCAACTGCGCAGAGTTTATAAAAGCCCTAAGTGTTCTAATTTTTGGACCACATTTTGGGATTGTTTTGGACAATCTAATCCGTCTATCATGTAGAGGATGAAGTTTTCTACCAATTTTTAAAATTTGAGATCAATCCAACCTCTGTACACTCCAGGGCGTTGAAAGCAAGATGACTGGTTCTGAAGGTACCCAAAGTGAGTGATTTTGAGAGGCGGTCGGTGATGTGATTGGTGGGCCCATTCAGAGGATAATCTTGGAAATCTAAATCATCTATGAGGAAGATCACATTACAAGGAAGCTACAAACCAAATTTGAAGGCAATCCGACCATTGGTTAAGCCGTACCAGGCGAAACAAATTCTGCTATGTTGCTGTACTATTGCTGCACTATAAAAGGAGGTGCTCTCTTCTATTCCAAATCAACCAAGGACGTGGGAAGCAAGGAGTTCAAGTCTCAGGAGGCTACCTAGCCTCCTCCAGCTAGTTTTTCTTCCTTTTCTTAGTTCTAGTTCTAGTTTTAATATGCTTTTCCTTAGCTAACCTCTTAGCTAGAGCTAGAGGTGAAATTTGTAGTTGGTTCCAATGCTTTAATTCTTTTATTTCAAGTACCCTTTTCTTAATTTTGGATTTTGAAGTTCTAGTTTGAATAAAGTTTAGTTTTTTAGAAGTTTTGTGAGAGTTTGTGTGCTCCGGACATGAGTTCCTTGCAATTCTCTAAGATTACCATGATTGGGTTGTTTGAATTAGAATTGTAGTAACCCTTGAGCATGCCATAGTCCATAGGCATGGCTGTTACTCCGAAGGCTACAAGTTCAAGTTCTATGTGCTTCATTAGAACTAGAAATCTAATTTCCAGATTTAAGTGGGATTGTTTATACTTGAATGTTATATCTTCCAATTAGATGAGAGATAGGACTTTGATTCTAATTGTGTTGTACTTAGATGAATGGATTGGCATTAGACCACTACAAGTGGATCCTTGATGCTCTAGTTCTTCTTATTTTCAGATTTTCCTATTTCATGTGAAAAACTACTTTCTTAAACTTCTTAGATTCTAGTTATTAGAGTACTTGGAATTGTTTACTTCTTTCCCTGTGGATCGACCTCGGTCTTACCGAGATTTATTACTACATCGCAGCCTTACACTTGAGGCGAGCGAACAAGTTTTTGGCGCCGTTGCCGGGGAAAAAGTTAAACGGTTTTAATTGTTCTAGTAGCTATAGAGTAATCTTAGTTAGGTAGGATTTTCAGTTTTTATAGAAGTAGATTTTCTGATTTTTTTTAGATTACTAACAAATTTTTGGATTTTGTAGGACATTGTTGCTGACATAGATCTCACTCTATTGGGTAACATCTCCCCATCTCCCTTCTTTTTGTTCTTTTTTCTAGATTAGGGTAGTTCCCAATTCGTTAAAATTTCATCATGTATGATTGGACGAATGGTGCGTACAAGTACCTTTTGGAGGATGAGACGTCGGATTTTGAGACCCAAAATCATTATGACTAGAACCATTATAAGCATAAGTATTTTTCTGAGATTCAATCAACCTCCACTACCTCCCCACGTAAGACGATGCGTGATTACATTAATGAAAACAATACACATATTGAGGCACAACGTAAGATAATGGGAGAGTATCGGAAAGAGATGAATAATGTTCCACCGGTTAGGACAATGTATGATCACTTGTATGGCTACACATGTCAACAACCATCTAAAAGCCCAACATATGACATGCATAATCCAAATTGGTGGGAGCATCAAAATTTCAACTTGGAAGATGAGCCAACCATGGATGCCAACAACTATCCTCAAGAGTTTCTTTCTCATGAGCCGCAACCGACACAAACTCTTGAGGATGTGCTGCGAGAGTTTATGAAAACAACTGAGCAATACATACAAAACCTCTCGCCATCTCAAAATATTAAACCCAACATTGGGAACACCGAATCAATCCCCAACAATGAGGAGGATGAGGCTATCCAAGTCCCACCTTCTTCGGATTTAATGGATAGACTTTTAAAGGAGATTGATTTCGATGATCCCAATGTCATCATCAATTATGGTGAGTCCACTATGTCTTTTGGATGCTTTGAACTTAATGATGAAGAGATTTCAATGACGGTTGACGAACCCGAGGAATCCATAAAATTTGAAAGTGGTAGTGGGGTTGCCTACAATGAAGGTTTGGTGAATGGTTATGAACCTATGGTTTCTTTTTCCCAAGGGCATAATGATTATGAGTCTCTAGAGGATATGCATGCTAGAGAGATGGCCAAAGTCGATCTTTTTGAGTCCTTCCACCAACAACACATGCCAAATTCTAGTGTGGTAGACCTCCCTTTGATTGAAAATTCTATTCCTTTGGATGATGAGGTGGCACAATCTGAAAATTTCAAAGATCAACCAATGTTAGATGATGTGCTTACCACTGAATCTGAAGAATTCTCTTTGGAAGACCTCCTCTCTATAGAGGAGGAATTCCTTACCATTGAAATAGAATTTCTTCAATCATTAAGGGAGGATGAGGACCCTTCATCCGACTATCTCGATTTCCTAGAGGAATGCTTGGCCCAATCTTATGATCTTGATGATGAGATGATTAAGGAGTTGGACATTTTGTTAGACACGGTGCCGGTGCCTGAAGAACACCTTTCCACTGATTTACACTCTTTACCATTGTTTGTGGAAGCACCGTACAATTCTGAAATTGTGGAGGAGACAACTTTAACCAATGAAAACTTGATGAGTGTCTCTCCACCATCATGGGTCCTTCAGCCCATTGAAAATTCTGATTGGGAGGACCCATTTTTAATCAATCATAACCCAAATCAAAATTTGAGGAGATATTTTTTTGCTGCTCTTATCTCCTCCTTTTATGCATGTGGTGCACAATACGATTGGACTTCAATGATAAGAAGCACACATGTTTACTATCGAGCAGGACTTTGGATGGTCCTCATGAGAAATTTATTGAAATTCATGAAGATCCTGCTCAACTTTGATCATGTAGTTGATCGGACTAATCAAAGGTAGGTAGGTAGGTTAGGATTTATTTTTCTGCAATTAGGATTGAATAAGTCTCATCGAGACAATGGAAGATGCTAGAATTGATCAACTTGCTATCTCAGGTACTATTGTTCTCACCCTCTCATATTTTACCATTGCTCTCATGTTCATGCTAATTGCATATCTTTTTACATTGAGGACAATGCAAGATTTGGTTGGGGGGTGAGATGAGATTCCTCATCTAGCATGTTGCAACATTTCGAGCCTCACATGCGCAAATTTTTTCGAATTTTCTAAAATTTCAAAACTCTTTTAGAAAACCTTATTTCCATGCATTCGAGATGATATGAGTATAAGAAGAGGAGATACGAAGTGTGTGATGTTGTAAGTCTTGAATTCTCCCAACATAATGGTTTTATATGTTAGTTCCCCTATTGTTGTGATTGATAGAAAATTTGAACACCTTCACACCAAGTTCACATTACACGATTTTCATGAGTTGAAAGGTTTATGTGATTTGTGGATTAGCTAGACTTTGATATAAAGGTGTTGAGAAACCAAGCCGGGGTATTTTGTCCATCCTTGTCCATGGGAAAATAATGAAAGATATGGATTTTTAAAAATCCTATCTAATTTTAAAAGAAAAAGGAAAGAAAGGATGAAATCGGGAATGAAGGAAAAATGGTGGAAAATTTCGAAAAGGGCTACCTATTACCAACCGGGGGATGGTCGAACCGTAACCAAAGCCGGAAATGGGACGTAGTGTGAAAGCCATCGGAAGGACGGTAAGGCAAATTCCTGTCATAGGCTTGTTGTTGCTCTGTGCACCTTAAAATCCTTGGTTTACTTGATCTATGAAGAAGATGATCCCAGAAACTCATGAGATGAACTTTCACTATGCACACTAGGTTGAATTTGTTCGAGTTCTTCTATTTATCAATCAATCAGCGGGAATTTCATGTAGACACTTATTATGTTTTGAGAGTCCAAGATTTCAGCTTCTATCACCTAATTTTTCCAAATTTTATACTTATACACCTTGGAATGGATAGAATCATGGGTTCTGAGGGAGAGTTGGGTTTGGAGGTTTGAAATTGTTTCACGCATGTTTTGCTCGGGACTAGCAAAAAGCTGGTTGGGGGGTGTGTTGAACCTCCAATTTATACATTGCATTGCCTATTACATGACATGGTTTGCATGATTTTCATGATTTAAAGGCCCATCTAACACATGTTTTGTGATTATAGGAATGAGAGCGGACTTCACTCAATTAGAGACCAAAAAGGGGCCATTTGGAGCCTTTGATGAAGGCCCAAGGTGGACCAAAGAAAGAAGGAAGCAAAGAAAGAAGAAAATAGAAGAAAGAAAGGAAGAAAACAAGAAGAAAAAGGAAGCCCGACCGGTCTTGACCGGTCGGCCATGCTTGCTGGAGTAATGCCAAAGAGGGCCTGACCGGTCATGACCGGTCGGCCAGCCCTGTCCGACCGGTCGTGACCGGTCGGCCATGCAAGTTTCAGATTCCAGATTCTAAAACAGCAATGTACTCCCGCACCTGATTTTTCGGACCAGTTTTCTGAAGCCATCTTGATGATATTTGGAAATCCAACACATCCATGTCGAAGAGGAGCTCGACGCCGAACTAACCCAAGTAGTTTCGTGTCGATCGGAGCTACGGATTGACCGTGGTGGCCAAAACAATACGAACTGTCCAGAAAGTTCCAGATTTCGCTGTTCAACTCTGGGCCGGTCCAGAGGACTCATCATTGATGATATGAAGAATCTACTTTGACCATCTTTTAGAACACATCCATATATGAATAACCACAAAAGTTTCAGATCAAAAGGATGTGTGGTTTGATCGTACCGGTTGAAGAAAGATGGACCATCCAGAAAGATCCAACTGCGCAGAGTTTATAAAAGCCCTAAGTGTTCTAATTTTTGGACCACATTTTGGGATTGTTTTGGACAATCTAATCCGTCTATCATGTAGAGGATGAAGTTTTCTACCAATGTTTAAAATTTGAGATCAATCCAACCTCTGTACACTCCAGGGCGTTGAAAGCAAGATGACTGGTTCTGAAGGTACCCAAAGTGCGCGATTTTGAGAGGCGGTCGGTGATGTGATTGGTGGGCCCATTCAGAGGATAATCTTGGAAATCTAAATCATCTATGAGGAAGATCACATTACAAGGAAGCTACAAACCAAATTTGAAGGCAATCCGACCATTGGTTAAGCCGTACCAGGCGAAACAAATTCTGCTATGTTGCTGTACTATTGCTGCACTATAAAAGGAGGTGCTCTCTTCTATTCCAAATCAACCAAGGACGTGGGAAGCAAGGAGTTCAAGTCTCAGGAGGCTACCTAGCCTCCTCCAGCTAGTTTTTCTTCCTTTTCTTAGTTCTAGTTCTAGTTTTAATATGCTTTTCCTTAGCTAACCTCTTAGCTAGAGCTAGAGGTGAAATTTGTAGTTGGTTCCAATGCTTTAATTCTTTTATTTCAAGTACCCTTTTCTTAATTTTGGATTTTGAAGTTCTAGTTTGAATAAAGTTTGGTTTTTTAGAAGTTTTGTGAGAGTTTGTGTGCTCCGGACATGAGTTCCTTGCAATTCTCTAAGATTACCATGATTGGGTTGTTTGAATTAGAATTGTAGTAACCCTTGAGCATGCCATAGTCCATAGGCATGGCTGTTACTCCGAAGGCTACAAGTTTAAGTTCTATGTGCTTCATTAGAACTAGAAATCTAATTTTCAGATTTAAGTGGGATTGTTTATACTTGAATGTTATATCTTCCAATTAGATGAGAGATAGGACTTTGATTCTAATTGTGTTGTACTTAGATGAATGGATTGGCATTAGACCACTACAAGTGGATCCTTGATGCTCTAGTTCTTCTTATTTTCAGATTTTCCTATTTCATGTGAAAAACTACTTTCTTAAACTTCTTAGATTCTAGTTATTAGAGTACTTGGAATTGTTTACTTCTTTCCCTGTGGATCGACCTCGGTCTTACCGAGATTTATTACTACATCGCAGCCTTACACTTGAGGCGAGCGAACACCTACAATCATAAAACCACGCATTAGAATAGTTTTTAAGCTTGAAAACCATACATAGTTAGTAATGAAATGGGGTTAGAATATACACATTTAAGCACTCAACACACCCCTCAACCAGCATTTTGGTAGTCCCGAGCAAAACATGCATGAATTAATTCATTCCTCCAAAACCCAACTCTCCTTACGAGACTATGCTTCTATACACTCAAAGATATGCAAATGTAAAAATCGGAAAAGCTAAGTGATAGAGGTTGAAACCTTAAACTCTCAAGAACATAACAAGTACTCACATGGATTTCCCACTGATTAATTGATAAATAGAAGTATTTGAACAATTTAATCTAGTGTGCTCAGTGAATGCTCATCTCATGGGAACTTGGGATTATCTTCTTCATAATTCAGCTAAGTTATGGAGCTCAAGGTGCACTGAGCAACAACAAGCCTTTGATAGGAATTTGCCTTACCGTCCTTCCGAAGGCTTTCACACTACTTCCCATTTTTAGCTTTGGTTACGGGTAGACCATCCCCCGATTGGTAATAGGTAGCCCTTTTCGGAATTCTCCACCATATTCTCCATCATTCCCATATTTTCATCCTTCCTTTCCTGTTTTCTTTTTCACCAAATAGGATTTTTAGAAATCCATATCTTTCGTTATTTTCCCATGGACAAGGATGGACAAAGTACCCCGGCTTGGTTTCTCAACACCTCGAATCCAAACTTAGCTAATCCACAAATCTAATAATCCTTTCAAAACATGAGAATCGTGTGAAGTGAACTAGGAGTAAAAGTGTTCAAATGTTCTATCATTCATAAAAATAGGGGAATTTACATACAAGACTAGTACCTTAAAGAATGTTCAACATATTCAACATCACTCACTTCGCCTCTCTTTTTCTTGTACTTACACCCTCCCGAATGCATAGAAACAAAGTTGTCCAATGGAGTTTTGAATTTTTAGAAAAAAAATCTAAAAATCTTCTTCATGTTACTGGAGATGTTAAAAAACACTAGATTCATCCTAGTGATCCCACACCCCCCAACCAAATCTTGCATTGTCCTCAATGTAAAAGATATGCAATAAGCAAAACATGAGAGCAATCATAAAATAAAGGGAGTGAGGAATGAGAGTACCTAAGAGAAAAGAGAACTGAAATTCGACCTCCTTCTAACAAACCTATGAAAAAGCAAACCAAAAGTAACAAAATCCTAATCCTAACTACTTTATACCTCCATCAGACTAGGAGATCAAGTATCCTGATACACAGGATCAGTCAGAGGTATGGACATACCTTCTGAAGAAAAATTCTCAAAGAACGGCTTTGGGCGTTGACTATTTGCTTTAAAGATATTACCGTTCTTGGATTCAACAACTGAACGGCCCCATATGGATAAACAGTTTTCACAATAAAAGGACCGGTCCATCGAGACTTCAATTTTCTTAGAAATAAATGTAACCGAGAATTATACATAAGGACCTTTTGATTGATCGTGAAGGTCTTATGAAGGATGTTCCTATCATGGAACACCTTCATTTTGTCCTTGTAAATTCTTGCATTTTCATAAGCCTCGTTCCGGAGTTCCGCAAGTTCATTCAATTGAAGTTTGCGTAACAAGCTTTCCTTGTCAGAATCAAAATTCATCTTCTTTAGCGCCCAATATGCCCTATGTTCCAAATCTACGGGCAAGTGACAAGCTTTTCCATAGACAAGTCTATAGGGAGACATTCCAATGGGGGTCTTGAAAGAGGTACGGTAAGCCCAGAGTGCATCGGTAAGTCGAAACGACCAATCTTTGTAATCGGGGTTCATTGTTTTCTCCAAAATATGTTTAATTTTCATGTTGGATATCTCATCTTGTCCACTTGTTTGTGGGTGATAAGGAGTGCTCACCTTGTTATTGATGCCATATTTTTTCATTAAAGCTTCAAACGAGCGGTTACAAAAATGGGATACACCATCACTTATAATGACTCGAGGTGTTCCAAACCAAGAAAGGATATTTTCTTTTAAGAAACGAATGACTGTTTTATGGTCATTGTTCCGACATGGAATCGCCTCGACCCATTTGAAACATAGTCGACAACAAGCAAGATATATAGATTTTCAAAAGAAGATGGGAATGGACCCATGAAATCGATGCCCCAATAATAAAAAATTTCAATTGGTAAGATGGGATTGAGTGGCATTATATTTCTATGGGATATTCCTTCCAATTTCTGACAAGGCTCACATGTTTTACAAAACTCATGGGTGTCCTGAACATGGTGGTCCAATAAAACCCACATTGCAGAGTTTTGGCTGTGGTCTTCTTAACCGAAAAGTGGCCACCACACGCTTGAGAATGACAAAAGGAGATGATACTGTGTTGTTCATTATCCGGCACACATTTCCTTATGATTTGATCGGGACAATAGTTGAATAAGTATGGGTCATCCCATAGGAATTTTCTCACCTCGTTGAATAACTTGTCCTTATCTTGCTTTTTTCAATGTGTCGGAATTGTACCTGTAGCAAGATAGTTAGCAATTTCTGCATACCATGGCAATTGGAAGACTTTAAAAAGTTGTTCATCAAGGAACATGTCATTGATCACGGTTGTCTTAGGGGAATCGGTGAGAACAAGTTTAGAAAGATGGTCAGCAATTACGTTTTCTACTCCTTTCTTATTACGTATTGCTATGTCAAATTCTTGGAGTAGGAGGATCCATCTTAATAAGCGAGGCTTAGCATCCTTCTTAGAGAGAAGGTACTTAAGAGCTGCATGGTCAGTAAATATGATGATCTTAGATCCGATCAAGTGGGACCGAAACTTATCCAACGCAAAAACTATGGCCAAAAGTTCTTTTTTCTGTAGTAGTGTAGTTTACTTGAGCCGAGTTTAAGGTTCTACTTGCGTAGTAAATGACACAAGGCTTCTTCTCTTTTCTTTGGCCTAACACAGCCCCAATAGCGTAGTCACTTACATCACACATGATTTCAAAAGGAAGGCTCCAATCAGGTGGTTGCATTATGGTAGCACATGTCAACATGCCTTTAAGTTTATCAAAGGAATTTTGACAATCCTTATTCCACTTGAATGAGTTTTCCTTTTGAAGGAGGTTACATAAAGGAAAAGAGAGTGAACTAAAGTCCTTTATGAACCGTCTATAGAATCCGACATGTCTTAAAAAGGACTGTACATCTCGTACGCTTTTGGGGGATGGAAGGTTAGAGATAAGATCGATTTTAGCCATGTCCACCTCGATTCCATTTTGTGAGATGATGTAACCAAGGACAATTCCTTTTTGAACCATAAAATGACATTTCTCCCAATTGAACACAAGATTCTTGTCTTCACATCTTTTTAAAATAGTTTTTAAGTGCACAAGGCACTCATCAAATTTACAACCAAATACAGAGAAATCGTCCATGAAGACTTCAAGAATCGTCCCCACCATATCAGAAAAGATACTCAATATACAATGCTGAAAAGTGGCAGTGGCATTACATAGTCCAAACGGCATCCTTCGATAGGCAAAAGTGCCGAATGGACAAGTGAATGTTGTCTTCTCTTGGTCTTCTAAGGCGATCTCTATTTGGTTATACCCTAAATACCCATCAAGGAAGAAAAAGTAGGAATGACCAGCCAACCTTTCTAAAATTTGATCAACAAATGGTAAGGGAAAGTGGTCTTTCCTTGTAACAGTGTTTAGCTTCCTGTAGTCAATGCACATTCTCCAATCAGTAGTGACCCTGGTTGGCACGAGTTTATTATTGGCATCGGCTACGATGGTTATTCCGGATTTCTTAGGCACCACTTGAGTTGGACTCACCCATTGACTATCGAATATTGGGTAAATGATACCCACATCCAATAGTTTCAACACCTCGGCCTTAACCATCTCTTTCATGTTTAGATTGAGGCGTCTTTGTGGTTGCCTAGATGTCTTCGTGTTCTCTTCAAGGTATATGCGATGAGTACAAATCAGGGGGTCTATGCCTTTGAGATCCACAATTAACCATCCAATGGAACTTTTGTGCTCTATTAGAGTGGCTATCAGCCTACTCTCTTGTTCCTCATCCAAGTGGGAAGAAATCACCACCGGATATGTCTCATCTCGACCTAAATAAACATATTTCAAATCAATGGGTAATGGTTTTAGGTCGAGCTTCGGTGCAATGATATTAGATGGAAGTGTCTTGTTCTCGCTTAAGGGCAAAGGCTTAAATGGTGCCTTCCATCTTTTATTATCAAGTACAGGTATAAAATCTAAAATGGCATCCATCTCTCTTATCATGTCATCATCAATCTCATGAGAATTGGCCAAGCATGCCTCCAAGGGATCGGAATAAAATGTTAGGAGGGATTTATCTTCCATGAATGATTCAATCAGATTTATTTCGTGGACCTCGTCATCAATATCCCGTGGTTGTTTGGATAGATAAAAAATATTCAGCTCGAGTGCCATATTTCCAAAGGACATTTGTACCAGCCCGTTTCTACAATTAATAATCAAATTTGAAGTGGCTAAGAAAGGGCGGCTAAGTATGACAGGAATTTGAGCACCGGTTCCCATCATAGGATGTGTATCCAAGACAATAAAATCTACTGGATAGTAGAATTTATCAACTTAGACAAGGACATCTTCAATCATCCCTCTCGGTATACGAATAGATCTATCTGCGAGTTGAAGTGTGGTTTTGGTGGGTTTTAATTCACCTAACCCAAGTTGTTCATAGACCGAGTATGGGATGAGGTTAACACTTGCCCCAAGGTCGAGTAAAGCTTTTTTGATCCGGTAGTCGCTTATGATGCATGAGATGGTAGGACTACCCGGATCCTTGTACTTTTGGGGCACCTCTTGTTTAATAATGGCGCTCAAATTCTCAGTCAAAAATACTTTGTTGTGAACATTGTGTTTCCTTTTGACTGTACACAATTCCTTTAGAAATTTGGCATAGGATGGTATTTATTTTATAGTATCCAACAACAGAATGTTGATCTTCACTTGCTTAAAAACCTCTAAAATTTTCAGGTTTTTGTCTAAAGGTTTGGGTGAAATCAACCTTTGGGGAAACGGGGAGACCGGCTTGTATTGCTTTTCTGGTTCTTTCTCATTTGGAGTGTTGTTCAAGATATCATCCTTATTGGTAATTTCTGGATCATTAGGCTTTGGGGCCTTCACCAGATTGGATTTATCAATTGTTTTGCCACTCCTCAAAGTGGTGATAGCTTAAACATGCTCCATATTTTGGGAGGATGGGCTGAGGTTTTGTATCTCAAATTGGGTTCTTGGGTTAGGGAGAGGTTGGGTAGGAAGTGTGCCTTTCTCCCTAATACTAAGATGAGATTCGACTCTAGCCATTGAAGTTTTCAAATCATTAATGGCTTTAGATGAATTCTAATTGAATTTTAGTTGTTCTTGTATAAACCCATCTATTTTGTGAGAATTATTCTTGTTGTACTCAACCTGGGCCGAGACGAATGTACCCATTATTTCCTCAAGCGTAGCTTTTGGGTTATTGTTTGCATTCTCTGATGGCCCATTCCTCCAACTGAAATTAGGATGGTTCCTCCAACTAGAATTATACATGTTCGAGTTTGGATTGGTAAATGGACGTTGATAGTTATTTATGGCATTTGATTGTTCTTGTAGAACTTCATGGAACGCAGAGATTGTAGGACAATCCTGTGTTGCATGTTGTTACCGGAACAAATTCCACAAATACTCTCAACTTCCTTAGTCTTTTTTCCCTTCCCTAATTCCATGGCATCAACTTTTCTTGTGAGGCTAGCCACTCGTGCACTTATGTTGTCTTCTTCGGAGAGGACATAGATTCCTCCATTTTCTCTTTGTTGGCTTATCTTGAGATTTGTTGGTTTAGTTGTATCCCAAGATTGTGCATTATTGGCCAAGATATCAAAATAGTCCCATGCTTCCTCAGCTTCCTTATTCATGAATTCTCCATTGCACATCATCTCTACGAATTAGCACATGGGTGAAGTCAGTCCTTCATAAAAAAAAGCTTATTACCAGCCAAATTTCGTAGCCATGATGTGGCCATGTGTTCAATAAGTCTTTGAACCTCTCCCAACATTGGAAGAAGGTCTCATCCTCTTTTTGGGCAAAATTCATGATTAGGCGCCTCAACATGTTTGTTTTATGAGTAGGGAAAAACTTTTAATGAATTCCCTAGTCATCTCAGTCCATGTGCCGATTGATCTTGGCCTTAATGCATGAAGCCAAGCCTTAGCCTTTTCTTTAAGAGAAAAAGAAAATAACATAAGTCTTACAACATCATCAGATGCGTTTGCAAAGTGCAACGTGGCTATCACCTCATCAAATTCCTTAAGATGTTGATATGCGCTCTCACTGTCTAAACCAAATAACTTGGGAAGGAGTTGGATTACTCCCGGTTTTAGATCAATATTCCCTGCATTGATTGGAAAAATTATGCATGAGGGAGTACTTGCTCTTGCAGGTTGCAAGTGATTACGTAAAGTTCTAGGTCGAAGAACATTCTCAACCTCATTCTCACCCGTTTCGATTTAGCCCAAATTTTGATTGGCCATAGGATTAGGTTGATTTTCAGCCATACTATCAGACAAAATTGAAGAGTCTAAACATTTCTTAGCACGTGGCTCCTTCCTTATCAATCCCTTCAACAATTCCTCTTTCACTAATGAGTCGATTGTTAGAATCCGGAACCCAATGTGGCATGCAAATCTCAGAAAAGTAAAAATTAAAGAGTTAGAAAAACCTAATTGAAGTGACTTCATTGACTCCTAGAATCATTGCAAATAAAGCAAAATAAAACAAACAAACTAAGTTAGTAGGACTCCTAAAAATCTCAAATAGAAACTATTTTCAGAAATTTTGTAAAAACCGTACAAAATCCCCGGCAACGGTGCCAAAAACTTGTTCGCTTCCCCAAGTGTAGGGTTGCAATGTAGTAATAATTTGGTAGAGACCGAGATCATTCTCAGGGACTTGTTAGGAATTCACAAAATTACTTCTAATATTCTCTACTTGAGAGCCAATCAAACAGATTTTTAAATTTGAATGTAGATATGATTCTTAAACTAAAAGTGAATGTAATCAATATAAGAAAGCACTAGGGGTTCAAGGATCCACTTGTAGCAATCCTCAATGCATAATTTGCTGTGGTTTCTCAATTACACAACTAGAATCGAAATCAAATCCTATCTAGTCAGATGATAGAGCGGTTGTAACATACAATTTGTCATATGTGTGATTATAAACACGATTCCCTCAATTTAAGTTAGGACTCGAGCACACTCAATTACATAGGTCAATCCTAGTTCCAATAGATTAAGATCACAATCATAATCATCATTATACTCTGTCACAAAGCATAACTAGATCATGATTTGAACTTCATTCAAAACACATATACAATCAACACATAATTCAGAAATATAACAAAAAGGTAGAACTTTAGTTGAAGTTCCCACATGGAATTCCAAGTCTAGAGCGTATTGAATCCGATTCCTTGGAGCGTACAGGTCTAGAACTGTACAAAACAATTAAGAAGTAAAGCAATTCTTCCAAAAATCTATAACCTATCATAAGATTAAGAAAAACTACTTAGAACTTTATTCAAACTTCTTTAAACCATTGTTCTTTAATAAATCCAACTTGAAACAAGAAAAAATGAATTAAAGCATCTCAGATTCACTACAAGCTTCACCTCTTAGCCCTAGCTAAGAGGTTTAGCCATTCATGATCCAATGAAGCATGAAAACAACAAAAAACATAAAACTAGAAAACACAAACTAGGAGAAGTTGTGGAAGTCCGAATCTGACTTCCGCCGCCTCCCACCTTCGTAAATCTCTTCTAGGATGCCTTAACTACAATCCTTAGGTCCCCTTTTATAGTGGAGAAGCTCTACCTCCTCAGAATCGTCTAGATTTGCGTAGTACTTATGCACTTGCGCTAGAAAATTGGAGCTTCAAGAGGAAGCTACTGAAATCCCGCTGAAATTACACTGGCCGACCGGTCCGACCTGTCCGACTGGGCTGGCCGACCCGTCACGACTGGTCTAGCCTATCTATGGACAGTCCAGAGTGCATGGATGAGGGGGGGAGGCCTTGGCCGACCGGTCGGCCCTCTTGTGTGTAACATCTAGAGAGGTAAAGGGAGTGGCCAACCAGTCAAGACCAGTCGTGGCCCTCTTGGCCGACCGGTCAGGACCGGTCGGACTTCTTTTCCTTGACTTTTCTTCTTTCTTTCTTCTCTCTTCTTCTCTCTCTGCTTTCTTCTTTCTTTGACCCACCTTAGGTCTTCATCCAAGGCTCCTAAATAGATCTTTTTAGTCATCAATTGGGCGAAGTCCCTCTCATTCCTACAATCATAAAACCACGCATTAGAATAGTCTTTCAGCTTGAAAACCATGCATAGTTAGTGATGAAATGGGGTTAGAATATACACATTTAAGCACTCAACATGAGAATGCACTCACTTGCTCATTCAAAAAGGTCTTTTGCTGCACATTATATTTACATTTGGTTGTGCATAGGTCCTTTAAAAACTTAGCATAAGAAGGGATTTATTTAATGGCATCAAGCAATGGAATGTTTATCCTGACTTGTCTGAAAATCTCTAAAATATCATGAGAGTTTGGGAGAGATTTTGGAGCAACCAATTTCGAAGGGAGTGGTCCTACAGGCTTATAAACATGTTTCACTTTTTGTGGGGCTGAGTTAGATCCGTCCTCATCCTTAGAATTTACTGGATCATTAGGCTTGTCGGCCTTCACCGGAATAGATTTGTCAATTTGCTTACCACTTCTAAGAGTGGTGACGGATTTGGCTTGCTTCACATGTTGGTTGGGGAGATTAGGGATGCTTACTTCATGTACTTGCTTTGGATTGGGCTGAGGTTGGGCCAGAAAAGTCCCTTCCCTAGCATTCAAGCGTCCCTTAATCTCATAAACTGAAACTTTAAGCTCTTGGAACATTTGCTGATTCGTTTGATTTATTTGTGTTTGCCTTTGCATAAACGCCTTTAAAGTATCTTCCATTGAGAATTGAGGTGGGCCATGTTTTGCATGGGTCACCCTCCTTGAGAGTTGGTAGGATTTCCCGTGGGATTATTCTTCCAACTAAAATTTAGGTGGTTCTTCCAAGTAGAGTTATACGTGTTACCCATCGGTCCATTGAAAGGCCGTTGATAACCATATGTGGCATTTACGTGTTCTTGTAACACCTCTTGAAACGCAAGAATTGTAGGACAATCTTGTGTAGCGTGTATATTAATAGAACAAATTCCACACATGTTCTCAATAGCTTCATTAGACTTTGAAACTCCACTCTTACTAAGTTCCATGGCCTCGATCTTCCTTGTGAGGCTGGCTATCATCATCTTCTTCTTTAAGAATATAGATGCCTCCTTTTTCCTTTTATTGAGAAGGCTTGAGATTACTAGATTTATCCGAGGTATCTCATGATTGGGCATTCTCGGCCAACATATCCAAGTAACTCCAAGATTCATGTAGATTTTTTCTCATAAACTCGTCGTTGCACATCATCTCTACGAATTGGTGCATGTTGGAACTTTATCCATCGTTGAAGAAGTTTATGATTCGCCAACTTTTGTAACCATGATGTGGGCAAGCAAGTAGGAGGTCCTTAAACCGTTCCCAACATTGGAAGAAAGAATCATTTTCTTTAACTGAAAAGTTCATTATGGCTCTTCGAATGGTGTTTTGTTTCATGAGCCGGGAAGAACTTTTTCAAGAACTCCCGGGTCATCCCGTTCCATGACCCTATCGAATGTGGTCTAAGAGAGTGAAGCCAAGTCTTGGCTCTTTCTTTCAATAAAAAGGGAAAAAGTTTGAGTTTTATAGCATCTTCTGAAACCTTAGTGTATTGTAAAGTAGCTACCACTTCTTCAAATTCCTTTAAGTGTAAATATGGCCTTTCAGAGTCTAGCCCATGGAACTTTGGTAAAAGTTGAATCACACCCAGCTTTATATCGATATTTCCCCCGGTTGGTGGTAAGAACTCGCATGAGGGTGTAGTTGTACGGGCTGGTTGTAAGTAGTACCGTAATGATCTCATTGGAGGAACATTGTGTACCTCATTCTCTCCTACTCCCTCTTGATTTCCGTTAGTAGTTGAAGTAGGGGGGAGGATTCCTTAAAGGTGTTTGATCCATACTGCCCAAACTATCACAATGCTCTTGGTATTTTCAGACTCGTCTATGGACTGATAATCGTCTAACTAGACCACCTTCGAATTGGAGACGATTAGTGTGGTCACGTTCCCAATGGGACACAAACCATACAACTAAGAACTAAACTAATCCTAAGTCCTAAAACAGAAATTAACAAAAATCTAAAAATTGAAAATCTATAAAAAGCACTAAGTTAGAAAGATATTACCCGATTCGCTTGAACAAGAGAAGAAGTCCTACAAAATAAAACAATTTGTTAGTCCTAGGAAACCAGAAAAACCTATCTACTTCTACTTCTATAGCCACTAAAAAAATCTAGAACCGTTATCTAAATTCCCTGGCAACGGCGCCAAAAACTTGTTCGCTCACCTCAAGTGCAAGGCTGCGATGTAGTAATAATTCTCGGTAAAACCGAGGTCGATCCACAAAGAATTAGAAAACAAATTTGAAACTATTCCATCAACTTGGATTAAAACAATTTGGAGATTCAATTAAGAAATCTAACTCAAAACAGTAACTTAAGAAAAATCAGTATTTAAAGGAACTAAGGCTTTCAAGGATCCACTTGTAGCAATCTCATGTCAATCCAATCAATCCAAGCATAAAAAACAACTAGATTTGAAGTTCTATCTCTCATCTAGTTGGAAGATAAAGCATTGAAACACATTCAATCCCACTTAAGTTGAACTTCCAAGTTCTAGTCCCATTCAACCACATAGCATTTAAAATCATAGCCTTCGGAGTAATAGCCATACCTATGGACTATGGCATGCTCAAGGATTACCATAATTCGAATCTAATCAAGCAAAACATGATAATCTCAGAGAATTGCAAGGAATCCATGTTCGGAGCACATGAACTCTCATTAAACTTCTAAAAATATTAACTTTATATGAACTAGAACATTCAAAATTCAAACTTAAAGTGAAAGTACTTAAATCAAACTAAATTAAACATAAAATTGGCTACAAGCTTCACCTCTCAGCCCTAGCTGAGAGATTCTAGCCGAGCATTGTCATCCTACTACTAGAACTCAATGAAAAAGATATAAAAACTAGAAAAATCGAAATCGACGGAGTTGTGGACGCTCCACGTTGCTCTCTTTCACTTCTCACGACCTCCAATCTCTTCTAGGATGATTTAGGAACAAGCTAGAGGAGTCTTTTTATAGCTTTAAGGCCCTAGGTGCGAAGCAACTTCGAGGAATCTCGCAAAAACTGCGCTTTACGCAGAGATTTTCGAAGCTCCAGATGTTCCTGAGTGTTGACCGGCCGACCGGACACCCTGTCCGGCCGGTCGGACAAAGTGCGTGCAAATGCAATTTTCACTAGAGTCTTTTTTACACAGTCTAACCCATCAGCTGGCCGGTCAGCCAACCGGCCAGAAAAACTGCTTCAAACTGCTAAAATCGCTCGATGTTAAAATGCATAGACCGACCCTTCAGCCGACCGATCGGCCAACCGGCTGGTCAGTCTGTCCGACCAGTCGGTCAAGGGGCCTTCCCTCCTAAAACTTGTCCAGTGAATTTCTTATTTCTGGAGGGTTTGGCCGGCTGGTCGGTGGCTGTGACCGGCCAGCCGGTGGTCATGAAATTGGCTGAATTCTCAGCTTCTCCTCCTTCATCTTCAATGCACTTTCCCCCCACCTTTGGTCCTTCATTCCTTTGATCTTCAAGGTGTGTAAACAATGTCTCTAAGCTCTCAATTGATGAATTTTCTCTCTCATTCCTACAATCACAAAACAAGCATTAAATGGGTCTTTTAAACATGCAAACCATGCATATAATGTGATGTAATGGGCTAGATCATGTATGAATTGGAGGCTCAACATTCGGCATCTTCCAAAAGTATAAGATGAAACTTAACCTAAACAAGTGTGAGTTTGCGTCAACTCGGGCAAGTTCTTAGGATTTATGGTCAACCAACGCAGGACTGAAGTGAACTAGCAAGGAAGAGATCTGAGCTCTCCTCGAGATGAAATCCCCCACCATGATGAAGGAAATCCAGCGCCTCACCGAGCGGGTAGTTGCGCTAAACCGCGTCATTTCCAAAGCCATAGATAGGTGCCTACCCTTCTTCAAACAACTCAAGGGGGGGGCAAGTCCATGTGGACAGAGGAATGCGAACGAGCTTTCCTGGATCTTAAGGAGTACCTTGGGTCACCTCCTTTACTCTCAAAGCCTCAACGTGGGGAAGAGCTCTTGCTGTATTTGATCGTTTAGCCCATGACAGTGAGCTCAACCCTAGTTGGACCTATTTGGATTTGAAAGTTCTACTAAAATTTATGTTGGACCTATTTGGATTCAGAAGTTCTACTAAAATTTCTGGAAGGGGGCATTTGGCATCTCTATAAATAAGAGCTTATTGGCTTATTTCTTAAAAAAAATAAGCTTTTAGACCGTTTGGGAAAAGTCTAACGAAATGCTTATTTTTTTATAAAGTAGCAAATAAGCTTCAATTTAATAAGTTGTGGAGGGGTTACTTTTTGAAACGAAGCTTATTTGGCTTAACCGAGTAGACATTTTGGACTAATTTTTGGATGACTTTACCGTTAAACTTTTCAAGTAATTCCCATCTTACCCTCTTCTCCTCTTTACAATTTTTTTCAAGAAAGGCCTACATGATGAATGAACCATAGTGAAGGTGGGCCCCACATGATGAATGACCCATATCAAAGGTGGGCCTACATAATGCACAGTCACATCAAAGGTGACCCCCACATAATGGATGACCTGCTTCAAAGTGTGGCCCCGCATGATGAACGATCCACATCAAGCAAGCCCTACCTGATGATGGTCCACATCAAAGGTGGGACCCACATGATGGATGGTGGGCATTGATTGTGGGACTACATGATGGAAGATTGACTTTAAAGATGGGCCCACATGATGAATGACCCATATTGAAGGTTGGGCCCCACATGATGGGTGGTTCATAGCAAAGGTGGGACCTACATGGTGGATGGTGGACATCAAAGGTGGCCCCACATGATAGATGGTGGACATCAAAGGTGGCCCCACATGATAGATGGTCCATAGCAAATATGGGACCAACATTATTGATGTTCCACATCAAAGGTAGGACCCACGTGATGGATGGTGGACATTGAATGTGAGACCACATGATGGAAGGTTGACATTAAAGGTGGGCCTACATGATGAATGACCCATATTAAAGGTTGGTTCCCACATGATGGATGGTCCATAGCCAAGGTGGGACCTAAATGATGGATGGTGGACATCAGAGGTGGGTCCCACATGACGTGTAAGACCCGTACCCCAATTAACTGACCGTACATTTAGTTTTCGATGTCGGTATATCCCGGACTGACCAGATCGACGATCTCTAATCACAACCATATTTTAGCACCGCAACGACCCAAGACTTGTACCCTTATGACCACGCGGGCACCACGATTTCAACACCGCGCGGCACGCTCCGTTTCGATACCCAGTTTTAAAGATGCATTCATGTGCGTAAATCAAGGTGGGCCACGCTACATATGCATGGCGTGGGCGCCACTTGTAAAAATCTCAAGGTTGTCCCATCAATCAATCAAATATCTCATCAATCAATCAAGCATCACATCAATCAATCAAATGTCCCATCAATTACATCCCTCTCTCCCCAAAAGTCAACTAAGCCGATACCTAAGCCACTCCCCCTCATAAATGCTCCATGTCATTTCTACCCCCACTCTTTTTCAAAATTCTATCCATATCCCTAAATCCCCTACCACAAAAGGGGCATACGTATGGCCTCCCCCATTTCCATTTTCTAGAGAGAGAGAGAGAGAGAGAGAGAGAGAGAGAGAGAAGATTAAGAAAAGAAGAGATCAAAGAAAGAGTATTTGTGAGCTTAAGTGATTAAAGGAGGAGATCCACCCCCATCAAGCCGTCCGATCGACTATCCGACCCGATCCGACCGTTCGACGTCATTGTGAGTGCATCCTTTTCTCCTAGGTTTTGTGTAGAATCAAGGGATCGAGTGAGGCCCACCATTTTGATGGTGTGGATGTCACTTGATTACCCATTTTAAGAAGA
Organism: Liriodendron chinense; assembly: GCA_003013855.2. NCBI lineage: Eukaryota > Viridiplantae > Streptophyta > Magnoliopsida > Magnoliales > Magnoliaceae > Liriodendron > Liriodendron chinense. Next base: position 777,516 of record PVNU02001726.1, read on the forward strand.
TGGGTGGGCCACATATGTGGACCCCACCTAAGTGTAATGTATCCACGCACTTTAACCATCTTTCTGGATCATTGAGGACAAAAGTCCAAGATCAGGCTTGTTTAACGTGCTAGTCTACGTGAAGTTTGTGTGTTTTATTTACGTTGTTTATGCATTTTGGGAGGCCACACTTGCAGACCCCACCTTGATGCATGTGTTTAATCCATGCCATCCATTTGTTTTCCTATGCCATTTTAGGCATTGGCCACAAAAATCAGCCGAATATAAATTTCAGGTGGGCCGCACCATAGAAAATAGTAGTAACAATGGTGCCTATTGTTGGAACCTTTTTAAGCCCACCATCATGGTTTTACAACATGAAAACTGACCAAGCCAGGGCTTATTAGACCAACCATTAGCTGGCCTACACGGTGGATGGACTGGATTTCTCTAATGGACCCCACCCCCCCTTGTTTATTCAAAAATAAAATATAAATAGTAAAGAAGTAAGAGAGAGGAAGCTTGCTGTGACGGAAAGTGGTTTTGGGCTTGAAAAATGGCCCCACGTGTGGGAACCACTATGTTATATCCACGCCGTCCATCTGTCTCTCCATATCATTTTAGGCAAGGGGCCGAAAAATGAAGAAGATCCAGATCTCAAGTGGCCTGTGCCGAAAGAAACAATATAGACTGTTGAAACCCTTCCAAGGCCCACTATCATGTTTCTGTACAACAAAACCTACCCAAATCAGGGCTCGTTAGGCCTACATTAAGCCGGCCAATCTGATGGACGAATTGGATTTCCCATGTGGGCCCCACCGTGTAGAGAAAACAAAAAAAAAAGAAAAGAAAAGAAAAGAAAGAAAGCCACTGGACAGACAGCGTCCAGAGGATGCTGCTGCCTAGCAGCGTGAGGGCGTAAGCCCCATTGGGCGTTAACCAGAGGGCCCCACTTGGGGACCCCACCATGATGTATTGGTTTTATCCAAACCATCCATCTGCTTTTTCAGATCATTTTAGGAGGTGGGCCCAAGAATGAGGCATATCCAAGTCTTAGGTGGGCCACACCACAGAGAACAGTGGGAATAGTGACGACCACCATTGAAACTTCCCAGGGCTCATCTGCGATGTTTATTTGCCGCCCTATCTAGGCAAGGTCACACGTGACCTACTCTTTGGCCACACGTGGCTAGGATGAAGGCAGAATACAAATATCAACTTGATCTGGAACTCATGGGGACCACACAGTGGGCGCTGCTTGGCAGCGTGCCAGGGTACACTGTCCAAGCAGGGCCCAACTCATCGGCCCAACTTGATGTATTTGTTTAATCTTCACCGTCCATATGTTTCTTCGGATAATTTTAAGCCAAGGGCCAAAAATAAATAAGATCCAAACCTCTAGTGGGCCATGCCTTTAGAAACAATGCCCACTGTTGATATCTTTCTAAGGTCCACCTTAATTATTTCAGACTATCTAAAATGCCAAAACCAGATCTCCTTAGGCCCTTTTGGGTTGGACAATCTGATGGATGGATTGGATTGTCCACTAGTGGGCCCAACTTGTTGATTATATAAATAAATAAATAAATAAGATATATAAATATTTGTTGCTGGAGCCGTTGCCCAGCAATGTTGGGGCGGATAGCCCAATTTGGGCGTGAGTTGGTGGTCCAGTCGTGAGAACTACTATATTGTATATATTTCATCCATGACGTCCATCTGATTCTTCAAATCATTCCAGGGAGTATGTCCAAAAGTGAGATGGATCTGGATGCCAGATGGACCACACCATGAGAAATAGTTGGGACAGAAATGCCCACCATTAAGACTTTCCTATGGCCCACCATGATATTTTCTTGCCATCCAATCCTGTTAATGAGGTCACACAGACCTGTATGAAGGGACCACACCAATATCATCTTGATCCATAGACCGTGTGGGGCCCACCATGAGAAATAGTGGAGATTGAACGGCTACCATTGAAGCCCTCCTAAGGCACATCTTGATGTTGGTTTGCCATCCGAACCTGTGTCACAGGTCTGGATGAAGGGGAAGACATAAATACCAACTTGATTCAAAACTTCCTGGGCACCACTCTCTGGGCAGCGTGCTTGGGCACGCTAACCCAGCAGGTGGCCTAACCCCATGGGTCCCCCGTGATGCATGTGTTTGATCCAGGCCATCCTCTCTTAGGTCCACCTATTATGTATATGTTTTATCCATTCCACCCATTTGTCCTTGCATATCATTTGAGGCTGTGAGTTGCCCCAAGATGAGATAAATCCAATCTCAAGTGGACCAATGGCAGAGAACAATTGGGTCGGGTCGGGACCCAACCATGGGGCTGTCGTATGACACCCACTATGATGCGTATGTCTAGCCGTACATTGAGACCGCCTTAATTTTTGTGCTTAATCCAAACCATCCAAATGAATGGACCCTAGCATGTTATGTACATGATGGCCTTGGGACCACCTTAGTGTACGTGTTAGAATGACCGCGCTGTCCATCCCGTGGATCCACCTTGATGATTAGTTGTGTAAACCCTTGTTGAAAGGTCATATAGATCTAGATGCATGGGAATTCTTAAAGTTCGCATGAACCAAGTCATAGGGCTACCTTCTTAACTCACCCTGTTGAACCATCTTGTAATTCACCTTGTTAACTCACCATGTTGACCCGCCTTGTCAACCTGCCTTATTGACTCACCTTATTGACTCACTATGTTGACTGATCCTGGTAACTCAACTTGTTGTATACCCATATGAGTCACCCCTCCCACCCTTGTACCTAACTATTAAAGACCACCATATCGTGTATATCCCATCCACATTGTCTGTTTACCTTTAGGACGAGTGTGGGGTCCATTCTTGACATTAGTAGGTCATCTAGGTCATCAATTATATGGAGCCTATCTTGATGTATGGGTTGGATCCGTCATCCTTCTTCGCACCCCATCGTGTTGTCCATCTACCTCAAGACTATCCAATCACCTATGTTCCATTTTCATGTTGTTTATCTACCTTGCAGCCCATCCTACGTTAGTATCTCGCATCTATGTTGTTCCTTTTATGAACCAATCGTTAATGTAGATCCCAACTGTACTACCGCACTATGGGTTTCGGCATGATTTTGGGTATTCTACTCTTGCCGCTCAAGTAGGTTATACCTTTGATGTGTCGATAGTGTATTCAATCATTTTCTTTCCATTTGGGTTATCTGAATGTTAAAGGTTAATCTACACCGTTCAATTGTTGGACCATCTGTGTTGTTGTATACCATCCATTTAGGGTCCTATCTCTTTATGTTTGCTTGTGTTATAAGTGAATTATCTTTTTATGATGTTTTTAGTATGTCTGTTGCCACACGTAGTATTGTTTGGAATACTCCTATGCGATCTATATACTATATGCTTTAACGACCACCATGCATGTGTAATGAGTATGCATCCTGAATCACCATTGTTAGTTGGGGACCACGAGGGCATAAACGCATTCATAAAGCATTCGAGATGTAGTCGCGCAAATGTAATTCACGTGCTCTCTATCGTAAACCTCTCCAATAGGTATGGGACTATTCAAGGACAGGAATCTATCATCCTGACTTACACTATATGGTAGGAATAACTTAGCATACCTTGTAGCCCTTGGTGCGAGATTCCCTGGCTAGCAACATCCTGCACTATGACTCGATCATTCATATGTATCCCCTCATCTTAATCATATCTCAAGTAGGTTGGACTAGATTGATTTATTGCCATCGTAGTAGATTGACAACTTGTTGGCACTCATACTGTATACTTGGCTCATGCATCATGAATACTTGGCTCATCTGATTGTCTTGTATCAACCGGCCATAGCGGCCGCGATTATCGTGTAGTTCATTACCAATTAACGGTAACATTGTATTTGAGACCCTATAGTTTTATGGTGCTATTTGGAGACTTGCACTGGCATGTCGTCCCATGTTTATATGTATGGTTGCATTTTGCACCTTCTGCTTGTGCCACACATAGCATGGTTACTACGTTGCAACCGCAGCTCCATCGTGATTTGTAGAACACCGGAAATATGTGATCTTTAAACTGGATGCCAAAGATGTCCCTTGGTGAAAGTCCCTAATCCCGTTGGTACCAAGGTGGGTGCTCCATTCAAGGATCGGATGGTTTAATCATACACCAGTATGCCGAATATCAGATGGCGGTATTTTCCACTACACGTGGTCAGTTTGGAAGGAGGTTTGACCTAACCTGACAGAAGCGTGTTGGCAAAGTGGGTTGAGTTTGACCAGCTGTGAGTAGGTCCGCTATTGCACCAGATAGGCTTTGACATTTTACTGGTGAGTAGTGAGGTCTGTGAGACCCCGATAATGTTCCGTTTTAGAGATGGTATTGGTATCAGCGATATGACTGATGTTTTGTATGGTATTGGACGGTTCTGACTTGGGCGGGTGTGATGTGGGCTAAGCTGTAAGCCTGGGCGAGCTACCACACTGGGCGAGCTACCAGTTCCGAATCCTGCATTGCTTAGGCGATCGCGACATGACTGTTCGTATCTGGACCACTGTACTAAGAGGTGGTGATTTGCATATATGCATTGGATCATTGTATGTGACATTAGGCCCTGTAGGCCATCGTATAGTATGAGTATATGGCCTTGGTAGGCTGGTTACTTGTAGTGCACGCTTGCATAGCCATGGTAGGCTAGTTATCTGTATTGCATGCTTGCATAGCCGTGGTAGGCTGGTTATTCATATCACATGATCGTGTGGCCTAATTAGGCTAAGTTTTGGTTTAGATTTCTCATCATGCTTTACTACTTACTTTGATATTTATCATGCTTGTCATACGTATTACGCACGGACACACGCACTCACAAAGCTTCGTTGGAAGCTTATGCGCGTTTGTTACGTTGCAGGTTATACTAGAGTGTATCAGCAACGTTAAGTTGGAGTTGGGAGTGCGGTAGCAGGAGGTGCTGGATTGTGCATAGTTTTTATATTTACGCATTGTGTATTTACCTTTCAGTACTGTATGTAAATGAAATGACTTAGTGAAAATATTGTGTTTGTCTTTGATGGTACTCATATAGTGATGCTCATGTTTCAAAAAAAAATTTCAAACCCTAAAATCCTCCTTGTGGTATCCCAGGATCGGAACCTGGCATGTGGGGTTAGGATCTGAGATCGGGGTACTATGTAGGCTGCCACCTCTGAATTCGGGTTACAGCGAATGGACGTCGAGAACCAAATTTGGGGCGTGACATGACAGACTATCCTCATCAAGTGGGCCCCACATGATAGTGGTCCACAACAAAGGTGGGACCCACATGATGGATGGTGGACATCAAATATGGGCCCCTCATGATGAATGACTCATATTAAAGCGAGGCCCCACATCAAGGTGGGCCTACGTAATGAAAGGTTCACATCAAAGGTGGGTCCACATGATAGATGACCCACATCAAAGTGTGGCCCAACATGACGGAACATGAGCATCAAGTGGGTCCCATTTGATGGATAGTCCATGTCAAAGGTGGGACCCACGTGATGGATGATGGTCATTGAAGGTGGGCCCACATGATGGTAAGTTGATATCAAAGATGGGCCCACATGATGAACGACACATAATGATGGTGAGGCCCCACATAATGAATGGTCCAGATTAAGGTAGGCCCACATAATGGACAAAGTGGGCTTCACACGGTGGATGACCCACATAAAAGTGTGCCCCTGATAATGGACAATTCACATCAAGTGGGCCCCACCTAATGGACGGTCCACATCCAAGGTCTCTCATGCTGGATGACCCATATAGAAGGTGCACCCCATATGATGAATGGTGGATATCAAAAGCGGGCCCCACATGATGGACAATCCACTTCAAAGGTAGGGCCCATAATATGGACACACCAAATGTGGAGTCCACGTGATGGGTGATGGTAGTGGACATTGAGGGGCCTTACATAAAGAACAATTAGAAATGATGTTGGGCCCCACATGATGGACGGTCCACCCAAACAACCATTTAGATTGCTCTTATATTAAAGTTGTTGTAATCTTTAAAAATGACATCAACTACCCTTAAAAAAGGCTCTTATTTAAAAGTTTTACCAAACATGCTTATTTTAAATAAAAGCTTTTTTTGGAGATTTTACTAAACGAGCTTATTTAAAATAGAGCTAGAACAAAAAGGACTTATTGAAGTAGCTCTTATTCAAAAAGCTCTCATTTAATTAGAGTAGAGATGCCAAACGAGCCTGAACTATTCTTTCTCATTTTGAGTGGGGTGTCTACAAACATACGATGACCATAATAAGTGTTTCGACTTCTCTATTAATATCTTTTAGCTAATTTATACGATGCTTCATTGTTAGTAACAATTTACACATCATTTTCCCCCCGAATTTTACCTATCATCTTATCCATAAGACTGAAAATATAAATTACATCTTTCATTTCCTCGAACTCATCAATGGCAGTTTGCAACTTTGTCCCTAACCATCGAAAAGCAAACATCTCTCTTAATTTCTCTTTATCTTATAAAAACTCTAATGAATAATATTTTATAACATCAATGGCAATTTGTAATAAATCAAGTCATTGCAGGCCTAAGCAACTCTCTCTCTCTCTCTCTCTCTCTCTCTCTCTCTCTCTCTCTCTCTGTAATTACCTGAATTACCGTGCACGAGTAGGTACACGAGTGCTTTCTTATGTGTGTATCTAGGCACTTAAATTTTTTTCCAATAGAGATGATTCAATGAATGCACATGCATGTACACACCCTTAGACCTACATACACACTATAAAGAACTTCGAAGCCTCATATTTCATTATATACTTGATCGTTTATCAAATCAACCGTCTAAATAGGTAGTCATTAAACAAATACATTCAATCGTTCACTTTGATTTTGGACCATCCAATTATAAACAAACTATGAGATCTTCATACTGCTTGTGCATTCATCTATTCGTGGATCTAACCTGTTTATCTTGCTTGTCACCTAGGTATGTACTTAACTTACTATTGAAATAATGATTCAAGGTTCCTGCTCACGAATACATGAAAGTACGTCGGTAGTCTAATATGATACCTTCGTATGTGCGAAAGCTTAAAGAGCAACTAGAATTATGGCTAAGTCCTATAGGGGGGTGATTAGGACATTTTGAAATTATTTTCACCTACATACACAATTTAACAAATTAAACTAAGTAAGCAAGAACACTTTGGCTTCCAAGCCTAAGTGGGTCCAATCACAAGACTAGTATATGGTTTAATCAATAAACAACCTAGTCTAAGCATGCATAGATAATCAAATGATTTAACTAATCAAGCTCCTAATCTATACAACCTATGTAGACTTATGAGAATGGATCAATGAGCTCAAGTCTACACTACTAGTGAAAGTACATCTTGTGTGTGGATGTGCCTATCTAGTGCCTAACATACATTCCTATCAAGCATTCGTAATTAAACAATTAACCATTCAATGCTAAGATTAAAATGTGCTCAATTCAATCATAAACACAAGCATGTATAGTGGTTCGACTTTGGGTCTACTCCACTCCCGGTTCAAGTACTCAACTCCTCTGAGCACATCGGCATTCACTATCGGAGGTTTTAAATGAGGTTCACCTCTCAACTTTTACACGGAGGTTTTACCGGTTCACCTCTCAACCATAACCGGAGTTTTGGACAAAGGGCTAACTCTCAACCCAAACGGAGTTTTGAACATAGGCTAACTCTCAACCCGACGCACATTCACTCCCGTGTCGGAGGCTCCCCCTTGGAAACTTTGTTTAGGCCATGCTAACGGACCAAGGAGTGCCAAACAACCCCTAGTCTTTAGGCCGACAAATAGGCCAAGGAACAGCCAACGTCTCTAGTTCGAGTTTAACAAACAAACTCTACACTCAACTCCCACAGGGAATTGATTGGATGGACTTTCAATAAAGACAACCTTACTTATCGGATAAGCCCCTTGTTCAGCGCCTGTTTGGGTCGCTTGATCTTCGCTCTCCCGTGCTTTAATCAGCTTCCCTTGCTCCCACGATCGTGTTGCCGTTGCGTCACCAATGCCTAAGCTACACTTGATCAATCACCTTACTTGTGATGCCTTTGAGATGCCCAAGGTGATATGAGGGTAGGTTTGAGAACTCTACAACTAATGGGAATGGGTTGCCTAGAATTTCTCTCGTACAACGATCTCATCTTAGAGTTTTGGATAAGGATATGCCTATCAAGGAATATCCAAACTTTAGAGATCAAGAGGGGATGAAGGTCATCTTCTTCATGAGCTTGGAATGCTCCAATCTTGTGTTAAAGCACAACGAAGACACCTTGCATAGGTTGGGAATGTGCCTCAAATGGTCTCCAACAATGGTGGCTTCACTCCTCTCAAAATCCCTCATCTTGCCCCTCAAAATGAGCCAAGCCCCTTTATAAAAGGTGTTCAAACGGACAAAAAAATGGGCAGAAAACGGCTACTTCGGACCTATCCCCACCGGTCAGCCAACGGCCAGTGAAGACAGAATATTCACAGTCTTGGGGGGGGGGGGGGGGGTTTCTGTCCGACTGGTCGATCCAATCCAGCCGACCGGCCATGACCGGTCGGACAAGCCTGGGTTCAGCCTATTGATTTGCTGACCCATCTCTTTCATACCCCACTCTCTATGGCCAAAGTTTGAGTGATCTTTTGAGACACCTAGGGCTAATCTATGATGACTAAAGATTTCCTAATATGGTCAAGGTCATCAAAGAGGTTAAGGGTTAAGTTTTGGTCAAGGTTAAGGCATACCAAAGCATCACTTTTACCTGTTTCTTCTTCCCTGATGCAGTAGGGCCACTTGAGTCTTCGGTCTTCGTCTTCATTAAGCTCAACCGACACTAGACTCACTGACCTAAGTGATTGACAAACAAGGTGCACTACTATGCCACGAAAAAGTGCACTAACAATCTCCCCCTTTGTCAATTACTTATAAAAACCTAACCTACCAAAATAAATACATGAACAAGAGATTACATTGATAATAAATTAAATATAGGACTCTTGATATGCCTAACTAAGCAGCTCCTCTTCAGTTTGCTCCCCCATAACCTGTCAGTCCCTGCATCACAAAATATAGCGAACTAGTTTTGGTGGGACTTGATCTTTCTCCCCCTTTTTGTCAGCAATTGACAAACTATTCTCTCCCTCTTAATGATATATCAATTAAGGTTAAGGTAAGAGTAGATAGTATATCACAGTTATAACTACAAGCACATGCTAACAGGGACAATATAGGGTGCATGAACATAAAACCATGGAGCATGCTAAGGAACATGATTAACAAGAAAATATAACTATCTAATCATAGTTAATCATGCATAATTGGTTAAAGATATACATTTGCAATAAAAGCACAAAGGGCTTATAGCCCAATCAACCAACCTCCCCTTATGGTATATCAAGACCAATACTAAGCAAATATTAGCATACAATGAAGCATATAATTCAGCAAAATTAGTTAATCTAAGCATGCTGATAGTCTAACAAGCAAATATACAAGTTAAAAGCAAGGCTAAACTACCATATTTGGGCTGATGAGGCTTGAATCCTCTAATTTGCCCATACACACAGAAATGAGGCTGAAATCCTCAGATTTTCATATTTAAGCATTTTTAGCTACCCTTACTAATTATGTATAGATTGATAAGCCTAAGGGTAACTAATTTCCACAACACCCTCATAAAATGTAGCATGAGGTGAGGGATTGGGAACTCCTCCTAGAAGGGATAGCGGTCGTGATCCTCCCTTAGATTAAGGGAAAGAGAGGTAGTGGTGAAAGCCGTGAGAGCTAGATCAATATTTTGGCTCCCATCACTAGTGGAGTCACCAGATTTGGATTCGAACTCCTCCGTATCATCCCAAGTGGTAGCCGTTGCCATCTTACCTTTTGGTTTAGGCCCATTTGGACATTCCGGGGCAATATGGCCACGATGACCGCAACCGTAACAACGGACGGATGAAGGTTTGGATGATTTTCCTTTATGTTTTTCACCCTTCTTGTTCTTCTTGCCACGGCTATTCCCTCTATCAAATTTGAGGAATCTTTTGAATTTTTTGTTCAACTTTTCTTCTTCATCATCCCCATCATCACTATCTTCCTCCGACTCACTCTTAATTTTCTTATGTTTGTGAGAGGACTTAAGAGCGATGCTTTTCTTTCTAGAGGGGGCCTTAAAGTGTAGTTCATGAGTTTGTAGGGAACCTATGAGTTCTTTGACTTTCATGTTATCTATGTCTCTACACTCCTCTAAGGCTACTACCTTGGTGTTAAATCTTTCCGGGAGGGACTTAAGTATTTTTCTACATATACGTCCTTCCGGAACCTGATCACCCAAGACAAACGTGGAGTTGCAAATATCAAAAAGTTTAGTATAAAACTGCATGAAGGTTTCAGTCTCTTCCATCTTAATGTTTTCAAATTTGGTGGTTAAGAGCTGAAGCTTCTAGCGTCTTAGGGTAACCTCAAGTATATCCCACGCTTCTTTTGCAGTTGCACATGTGAGTATGCGCTGAAATTCCTCCGAGGAAACTGCACAGCAAATCGCATTGAGAGCTTTGGCATTTGCCTTGTATTGAGCTCTCTCTTTGTCATCCCATTTTGCATCATCTTTGGGAATGACAATATATCTCCCATCAACCTCCACTTGCTCAGTGGGTAAGGTATATCCATTTTGTGTGCTTAACCACATCGGACGGTCCATGGATTGGAAAAAAATCCTCATTCTAGCCTTTCAATAGGCGTAGTTGGACCCGTCAAAGAATAGTGGACGGTTGGTGGTACTCCCATCTTGGTTATACATTATGCTAGTGCTCCGATACGGGATCTTACTTTAGATAGTTAAGTCCTTTAAGAGCAACCCGCTTTAATACCAATTAAAATTACGTCGGTAGTCTAACATGACACCTTTGTATATGCGGAAGCTTAAAGAGAAACTAGAATTATGGCTAAGTCCTATTGGGGGGGGCGATTAGTACCTTTTGAAATTCTTTTCGCTTACTTACACAATTTAACAAATTAAACTACGCAAGAACACTTCAGCTTCCAAGCCTAAGTGGATCCAATCACAAGACTAGCAAATGGTTTAATCAATAAACAACCTAGTCTAAGAATGCATAGATAATCAAATGATATAACTAATCAAGCTCCTAATCTATGCAACCTATGTAGACTTATGAGAATGGATCAATGAGCTCAAGTCTACACTACTAGTGAAAGTACATCTTGTGTGTGGATGTGCCTATCTAGTGCCTAATATACATTCCTATCAAGCATTCGTAATTAAACAATTAAACATCCAATGCTAAGATTACAATGTGCTCAATTCAATCATAAACACAAGCATGTATAGTGGTGGTTCAACTTTAGGTCTACTCCACTCCCGGTTCAAGTACTCAACTCCTCTGAGCACACCGGCATTCACTATCAGAGGTTTTAAATGAGGTTCACCTCTCAACCTTTACATGGAGGTTTTATCGATTCACCTCTCAACCATAACCGAAGTTTTGGACAAAGGGCTAACTCTCAACCCAAACGGAGTTTTGAACATAGGCTAACTCTAAACTCGACGCACGTTCACTCCCGTGTCGGAAGCTCCCCCTTGGAAACTTTGTTTAGGCCCGGCTAACAAGCCAAGGAGTGCCAAACAACCCCTAATCTTTAGTCTGACAAACAGGCCAAGGAACAGCCAACGTCCCTAGTTTGAGTTTGACTAACAAACTCTACACTCAACTGCCACAGGGACTTGAGTGGATGGACTTTCAATAAAGACAACCTTACTTATCGGATGAGCCCCTTGTTCAGCGCCTGTTTGGGTCGCTTGATCTTCGTTCTCCCGTGCTTTAATCAGCTTCCCTTGCTCCCACGATCGTGTTGCCGTTGCATCACCAATGCCTCAGCTACACTCGATCAATCACCTTGCTAGTGATGCCTTTGAGATGCCTAAGGTGATAGGAGGGTAGGTTTGAGAACTCTACAACTAATGGGAATGGGTTACCTAGAGTTTCTCTCGTACAACGATCTCATCTTAGAGTTTTGGATAAGGATATGCCTATCAGGGAAGATCCAAACTCTAGAGATCAAGAGGGGATGAAGGTCATCTTCTTCATGAGCTTGGAATGCTCCAATCTTGTGTTAAAGCAAAAGGAAGATGCCTTGCATAGGTTGGGAATGAGCTTCAAATGGTCTCCAACAATGGTGGCTTCACTCCTCTCAAAATCCCTCACCTTGCCCCTCAAAATGAGCCAAGCCCCTTTATAAAAGGTGTTCAAACGGACAAAAAAAGGGCAGAAATGGCTTCTTCCGACCTGTCCTGACCGGTCCCAACCGGTCGGCCAACGGCCAGTGAGGACAGAATGTTCACTGTCTAAGGGGGGGTCTATCCGACCGGTCTTGGCCGGTCGGACCAGTCCATCCTACCGGTCTTGGCCGGTCGGTCCACCAGCCTGGACACTACAGCATGCTGCTGTCTCTGGACTGGGCCTGTCCGACCGGTCGGTCCAGTCCAGCCACGGCCGGTCGGACAGGCCTGGGTTCAGCCTATTGATTTGCTGACCCATCACTTTCACACCCCCACTTTCTATGGCCAAGGTTTGAGTGATCTTTTGGGACACCTAGGGCCAATCTATGATGACTAAAGGTTTCCTAATATGATCAAGGTCATCAAAGAAGTTAAGGGTTAGGTTTTGGTCAAGGTTAAGGCATACCAAGGCATCATTTTTACCTATTTCTTCTTCCCTGATGCAGCAGGGCCACTTGAGTATTCGATATTCATCTTCATTAAGCTCAACCGACACTAGAATCACTGACCTAAGTGATTGAAAAACAAGGTGCACTAGTATGCCACGAAAAAGTGCATTAACAATACATAGATACATACATACTTCTATGCATTCCGAGCTTATGTTTCATTGCATACTCGATTTACCATCCATCCAGCAATCAAGAAGACTCTTTACGGACTAATTAAACTATCTAACTGTTTAATTTCAATTTGGACTCATACATCATCATTCAATAGTCAAAGAGTCCATCTAAGGCATCTACATCTGATTATCCTTGATTCTGATATGTTATCTCAACCTTAGTAAGAATGGTTTACATCGTTAAAGCCCAAATTCAACAGTTACATACGCAACATTGATCATCTAAAGTTTTTTGTGATATACACATCCCTACCTCACATTGAACCTAAAAAAAGTTATTTCTATGAACCAATCACGATGAAATTTCATATGGTGATTAGTTAGTCCAATTGAGATGTATGTTATCAATTTCATAACCTAACTTTCAAGAGCCACCATCTATCCAGTTTCACATCATATTTGTTGGATGACTTACCCAAAAATCAATAGGAGACCATCATTCCATTCATCGGACAATCCCTGACAAATCTAACAAATTACTTCTCACATCAAACCACATCTAAATAGCGTTCCGAGGCCCCCAGCCAATTTAGGAAGAATCCTATAAAATCTATAGGTTTTAAATCCAAAAATGAGCTGATAATCGCATGTACATCTCACACTATACACCCTTCACTCAAAAGATCAGGATCTGCTTATCAATCTAGAAGACTGACCATATGTCTATGATTGGACACCCCAAAGAACTCCGCAGACCACTCGTTACTCCCTTCTAAAACTTGTTAATCCTCTGTTTCAGGATCAAGCGCTTATAATCACCCATCCAATCAAAACTCCCTCTCAACTGTTCTCCTGACTTTGCATTAGAGTCATTCGTGTCCCTAGCTATTAATCCACACTATTTAGGAAGCCTTGCCCATGATCGACATTCTGGTGAGTTGCCAATCATAGAAGCAGTCCGTGATCAACCACTCATCGCCGCCATTGATTGACGACATATTGGGGAAAACCAAAACTAACTTCCTCTTCTTACTTCTCTGAATTATGACGATGGCAGGAAGATCATGACCCACTAATACAAATCATTCAAACCATCCTCACGTGCAATCAGGAACTACAAGGACCAGCGTGCAGGTATGTAAATTGAAAACTGGAGTATCCGCTGCTCGCTGAAATCATTCAAAACTTGATCTAAAAACCTCTCCCCCGTGTAATTCGTTCGAAGCCTAAGCATGATCAATGTGAGGCCTCCATGATGAATCTAGACCATTTAAATAGGAGCTTCCAGGCTTCCACAACCATACGTTGGATTCAAACTTAACCAATGAACTTCAATGTGGAGCGATCGAGTTTTTCCTCTGAATTCAACTCAAATAAAAAAACTATCCATTGAGTCTTTGAAAACATCAAAATCAGGAAATTAGAAGCAACCCTAGCCATTCGTTCAAGTGTCTTTCTGTGCAAAAAAATGAAAGGAATTGCTCGACGTGACCGACGTTGAGAATTTTGGCCTCGTGCAAACGCCGAAAGCTTCCAATGTTAAACCTACCACCAAAAACTCCCTAGAACTTTAATTGTGGGCCCCACAAGCTCTGTAAGACTTATCTAGATCATCCAATACAATCCTTTCGAAAATAGGCCTCAATTGGAAATTCAGCATTAGAGGACGAGTTATCTTCCTCATTTTAATGGTGACCATGCATTCTGGTTAAGATCTTAAGATCTAATATGACTATTAGATGGGCCACACAAATAGCAACAAACCCTTGGATCCAAACAGAATCCATCGTGTGGGAAAGAAATCTGAAAACAAATCCAATTTTCATGAAAATCATGTGTAAAACCATCCATGGTGACTCGATGTTGCATTGGCTGTTAAGAACATCTAAACGATCATAGAAACTGCGGTGGAATCTATAAAAACTCCTTGGCATAGAGAGGAGAGGCATAACGAAATTAAGAGAATGAGAGTTTGAGAGAGAGAGAGAGAGAGAGAGAGAGAGAGAGAGAGAGAGTCTGACTAGTTACCTAACTCAGATAAAAATCTCTGAATGTAGAGCCTAGTTGCTATGGAAATAAGAAAAAGAAGGAGAAAGAGAAAAGTAGAAGAAGAAGGAAAGATAAAGAAGAGAAATTGAAGAAGAAGAAGAAGCAGTTGAGTTAACTAGTGAGTCGACCCACTGAGTCGATTCACTAAGTCAACTCAAATCCTGTTTAGGCTACGTTTGGAGCAAAAAATTTCATAAAATAGGTGAGTGATTCACTCATAATTGGTTTTAATTCGATCCATAAATGAAAAACTTCTTCTAGTTGCTCTATTTTTTCCTCTTTTTTTTTTTTAATTTCATCATTCTAGTCTTTGCTAGAGAAGTACTCCACATTACACACATGTAAAGAATTTTGTTTAATCAAAATGTGATACATCTCAAGCTCAATCTCTATGTTTCATGATGACTTTCCCTCCTTGGGAAACCCTATTATTTTCCTTTTTTATTTCCTACAACTGCCTACACTCAACCTTCGAGGGTTGGGAAGACATTTAGATTGCTCAATGTTCATGAACTGTGATTTAGCTAATACTTTTGAATATTGTTAGGACGTACATCTTAGATTGATCCTCACCATGTCTAATAGTTAGGGTTGTCTATTCATAAATATTGCATATATCATGAGTATTATATGCTGGAAAATGTATTATTGACTCGCATTACGGTTACTTGATGAATAAATTAGTTGCATGATCATGACATAACTTGAACTAATTAATGAAACTTGAAATTGGATTTATTTTTTCTTTTTGAGTGGTGGGTCGATGAACATGTCAAGATTGCTCATCTACATGCATGCCAAGATTGTTGCTTCACTGGACCGATTAGGTGAGCATATCGAGATTGCAAAAGGTTCCTAATGTCATTGTCGTGCGATATCCAAGCACTATGATATGTGAGCATGTCGGGATTGCTCATGTTCATGCATGTCAAGATTATCGCAACACCGAACCGATTAGGTGAGCATGTGTAATGATTGTAAAAGGTTCCTATAACGTCAATGCCGTGCAGATCTTGGATATAACTACACACCTCACTAAACCAATTAGGTGAGCATGAAAGAATTGCAAAATGTTTCTGATGTTAATATCATGCCAGTCGTGCAAAACTATTCTGCTTAATTAATTAAGATGAAACAAATTTACTTCATGCATCATGTGTTCATAATATTGGCATCATATAGCCATGCATTATATCAAAAGGTAAACTTAAATGTACCTCTATCCTACTAAGATTCTATTTAATTTTTATTTTTAATGAATTGTACCTTTCTTGAAATTCAATTGAGATGAATATGATCTCACTGGGTTTCTAACTCACCCAATTTAATAACACATGCAGGTTCTTAGGAACAAAGAGAAGCAGAAGATGAAGCACACCTAGATGGCTATTTCTATTGGAATTTTAGTTTTGTACATTTTTTTGTAATAAAAAAATTCAAAATAAATTGTAGTAGATTAGTTAGATTATGAAATTCAAAAAGTTATTATAGAAGTCTAAATTTTAATTATTATGGTTTGGATTATATAATCATGGTTTGGTTTAGATGTATACTGAATTTGAGTAAAAATCATACCAATGAATATATAAAATATCAGTTCACACCTTAAAACTCGGGATTAGGGTCACAATACTCGGGTTTCGAATTTAAAGCCATGACTCTCTCTCTCTCTCTCTCTCTCTCTCTCTCTCTCTCTCTCTCATGTACAACGACTACTTGGTTATGATTATAAATGAAGATGTACGTTATTGTTCGCTTCCCCAAGTGTAGGGTTGCGATGTAGTAATAATCTCTGTAAGACCGTGGTCAATCCACAGGGAAGGAAGTAAACAATTCGAACTATCCTAATAACTAGAATTTAAGAGGTTTGCGAAATCGTTTTTGAATATGAAACAGGAAAATCTAATAATGAAAAGATAACTAGAGCATCAAGGATCCACTTATAGCTCTCCTTAGATGCATAATTCGCTGTGGTTTCTTACTTACTCAACTAGAATCAAAATGAAATCCTATCTAGCCGGATGATAGAGCGGTTATATTATCAAAGCAATCCAACACATGTGTTGTTCATCAACATGATTCCCTCAATTCAAGTTAAGACTTGAGTATACTCAATTGCATAGGTCAATCCTAGTTCCAATAGATTAAGATCATAACCATAATAATCATCAAACCCTGTCATAAGACTTGACTATATCATGATTTGAACTTCATTCAAATCATATAAACAATCAACACAATATTCAGAATTTAGAACAAAAAGGTAGAACTTTGGTTTGAAGTTCCTATATGATGATCCAAGTCTAGAGCGTATTGAATCCGATTCCTCGGAGCGTACAGGTCTAGAGCCATGCAAAACGATTAAGAACTAAAGAAATTCTTCCAAACATCCATGAGACATCATAAGATTAAGAAAAACTACTTAGAACTTTATTCAAACTTTCAAAAACTATTATTCTTCATTAAATCCAAACTTGAAACCAATAAAACGAATTAAAACACCTAAGTAAGCTATAAGCTTTACCTCTTAGCTCTAGCTAAGAGGTTAGCTAATGAAAAGCATAAAAACAAAACTAAAAGTAGAATTAGAAGAAGAAGAAAACTAGTTGTAGGAGGCTAGGAAGCCTCCTAAATCTTAAATCCTTTACTCCCCACGTTGCTAGATGCCTTAGGAAGAGAGTGAAGGTGGCCTTTTATAAGAGAAATCCCGCACCAACTTGAAAACTTTGAGAATCCGCGGAGTCCTTTCGCAATTTAGAAACTTGGCCTTGAAAATCGGAGTTTCTAAATCACCTTAGACCTGTCTGGCGACCGATCTAAGAAACCAAAAAACAGTTCAGCAAGCTATGCTTCTCTAGACTCCTGTCGACCTGTCTGGCGATCGGTCTAGCTATGTAGACCTGTCTGGTGACCGGTCTTAGGAAAAGTCTTGGGACAGGTCTTGGGACAGTTTTTCCATATTTTCTTCTCTTTCTTTCTTCTTCTTTCCTTCACCTTTTGACACTTGTTATATTGATCTTCAATGCATACAAAGTGACTCTTTTAACTATGAATTAGTGAAGTCTCCCTCTCATTCCTACAATCACAAATTCATGCATTAGATTAGTCTTTGAATCATGAAAACCATGCATAATGAGTGATGAATTGGGGTTAGAATATGCACAATTAAGAGCTCAACGGTTATGACTATAAATGAATATGGTGACTTACCTTGCCTTCTCAACTAATTTTGTAATGTTTTTCTTCTTTCTCATATCTTTCAATTTGAGGTTGATATAGTGTATTGCACATGGTGACTAATGTAAATGTTTCTGCTTCCACGATGCTTCATTTTCAGTAGTAATTTGCACATCATATTCCTTTTCAATTTTATCTACCATCTTATTCATAAAATCTAAAATATATATTACATCTTTTGTTTCCTCAAGTCCATCAATAACATTTTAGAATACTATTCCCAAGTGAAAGTACACTAGAAAGTTTATTGTGCTCCATTTGGTTAGGCCAGTCCAATAATCTCACATAATAGTGCGTTTTCCACTCTATCATCAGTCTAAAAGTAGAAACATACACCCCAACATTTTTATTCTCCGTATCTATCCATTTCTCTCTAATTTCATGAGTTATGAGTACAAAAACTTTTTCATCTGCCCCTATGGCTACATCTATTACCACTTACCAATAGTGGAAATTTGCAACATTAAGAGTTATGAGATCATGTACGAATAGATTAGCTAATATAATACCAAACTTGTCAATTGTAGTTTTTACCCACATTTGTTTTAGGCTTCTCTACTTTAACAAGTGAACTAAACGTAACAGGCGGTCTAGATAAGTCATGTGCATAGCAACGAATCCAAATCTCTTTAAATGCATGGAAAGGCTTCCATGCACTGAGCATAGATAATTTCTCGTAAGCTGAGAGAACATATGGTGTTTACATTTTGGCACAGTTATTTGATACTCCTAACATGAGACACTTGATACAAAAGAATTCAATAATAACCATAGTAATATACATTAACTCATCAAATTAAATCAAGTAAATTGTAGAGTCAAACTCTAAGTTATATTTTGAAATCAAATTAGGTCAACTATCCTTTTACCCTTGATTCGTGGATACTTGTTGTGATAGGACCACGAATATTAATCTTTTTACCAGCCATTTAATGTGCATTGATCCAATATTAAGATAATTAAATAGTTATAATTTTTCATCCATGATATTGTTTACACCCAACTTATCACAGCAAGGTCTGACGAGTAGGATGTTGCCACATGTTAGCACACTTCTATGAAGATAAGAAAAGATACTCAAGGAGCATGAAAGAGAGATCGTGATAATCCTAAACACATTTTTTGTAGAAGACACGTATCATGTTAGGAAGTCTAGGGTGCTAAGAGACGTACGTATGATCAAAACAATATAAGTAGTCGTCCTCCCGATAACACATGTAAGTAAGTATAGGCTACACATACGTAAAGTAGCCAGAGAACTTCAGCAAAAGAGCATGTGTAATTCAGCACAAGGCGAAGTTGGTGATATTTAGTGACATGTTTGAATTTAATTGGCCACATGTAGCTGTAAACTCCTAAGCGGTGTACTAAAAGGAGAAATGTGTCTTAAAATAGAAACATGACCACACAAGGCAATGTAATGATTAGTTAACCCCATCTCAAGATAGAAGCATACTAAGCTAAGTCCACCAACCGATTAGAATGTCAGTTCTGAAAGCCAAGGTACCATACGCAAGGCCATTACCTAACTCAAGTCAATAAAAGCATCATAGAATGAAGAGCTCTAGGACCTCAACAATCCAATCAAATAACTCTTTTCAGCTCAACGATGCCTATTAATCTTTCATCCCACGTGGACCCCTACCTTATCTTATCTTAACCTAGTAGTTTAGCCTCTTCACTTCTGTTTAGCACCATACTGTAGCAAGTCCATATCGATTAGCATAGCTTAGTTTAGTCTCCACTTTTGTCCATCACAACGTTGAAGCAAGTCGGATTTAGTTTAGTTAAATATTCACGATCTTGTTGTCAGATTCCTTAAATCTCTAAGTCTTTACTTAGCGATTCACCAGTCACAACCTGCTAACCAAACCACGACCATCTCATAACCGTTTAGGTTTTAACAATTATCTATTGACCGTTTAGGTTCAAAAGATTATTAATTTACGGTTGTATCACTCGTTTGAATCGCCACTAGTAATTTTCTAATTTATTTTTATTTATCTATCGATTGTATCGCATCTACATTCATAAATTGCATGATTATTTGTCAATTGGTGACTAAGTAGTCACGTAAATCTTCATAGATCTTATCGTAATCCTATTATTTCAGCACCTTGGGTTGCAAGGAGTTCAATTCGATTCAAGTTGAATGCAACTCTGGTACACCCGGCACATATATACTTGCACATGTATAATTAAAATTAGACCATTCACTAATATGCCAAAATGGGGACACATAAATTTGTAGATTAATTTAAATAACCTTCATGGCACATATGCAATGTCATGGTAATTTCTAAGTGCCTATGAATCATCCATCACACTCTACTTGGATATTCTTACAAGGTCATCTAAGTACGGCGAGACCTGCTCCTCTCGATACATATGGCTACCATCCATCTTGTGAGAAAGCATCGTGCATTCTAGCCATCCAGACCATCCCATAAATGGTCTAATCTGAAAATAGTCAAACTTAAAAATTCTTGAGTTGGATTATCTTCCTGTCGGAGCAGTCAATGTTTCTATGGACCTTCAACTACTAAATAGCCAAACGGTATAATTTTTAGGATATAGTCATCAAGGAAGTGGCCATAGCCTCTAGATTCCCAAGATGCATGCAACTAATTGAACGGTAGAGATTTCTTATACATAAATCTCAGAGTGTAATCCACGCACTTGGTCATGATGGGGTGTTCCTCCTCAGGAACAGAGGAGAGAGTGTAGCTCAGGGATCATCGAGCACCCAACCATACTAGGTCAGACGACAAAAAATACCCAGGATGTGGCAGTTGGTCTCTAGACTATTTTGGACAGTCTTGGGTGACCGACTTAAGGTGATCGGGTCGCTAAAGCCCAGATCGGGCGCCCGACAATGTCCTTTATCAAAACTATCTGGACACTAGTTTGTGCCCTTTATCGGGCGCCCGACTGCCCGCGCAACTGCGATACGTAGTTTCCCATTTCGGCTCTAATTCTCTCAAAGTGTTATTTAAGCACATGTTAATCGAGATTAAGGTGTGTTAATAGAGACTCCACACGTCCAAGATGAGAGAGAGTAAAAAAAAAAGAAGAAGAGGTTGAGAAAAAAAGAGAGAGGAAGATCGAAGGAAGAAGGAGATTCAAGTTTATGACGTTTATTCACATCATCGATTCGTTCTCGGAGTCTTCAAAGTCCTCGGATCAGTGAGATCTCTCCATTATTTATCTCTTTGATTGTAATCCGCCCTTTGGGGTGAAGAAAACTGGATCCAAGTGGGTTATGCTTGTGATCGGTATGTGATTATCTTTACATGGTGGATTTGTTCGTCTAGATGAGGTCTCGTGGTTTTTACCTCTGTTAGAGGGTTTTCTACATAAAAATCTCTTGTGTCTTGCTGGTTAATTGTTTGTTTTTGTTTCCACATTATTATATCTCATAATTCATGGTAGTTGGGGTGCGAGATCCTTAACTTATGTGCATCCGCCCCAACATAAGTGGTATCAGAACATCCAGGTTATGTAGAATGGACAGTGGGATCGTGTAAATTATGAAGGGTGGATCATTAAGGATGATCAGCATCAATAGGTCTAACTGGCCTATCTGAAAGGCTAAGATGGAAGATCTACTTTATTATAAAGACCTATGTGTGCCAATCACAGGTGTAAGTGCAAAACCATCGAATATGTCGGATAAAGACTGAAAGAAGTTAGACCGAAAGGCAGTGGGGTTTATTAAACAGTAGTTAGATGATACGGTGTTCCACCACGTGTTTACGGAGACCTCAGTGTTCACTCCCCAAGTGTAGGGTTGCGAAGTAGTAATAAGTTGGAAAGACCGAGTATCGTTCCCACAGAGATTTATGAATGGGTATTCTCAGATTTTGTCTAAAACAACTAGTAATTAAAATCCTATTAAGAACTAAAACTGAAAAATAGTAATTTGGGTTTAAACAGTGAATGTGTAAGGTAATTTCAATCAAAAAAGGCACTAGAGCGCCAAGGATCCACTTTTGACAAGTTTCCATGCATCAACACAACTAGGTCTATCATAACTCAATCGGAATCGAATTCATATCTCTATCCGATCGGAATACAGAGCGGTTCAATCAACAATTATCTAAAACAGTTGCTCATTCATTGATTCGATTCCCACAATAATACTCAGGCCTTGGGCACACTCAATTGTGTACGCCAAGCCTCTTTCCAATCTAGTTGAGATTCACAACCATAGCTTTCATCAAATCCTGTCACTAGACTTGATTACAACTAACGAGTAGAACTCTAATTAAATCAAAATCAATCAGCAAACAGCTATTTCAGATTATAATAAAAAGATAAGAACTTTAGTTGAATAAGTTCCCACATGAAGATCGAGCCATTGTACACAAGGCAATCAAAGGGTCTACCATGCCCGGAGTCGATGATAGATCAATGAACTACACAAGCATAAATAATGCTAAAAAGGTAAGCTACCAAACTTAGAATCACTAAGAATCACATGAGCCCGGAGTCGTCAAGAGATCAAAGTAAAACCGAACTAGTACTTGATTCAAACTCATATTGAACTAAAATTCTTCAATTAAAACATAAAAGTAAACCTAAGTTGCATCAATCCATTAAAAACAAATCAAAAGCTTCACCTCTTAGCCCTAGCTAAGAGGTTTTAGTTCATCTCTAACATCCTTGAACTAGAAGCCTCAAAAACATAAAAACTACTAAAACAGGAAGAAAACTAAGAAAGCTCGAAGTAGAATCCGTCTCCCAAGCAATCCCCACGTCCTAGCATGCTCTGGTATGAAGAGAAGAAGTCCTTTTATAGCTTGGAGGTGTCCATTGCGTAAGAAACTTCCAGATTGCGCAAGGAATTACGCACTTGCGCAGAGAAATTCAGTGCCCTATTTAGAAAGTTGCTGTCTTACGCAGGGCCGACCGGTCACGACCGGTCGGACCTGTCTTTTGACAGTCCAGAGAGTGTAGTAGAGAGGGCGACCTGTTGGCCGACCGGTCGTGACCGGTCGGACAGGTTTGGCCAACCGGCCATGACCGGTCGGACCGTGTAGTTCCTCCTCTAGCAGGTTTCCAATGATCTGGCTGACCGGTCACGACCGGTCAGGCTTCCTTGGCCGACCAGTCGGACTGCTTTTCTTTATCCTTTTTCTTACTTTCTTTCTTCTTTTCTTTCTTTTCTTTTCTCTCCTTGGTTTCTTCTCTCTTTGGCCCACTTTAGGTCTTCATCCAAAGCTCCTAAGTGGAGTCTTTAAGTTCCCATTTGATGGTTCCTTTCTCTCGTCCCTACAATCACAATTTCATGCATTAGATTAGTCTATAAGTCATGAAAACCATGCATAATGAGTGATGAATTGGGGTTAGAATATGCACAATTAAGAGGTCAACACTCAGCCGCTAGCTTATGACAGAAACTAGAAGGGTTGTATGAGAGGAAGACAATCGGTAATAAAATCTTCTTGATAAGAAGACTTATAAACCTAAAGTTCAAGGAAAAAAGTTCAGTGGATCATTAGTATTATGAACCATCTCTCCGCTATGAAGATGGTCCTGGACGATGAACGATAGGCCTCGCTATTTCTTAGCTCATTTCCTGATAGATGGAGACATTAGTGGTGTCTCTAAGTAACTCTGCGCCAGACAGAAAGGTGCGCATAGAACAGGTGACTAGTTTTCTCTTCAAAGAGGAGTCGAGGAAGTCTCAGGGGTCGTCTCAGCAAAAGGCCCTTGTGATAGAGGAATGGGGGAGGAAAGCAAAGGAATGGTGGTGAAACGCGAGACAAATTCAGAGGCAAGTCTAATATAAGAAAAGAAGTGGAATGTTGGAACTGTACCAAGAAGGAACTCTACAGGAAAAAATTTCGCAAGGAAAAGAAGGATAAGAAAGGGAAAGGAAGGAGAAAGATCAAGAATCAGATTCTACTGCGATTGCCTCCGACGGCAACATAGTAGTTATACGCTTGACTGACCATGATGTTTGTCTCACTGCTACGAGTCAAGACATAGATTGGGTGATGGACTTGGGAGCGTCATATCACGCTACTCCACGCAGGGAGTTCTTCATTAGTTACAAATTAGAAGACTTTGGTACCGTGAAGATGGAGAATTCTGGTTTTTTTCAAGATTGTGGGTGTTGGTGATATCCATGTAAAGACCGATGTGGGCTACACATTGGTGTTGAAATATGTGAGGCATATTGCTGACCTTCACCTTAAGTTGATGTCGACGGGAAGGTTGGACGATGATGGCTATGACAGGCGGTTTGTTGGTGGGCATTGGAAGCTCATCAAGGGTTCTTTGATTATGACGAGAGGAAAGAAGTGTTACACCCTGTACAAGACAAGTGTGAGCGTCTGCAAGGGTGAACTGAACGCAGTAGAAGATTCAACGATTGACGTGTGGCATGAGCGGCTAGGCCATACGAGCGAGAAAGGGCTTCAGCTACTAACGAAGAAGGGGTCCTTCTAGAGATGACAGTTATACCTCTAAAAATCTATATTGATTGTTTATCTAGGAAACAACATAGAGTTTCATTTGTTAAAATTATTTCTTATGTTAATAAAGCTAATGCATTAGATTTGGTTTATTCTGATGTATGTGATCCGATGATAACAAAAACCTTAGGTGGGGCTTTGTATTTTGTTACATTCATAGATGATGCAACTAAGAAGGTTTGGGTTTATGCGTTAAAAACTAAAGACCAGGTCTTTAAGGTGTTTAAAATATTTCATAATATGGTTGAGAGAGAAATAGGAAGACCATTGAAGTGCATCCACATTGACAATGGAGGTGAATACACCGAGGTGTTTCAAGAATATAGTAAGACCCTGTGCATATGGCATGAACAGACGGTGCCCAAGACCCCTAAGCACAATGGTATAGCAGAGTGTATGAATCGCATCATTGTGGAGAGAATCAAGTGCATGCTTTCTCATGTTAAGTTGCCCAAGACATTTTAGGGAGAAGCAATACACACAACAATATATTTGATAAACAAGTCTCCATCAACTTCATTGAATGGAGAAGTTTCTGAGAAGATATAGACTAGACACGATGTATTGTACAATTATCCCAGGGTGTTTGGATGCCGGGTATCTGTTCATGTCCCCAGAAACGAGAGTTCTAAGCTCAATACGAAGATCAGGCAGTGTGTGTTTCTGGGGTATAGTGATGAAAAGTTTGACTATAGATTATGGGATCCGATTGAGAAGAAGCTCGTTAGAAGCAGAGATGTGGTATTCTTTGAAAATTAGTATATTGAAGACATTTGAAAGCTAGAGAAGACCTATCCTAGTTCAAGTGAGCTGGAAGATATGGATCAGACCACTCCTCCCGTGGTGCCTGATGACAAGGAGTACAGCAATCTACAAGGGACAAAGGTATCCCTACAACAAATCAATCGGGGGATCAGCCCCTACTTGATCCACCTGTTGAGCCATAGGTGAGGAGGTCATCTAGGGAGAGACAACCATCTAAGAGGTACTCGGTCAATGAATACATTATGATTGCCGATGGAGGAGAACTATGAGACCACTTTGAGGCCTTATCCGATGTGCATAAGATGGTGTGGTTAAAGTTATGCATAAAGCTGGACACGAACTGAGTTTAACCGTTTGGATCGACTCGGATCGACTCGATAAAACCCTGTTTGAACAGAAAGTCTTATTGTTCGAACTTTGTTCAAACACACATGGTGTGTTCGAAAAAATATTCAATTCAATTTCAAACACACTCCTGTTCGACTCGACTCGAACTCGAACTCGACTCGAATATTAATCGACTCGACTCAACTCGTTCGTTCGACTCGAATATATATATATATATATATATATATATATATATATATATATATATATATATATATATATATATAGAGAGAGAGAGAGAGAGAGA
Organism: Liriodendron chinense; assembly: GCA_003013855.2. Taxonomy (NCBI): domain Eukaryota; kingdom Viridiplantae; phylum Streptophyta; class Magnoliopsida; order Magnoliales; family Magnoliaceae; genus Liriodendron; species Liriodendron chinense. The sequence continues at coordinate 803,572 of PVNU02001726.1, forward strand.
GAGAGAGAGGAAGGGTGGATGACAAATAAACGTGACTGTGAGCCCAAGAAGGTTTCAATGGTGGACATCATTCTCCTCACTGTTTCCTGTAGTGTGGTCCATTTGAGTTTTGTATCTACCTCATTTCATATTTAATGCCTTAAAATAAGCTGTACAAATGGATGGACGGAGTGGATAAAACAAATACATCATGGTGGGACACACAGAATGAAAAAATCGGTATTTACTATTCAGTAGTAGAAAAAATATTTTTAAGCAAAAAAAGCGAAATTGTTCGAACTTGTTCGAACTCGTAAAAATTGTTCACAATTCATATGTTCGAACATGTTCGAACATGATTGGGTTAGACCAAATTGAGTTCGAACAGAGCCATCTTGATCGAATGTTTGTTCGAACATTGTTCGAACACACCCACTCAAGCAGCCGAACTATCCGATCTGGTTCATGTTCGACTCGGATCGGATCGTTGTCCACCTCTAGTTATGCAAGAGAAGATGGAATTATTGCATAAGAACCACATGTATGAATTGGTGAAACTGCCTAACGGCAAAAAATCTCTGAGCAACAAATGGGTGTTCAGAAAGAAGGTAGAGTAGAAGAGTCCACATCCAAGGTTCAAGGCCAGGTTAGTGGTGAAATGCTTTTAAATGAAAAAGGAGGTTGAATTCAACAAGATTTTTCACTGGTGGTGAAGATGACATCCATACGTGTGTTGCTTGGTTTGGCCGTGAGTATGGACCTGGAGATAGAACAACTAGATGTGAAAACGACGTTTCTCCATAGTGATCTGGAAGAGGAGATATATATGAAGCAGCTAGAGGGGTTTGAAATCAAGGGCAATGAGCACATTGTGTGTAAGCTAAAGAAGAACTTGTATGGGCTTAAGCAAGCTTTGAAGCAATAGTACGTGAAGTTTGACTCGTTCATGTTGAAGAATGGGTATGACAGAAAGACCACTGTGTGTTTACGCAAAAAAAATTTAGATCATACTTTCTCATCCTTTTACTATATGTTGATGACATGCTCATCATTGGAAAAGACATCAAGAAAATTAACTGGCTGAAGCAGGGGTTGGGCAATTCCTTTGTGATGAAAGACTTGGGCCAAGCCATGCAGATCCTAGGAATGAAAATCACCCGTGATAGAAGCAGCAAGAAGTCATGGCTGTCACATGAGAGGTATGTTGAGAAAGTCTTAGAAAGGTTCAATATGAACGCAGCGAAGCTAGCCAATTCTCCACTCAATGGTCACTTCAAATTGAGCGACAAACAGTGTCCCAAGACCAAGAAAATGGTGGAAGAGATGCAGAAGATACCCTACGCTTTAGTGATAGGAAGTTTAATGTATGATATGGTGTATACGTGCCCAGACATAGTATATGCGGTCAGCATGGTGAGCCGATATCTTGTTAATCCTCGCAAAGAGCATGTAACGTCCTGAAAATTTCAATCCTTGAGCCTCGAGAGTACTCGAGTACCTTTAGAAAATTTTCTAATTTATTTATCAATTGAGAGTGCAGACGCCCGATTTAGAACTAAGAATCTACTAGATTTCTATTGAAAACCCTAGTTTGCACTATCTGATTTGATCAAAACCTCGTAAGACATTTAGACACATCAATTTAACCGTACATTCTTTGTTAGATATTATGGATAGCTACGGATTCCTTTTTAATTGTCTAATCCTACATCCAATCCGTTGATTAATGGATCTCAATCTATGATTTACTGAAATCACAATGGATTAGCCTATATAACCGACTTACAATGCAGATCTACCTTAGACTACCTTAATCAATGAATCAAATCTCGATTATCTTAAGTTTAGAAATCGATTTAACAAAATAACCCTTTTGACATGTAAAATTATACGAATGAGATTAACCACCTTTAACTGTAAATAAATGCACCCCGTATATCACATCATGTACGTAGCTATGCACGCTACGACTTAGTGAAAGGATTCACTAAACTCTGTTCTCTAAATCATCTAATTGGTGTCCCGAAAACCTAGAACAGCTATAGACGGTTCGTTACTGGGCCGTTGATCACGAATCTATACGAAATCGATCGTCTTATTGGACTTAACCTTTCCCCTGCACCAGATGTCCAACACTCTATATCCTGAACCACACAACATAGATCATGACTAGAGAGGGTGAGTTGTGTGACTCACCTCAACCTTGGACCATCTGGAACTATAAATACCAAGCCCATTTGAGAATTCCATTTCAAATGGAATTTGGGGGTTTTGCTTGGATTTTCTTCTAGGGTTTGTTCAAACCCTTTTACTCTTTCACCATTCCTTCTACCGATCGTAGGCGGGCCGTGCCTTGAGGTAAGATACCTCTCCTATTGTAGAAATTAGGAAGTTTGATTAGGGATTCTCATTTCTAATTAGGGTTTTTGTCGAATTTAGGTGTTCTAGTTGGATTTTCTTCAAATCTTTGAGGAATACTCATTCCTAGCTCGTGGATTCATCAATCAGGTGAGGACTATCTTCTAAGTTGGCTATTATCAGCCCATGAGGGTTCCAAATAGTGAAAATTGGATTTTTCTTGAATTCCATTCAAAGTTGAGTGCCGAATGATTTATGTTTATGATTGATGTTCTATATATGTTGATTAATTACATGCTTACTTCGATGTGTGGATTGATTGCCCATTTGAATCGATTTTATGAAAATATGATATTTGATGTGTTGTGCATATCAAGTGTTTGATGAAATTCCTAAGTGAACAGAAGTTCACATATGCTTGAGTAAGTGGATTACCATCCACCCAGGCTAGTGCCAGATTGTGAATTTGATGTGTTGGCCTGCAATAGCATGCCAAGTGTTTGATTTTACGCCATATATGAAATGAAGTATATCATATATGAACTGTTTGGTTTTATACCTGATTGAGACAATGAATGCTATGATGTTCTATTCCTCTCACAACATGCTTAGTATATTATTTAATTGACATGATTGGAATTAATCTCTAAAAATCACAATTTATGGACTACCTAGTTGGGTTTGGCCGTCACGGACTTGTTTGGTCGACTTGGGGGTAACATGATCAACCGACCCTAGCTACGCAGATTTGGTTAATGTTTCGCTCGGCCTACCAAATCAGTCAATTTCAGGGTTAATCATATTTATTTGATCATTGTTACATATTTTGTAGAATCTCGAATACCACAATTACCATTGTTATGCAGTGACTTATAACTGTACGTATCAAGTCTCATGAGCCGAACATGGAATATGGGTAACTAAGTTTGTGCTGTCTTTGGCTAGTATGGGTGATGAGCCCTCCAATAGCCTTGAGCATTGAATCCTACATACTGAAGCTCATCGGCCAGGCATGGTATATGGGTAACTGTGCATGTGCTGTCTTTGACCGGTATTGTACCTGATGGTCTTATCGAGAGTCTTGAGCACCGATGCTAGGTGACGAGCCTACCATCATTGATCTTGGGTGACGACTCATTACCATGCATATGACATTCTAGGGCATCGAAACCCTTATCAATTTATTCATTATTCAGTTATGTTGGGTGACGGACCCAAATTCGGATTCTAGGAGCCGGGCATAGGACGCCCTGGCCTGGCGGTGGGCCTCGGCCTGGTAGAGGCTACCCCAACCTGGCATTGTCCATTGTTCGATAAGGCCACTGTCTAGTGTCCGGCTTTCCTCGCTGTCCAGTGTTCGGTCGCGTTCCTATCTATCGTGTTCCTGTTTAATAGACTCTTGATGAAATTGAGGTATTCTAGCTTCGCCAATACTGCTGATTGAATACGGGATTAAATAAATACTTGGTAAACATGCATGCATCACATTTTCACGTACATTGGTCTGATGCTGCTGCTGGGTGGTAACCCCACCGTTTATTTCTCCAGAATATAACATTTGCATATCATGACTGCATGCATTATTCAACTAGAATAAGAACTTGATTGTGAGGTTATGCTATCTGTTGATGCTGGGGTGGTAGGTGTGAGAGCCCCACCATTTGTTATGCTTCACTATTTGTACTTGATTGTATTGATAACATGTTTAACTTAGGGAATGGTAACACTGAGTATGATTACTCACTCCCACCTTGGGGGGGGTGTTTTAAAACACCAACCAGTTATCTTTGATGCGGGAGTTTCCACTACTTGATGAGTGAGACGTAGGATTTGCTGGCTTGCTTATCGGAGTGGCTTTGGACTTATATTGTATTCATTTTTTAGCATGTATATATTAAGCCCCAGCTGAGTGGATTCCTTGATTGTGTGGATAATTGTATGTATTTATACTTTAAATTCAAAGTAAATTATACATTGTTTAGCTTAAATCTCTATTTATGAGTTAATGCCATCGATTTGTGCCATTAAAATATACTTCGGCAAAATACAGTCACATCTGAAGAGTCGGGAGCCGAGGACTGCCGGACACTTAATTTTCGGGGCGTGACAGAGCAGTGGGTAACAGTAAAGTGGATATTATAATATCTGAGGGGCTCTTCAAAGTTGAGCATATGCTTCGGTGAAAGAAAAACTGTGTTAGAGGGCTACACAAACACAGCCATGGCAGGTGACATAGACTCCAAGAAGTTTACATCAGGATATATGTTTATGTTTGCAAGGGGAGCGGTCATATGGCAGAGTAAGTTGTAGAAGGTCATAGTGTTGTCTACAACTAAGGCCGAGTATATCGCAGTCACGAAAGCATGTAAAGAGATGCTTTGAATTAAGAGATTCCTACAAGAACTTAGCTTGAAGCAGGAGAAGCACGTGGTCCATTATAGCTAGATTGTGATAGACTTGAGTAAGAATCTAATCCATCATTCCAAGTCGAAGCACATAGAGGTTCGATATCACTGGATCAAGCATACGTTAGAAAACAAGGTGTTACAGCTTAAGAAAATCCATACAAATGATAACAAGTCAAATATGATGACCAAGGCATTGCCCAATGACAACTTTGAAACTTGTAAAAGCTTGGCAAGCTTGAAGATAATGAAGCCCTCCTCCTGAGTCGGAAGGGGGAGATTTAATGTGGTGTTCCTCCTCAAGAGCAAAGGAGAGAGTATAGCTCGGGGATCATCGGGCGCTCAACTAAGTGTTGAGTCTCCAATTTATACATTTGCCGACCCATTACATCACATTATATACATGGTTTTCATGTTTAAAGACTAATCTAATACATGTTTCTGTGATTATAGGAATGAGAGGAAGATTTCACCAATTCATGGTTAAAAGAGTCACTTCGTATGCATTGAAGATCAATAGAACAAGTGCCAAAAGGTGGAGGAAAGAAGCAAGCAAGAAAGAGAAAAGATAAAGAAGAAAATCTGATTTTTTTTGCCTTAGACCAATCTGTAGACCGGTCGCCAGACCGGTCGACAAACAGGTCTACAGTGTAATTTTTGGGCTGTTTTTTTCTTCTTAGACCGGTCGCCAGATAGGTCGAAGGTGCTCCAGAAACTCCGATTTTCAAGGCCAAGTTTTCAAATTGCGAGAGGACTCCGTGGATTCTCGAACTTTCCAAGTTGGTGTGGGATTTCTCTTATAAAAGGACACCTTCACTCTCTTCCTAACTCATCTAGCAACGTGGGGAGCAAAGAGATCAAGACCTAGGAGGCTTCCTAGCCTCCTACATCTAGTTTTCTTCTTCTTCTAGTTCTAGTTTCTAGTTTTTAATGTTTTCTTTTAGCTAACCTCTTAGCTAAAGCTAAGAGGTGAAGTTTGTAGTCTGTTTCAATGCTTTAATTCGTTTCTCCAAGTACCATTTACTTTAATTATGGATTTTCAAGTTCTAGTTTGAATAAAGTTTGGTTTTTTAAAAGTTTTGTGAGAGTTTATGTGCTCCGGACATGAGTTCCTTGCAATTCTCTGAGATTACCATGATTGGGTTGTTTGAATTCGAATTGTAGTAACCCTTGAGCATGCCATAGTCCATAGGCATGGCTGTTACTCCGAAGGCTGCAAGTTCAGGTTCTATGTGCTTCATTAGAACTAGAAATCTGATTTCCAGATTTAAGTGGGACCGTTTGTGCTTGAATGTTATATCTTCCAATTAGATGAGAGAGAGGACTTTGATTCTAATTGTGTTGTACTTGGATGAATGGATTGGCATTGGACCACTACAAGTGGATCCTTGATGCTCTAGTTCTTCTTATTTCCAGATTTTCCTATTTCATGTGAAAAACTACTTTCTTAAACTTCTTAGATTCTAGTTATTAGAGTACTTGAAATTATTTACCTCTTTCCCTGTGGATCGACCTCAGTCTTACCGAGATTTATTACTACATCGCAGCCTTACACTTGAGGCGAGCGAACAAGTTTTTGGCGCCGCTGCCGGGGAAAAGGTTAAACGGTTCTAATTGTTCTAGTAGCTATAGAGTAATCTTAGTTAGGTAGGATTTTCAGTTTTTATAGAAGTAGATTTTCTGATTTTTTTTAGATTACTAACAATTTTTTTTATTTTGTAAGACATTGTTGCTAACATAGATCTCACTCTATTGGGTAACATCTCCCCATCTCCCTTCTTTTCATTTTTTTTTAGGGTAATTTCCAATTCCTTAAAATTTCATCATGTATAATTGGACGAATGGTGCGTATAAGTACCTTTTGGAGGATGAGAAGTCGGATTGGGGGACCCAAACTCATTGTGATCAGGATCCCTCCAAGCATGAGTATTTTTCTGAGATTCAAAGAACCTCCAATACCCCCCCCCCCCCCCCCCCCCCCCCCCCCCCCCCCCCCCCCCCCCCACGTAAGACGATGAATGATTACATTAATGAAAGCAATACACATATTGAGACACGACGTAAGATAATGGGGGAATACAGGAACGAAGCAAAATCGAATAATCATCAAGGAAAAACATTACGTGATTACCGGATTGAAAATAAAATAAGTGTTCCACCGGTTATGGTAAGAAGTGTGCAACAACAAAAGGAACGGGTGCATAGTGGCCAACCGGTTAAGACGATGCATGATCGCTTGTACGTATATGCCTATCAACCATCATATAACTCTTCATCCTACAATGCGTACAGTCTTAATTGGGAAAACCACTATTCTCCTTGTTCAAGGGATGAACCAACCGTGGTTATTAACAATCACCCTAAAACATCTTCCTCTTGTGATGACATGTATACACAAATACTTGAGGAAATATGGAAAGAGTATGTAGAGGAACAATCAAATCAAGCTTACTGAGCATCTTGTGAAGACGTTGAGCCCGAAATTGGGGGCATCGAATCGATCCCCTTTAATGAGAAGGATGGGGCTACCTAAGTCCCACCTTCTTCGGATTTAATGAATAGACTTTTAGAGGAGATTGATTTTGATGATCCCAATGTCATCATCAATTATAGTGAGTCGACTATTTCTTTTGGATGCTTTGAACTCAATGATGAAGTAATTTTAATGACGGTTGACGAACCCGAGGAATCCATAAAATTTGAAAGCGGTAGTGGGGTTGTCTATAATGAGGGTTTGGTGAATGGTTATGAACCTATGGTTTCTTTTTCCAAGATGCATAATGATTATGAGTCTCTAGAGGATATGCATGCTAGAGATATGGCTGAAGTCGATCTTTTTGAGTCATTCCACCAACAACACATGCTAAATTCTATCGTGGTAGACCTCCCTTTGATTGAAAATTATTTTCCTTTGGATGATGAGGTGGCACAATCTGAAATTTTAAAAGATCAACCAATGTTAGATGATGTGCTTACCACTAAATCTGAAAAAAATTTCTTGGAAGACCTCCTCTCTATAGAGGAGGAATTCCTTACCATTGAAACAGAATTTCTTCAAGCATTAAGAGAGGACGAGGACCCTTCATCCGACTATCTCGATTTCCTAGAGGAATGCTTAGCCCACTCTTATGATCTTAATGATGAGATGATTAAGGAGTTGGATATTTTGTTAGACACAGTGTCGGTGCCTGAAGAACACCTTTCTACTGATTTACACTCTTTACCATTGTTTGTGGAAGCACCGTACAATTCTGAATTTGTGGAGGAGACATCTTTAACCAATGAAAACTTGATGAATGTCTCTCTACCATCATAGGTCCTTCAACCCATTGAAAATTCTGATTGGGAGGACCCATTTTTAATCAATCATAACCCAATTCAGAATTTGAGGAGATATCTTTTTGCTGCTCTTATCTCCTCCTATCATGCATGTGGTGCACATAAATATTGAACTTTAATGAAGACAAGCACCCATGTCTACAATCGAGCAGGACTTTGGATGGTCCTCATGAGTTATTGAAATTCATGAAGATCCTGCTCAAATTTGATCATGTAGTCAATCGGACTAATAAATGGTAGGTAGGTAGGTTAGGATTTATTTTTCAGCAATTGGGATTGAATAAGTCTCGTCGAGACAATGGAAGATGCTAGAATTGATCAACTTGCTACCTAAGGTACTCTCGTTCTCACTCTCCTTTGTTTTAATTCATTGCTCTCATGTCATGCTTATTGCATATCTTGTTACATTGAGGACAATGTAAGATTTTGGTTGGGGGTGAGATTCCTTAGATGAATCTGCTAGCTTTTGTGACATTTCGAGCAATTAATGTAGAAAATTTTCAAGTTTTCTAAAATTCAAAACTCTTTTGGAAAACTTTGTTTCTATGCATTCGAGATGATACGAGTATAAGAATGGGAGATACGAAGTGAGTGATGTTGCAAGCTTTGAACTTCTCTTAATACAATGGTTTTATATGTGAATTCCCCTATTTACGTGATTGATAGAAAATTTGAACACTCTTACACCTAGTTCACATTACACGATTTTCATGGGTTGAAAGGATTATGTGATTTGTGGATTAGCTAGACTTTGATTTAAGGTGTTGAGAAACCAAGCCGGGGTACTTTGTCCATCCTTGTCTATGGAAAAATAACGAAAGATACGGATTTCTAAAAATCATATCTAATGAAAAAAAAAAAAGGAAAAGAAAGGATGAAAATTGGGAATGATGGAAAACATGGTGGAAAATTTCGAAAAGGGCTACCTATTACCAACCGGGGGATGGTCTATCTGTAACCAAAGCTGGAAATGGGACGTAGTGTGAAAGCCGTCGGAAGGACGGCAAGGCAAATTCCTGTCATAGGCTTGTTGTTGATCTGTACACCTTAAGATCCATAGTGTAGTTGATCTATGAAAAAGGTAATCCCAGAAACCCATGAGATGAACATTCACTAAGCACACTAGGTTGAATTTGTTCAAGTTCTTCTATTTATCAATCAATTAGTGGGAATTTCATATGAACACTTATTATGTTTTGAGAGTTTAAGGTTTCAACTTCTATCACCTAATTTTTCTGATTTTTACACTTGTATGTCATGGAATGAATAGAAGTATAGTTTCTGAAGGAGTGTTAGTTTTGAAAAATTGAACTTCTTTCACGCATGTTTTGCTCGGGACTAGCAAAATGCTGGTTGGAGGGTGTGTTGAGTCTCCAATTTATACATTTACCGACCCATTACATCACATTATATGCATGGTTTTCATGTTTAAAGACTAATCTAATACATGTTTCTGTGATTATAGGAATGAGAGGAAGATTTCACCAATTTATGGTTAAAAGAGTCACTTTGTATGCATTGAAGATCAATAAAACAAGTGCCAAAAGGTGGAGGAAAGAAGCAAGCAAGAAAGAGAAAAGATAAAGAAGAAAATCTGATTTTTTTGCCTTAGACCAATCTGTAGACCGGTCGCCAGACCGGTCGACAAACAGGTCTACAGTGTAATTTTTGGGCTGTTTTTTTCTTCTTAGACCGGTCGCCAGATAGGTCGAAGGTGCTCCAGAAACTCCGATTTTCAAGGCCAAGTTTTCAAATTGCGAGAGGACTCCGTGGATTCTCGAACTTTCCAAGTTGGTGTGGGATTTCTCTTATAAAAGGCCACCTTCACTCTCTTCCTAACTCATCTAGCAACGTGGGGAGCAAAGAGATCAAGACCTAGGAGGCTTCCTAGCCTCCTACATCTAATTTTCTTCTTCTTCTAGTTCTACTTTCTAGTTTTTAATGTTTTCTTTTAGCTAACCTCTTAGCTAGAGCTAAGAGGTGAAGTTTGTAGTCTGTTTCAATGCTTTAATTCGTTTCTCCAAGTACCATTTACTTTAATTATGGATTTTCAAGTTCTAGTTTGAATAAAGTTTGATTTTTTAAAAGTTTTGTGAGAGTTTGTGTGCTCCGGACATGAGTTCCTTGCAATTCTCTGAGATTACCATGATTGGGTTGTTTGAATTCGAATTGTAGTAACCCTTGAGCATGCCATAGTCCATAGGCATGGCTGTTACTCCGAAGGCTGCAAGTTCAGGTTCTATGTGCTTCATTAGAACTAGAAATCTGATTTCCAGATTTAAGTGGGACTGTTTGTGCTTGAATGTTATATCTTCCAATTAGATGAGAGAGAGGACTTTGATTCTAATTGTGTTGTACTTGGATGAATGGATTGGCATTGGACCACTACAAGTGGATCCTTGATGCTCCAGTTCTTCTTATTTCCAGATTTTCCTATTTCATGTAAAAAACTACTTTCTTAAACTTCTTAGATTCTAGTTATTATAATACTTGGAATTTTTTACATCTTTCCCTGTGGATCGACCTCAGTCTTACCAAGATTTATTACTACGTCGCAGCCTTATACTTGAGGCGAGCGAACACTAAGTCAAGTCAGGCGACCGAAAATACCCTGGATGCGGCAGTTGGTCTCTAGACTGTTTCGGACAGTCTTGGGCCACCGACTTAACATGAACGGGCAACTGAAGTCCAGATCGCACGCTCGACAGTGTCCTTTATCGAAACTCTCTAGACAGTTTGTGCCCTTTATCAGGCGACCGACGATGCGCACAACTGCAATACGCAATTTCCTATTTCGACTCTAATTCTCTCAAAGTGCTATTTAAGGGCATACTAATCGAGATTATGGTGTAGTAATAAAAACTCCACACGTCCAAGGTGTGTGTGTGTGTGTGTGTGAGAGAGAGAGAGAGAGAGAGAGCGAGAGGAAGTTCGAAAGAAGTTGGAGATTCGGGTTAGTGACGTTCATTCACATCGTTGGTTCATTTTCAGAGTCTTCGAAGTCCTCTGATCAGTGAGATCGCTCCATTATCTATCTCTTTGATTGTAATCTGCCATTTGGGGTGAAGAAAACCAGACATAAGCGGGTTGTGCTTGTGATCATTGTGTAATCGTCTTTACATAGTGAATTTGTTTGTTTAGACGAGGTCCCGTAGTTTTTACCTCTGATAAAGAGTTTTTTATATAAAAATCTATTGTGTCTTGGAAGTTGATTGTTTGTTTGTATTTCCTCGTTGTTATATCCATAATTCACGAGAGTTATGGTGCGATCGTGAACTTTTGTGCATCTGCCCCCAAGAGGTCATGCCTAAATCGATGTAGTCCCGCAACTGCTGAAGTGAATCCATAGTCCGCTTGTTTGTATTGTGAACCGTTTAAAAGGTGGGCCATGATCAGGCCAGGGTCGAGGTGCAAAGCATGAGTTGCCAAAAACGATACAAGCAATTCAGTGTATGAAAAGATATAATCGGCGAATGGTCGGCCTTTTACACTGAAGTCCATTCTTTGAGTGGTACGATCCGCTTTTAGGAAAACGACGACCGTTCAAGGCCTATACACGGTGGGCCCTACCTCCTCAAGTGGTTCTTACACTGTTCAGTTACCTGCCTCTCACGCTACTTTGACGGAGATTTATTTTATACTCTAGCCGCTTATGACCCTTGATACTCAGGCACTTAAAATAATACACATGCCATTTATTTACTCAAGTATTAAACCGACTACATTATGGAATCCACTGTTACTAAGTTACAGGCTAAAAATCTGATTGGTTGAACAATCCTGACCTTTGATTTTTGGACACTTACTTTTTGAAATAAGCCCATTGGATATTAATGCCTAGCTATCTAATGTTTAGATAACCAAATAAGAGTAATTTTTTATCACGATCTGGTACCGATAATTTTGATGGTTGAGTTCGAATCATGTGTATGAAGTGGATGCAATTTATTAGTAATTTCTAACTGCCTGCGTATCATCTTCAGACCCTGTCAGAGTATCAAGATATTTTGTGCCATTTGGATATTCCCATCTGCTATTTTAGGCAAGTGATTTCAGGAGAGCTTTTGTGGAGTGCCGAAGTAAATCCAGGTGTACTTAAGCTTCAAGTGCAGCCATTTGCTATTACATATGTGCATAGAATAATCATTAACCTGGACCGTCCAATACGTTCGGCCCATTCATCATGGTCCCGTTGAAAACTGTAATGATGGGAAGATCCTCTCAATCTGATCAATGTCGTCCAAAATAGACGGTTGGGATAATATGGCTTCCAAGACTTACATCTATGAATAATATGGATGAGATATGGATGGTTTTGATCATGACCTAGAAGAGTGTACTGGACTAAAATAACGGTCCAGATCAATGGCGGGACTGTCCTGTGTGCAAAAACGCACCCAGGTGGTGCACTTAAAGATTAAGCACACCCATGCGTACTTACGCATTCCTCGAATTTATAAAACAAAAATCTCCGGAAAAGAATAACTGAAGAAGTCTGTGGGCAGCAGCACACGTGGCATTCATGCAAGCGAATCTGGACCACCCAAGCGGCGGGCTTGATTATGGATGGAGCATGACCCGAATATGACACTGATCAGATGATTGTAACCATCCAAATCGTGACCGTCAAAAGATAACAGTCGAGCGGTCCTAATTTAATGCGCAATACCAGATGGCTAAGATTGTACTCCCATCATCGTGACTTTGCATGTATGGTAGTACTCTACCGAGATATCAGAGGAGAATTAGGTTTCGAATACGGAAGTCCGTACAAATGAAAGCCATGGTTCTTAATCCAAACCGTTGATCTGATGGAACACCGACTGGATGCGACATGCAAAATCCTATCCTTCCAATCTTTAGCCTCGTTTTGGTCCGTTTACGCTTTTTTTTTTCTTAACCATCTGTTCTTAGTCCACTGATTGAAGAGACAGAATCTACCAACCTCAGAGATTTCACGGCATGCCGGTCTACGGACTCGGATTGCGTAATGTAGCAGGGACGCGGATTGTATGTGGGGCCCATTATGATGTATGTGTTTTATCCACGCCGTTCATCCATTTTGAAAGATCATTTTAGGGAATGAGCCCCAAAATAAGGCAGATTAAAGGCTTAAATGGACCACACTACAGGACGCAGAGTGACAATGAGCTCCACCGTTGAAACCTTCCTAGGGCCCACTGTGATTTTTATTTTCCATCCAACCTGTTCATAAGGTCACATGGGCCTGGATGAAGGGAAAATATAAATATTAGATTGATCCAAAACTTCTGTGGCCCACAAAAAGTTCTCAACGGTGGCCACAAGAGGTTCTCAACGGTAGACGTTCAATCCCTACTGCTTCTTGTGGTATGGTCCACTTAAGCCTTCGATCTGTCATCTTTATTTTTATCTGATCCACTAAAATGATCCGACAAAATGAATGGACAGCGTGGATATAACAAATAAATCACGATGGATCTCACAGAGCTCTTGCTCTTGTTAGGACCGTCCGTCTCTAGCTAGGTCCTTGTGGGTAGTTCCCAATCCTCGTCCGTGACACGCACCAACGTAGGTACCGTGTGCTACTGTAAAAGCTGTGGGCCCTACCATGATGTATTTATGTTATCCACGCCGTCCATCCATATTTCCATATCATTTTTAAGATCATGCCTGAGGCAAAAACAAATCTCAGGTGGACCTCACCCATAGGAAACAGTAGTGATTCAACACCCACCATTAAAAATTTCTTGAGAGCAAGTTGATACGTCTATTTTCCCATCATTTAGGTCTGCGCGACCTAAGGGCCTATATTCAACAGAAAACAGTCCAACGATCAAAGGTTTGGGAATTGTCAAATCCGGTATGATTTTGGTTTTCCTCAATCTTCTATGAGCTTGACTATACCAACGGTTTAGATCATCGAAAGATGGTTTAAACGTAGAAGATCCTGCTCGTCAGTAAACTGTACGGTTGTTGATGAGGTGGACCCGATAACTCCTGATGCCGTCGTTGTTGAATATGGTTGGATCCACAGGCTGAAAGCCGCCCGTCAGTCTTCTGAAGAGAGGGCCAGCCCTCGTGTCGGAAGAGACTGATGTGTCGTCACGTCTTTGCTTCGGGTCCGGGTCTACGGCAACTGAGTTGCGTCAATCTGTGTTGGCAGGAGCCACACCTCACACTAATGAGGAGTACGTAGGTAAGGTACTCCAGAGGATCTTACTTTCCCCACGTGTACCATTCTACCATACGTTTGAAAGATCCATTCTGTTCATCACGTTGGCCCGGATTTTCATGTAGTACTCAATCTATACCAAGTAAGTTCAGTGATGAAGTAGGCCACTTTTTCTATCCGGATGTGGATCGTTTTTCAGTTCCTTTTAACTGTTCTCCATTTAGGAACTCATGTACATTTCCATTTATTGCCGGACTAGCCAGATTTTTGGACCATTTGGTATTTACTGTGTGGTCCACCTGATGGACGGATCAGATCTCATAGGATCGAAATCTTATGCCTGGCTGCGTTCTTACTCCTCTGAAAAGAGTAAAAAAAAATGTCACAGTATGGTGTCTTTTTGGTTCTAAAAGGAGGCAATTGGTGACGTATTGGGCGTAGACGTACCTCAGCGGCTCAGACCACATCGTACATATCGGGGGCGCTATAAAGAATGGCTGATCGAACAATCATAACTGTTGCCGCTTAAGTTCGTTGCAGTTCGGCAACGAGCACGACGGACCGAACTCGATTGGGGCTTCGTGGAACTCCTTTATAGGGGCTGACACAGAGAAAGGAGGAAAATTAGTGGTTTAAACTTTAGCCCTCCGATGCCTAAGTCAGTTCAGTATTTCGAGTGGACAGCAAGGGGACCTAAGTTAATTTGTTGCATACCTTGGCTCTCTGCGGCAGGGGTATTTATAGGTGAGGGATCTTCCTTCCCTTACTGTCGTGAGGGGACCGGGTGAGCAGGGGACGAACTTCCACCAACTCCTTGAGTAGATGTAACAGGACGAGCTAGGGATGGACTTCCACCAACTCCCTGACTGGATGTGATGGGACAAGCTGGGGATGGACTTCCACCAACTCGTTGATTGGATATGATGGGGCGAAAGGTGTGGCCTGTCCATCGGCGAGGAATGGCCGCAATCAGGGGCGTCGTACGCCTCCCCTTACTGCATTTATGAGGGGCAGGTATGGCGTCATGCTGCCTATCAGAGCATTTATGGGGTCCGTACCCTTGTCGATGGGTATTTGGCGGTGTTCCTGGTTGACGTCGAGACGGGGACCGACCTAAGGTCGTTTCTCGGGCCATGTCTTGTAGTCCGGGAAGTTAGTGCTGTAGCCCATTCACGAGCCGACCTTCTCCCAGAGGTCAGCCACGCAGTGTCTGACGGGCCTGCTCGGCACGGTCGGAGGTTACCTCAGGGAATCGCCCCTGAGGGGCGACCTCAAGCTCAGCTCGAGAAACACCCCTGTAACAGTAGCCCCCCAAGTCCCAACTCTCGACTCAATCGGTGGTTGGGATTTTTGGTCTTTTGCGGCTGACGAAATCGTAGGTAATGATGATGAGATCTTTGCGGATCTCTGCGCCCGGCATGGAAACCGTAGCGATGCCATTAATGCGATTCAACGGCATACGGCCTCCCCGGGCTTTGGCGAATCTGGGGACGCCACGTGGCCATGAAGTTGTCAGACGGAGCGACGGTTGGAGCTCCTCCTTTCCCCTACTTCACGTGGCATGGGGGTTGGTCCTCGAGACGTCACTTCGACTGGAGACGTATCAGGTAAAGCCACGTGGAGGGCACGGTAGTCGAGGAGGCGCGCCTTTTAATGTTGGCAGCCTTTAGCTGGCAGGTGGTGATCAAGAGGGGTCCACCTATAAATATGGGCTCCTTAGCTTGTCATTTTCACCGTCTGAAATTTTTGGTGCCAGGATTTTGCCGTATTTTCGAGCAAGCCCGGACTTAGTTTCTCCGTCTTCCTTTCCAATTTTCTCGTGCCTCGTTCTGGTACGATATCTTGCTTCCTCCCTTTACTTTTCTTTCGACCATATCCGATCTATCTAATTCACAAAACGACTAAGGGTCTGGGGACCTAGGCGAGGACCCAGGAACTTCGTTGATTGACAATGACCGTACCCCGGGGTCCGATTCGGGGGAAGAGTCGGAGCAGGGGGTAGGTGCTCCCGAAGTGGCCGATGAGCCTGCTCCCACTGGTGAAGCGGGCCCCCGGTCTTCCAAATAGCAGGGCGATACCGAGGACGAGGGTCCAGCTTGGTCTGAGTTCGAGTTGGACAGTGTCCCCTCCCTTATAAACGTGGACGGGCTCTGACAGTTGAGGAAATCTTTTGATATTCCTTCCTTGGTGGTACTAAGAGTGCCCTGTTGTGATGATGTCCCGAGCTCCCTTCGAAGTAGTGAGGTGGCTCTGGCCCCTATTTTTTTTAAGTCAGGACTCCATCTGCCCTTCCATCCTTTGGTGCAGGAAGTCTTGGGTTGCTTGAGCCTCGCTCCTAGGCAGCTGCAACTGAATGGCTGGAAGACTATCTTCGGCTGTTATGTTCTCTGGCATTGGGCCGGGAACAAGGAGCTCACTGCGAACGAACTGCTATTCCTGTTCAAGGCTAAGTCTAGTGGGGGTGGCTTTTTTTACTTGTCTCACTGGGCGGCTAGGGCGCCAACCTTATCATCCATCTCCCAAGCTCCAACAAGTTCTGGAATGACGATTGGTTTCTCGTTTCTGGAGATTGGGAGGCTACACCAGGTGAGTTGCGGCCTTTGGAGCGCAGGGTCCGCCCTTCCCTCGCTTTCCCAGGTGAGCGCAGGCTATTTTTTATTTTTGGTCATCTGATGGTTACATTTCTTGTTTCTCATAGCTAATGCATTTCGTCATGCAGTCAGTTCGGCAACTCCAGGCCATCATCTCTTCTGAGCAAGGACCAGATCAAGAGGGCGAGGCAGTACCCTCCGAAGTAGAGGCATTATAGGTTTATATTGTCCCCCAAGCATCTGCACCAGGCGGGCCTCATTCTCGAGGTCACGGACTTGAAAGGTAAAACCTTGGGCTTGTATGGTGTTCGAGATTCCTCCTGATGTTGAGACATTTACTGACATGGTTGCCTAGCTTTCAGAGATGTCTGCGCCCTCGAAGAGACCCCGCCTGACTCCCGGGGAGGCGGCGACCCTGGCCGTAAAGAAGAAGATGAGGGTTGTGGCGAAAGCCACGAGGGGAAGCTCTGAAGCCCCAATGTCTGCGGTCTGATCTCCTCTCTCCCCTCGCGGACATCCTCTGCACCTCCCAAGGTGGTGGATCTGCGAGGGGACGATCGGCCCGGGCAGGAAGGGGCGAATCCCCCCACGGTCAGCGGCTTGGCAGCTGGGGCAAGGGGGGCCACTTCCTCGAGCTAGGGTGTCCGCCGCCCAGCCGATCTTCCCCCCTTCTTGTTCAATTTTTGTAAGTGGGCATACAAGTCGGTGCCTGAAGCAGGGGTCATTGAGGCCCTGAAGTTACCGGAGGAAAAGGTCCTCAATCGCGTGGCGGTGCACGCTACTGAAGTTAGTATTGAGTTGTAGTCGGGTGTTGTTTTTTTTTTTTTTTTTTGTCTGACGTTCTTCTTTCATTGGTAGACTGCTCTTCTCACTCTCTCCCTCAAAGGGTTGGTTACCCGAGCTAAGGAGACAATAGCTAGGTTCCTCCTCTAAGCCGACCAATATGAAAATGAGCTGAAGGATTTGTCGGCTGAGCTCGAGAAGGCCTTGTCAGATCTAGAGGGGGCCCATGGCGCCCACTCTTAGTTGATGCGGGAGGCAAGTCCTCTCCACAAAGTGCTGGAGAGGGAGCGTCAATGGACCTCCGAACTTGAGGAGGTGGTTAAGGGCAAGGCAGCCGATGCCAACCTGATGTACGACGCCAGCTACAAGTGGTGTTGGACCAACGTACAGGACGACCCCGAGCTTGACCTATCCTTCCTCGACATCGTTGACGAGGCCGCGGATCAAAGAGTGACTACCTTTGCTCTAGCCAATGCCGACGTGCCCTAGGCTTAGGGCCTTTTTGTATTGTTATTTCTATTTTTGTATGTGCCCCTTAGAGGGCTTGTAAGAATGTTTTATATAACCTGCCCTTGGAAGGGCATTTCGTGATTTACTCACTCTTTGTACTTGCGTGATTCGTATTGTGGTAGCTTTTCATATTTCCAAAACCCACCCTTGGAAGGGCATTTTGGGTCGTGGCCTGCTCGGGCCTGTTGGGCGAGCTACGTAGGTTTAGTTGGTAATATAGTAGTCTCCCATTCCCCCAAACTTACCTTAGCTGGATTCGGGGTCGTGGTTTGTCCTCCCCCCCTCATAGGGTCGCACTCAAACCCGAGCAATAGATTGTCATGCATAAGTAGTCGTGGAGATGAGAGAACTTTTGCATTGAAGTAGTGTTCGGTCTTTTACACAGCAGGAAAGAAGCCGTAGGAAATCATCCTTATTGATAGTAGATCTTGAGGTGTTCGGCATTCCAAGCCCGAGCAGATGGACTGATGAAAGTAAAGTTTCAATTGTCCATTTCAATGCAGTAATCAATGGTTAAGATTGTCCAGTTGGTTTGATTATTGGGTTCTACAAAAAATGGTAAACACACCACATGCGGTCTGGACTAACTTACATGAGTGCCACGAGTAACTACCTCTAAAGTGTGGCAAACATACTCTTAGTGTTATAGTCAAACCCAAAAGTGGAAATTTCAAAGTCGAAAGATGCATTTCTTTTGATGTTATTTGATACTCCGGCAGAGTGTGATGGTTGATACGCGGCATTTATGGAACGCACACGTGGCAACCTCTGTTCCAGTTCAACTCCAGAAATTATGAAATCCGCTGTATATAGGTCACAACCAAAATTCAGATTTATCGAACGATCCTAACTGTTGATTAATGGGTATTTCTCTTCTATCCGGACTGTTAAATATTTACATTTGACGGTAGTTCAAAAGTTCATCAGTCACCCAATAGGAAGTCCAATCAGTATAATTCTCGATCTACAAACATTCTATGCCACGTTTGCATTTCATTAGTGCCTGCGTATCAACCGTTACCATGCCCGAGCATATTTGCTCTCTCCCTTGAGAGGCGCTGAGCATGACTGTATTTTGTCGTTTTCTTTTATTTTTATGTTGTTTTCTTCTCAAGACTATCTATATTTAGTGCTGAATTTCATGGCCCAGTGGGGCTCTCAATGGCGCGGGTCACATCCAAGATCCGATTCGCTCCAAACATGTATAATATTGCAGAGTTAGATCTTAAAATAAGTCTGATTAATTAAATGGATCGGATTCGAGTTCACAAAAATAAATTCGAATCATATTCGGGTTGGATTCGGATTTAGTGGTGAGATCCGATCGGATCCTCATTAACTCTATGTGCCTATTCAACTTGACCATTTAAATTGAAAATATTAAATGCATGAGTGAACTTCGTATCTTGAGAAGAGATTTTAATGTAGAAAGAGAGAGCTCTTCTCTCTCTCTCTCTCTCTCTCTCTAGAATTTCTGAGAATCTCTCTCAAAATAAAACCGACAAGTAATGAGAGTATTAGTTGTTACGTGGTTACATATTAGTGGGTGGTACCTAATCATGTGGGGCCCATATTGATGTATTTTGTATATATATACATCGTCCATATGTTTTTCCATCTCATTTTAGGATGTGATACCAAACCCTAAGAAAATCCAAATCTCAAGTGGACCATACCACTAGAAGCAATGATGAATGACCATTAAAGACTTTTTGTGAGCAGTAAAAGTTTTTTATCAAGCCGAGAATTATATTTTCCCTTCATCCAAATCTTCTTGACATTATCAAGAAGTTGGATTGCAAATAAACACTACTAAAACTGATGGGCTCTTTGGAATTTCTAATGGTGGGCACTCAATCACCACTATTTCTAGTGGTATAGTCCACCTAAGATTTGGATCTGTATAATTTTTAAAACCCCTTCCTAAAATGGGCTGGAGAAATGGATGGACGGCTTGGATACACAAAATCTCACCTATGTGGGCCACACGGTAGGGGTAACACCTACTAAGATGTTCACCTATTCTCTGATGCAACATACCTAGATTTCTTTAAGGAGAGAAAGAGGAAGTTCCGAATGTGAACTTAGGTGGGGCCCACCATGATGTTTGTGAGAAATCCACCCCAGCCATCCGTTTTGTGAGCTCATTTATCCAAGACTCAAGTGGGCCGAAAATGTGAGGATTGAACGTCCATAGTTGAAATATTTGTGGGGTCATAAAATTTTTGAATAAGGCTAATATTTGTGTTTTTGGTTCATCTAAGTAGGAATGACATTATGAACGGTGTGAACCCAGGGATGTTTCAACGGTATGAATTTTCATACCCACCTTTTCTTTTAGTGTGGCCCACTTGAGTCTTAGATTTGGCTCATTTTTTAACTCACATCTTAAAATGAGCTGACAAAACAGATGGACGGGGTAGATTTCTCACAAACATCGAGATGGGCCCCACCCAAGTTCCCAACGAAGGCACTTCCTCTCTCTCTCTCTCTCTCTCTCTCTCAAGGAAATCCGGGGAGAGGGAGCGTATTAGCTGTTACCGGGTAATACCTTAGTGGGTGTTATCCTAACCATATGGGACCCACGTTGATGTATTTTTTGTATATCCATGCCGTCCGTCTGTTTTCTTATCTCATTCTATATAATTTTTAGATTTGTGATGTGGTGGATTCGGACCTAGATCTGACCCGAGTCCAAATGTCTATATGGATTTTTGGATTGAAAATGGATATGGCTATTTATAAGTGGATACCACCTTTTGGATCCGAGTCAGATCCGAATCTGGCTATAGATATTCGGACTTGGAGCTGGATCCAACTAGATCTGATCCAGATCCGACCCATTGAGAGCACTATGGCCCAATTACCACAATCCATTAAGCTGTGGCAGCTCATCAAAGTACACGTTTCATTCACGTACGTCAATCCAGACGTCCAATCCCTGGGCCGCAATGTGGATGATCCTTAATCGGAATCACACTACAAATCAATTGATTTTCACCATTTGATTTTGCCTGTATAATTTCGTGGCGATAATTTATTTTAAGCTTCTCTCAACGACCACCAATTGGACAGTTGCGATGGCTTAATCTAAGCAGCTTTCAAGGCCATGTTGCATCGACAATCAACCCCAGGGTTTGGACGGTCGGGATTGGTGCAAGGTTACTTCCAAGTGTGTAAGTTAATAAAATGGTGGTCTGTCACATGCATGTTATTGAGACCATTGCCAAGTACTAATTTAATTAAGATACTTGGTTATTAAGGGCCTGTTTAGCTTGTTAGGTGGTGTGGAATTGCATTTGGTCCCATGCAGATTTCATCCCATGGTTGGAAACAGCTACAAGGATTATATTAATCCCGGTACCATATATATCATCTAGAGCCAATAATATATATTGCAAGATTTTTTGTGGATTTTGAAATCCACAACATCTGTGGGCCTCACATTGATGCGTATGTTTTATCCATGTCATTTATCCATTTGTGCCCTTTGCATGTGACATTCAAGTTGCATATATATCTAAGTGACTGGCATCATTTGTGAAATCTACTCAATTGATGGTAACTCCACGGTCCACCAAATGGAGGCTTCACTTAATATAATGTATTTCCCAGGTGAAGAATTTGATCCCAAACATGGATTGGATGGTCAAAATACCATGGTATTTCTGGATATGTAATCATTGTGCAATAATGATGTTAATTTCATCTAATCAATTTCATAGTACCATTTAATCATGTATCCAAACATGCCCAAGTAATTTTAACTTATTACTTTTTCAACTTAAGTTAGTTTGGTTATTAAATTTAAATAACTTATTATACAAAGTAAGTTATTTTGATTTTTTTCAATTAAACTTATAAAAAGTAACTTATACTAGGGTCATTGTGACCGGTGTGTGTGCGTTGGAGCTTGATGCATGGATGTGCCATGTTGGGAAATACATCCCATAATGTTTTTGAGAAATCTACCCCATCAACCATTTTATTCATATCATTATAGGGGGTGAACCTAAATATGAGGTAGATCTAACACTCTAAGTCACTATGTGAAATTATGTGAAAAACGACCATTAAATTCAATAGTATTTGTCATCGAATGAGGTTTTAGTTATTCAACTGCAAATACTGTCAAAATTATAAAATTGAGTATAAAAAATCTCTCCCACCCTCGCCCTCTATGCCTAGTTGATCGAAACCCTACCTGTGCCTCTCTCTCTCTCTCTCTCTCTCTCTCTCTCTCTCTCTCTTCCCCTCCCTCCGATCGGCGTTGTCGCACTCTCTCTCTCTCTCCACCTCTGGTTGGCGTTCTCTCTCTCTCTCTCTCTCTTTCTCTTTCTCTCTCTTCCGCACCGAATTTGCTTCAAATTAGTGGGCCATCCGTGGGTTTTGAAGAAAGAAGAATAAGGTGTGTGGTTTAATTTAGTTTTTTTTATTTTTTTTATTTTAAATGCCACCTACTATGTCATTTTTGTTGGGATAGGAGGGCCGACAGAGGAAGCAAAGCCGAACACAAACAGTAAATTGAATCAAACAAGCAACACAATGCAATCACAATTCATGCAATCACCCACACATAGACAATCCGAATTTAACGTGAAAAAACCCCTCACGGGTAAAAAACCACAGCACAAAGCCACACCAATGCATTATAATCTCAAAAGTTACAAGAGATGGAACCCAAGACCCAAGATCCAAAACCCAAGCCCACAAGAGAAATCCCAATCTTAGCCAAGAAGAAAACCCTCTTCTTCAAGCTCTTTCTCTCACCTAGAAGCTCCTTCAATCCCCTTTACAACCTTAGAAACCTTTAATCCCGTATTACACCTTAAATAGGCAACGAAAACGGATTTAGAAACCTCTTGCGCAAGAATCCGTGTTACACAAGGAGACTACTGACCTGTCGTCCGGTCTGCTGGATGGCCCAAAAACACTACAGTGAGTGGCCTGTTTTGATCCAACGTGACCGACCGGTCGGTGGTCTTGTGCAACACGACTTGAGGCGTCTGTTTTCCAACAATTTTTTATATGAGATGGGGCTCACTAGCACGTGGGGCTCATTGTAATGTTTATTAAATTTGTCCTTTATGCCAAAAATCTAAGGTGGGGTCCACCAGCATGTGGGGCACACTATAATGTTTATTAAATTTACCCCTTTTTTAAAAACATATGGTGTGAGGCTCACACATTGAGGGGGGGGAGGGGAGCTCACCAGCTCATGGACCCACGGTAATCTTTATTTGCTATCTTATTTGTTGTGGGGTTGGCTTGGGCCTCAGTGATGTTTCTTTATGCCATCCACATTGTTCGCTGGTGACACAACATACACGAAAATTTGTATCTGGCACAGGGTTATATCACATGCTGGTACTGCACATTTCATTAACACTAAAAAATTGTACATGTGGCATAACAATCTAAAATTCTGATTGGTTAAACGGTCTTTATAACTAATTTATGGACAATAATTTGTTAAAGTATGATTGTTGGACATTTTTCTATTTAACCATCCAATGTTTATCAATACCATAGTGAGATAATTAAATTAGTGTAACTTTGTGTAATTTTTACGTAACTCATAAATACCTACATATCATTGTGCTAAAATAACACATTGTGGATAGCAAGTTTGGATGCCAAATTTGTCCATTTTAGACGGTATTACTAGACCCTAAATCTATTAATTTTAGACAGCGTGATTGGACTTTAGATCTGTTCACTTTTTATTTATAAATCAACCATGAAACTACCCCATTTGATAGTATAAAAAGGGCCTGAGGCTAGTCAATTTTTTGGTGTATGCAAAAAGGCCCAAAGTAGACCTGATTGATGCACATTAATGGGCCCAATTATGTGAATATGTACATGCCAAAAAACTAACCAGTTTTAACCCATCTTTAGGAGAAAATTTTGTTAGAATTTAAGACGTAGATGGTTAATTAATACGTTAATAACTTTTTATAATCTAGTATTTTACTTCTCTTTATTTTGTGTATATTTTTTTATATACATTGTGGAGAACAAGTTTGATAAAAAAAAATCTAATTCATACTTATGCCTTTAGTAGCTTATCTTGATTTATACTTATTAAACTAAAGTGATTAAGTAACTTTATATAAAAAAGCTACTTATAATTGAGCATAAACCAAACTTACTTATCTCAAATACGTTACTTGTCTACTTCTGTAAGTTGAAAAAGTAACTTATTTGGTGGTATCCAAATGGGCCATAAGGGGTCGTTTGGATCTTAAGCTACTTAATTAAGTTATGCTACTTATGCCTTAAGTATCTTATCTTGATTTATACTTATTAAACTAAAGTGATTAACTTTAAATAAAAAGCTACTTATAATTGATCATAAACCAAATTGACTTATTTTAAATAAGTTACTTATCTACTACTGTAAGTAGAAAAAGTAACTTATTTGGTGGTATCCAAACGGGACCATAAGAGATCGTTTGGATCTTAAGCTACTTATGCCTTAAGTAGCTTATCTTAATTTATATACTTATTAAACTGAAGTGATTAAGTAACTTTAAATAAAAAGGTACTTATAATTGATCATAAATCAAACTTACTTATCTCAAATAAGCTACTTATCTACTATTGTAAGTAGGAAAATAACTTATTTTAATAGTATAGTGTTTGAGGTTTAGGGTTAAAGGATATAAGGTTATATTTTGGAGTTAAAGGATATATAGTTTAGGTATATTGTTTGAGGTTTAGGATTGAGTGTATATGCATAGATTCATAAATGATATAACTAATCAAACACCTAATTTATGCAACTTATCTAGACTATATGATCAGAATGGATCATATAAGCTCAAGTCTGCACTAATTAGTGAAAACATATCTTGTGTGTGAATGTGACTATCTAGTGCCTAGCATACATTCTTATCAAGCATTCATAATTAAGCAATTAAACATACAATACTAATATAACAATATGCTCAAATATATCACAAACACAAGCATGTATAGTGGTTCGATTACATGTCTACTCCACTCTCGATTCAAGTACTCACCCCTTAAGCACACTGAATTTCACTAGAGAGTTTAAATCAGGTTCCTTCCAAGCTATGTGTTTTAAATTAGTTCCACCATACCGATGTGTTTACGGGTTTCACCCAACCAATGTGTTTACAAGTTCTACCCAACCTTACGGTCCTATACAAGAACCTAACTTTAGGCTCAACACTTGAGCCAAGGTCTTATAACTGAATCTGAATTTAGGCTTACTCAAGCTAAGGTCTATGACCGAACTTAGCGTATACTCTCACCGGAAGCTCCCTACTTGGGGACTTGATTCGGCCCTACAACCGGGCCTAATTCCTACAACTAAACCTATCGAGTTTGGCAATCAAACTCTATACCCAATTCCCCATGGGAAGAGAGTGGTTGGACTCAACACAAATGACAACCTTACTTGTCGGATTTGGCCCCGTTGATGCGTTGCTTAGGTTGCTTGATCTCAGCTCTCCCTTACTTCAATCAGCTCCCCTTTACTCCTCTGATCACTGATGTTGGTGCGTCGTTAATGCTCCAGCTCAAAATCAGTTACCTTACAAGAGATGCTCCAACGGAGATACCCAAGGTGCCAGGAGGGGGTATGAATTCTCTACAACTAATACGATTTGGCTGCCTAGAGGAATTCCACCTAATTGGATCTCTAGAGAGGCTTAGA
This sequence comes from Liriodendron chinense, assembly GCA_003013855.2. Taxonomy (NCBI): domain Eukaryota; kingdom Viridiplantae; phylum Streptophyta; class Magnoliopsida; order Magnoliales; family Magnoliaceae; genus Liriodendron; species Liriodendron chinense. The sequence goes on from PVNU02001726.1 coordinate 829,378, forward strand.
AAAATGATCTACCTATGGTCAATGTGCCTAAAACATCTAGAGATCAAGAGGGAATAAATTCATCTTCTTCATGAGCTTTGAATGCTCCATGCTTCTGTTGAATCACAAGAAAGATGTCTTAAATGGGTCAGGATTAATGCCTATGAGTGTATGCAACAATGGTGGCTTCTAAATCTCTAAAATTCCTCTATTTTTCCTAAAAATGAACTCCCCCACTTTTTTAGATAAATCTCCAATTATGGTAAAAAAATAAAGCAGATTCGTGAATCTTTGATGGCATCGAAGTATCTTCAATGGGGTCGAAGACTCTCTAAAGAGTTTCTTCAGTTTGATGGACATTCAATTCGTCGAACACTCTTTGATAGCATCGAACACTCTTCGATGACATCGAACAAGCCACTTTGATGGAATCAAGAGGTTGTTTGATGGCCTCGAAGAACTGTCTAGAGAGTTCACATTATTGTTAGACATATGTTCGATGGAATCGAACTAGTCTTCGATGGCATTGAAGACCCATCAAAATACATTTCAATAGCATTGAAGTGCAATCGAAAATTGTTGTTTTGGCTAGATTGTTTACAGCAGTTAACACGTCTTTAATTAGCCTAATTTATCATGTTTTTCTATATGATCTAAGGCTAATGATGATGACTAAGGATTTTTCTATTTGGTCCAAGTCATCTAAAGGTTTTGGTTGTTTTGGTTCTAAGGGTTAGGGTCACCAAGGCATCTCTTTTACATGTTCTTCTTCCTTGATGATGTTTGTCCACTTGAATCTTCGGTTTTCAACTTGTCAAGGCTTAAACGACATTAATTACAACACATGGACGCACATGATTGACAAATAAGGTGCACTAGTATGCCACAGAGAAGTACACTAACAACAAATATTTTCAGTAAAGCACTAAGCATAGATAAGTTTAATTTCTTAAAAAAAAAAGTTTCAAAATAATAAATGTAAATAGAACTTGACAATGAGAGGGAGTGTTAAGAATCATTAACAAATCTTAATTTAATTAGGATACTTAAGGATTGTTTGTTAATACTGGAAAAAAATTACTTAATGCGAAATATAGAAAGTACTTCGCATTAAGTGTTGTTTGTTATCATTGAATTGGGAAAGCACTCCATGATTTTCCTTGGAGATTTTCTGCGATTGAGGTCTGGCTTAATGATGAATCCAGAATGTGCTCTGCCAATTCTTCTAAAAGGAAAAAAATACTATTAAAATTGGCCCTATGTAGATTGCATGGAGATTTTCTCTCTCCGAATAAATTATGTAATACACAACGCAACTTTTAATGTGTGGAGTTTATTTGGCCCCACCATGATTTATGTGTTAGATCCACACCGTCCATCAACTTTTCCAGATCTTTCTAGAGCATGATCCCAAAAGAATGAGGCACATCCAAAGCTCAAGTGGACCACACCACATAAAGCAATGAGAATTGAGTGACTACCGTTGAAACCTTCTAAGGGTTTATTGTGAGGTTTATTTCTCATCTAACCTCTTCATAAGGTCACAGAGACCTGGATGAAGGGAAAACACAAATATCATCTTGATGAGAGCCTTCTGTGGCCCCAAGAAGTTTTCAACGTTAGGCGTTTAATTCCCACCGCTTCCTATACTATGACCCACTTATGCCTTAGATCTGCCTTATTTTTTCATCTTACGCCCTAAAATGGTATGGAAGAATAGATGGATAGTATAGATAAAACATATACATCAAGATGACCCCACAAAGCCCGGACAAGACTGTCCAACTGGGTCCTGGTGGGGTAGTACCCAATCCTTGCAGGGATTTGGAAGAGAGCAAATTAGGTGAGGACCCGACCTCACCCAAGACGGTGCAACCCTTACCGTGGGGCCCACCTTGATGTATGTATTATGTATCCATACCTTTGATCCGTTTTCCATATCATTTTAGTGCATTATTCCAAACTTGAAGCAGATCCAATTATCAGGTGGACCATACCATAAGAAAAAGTAGTGATTGACTGCCCTACCATTAAAAACTTCTTAGGGTACATCTTAATGTCTATGTAGTGTTTATTTACCATCCAATCTTTTAATGAGGTCACATAAGCCTAGATGAAGGGAAAAATACCGGCTTGATCCAAAACTTGTGTCGCACATTAATGGTCAATCAACATTGTTTCCTATGGTATGGTCCACCTGATAATTAATTGGATATGTTTCATTTTTCAGATAATGTCATAAAATGATATGAGAAAATGGATGGACCGCGTGGATACATAATAATACATACATCAAGTGGGCCCATGGTAACCCCACGGTAAGGGCCACACCGTATTGGGTGAGGCCGAGGTCTCACCTAATCCACTCTCTATTTGGAAACGGATGCCGCCACCATTTATTGACATTACAAAGTTATATGAGGCCCACCATGATGTATGTGCTATATCCACACTGTCCACCCATTTTACAAGATAATTTTAGGGCATGGGCCCAAAAATGATGCGGATATAAAGCTTAAGTGGACCACAACACAGAAAGCAGGGAGGATTGAATGTCTACCATTGAAAACTTCTTGGGGGCATAGAAGTTTTTAATCAATATGATATTTGTTTTTTTTTTTCTTCATCCAGGTCTGTGTGACCTTATGAACACGTTGGATGACAAATGAACATCATGGTGAGCCCCAGGAAGGTTTCAATGGTAGGAATCATTGTCCCCATTGCGTTTTATTTTATAGTCCACTTATGCTTCGGATCTGCCTCATTTTTGAGCTCATGACTTAAAATGATGTCTCCAAATGGATGTACCATGTGATATAACAAATACATCATGATGATGTACCATGTGATATAACAAATACATCATGATGGAGCCCGCAGAAGTTGGTGACTTCAATGTACTTATGCAGCACACCACGCAATCTGCTCCTGAATCTGGCATGGGTTCGATGGATTCTGATACAGACATTGATTCCTTGTACATAGCGTGGGGCCTCACCATGTTGTATGTTTTTATCTATGCTATGCATCTATTTTTGATATCATTTTATCGAATGAGCACATAAATGAGATAGATCCAAATCTCAAGTGGACCACACCACATGAAAAGAGTGGTGATTGAACGGCCACTGTTAAAAACTTTCTAGGACCCACTGTAATGCTTATTTACCATCTAACTTGTCGATAGGTCACAAAGTGATGTAGGGGAAGAATCCCATGATCGAGGGCGTGGATCACGCACCTTCCTACGGGAGATGGACAGGAAGAAAAATAAGAGAAAACTAAGGAATTTCATATTTTGGAGTTTCAACGCAAACAGGAAATTATTATTCCCATTTTTGGACTTCAGCCCAACTCGTGGGGCCCATCTTGATCATTTATGATGATCCATTCTGTCCATTTTGTAGAACTACTCGACGCCGAGAAAACCCAACAAGTTTCACGTCGATCCGAGTTACGGATTGATCGTGGCGTTCAAAATGGGACGAACTGTCCAGAAAGTTCTGAATTCCGCCCACTGAAACTGGAGATGGTCCAGGTGGCCCATTACTACTGGTATGGAGAATCTGAGCCGACCATCTTGAAGAGTATATCGATGTCAGTAAAAGCACAAAGTTTTGTGGCAATCAGACATGTGGATTGCTCGTATCAGTAGAAGGAAGACGGCGCCCGACGGGCGTTATACAGTTTGCGCAGATTTTTCTATTTCTTTTCTAATTGTATTAGGATTCTTTTCTTCCTTTGCAAGTTAGTGTTAATTACGAATTTAGGGTTTAGTTTATTATTTAAAGTAAAGTAATTATGTTTTTTAAGGATTCATTCAATCTTCAATAAAGCAATTATTTGGAATTAAATTCCTCTTTTATCTTTTATTTCTTCTCGTGGATTCGAGAAACTATCGGTTAGGGAGACGGTGATCGACCTACCACGTTCTCCCTGCGCCATTGGTATCAGAGACAGGTTTCTTCCTCGGGACGATGACCTCTAATAAAGGGTTGGATCTCCATCCCAAGGATGGTGCTCCAAGGGATTATGTCACGGCGGCAGCTTTCGATGAAGCACAACGGGAAAATCGGTTGATCCTGCAAGGTATACAGGCAACCCTCAACCGTATTGTAGTGGCATTAAATCTGCCCCAAGCCCAAGGCAACAGTCAACAACCACATGTGCTTACTGTACGGAATAACCACATGTTCCGTAGAGCACCCCAGGTGGCCTATTGCAGGGCTACCCCAGACGATTCAAAACTCAACGATAAAGAGGTCGAAGACATCATCGTACGACGGCCTGCGTGTGAGAACGATCGTGGGGATTATGTTGAAAGAGATTTTCGAGGTAATGCAACTTCGAATCAGGTCGTTGAAGTACAACCCATCACCATCTCAAAGGATGTTCAAAATTCTGAGGGGGTAGAGGAAATCAATACTTCAGTCTTAAAGGATAGGGAAGGAGAGTCTAAAATTATTTTAGATATTATGCAGTTAGTTTTAACGGAATCCATGAGCATCCTAGAAAGTGTCACGCCAGCAATGCAGGCAATCGAGGCGATCGTAGTTGCTGAATTTCCCGATGGATTGTTCATTGTGAAGGAAATTGTCCTTTCCCAGAAAAGGCCAACTTTTGATGTGTCAGAGAAGATTGCAATTATTCATGTTTGCGTGGAGAAGAAGTCGGAGAAATTTGTTGTTGCATTCCAGGATAAGGACAGCAAGCATCGACTTCCGAAGTTAAAAGCAAATCATGGCCCTAACCTAAAGCGAAACTCGAGGACGAGTTTTTTTTAAGTAGGGAAGAATGATATAGGGGAAGAACCCCATGATCGAGGGCGTGGATCACGCACCTTCCTATGGGAGATGGACAAGAAGAAAAAACAAGAGAAAACTAAGGAATTTCATATTTTGGAGTTTCAACCCAAACAGGAAATTATTATTCTCGTTTTTTGACTTCAGGCCAACTCGTGGGGCCCATCTTGATCATTTATGATGATCCATTCCGTCCATTTTGTAGAGCTGCTCGACGCCAAGAAAACCCAACAAGTTTCACGTCGATCCGAGTTATGGATTGATCGTGGCGTCCAAAATGGTACGAACTGTCCAGAAAGTTCCGAATTCCACCCACTGAAACTGGAGATGGTCCAGGTGGCCCATTACTACTGGTATGGAGAATCTGAGCCAACCATCTTGAAGAGTACGTCGATGTCAGTAAAAGCATAAAGTTTTGTGGCAATCAAACATGTGGATTGCTAGTATCAGTAGAAGGAAGACGGCGCCCGACGGGCGTTATACAGTTTGCGCAGATTTTTCTATTTCTTTTCTAATTGTATTAGGATTCTTTTCTTCCTTTGCAAGTTAGTGTTAATTACGAATTTAAGGTTTAGTTTATTATTTAAAGTAAGGTAATTATGTTTTTTAAGGATTCATTCAATTTTCTATAAAGCAATTATTTGGAATTAAATTCCTCTTTTATCTTTTATTTCTTCTCATGGATTTGAGAAACTATTGGTTAGAGAGACGATGGTCGACCTACCACGTCCTCCCTACGTCACAAAGGGAGGAAGGAAAAACAAAAAAAATTAGCTTCATCTAAAACTTATTTGGTCCCCAAGAAGCTTTTGATGATGGGTGTTCAATCACCACTCTTTTCCTATGGTGTGGTCCACATGAGATTTGGATCTTTCTCAATTTTGGGATCATTTTCTAAAATGATATGAAAACATGGATGGACAACGTGGATAAAACACATACATCATGGTGCGAGCCACACAAAACTGCTAGGCTACTGACATTGTGAGCAGGCAATCTATGCCCTTGGATCCACCAAGGTGGGTGGGCCCCTAACTATGATGCCTACCATGATGTATGTGACTATATCCATGCCGTACATTCGTATTGAAAGCTCATTTTAGGAGATGATCCAAAAAATGAAGTAGATCTAAATCTCCGATGGACCATAGTACAGGAAACAGTGGTAATTGACCGTTAAAAATTTCTTATGGGCCATAAAAGATTTATATAAAGATGATATTTGTGTGGTCTCTTCATCTAGGTCTTTATGACCTTATCAACAAGTGGGATGGCAAATAAACATTCTGATGGAATCCATTAAGTTTTTAATGGTAGGGATTCAATCACGACTATTTCCTGTGAAGACAAAAGCAAATGTGTCAAATTAACAGATTTAAGACATTTCAGACGTTTGCTAGTAAATAGGTTGTTTTAGATTTGGTACATAATTTTTAGACTTCAACACTTCTTTCATATAGTTACCAAACAAGTTATCAATCTTCAGGTTCAAACTTTAGATTTAGATTTCAGATTCAGGTTTTAGAGTTTAGGTTTAACAAATTGGCTCTTAGTTATTAATAGGGCTGTAAATGGTCGGGTTCGGGGTGGGTTTAGCCAAAACCAGACCTGCCCATTTACTAAATGGGTATGGGTCCAAATTTTAGACCCAGATCCTTTTACTAAATGGGCGGGTCTGGGTCGGGCCTGAGTCAACCCATCAGACCCATTTATAAATGGGTCCGGGTCTGGAAGAGGGAGATCCACCCAGACCCATTTATAAATGGGTCGGATCTAATGGGTTTGGGTCTGGATTAAGTATGAAAGCATTTTACAAGGCTTAAAATCGGATCTGGACGGGTCCCTTGAAACATAGACCAAACCCGCTCACTTACTAAATGGGTTTGGGTCGGGTCGGGTCGGGCCTAATATAAAGGAAACCAGACCCAGACCCGTTTAACAACTGGGTCTATTCTTGGACCCAGACCCGTACAATTTAACGAATGGGTCGAGTTTGGGTCGGGTCTAAATGGGTTGGGTCCGGGTACCCCGTCGGGTCCGCTGACCCATTTACAGCCTTAGTTATTAAGTAAGCTTTAAGTAAGTCCCGGGCTGAGCTTTCAAGACTGATAAGAGGTGCGCTCGAGCTTGATAAGGCAAGGGTTGGTAGTGTCAAGAAGCGTCGCATCCCTGTTTTGTGTTGTTTTTTTTTTTTTTTTTTCTTCTTTTTCCTAAGCGCCAGGGGTTGGTTTGTACAGGTGCATATGATAGGCGGGGCCTGACCTTTTTGTGGGGCCTGCACGAATGGTTGTATTTGTTGGTCCCTAGTTTTTATAGAATTTTTTCTTTAAAGTTGGGCCAAAAAAAAAAAAAAGAAGAAGAAGCTTTAGTTAAGTCAAATTAGAAAATAGTTACTAAAAAATTCTTAGAGTCATGGTGTTAGTAGGATTAAGAAATAATGAGTTTTTTTTCTATATAAGAGCTAGCTGATATGTACATAATATATATGTAATAAAAAAAATTAAAAATAAAATTATGTCCTCTCTCTTACTCTTTTAATAAAATATTTTTTATCTTTTAATCTTTCTTTGACTTTCTCTCCTCTCTACACTCTTATTTATCTTCTTTCTTTTTTCCTTCTTCCTTCTTCTTCATGGATGCTAAGACGATCATCTCTGCAGCTTTACTTTCGTGATTTTCTATATATATGAGTCTAATCTAAACCACCCAAATCATTAGGTCCATTATGATTTAAAGACTATCTAAATATATATTTAAAAAAGAATATGATCACACCACTTATAATTTTATTGGTAGATTGAAAATCTAAACTTACCAAGGAGAGGGCAGAGAACTTATCCTTGCATATGCTCCATAAGAAAACAAAGACGGTCCGACCATGACGTTGAATCGTCCTAATCATCTGATGGGTAGGTATCAAATTTAAGGTAAATTTTAAATTAAATATCTAGTTTCATGCCTTTTCTTAATGTTTTAATTTCTATTCATGCGACTTTCGAAGAAAAATCTCAAAATATGATATGCTTCTACAGCATTCCAGATAACATGAAGCAATAGCTCAAAGAGAACTGATCACATAAAGGTCACGGCACCACGACTTGTGGTACCTTACCATCATTCTCACCAACATTCCAATTGTACAGAAAATCAGCACCATAAAAGGAATAGGCCCCACCATGATGATCACCATTCTCTAAAATCACGCTGATTCGCTCACTGGTTGGACCATGCCTGTACGTTGAGTCAGACCGTTGGTTGTCCATTGATGCCAATAGTGCGGACCTCCTGATTAGAGAATCCACCAAAATTTTCTAACAGATGATCTTCATGGTGGGACCTACCGTTTTCATGGCCTGATGTCCTTCTCAAGTGAGATGTTGGCGGAAAAGATGCCACCGTGCCACAAGCTGCAGACATCCCATCCACCCAAAACCTTTCAGATTGGAAAACCCTAGCCGTCGTATCTTCGGCCTTTTTTCAGTTGAATGTGGACAGCTACCGTATTTCCATTCTTGACTGTCTGTATGTTCCAATTGAATCTGGACCGTTGTTGTATCTTCCTACTCATTCGTCTGTTTCCTGGCTACCAATTAAAGGGTAGTCATTCTCAATGTCGATTAATTTGGAGCATGTGCCTTCCACAATCTGACCCATCGTATTAACGGTTTGAATCACTATAAAGTGGGTCCCACTTAATAAAAACGAGAAACGACCAGATTGTACGCAATGTAGAGAGGGTATAATGCGTCAAGAGAAAAAAGGTAGGAAGGAGAGGTATTCTCCGTACGACTGATATTGGAGTTTTGTGCCATTTGAGACACTGGGAAGGAACCAAGCATGAGTTCGAGTCTTCCTTTGGACTCCTCTTTCCCTGTATGCAGACATGAGTTTGGATGGACACTGACTGAAGTTTAAGCGAGTACAACTTTGTTATACTCGCCTCTCTGACGTGGCACATGTATACTAGATCCAAGCTGCACATTACATGGGCCCCACTGCACATTACATCACATAGCCTTTGGACCTGGATCATCAGTCAATGATTCAAACCGTTTATACAACGGGTCTCACCTTGGATGGGTTATATCCAAAATTTAAAATATATTAATTGGAACATTTTGACCTTTAATTATTTGACTCTTTTCCTTCGAATATAGACGGCTTGTTTAACCTTTGATTAATCAAAGGTCCCATATCCACTATCCAAGGTGAGGCCCATGATAAACAGTTCAGGTAACTTAAAATGATCTTGATCCAATGGCTAAAAGTCCCAACTTACACTGTTGCAGACTTGCAGTACGTTGGGTTGTAGTCTAGTGAACTTCAATGGTCAAGAGGGTCCATGCTAATGCTACTTTCAATCTATTGATATATGAGAGTTCATGAACAGTTTACATCAAGAGGAACTACAGGATCTGCTATTTAAGTGGGTCCCATGAAGAGTATGTCGACACCATTGTTCTTTTGAAGCCCCTCCAGACCATGTCCAAACAATCTCCTTGTAATATTTCAATTTATAACTTGCAAACATATAGATAGGCGGAGCAATATAACAACAGCCAATATTCAATTGTAACAAAGTACAAAAATTAGTGGATAAGATCTTTTGACTTGGTGATTTTTGGGACACGGTCCATAATGGTAGGATCCCACCCAACAACAGTCTGGGCAATGAAAGCATAGCCCCAACTATACATAACATGAGTAATACTTGTACACAATTTTACTTATGTAATACTTCGTGCATTTTAGAGTGAATTTTTTTTTTATGTGGGACCTATCATTAGATAGACAATCGAGACCATCTATCCTAATTTTAGGAAGATCTGGCCATTGATTAACGGCCCATAAAACTTATATACACACCTTAACTCTCTATGGATAGTTTGCACCTTTTCTGTTGAAAATCTTTTTTTCTCTTCCTTTTTTTTTCCCTCACTTCTCACGTCTGTACACGTGCCTTAACCTATAGTTGCTATAATTTGTCAAATGTAAATAACTATCAGTGGTAAAATAATAAATAATAATTAAAAATAAATAGCCGAGCTTGCTTGTGAGTTGGTAGAGTCCATGGGGGCGGCTTGCAGGTGTGAAATGTCTAAAAATAGGCAAATTTGATACGTCCCAGCTACATAGAGAAAATAAAAACTGACAAAAAGGCGCGTTTTTTCTTGTCATCAAGCTACACTGCTAAAGGGCAGCTGTTGAATGCTCGGCAGATTACACGGCTTGATACGCAGCACTCCGAAGCTGTGCACGTGGCATGCATGAACCAAAATTAAACCCAGAAAATTTTAGATTTCCAAAATCATATCTGTTGAACAGTAATAAACTGTGTTTAGTGAGATTTTCTCGTTGAAACAGGACCACTGGATATTTTCATTTCTTGACTGTCGAATAAATGTCCACCAATCTGACGGTTAGATGATCAAATAAGCTTAGGATTTGGTCAACAGAGTATCTCAACTGGGACCCGTAGTTTGGACAGTTTAATTTGAATTACCCCACTAATGCAATTTCTAAGTAATTTTGAAGTGCTGCGCATCATCCATCGCGCTCTGGCAGAGTATCAAAGCTTTTCTCACTGGAGAAACGGGAGCGGATTAGGTGTGGCCCGAGCCACACCCAAGACGGTGCGGCCCTTATGTGGAGCCCACCTTGATGTATGTATTTTATATCCACACAGTCCGTCCATTTTTATAGATTATTTTAACTCATAATCAAAAAAATTAAGTAGATCCAAATCTCACGTGGACCATACCATAATAAAAAGTGTTGATTAACCATAAATGGGCCACAAAAGTTTTGGATTCAAGGTGATATTTATTTTATTTTCTTCATCCAGGTTTATGTTACCTTATCAATAGGTTGGATGGAAAATAAATATTATGAAAACATTATAGTGGGCCCTATGAATTTTTTAATGGCAGGGCATTCAATCATCACTGTTTCCTAAGGTATGGTCCACCTGAGATTTTGATTTTTCTTCGTTTTTATAATAATGTATTAAAATGATCCATAAAAACGGATGGACGGCGTGGATATAGAATAAATAAATTAATATGGGCGTCACTGTAAGGGAAGCTCCGTCTTGGGTGAGGCCGGGGCCGCACCTAATCCGCTCCCCTGGAGAAACGGCCCCCCATCTTAGCACCCGAAAAAATCGTATTAAGAGGGAAAAAGCCCCGTCACACCGATAAAAGCAAAATCGTTGATACTCCGGAGAGCGTGCGATGGTTATGCACCTGCACTCATATATTCTTTATGTGGTCAAGCATAAAAAGAAAAGGACCTTACAACTCCAAAATGTGAGATTACTTCGGATGTATTACATAATCCAATATGCTATCAGGGTGATTTTTTTTTTTTACTTCTATCCCAGCTGTAAGAGGCCTAGGCATTTCAACAGCAGGTCTCAGGTTCGAGTGTTAAGAGACACACCAACCCCACTGGTGGGTGGTGCATTGTGTGAGGGATTTTTACTGCATTAGCCCCAAGGTGTGGCTATTTTTACTAAAAGTCCAATTTCTCGTGGCCTCTTTTCATTTTGGCCTTTTGACGAGAAATTGAAAATAGTTCAGTCGAGATTGCCCCTTTGACCGACTACTCTGCGTACGGAAGCCTTGCAGATGAAGGCTTTAAGGGCCAAATGAAATGGGAATCTAGAGCCCACGAAATCAGTGATTGTGGACATCGGTTGGACAATCTGATCCATACACATTAAAGGAAGCATTTCTAAACCCACAGGATGTATTTGATTTCATATCCAATAGAGGCCTTGTGGGCCCTAACAGAAATAATGGTGGCTTTTCAAATGCAATTATTTCTATGGTGTGGCAAACCTGGGATCTGGGTCTGGTCCAAAATGGGGCCCATGGCCTAGAGTGATTAGCAAAAAGGATTAACGATATAGATTAAATACATACATCATAGTGGGTCCCACGAGTGGGGCCCTGTTCATGCCTAAAAAGGGGCTTCCGCATTCACGGACGCTGGGTAGTCCAGCAACCTTCCTCTCTCTCTCTCTCTCTCTCTCTCTCTCTCTCTCTCTCTCTCTTTTACAAATTCTTTTTGTTTTCTTTTTCATACAAGTGGGGTCATGTGTGGACGATCCACTCCATCCATCAAGTTGGCCAACCTATGGCGGGCCCAATGAGTCCTATTTTGGACAGGTTTCCTACCATACAAACATCGCAATGGGCCTCAAAATTTTCAACAGTGGGAATAGTTTCCTTTGGTATGGTCCACTTGAGATCTGGATCTTCTTCATTTTCTAACCCTTTGGCCTAAACTAAAATGGAGAAACAGATGGATGCCATGGATTGAACACAAACATCATGGTGGGATCTACCCACATTGGATCTATCTCATTTTTGGACTCGTGTCCAACATGAACTGGTAAAACAGATTAGTGGTATCGATATACTACACAAATCTAAGTGGATTCAATAGTGCTCAGTGGGATTCAATAATGCTCAGGAGGATTCCAGAATGCTCAGTGGGATTCCAAAGTGCTCGGGAGGATTCCAGAGTGTTCAAGGGGATTCCATAGTGCTCAGTGGGATTCCATAGTGCTCAGTGGGACTCCAGAGTTCTCAGGAGGATTCCATAGTATGCAAGGGGATTCCAGAGTGCTCCGGAGGATTTCATGTGCTCAGGGGGATTCTATAGTGCTTAGGGGGATTCCATAGTGCTCAGTGGGATTCCATAGTGCTTAGGAGGATTCAATAGTGCTCAGGAGGATTCCAGAGTGGTCATTGGGATTCCAGAATAGTTAGGGGGATTCCATAGTGCTCAGCCAGATACTAGAGTTCTTAGGAGGATTTCATAGTACTCAGGGGGATTCCATATTGCTCTGTGGGATTCCAGAGTGCTCGGGAGGATTCCATGTGCTCAGGGAGATTCCATAATGCTCAGGGGAGTTCCATAGTGCTTAGTAGGATTTCAGAGTGCTCAGGGGGATTCCATAGTGATCAGTGGGATTCCATAGTGCTCAGGAGGATTCAATAGTGCTCAGGAGGATTCTAGAGTGGTCAGTGAAATTTTAAAGTGGTCAGGAGGATTCCATAGTGCTCAGTGGGATTCCAAAGTTCTCAGGAGGATTCCATAGTACTCAGGGGGATTCCATATTACTCAGTGGGATTCGAGAGTGCTCGGAAGGATTTCATGTGCTTAGGGGGATTCCATAGTACTCAGGGGGATTCTAGAGTGCTCAGTGAGATTCTAGATTGCTCAGTAGGATTCCAGAAAAAGAATATAGCAAGGAGGAAGTAGAGAAACTTATGTGTTGCTTTGTTGGCATGATGCTGATGCTGATGATGCCAGGCCTCTTGCTTCTTGGCAATTTGCCGGACTTCTCTTAAGGAGAACGTCCACCTTGGCGTAATCTTCTCTCTCATGCCAGATCTCCTTGAGAATCGAGGCCATGTCCTTCATCGTTGGCCTTTCATCAGGGTGGGGTTGACACAAAAGAAAGCTACACCCAATGCCTGAAGCATGTCATCCACTTCCGAATCGGGGCGGCCATGTAAACTCAGATCAAGGACCTCCATACATCATTTCCTATACCTCACACAGTCCACGATATATAGCCCATCAGGGATTGTTTGATTCCTTGTTAAAACTTCCAAGACAACAACACCATAGCTGTAGATTCAACCTGTTCATAGGTTCACACAGACATGAAAGAAGGGAAAACACAAATATCAGATTGATCGAAAACTTCTGTTACCCCAAGAAGTTTTTAATGGTAGGACATCAATCCCCACTGTTTTCTTTGGTGAGGTCCACTTGAGCTTTGGATCTACTTCATTCTTTGGCTTATCCCCTAGAATGGTCTCTCCAAATGAATGGACGGCATGGATGTAACATATGCATCATGGTGGGGCCCAAGGTGGAGCCCACAATGGAGCCCCAATGTAACGCCCGCGAGAGCTACCACCTCTTCAAAAGCCTTCCTTTACATGGCTTCCGTACGCAGAGCAGTGGTCAAAAGGGCATTTTTTACCATCACATTTTCAATTTCTTGTCAAAAGGCCAAAATGGAAAGAGGCCACGAGAAATTGGACTTTAGTAAAAATAGCCACACCTCAGGGCTAATGCGGTAAAAATCCCATTGTGTGACTAACCATGTGGGTGTGTTGCACAACTAAAAGGGTGGGTGCATTTCATGGCTAACAAAAAAGAAGTTGATTTTTTTACTTCTAAGGGACGGTCCAAAATAAAATAAAAGTTCAACCTTTTTTAGTTCAACGTATAAAGATCGTTTTACCATATGTTACAATCGTCCTATCAATTCAATTTTTTGGCTGTAACATACCTTAATAATTGAATTGTAAATTATACACCCAGGTCCATAGCTCAAGTGGTAGACTGAGTGAAGATAGCTTGGTTTCAACATTGAGGTCATGGTATGTATTGATTCCAATAGTTGGGATGGCTAACATTGTTATGTGACTAACAGGGGTGGGTGGGTGTACTAACAATGGGGTGTGTGAACTAACCCATGAAAAAGAAAATTGAATTGTGAATTATATGGACACCGCAAGAATAATTCTTTTTGTTGGGTCGGGCTCCATAGATAATGGTGGACAAATTCTTTTTGTTTCTTGAACACACATTCACACCCACACATAGAGCTGTGCACGAGCCGAGCTAAACTGAGTTTTGCACAGTTCGACTTGGTTTGGTTAGTGGGCGACCTGGGCTCGGGTTCAGCTCGGCTTGGTCCTCAAGTTCAACTGGCAGGCTTGGCTTGTTTTGGTCGAGCTTTTGAGCCGAATTTGAGTCTATTTGAGCTTATTTGAGCTTCAAGCTTTCGAGCCACCATCGAGCTCAGGATTTGAGTCAAATCGAGCTTGGGCTTTCGAGGTTGGGGCAATCGGCTAGAGGAAGGTCAACTGTCAGACAGGGGCGGTCGTCGGCTGGAGGGAGGTCGACTGTCAAACAGGGGTGGTCGTCGGCCGGAGGGAGGTCGGCTATCGACTGTTAGACAAGGTTTGGGATTGTCGGAATGGTCTGGCGTTAGCTGGCCGAGCGACGAGTGGAGAGAGAGAGAGAGAGAGAGAGAGAGAGAGAGAGAGAGAAATGAAGTGAGAGAGATCAAAAGGTCGTGGTCCATGTAGAAGCCGAACGGCCAGAAAGCGGTCAGGCAGCTGCGGGTGAGGGCATCTTTTAGGGTTTTATTTTTTTATTTAAATTTTTTTATATATTATATAATATATAATATATTTTAAATACCGAGCCTATACACAAGTCGAGCCAAATTGAGCTTAAGCCAGGCTCGAGCTTGGTTTGAATTTTCAACGAGTCCATAAAATAGACTCAGCTTGGCTTGTTCAACCCTATAAACCGAGCCGAGCTTTTTTCAAGCCGAGTCGAACGAGCTAGCTCGGTTCGTGTACACCTCTACTCACACATGCCACAATGGGTACTTCGACCCAAGACCTTTGGGTTGAAACTCCTGTGACTTTGTCATTGAGCCATGACAAACTCTATTTTAACATTGAGATCATGAGATCGAGTGCCCATATGAGGGTGTGGGTGTGTGTGTGTTTTAAGAGAATAATTCTTTTTCTTCATGCATATGAACAATAATACTCTTATAGTGCACCGAATAATCCCCGGCAAATAACCGGAAGTAGATTGCTTGTAGCACTAGCACATGGATACTCGAGGGACAACATGGCCCGAGCTCTATGAGGTCCATTATGAAGTATGTGCTTTATCCACTTTGGACCCTTCTTTTCCAAGTTCATTTTAGGGCATGAACCAAAAAATGATACAGATCCAAAGCTCAAGTAAACCACACAAAAAGAAAACAATAAGAATTAAACAATTACCATTGAAAACTTGTTAGTGGACATGAAAGTTTTGGATCAAAGCTTATATCTGTGTTTTTCCTTCTTCCAGGTCTGTGCAACCTTATGAGTCCGGCTCCATGGCTCAGAGGTGGACAGACTTTGTTTCTACATAGAAATCTTGCAATCATGAGTGCCCATGTGGTGGGGGCCAGTGTGGAGTGTGGGGTGTGGGGGTGTGTTAAAAAAGTGTTTAAGAAAAAAGGTTGGTGTGTCACTATGAACTGGTTGGATGACAAATAAAACACCACAGCAGGCTTTACGAAGTAAGCAACATCTTTTTTTAGGAAAAATAAATTTTATCGAAACAAGATAGAGAGTACAAACTGATTATGCCAAGTCCACAAAAAGATCCGACCACACCTAACATATAATCCAATGTTGTACAAAGAAACACATGAAACGCTCCCTCTGTTTTTATGTTATGGTCCACCTGATCTTTGGATCAACATCATTTTTGGGCTCACATGCTCTGAAATGAGCTGGCAAAACGATGGATGGCATAGATAAAACACATATATCATGGTGGGCCCCTCAGATCTTGGGCCACGTTGTGCCACAGGGATATCCCTGTGGGTGGGTTATTTGATACGCTAGCAGGGTATCACGAGCCATATATACACATTCACTTGGTCTACGACACAACTATCAAAGATAAACCATTCACTTGGTCTACGACACAACTATCAAAGATAAACCGCATAAACTGTGCAATCTTAGATAGATGGACCACTTGCCCAAAATCAGACCAATTGTATAATCTTCATTTCTGATTAAAGGACCTTTGTTTTATAAATTTAAACCGTTGAGTGTTTTTCTCTTAACCATCCATTAAGTGTTCACCAAGCCGTTAAGATTATCAACCCAGTATGACTGTTGGGTTACCTATGAAGGCGCCCATGATTAGAACTGTTTTATTTGTGGTACATGAGTACCGTATCTGTGCGAGACTGTTGCATGCATATGGATCATCACACTTCTCTAGAGTACCAATGCTTGTCTTTTTTCAAGAAATGCCAGTGTACTCTGAAAGTGCACTGGTCACTGCAATTGTGGTCCATGCCAGTGTCGAGAACAATAACCACATGTCAGGTGGGCCTCACCCTTAGATTAGTTGGGCCACAAAACAAGCTGGTCTGCGCGTTTGTTAGGTTACACAATGGCTGTGAATGTTAGCTATCCTGTAGGTTTTAGCCGTCTCTATCTTTCGTTATAGGTACAAATTGAGAAAATACCGTTAGTGTTCATGTTATTTGATTTTGCAAATATTTTTAAAATGTTGTTTCAATTTTCCTTTCATTTCTTAAAATACGCTTTCTTTTTCATTTCCTTATTTAGATTTTGGGCCCATATGGTTTTGTGTCTCGCCTGCTAACCCAATTGGAAGACATCTAGGCATTTCAACAGCAGGTCTTAGGTTCGAAATGAAGGAGACACACTAACCTCACCGTTGGGTGGGTGCATCACGTGACTAACTATGTGAGTGCTTTGCACAGCTGACAGGGTGGGCGTGTTGCATACTAACAAAAAAAAAAGGCCATAGAGTTTTCCATTCACTTATGAAAAGTAAATAAACTATCATTATCATTTTCAAGTATTTGTTAAAAGAGGAAGCTTGTAAATCTAGATTCAAATACACTAGTAAACTGTACTCAGTATATTTTTACACCATAATATTATCTATTCTACTGTAATTTTTGAGTGAAACAAACAATGTAGCAAAATCTTCATTACAATTAAAAGTAAATAATGTCCTCACACAATCACAAGAGTAAGTAATCACCACCCATTTACAGTCATTTACCATTGTATAATTGAAAAACCAAACAAGCTCAAGAAATGTCATTTCTAAAAATTGAAGGAAATGTAAGAAACTTATTCCCCATTTTTTCTAAAGTGCCTTGCATGGGCCAATGTGCTACATTAATGAAGCACTTTACATATGCCAATCTGCCACATGTGCGACTTGTACAACTACCATCTTCAAGTGTGCCTACATGTCAAATGTCCCAATGTGGCACATGTGTCACCCTTATCTTTAAGCACCCTCCATGTGCAAATGTATCATGCACTATTATGCCACGTGTTGCCATTCATCTTGAAGCATTCCACATGCGCCATTCGTGTCAACATGCATATGCATCAAATGCCAGCATCGATGTTAAAGCATTCCACACCACACATACTAATGTGTCATGTATGGTAATGTGACACATGTATTACATGCCACAATTCAACTTCATTGCACATGTATGACCTTCCATCTGAGAATAAATTTTTCATAAAATATCCATTTTTTTCAAAACGATAAATTTGGATATGAAGAAAAATTGCCCAAGAATTTTGTTGAAACATTCAAAGAAAACTTTTATTTTTCGCACTCTAACAAACATAACTTTCTTCAATTTTTTTTCCACGAATCTAAACTAGCCCTAGAGGTGCGTCCCACTAGAATAGTGATTTGGCTAAACATTTTCCTAGGGATCCACACTATGCAGTGACCCATCTGATAAGCGGCTTGGATCTTGTGGTTGGCACGTGTACCCTGCTTGCTTCTAGCTTTTCAATGAAGTGCCTCTTTTCTTCACCACTTGTGTTCCTTTGGAAGTTAAGATAAAATAAATAAATAAAGGAAAAAAAAACAAGCAAATAAAAATAATAATATCTACACCCATTCTATTTGATTGATACACCCCCCATTTGCTACTTTTGGTAATGAAACGCTATAAATTTGACTTATTCTATTGCTAAAATTGAAAAGAACAGCATCTAAGAAAAAGGATAGGAGTGAGGAGTGAATAGCGGCTCCCCTCTTTATTATTTATATAGAAATAGGCTCGCTTTAATATCAAATTGGCTATCTAATCAGGAAATCAAAAGGAATCACAGATTGGCTGGAATGTCCGTTTGCAAACAGCTCACTACACTGACAAGGCATCCAAGCACATCTGTCATGCACGCCCACCAACCCATACTGCACAGATTTTAGTTCCCATTCTTATTGGAGCACAGCCCCAAAATCACACTCGTCGGGACGTCCTAACTATCCAGATGGTAGCCATCGGTTGAAATCAAGATGGTCAGTAGTTCAACTTCTTCAGAACGATCAAATGGTTAAGACCATTCGAACAGCACTAATTTCAGGCTGTGGTCCATCCACAACAGATAGCAGGGTTTGGACTCTCCAGATTGGCATGCATGCATGCTACATGCACTTGTCAAAACATTAACATAAAAAAATACTACACCCTGCCCAACGGATAAATGGTCACTGGTGTCTCGCTTGCTAACCCAGCTGGAAGAAGCTTAGGCATTTCAACAGCAGGTCTCAGGTGTCTAATGCTAAGGAGATTCACTAAACTCACCAGTGGGTAGGTGCATTGTATGACTAATCATGTGGGTGCGTTGCACAGCTAACAAGGTAGGTGCGTTGCATGACTAACAAAAAAAAAAAAAGATGGTCACAGTTAAAGCTCAAGAGTCTCTCTTTCTCTCTCTCTCTCTCTCTCTCTCTCTCTGTAAAAAAATTTCTCTCTCTCTCTCTCTCTCTCTCTCTCTCTCTCTGTTCTCTCTCTCTCTCTCTGTTAAAAAAATGTCAGAAAAGCAAAATGATCATGGGCGTACGTGTCTAAGCTAATCTCCATCTTTGATTTTCGTATGGTTGCCATCAAACTACCTAATGAAGGCCTGGATTTTCTAGCAATAACACGTAGATTCACGTCTTTGACCGTGATCGTGTAACGAATGGGCTAATATAATGCCCATATGAAGAATGAAAGGAGGGAGTGAGACCCAACTTAAGATGGTTTTCTTAGAGAAATTTCCTCACGTCTTTTTAGTTATATTGGTGGTGTTAAGGTCTCACTTGTTATTTTCATTATTTATTTTGTGGGTTACTTTTGGGGTATTAAACAACATAAGAATAATGTGAAATTAGTTTTATTTTAAATCTTAATAAATTAGTTTATAACAAACAATTGATTACCTTGCATTCTTTTTACGGGATTCGAACACTTGACCTTCCTTCATGGGAGAATATATTACAGAGGCATATTTGTTGCTCTCAGGATTCAAACACTTAGGGCCTTTTTGTTTTCGGTTCACTTAGATAAATACATTGTAAATAAGTAATCATTATTTACAATGTATTTACCTACACGTTTTCCAACAATGACAATTGATGTTTACTTTTTGTGTTCAAAGAATGAGGAGAGTGATTTTTTTTGTGGGTCCCACTATGATACAAATCGCTTATACACTCCGTCCATCCATTTTGTGAATTAATTTTAGGGCATGGACCCAAAATTGAAGCAAATCCAAAGCTCAAGTGGACCACGCCACATAGAATAGTGGATTGAACACCTACCATTAAAAGCCTTTTATGACCATGATTTTCTATGGTGTGGGCCACTTCAGCTTAGGATTTGCCTCATTTTTGGACTTGCGCCCTAAAATGTTGTGATAAAATAAATGGACGGCATGGATATTTTACTGACATCACAATGGGGCTCATGAATGTATGTGGGTCCTTTTCATACCCTTTTTACATGGAGGAATTATTGATTTTTATCAAAACTGAATTATCTCTCTCTCTCCATTGTGGCCGACCAAAGTTTTGGATCAGGTTAAAAGTTAGGCTCTAGGGTTTTTTTGGGGTGCTACATCACATGGATGACTTAGATTTTAGGATTGCATCAGGTGTGATGGGTCCTAAAAAAATGCTCACGAGTTCTTGTGAGAACTGGTGCGAGATATATATATATATATATATATATATATATATATATATATATATATATATATATATATATATATATATATATATATATATATATATATATACTACACACAATTTACTGAATTGTGGAGACTAATCCCTACTCACCTAATAGGGACATTGAACCTAGCTCAATTTACTGAATTGTGGCAACAAATCCAAGCGATGGTTCGAGTGAGCCTTGAACCTAGCTCAACCCAGCTCAGAGAAGCTGGGTGCTGGTGAAGCTAAATGGTTGTGGGAACAATTCTGGGTTTTAATTTAAGCCCAGTAATGATGGGGTTGGATGTGGATAAACCCTTGTCCATACCCAAACCCAATTATGTTTTATTTTGTTTGTGCATGTATGTCTGTGCAATACAACAATTAATTTATAATTAGTAAAATAATCAAAACTTTATAATTAATAAAACTAAAAGAAACAGGTTGGTTCCTCTGCAACATTGTAAAATAAGATTATTCTACAACACTTTGTGTAGATGTTAGTTATAGTATTCTCGTTAACAACAATTAGGTATTAAAGATCTTAATCTCTAATACGAATCATCACTAGCATAAACCTATTATATGTTAGAAATTAAAAACTTTAATACATGATTATTGTTAACTAAAATGAGATCACCTCATTTTTAGGCGTCTTTTTTTTTTTTTTTTAGACATCTACCTTAAGGCAATTGTTTTTAATTTCAACTATAAAATCTAATTTCTTAAACTAATGGTTACCTTTTACAAAAAAAATTAAATCATAAATGAGTACCCAGCACATTAATTGGCACAAGTATAGATGTTCATTTCAAGCCCAATATAGATATGGGTGCAGCATTCGTTAGTGGGTATGGGTACTCTTGTACCCTACTCAAACCCTTGGATGCTCAGAGGTACCCTAATGCTGGATTGCCTAAAATTAGTGGTGGCCTCTGGTATGTTTTAGTTTGTGGCAGGTTTGATTTGGTAGCAGATTCAGTAAGGCTTCAAGGTCTGCTAACAGATTTTTGGCACTGCGGGGTCAATGTTCAGATCGCCAAGTTTGGAGGTTATCGCTCGAGTGTTTTAATATGCAGAGGCTGGTTTGTTAGAGAGTCCAGTTGTGGCCTTTGGTGACTGGTTTTTCAGCTGTTTTGAAGGTTGTTGCGGTTGCTTTGCTGTTGTGAGCCAATTTCGAGATTAACAGAACTTCGATGCCGGATTATCATTTTTTCCAGTTTTTTTGTAGCTGTAGGGACATCTATATATTTTCCGTTTGTAGATTTCTATCCTTGCGAATTTCTTTTGTTGATCATAGTCTATATGATAAGTGAGGCCCATGCTTCTTCTTTTTTTTTTTTGTGGAGCCCATCCGAATCTTTGTACCCCTGGTTTTCATATCAACAAAGTTACAGATAGTGTGCTCTCACCTTTCTACGGAAGAAATACAAAAGTAACCTACTCAAACCCAGTGCATTGCCACCGCTGCACAAGCCATATAATGTAAGAAAGTATCTGACAAAAAACCACACTAAATCAAACAATTTATAGCTATGAAATGGATGTTAAAAATATTTTTTAGCCTTCCAAACTAAATAGCAAAAGTCAAATTGTAAATATCCTTAATTAATGTCATTTCCAAGGCTAAGTTCCATCTACCAGTAGGGATGGCAATGGGTGCCTGCTAGGCTTGTGATAGGGTTGGCCCTAGCTTGGCCCTAGTTCCTTAAGCCCTTGCACTAAGCAGGGGCTCAACCTTGGGCCTACAAAGCTGGCCCTACATGGAAAAAAAAAATAAGTAAAATGGGCAACAATTTGAATAGTCTAATCTAAAAAATTTCATGGCTACACTATAAGTCCCACCATATGAATGGTTTTATCATTGAAACATCAATCAAAATCCAAGAGTGCCTTTAAACTACCCACTTACATTAAGTGGGAACTAGTTACAAGTATCTTTAAACTATGCATTCCTACCCCATTTACATTAAGTGGGAACTAGACGTCACAAGTATCTTTAAACTATGCATTCTTTTGTATAATCGTGGCCTTTTTTAATATAAGCCATTTATCATTTTTCAGCCCGGCCAGGCTTGAACATCAAACCTAGTTTTCAAGCCCGAGCCTAGCCCTCGAGCCAAGTCCAAGGACCCAAGCCCTAACCCTAAAGGGTCGGGCAGCCTAACCCATTGCCACCTTTATCTATATTTAGACTCGAGATTTCCACTGACGTAGGCAAGTGCCACATGTTTAGTGGATTGGTTGGCACAATTTAATAAACCGAATCTTCCTGATATTCTCTTTTTTTAGGGCATGAGTGCCGTTTAGAATGAATTTACAGAGCTGACAAGCACCATCGATAGTATCAACATCTATTGAAACTTGTACCAACAGCTAAAATTATGTCCATGATTGTGGCCCACCTATGTATTAAACTACATAATTGTTAAATAGAAGCCCTCTCTTGTGATGACATGACTGATTGATGGTTTATATCTTGAACACATGGCACGATGCGCGTGTTATGCATCACCTCTCCCCTAAATTACTTTTTCTAATAATAGAGGAAGTGCAGTTTTTCATAACTACGATAGATAGTGTGGTGCAGATTTAAAATTAAATGATAGTAATGTGGCCCCAAATAGGCCTCATTTTCGTTAAAAAATAAAGCCCAGAACGGCCTAAATGGAAAAAATAAAGAAATATGTTCATAGGTCAAAACGGTAAACTTGGAAAAATATATAAATAAATTATTCTTTTACTGGCATAATAAATATTGTAATTTTATTTTTACCGTTGGGGATGGTGAGAAGGGAGAAGGGGAAGGTTTGTCGCGACGTGGGGGATAAGATACGGGTAATAGAGGAGATGAGAGAGAGCGAGAGAAGGGTAAGGGCCACAGGTCGGTGGCCCCAATCCATCGCCGCGTAACGACACAGTAGCCTGCGTGAGAGTAGCATGAACACAGACCTCCCTCCTTCATTTAGTATTTCATTTTTCCTCCTTTGTATTTTATTGTGGTGAGAGAGAGAGAGAGAGAGAGAGAGAGAGCGATTTCAGGCCAAAGCCTGTAGCTGCAAGGAAACTGTTCCATGAAAAGGGAATTGGAACATATCACGATACTAGTTCAAGAAGAAGAAGAATCGCTTCAATTTGAATAACGAGAGAGAAGAAGAGGGAGGAGAATAAGGTCTTTGAATTGGGTTTTCTTCTTTCTTTCTTTTCTTTTCTTATTCTAGTTTTGAGTAAAACTGTATCTTAGCTTTTCAGGGTTTTTTTGTTCCTTTTTGGGTTTTCTTTCTTTGTAATAGAGTTTAGTGGAGGTAGATCAATACTCATATAGTAGAATTTCAATTCTCTTCTTTCTTTTATTTATTCTCCTCTTTGGGCTTGGAGGGGTGGGTTAGAGCTATAGAAGAGGTTGAGATTTCATGTTGGGTTCTGAGATTTGGGGTGATTTAGATTAGTCAGCGAGAAGAGGAGAAAGAGAAGGAGAAAGTAGGAATTTTTCAAGATGGCAGCAGCTTCTTCATCGACCCCGTTCTTCAGCATCAGAGAAGAAGATCAGAACAAGATAAACCAGCAGCAGCAGCAGCAATCCTCCTCCACACCCACTTCATCAACGGTTCCACCTCCTCAAAAGAAGAAGAGGAATCTCCCAGGAACACCAAGCAAGTAGCTATATCCACATACTTACATGCATGCATTATTATACGCATGTCCATTTTATCTCATTCACGAAAATCCTAATTGGGTCTTTTTCTCTTCTTCTTCTTCTTCTTCTTCTTCTTCTTTTTTGTTGGTCGTATTTTCCTAATAATAATATCTTTCCTTTTGCATGGTTTTCTTTTCTATCTTTTTTTTTTTTCCCTTTTCACAGATCCAGATGCAGAGGTGATTGCGCTGTCCCCCAAGACCCTGATGGCCACCAATAGGTTCATATGTGAGGTTTGCAACAAAGGATTCCAAAGGGAGCAAAACCTACAGCTGCATAGGAGAGGCCACAACCTTCCATGGAAGCTTAGGCAGAAGACTACAAAGGAGGTGAAGAGGAAGGTGTATCTATGCCCAGAGCCCACATGTGTGCACCATGACCCATCTAGGGCACTCGGGGACCTCACAGGCATCAAGAAGCACTTCTGTAGAAAGCATGGTGAGAAGAAATGGAAGTGTGATAAGTGCTCTAAAAGATATGCCGTGCAGTCTGATTGGAAGGCCCATTCAAAGACCTGTGGCACAAGAGAGTACAGATGCGATTGTGGCACCCTTTTCTCAAGGTAAATTATTCTTATTATCATACTTTTTATGTTACAATTAATATAAATGATAAGATTACAACTAGTAATCTTAGGGTTAGGGATGGGTGAAATGAAATTGGGATGTGGTTTTTTTTTTTTTTTTTTTTTTTGCAATTCTTGCGTTAGGGTTTGTTATTGTTTTATTCCTTTGTGTGACATGAGGAAAAGATTTGTGGAGAAGTGAAACCTGGAATTGGGGGCGTCTGTATTTCCGAGGGGGGCTGTTTTGGGCAGTAGTTTTTTTTTTTTTTTTTTTTTTCAGAGAGAGAGAGAGAGAGAGAGAGAGAGAGGATGGGATTAGTACGTGGAGGGAAAAGGTAGCGGAACTGCTCCCACGTGAATTATCTCTGAGACTGCCATGGTCATAGAGATTTCAAAAGAAAGAACATTTCATTTTTCTCCTTGGAACCACCGCCCTTTTTTGCCCTTGCTGCCTCCTTCCTATTCACGTGCTGCCATGTAACGAGGGTTAGCAGGTTTGTTCTCTTGTGGGTGGCTAGATGTGAGCTTGCAGTGCTGGGTCCCTGCAGGTTCCACTTTTGATGAAAACGTTAGCTAGATGCTCTCTCTCTCTCTCTCTCTCTCTCTCTCTCTCTCTCTCTCTCCTTTGTTGCATTGATTGAAGATGTGCCTGGAGAGGGGTAGGGGTGGGACGTTATTGATGATATTTTGCAATTTGAATCTAAGTTGTTGCCATTAAAAAACAAAGAGTTCCATGAATAGGGAGTACTTGAAATGGGGTCCTTGTTGAATTTCATGTGTTGGAGTGGAGTTCCAACCTGGGAAAACAAACAGACCATTTGCTTGGGGCATTAATTGAAGAACAAGTCCTACAAGTGGCCTTCTTGATTTGATGGCTTTCATCTTTCTCGTAAGAATTCTCCCACTTCATTAATTTGGGGTCAGTCCTAGAAGTGGGTTTCTTTGATTGATTGATTGATTGATCTATTTCACGTTTCATGTTCCTGCAAAATTCTTTCCAAATCTTTAATTTCTTTTCCTCCCTTCTTTATTGGGGAAACGGAGCAACTTCATGCAAGTATATTTTTTCTCTATTCTATTTTTTAGTTTCTTGGTGAAGTGAGGAAAATGCTTGCATTTTCCCTCTCTTTCTTTCATTATTATGTTGCTCGGTGAAGTGAAATTAATTGAGGCCCTTTGTATTTCATGTTTTTGT
Source organism: Liriodendron chinense (assembly GCA_003013855.2). NCBI lineage: Eukaryota > Viridiplantae > Streptophyta > Magnoliopsida > Magnoliales > Magnoliaceae > Liriodendron > Liriodendron chinense. Next base: position 855,234 of record PVNU02001726.1, read on the forward strand.
GTAAGTTCTTCAATAAATTAATTGAATTAACCAGATCTAAAAATGGGGTTTTAGTTATTTAAGCTTTTCTGGTTTTTGCAATATTCATACATCTTTTTCCACAGTGTGAACTTCATTCAATTAATTCTATTTGCTTTTTGGTGATGAAAAATGGGCTAGGCTCTTGCAATTCTCCATTGTTTCTGGTGAAGAAAATTCTTACATTTTGGTTTTCTTTTTTTTCTTTTTTTTCAAAAAACGTAGGAGCATACCACCTATATAAATATTGCAATTCTTACAATTTGCTTTGTTCTATGCTTCTTTGTTGAAACTCTATGAACTCCACCTTAAAAAGAAACTATTTTTCTTCTTAGTTAAGTAAATTTTACATTTTCTCTTTGCTTCCATTTTACATTCTACGCAATGATAATGAGTTGAATTTCATGCATTTTTGTTTTTGCTTCTTGTAGGAGGGATAGCTTCATCACCCACAGGGCCTTCTGTGATGCACTGGCTCAAGAGAGTGCAAGGCTGCCTACTGGGCTTAACACCATGGGAAGCCATTTGTATGGAAGTAGCAACATGGGTTTAGGCCTGTCTCAAGTGGGTTCTCAAATTTCCTCCTTACAGGACCAAAACCACCCATCTGCTGATCTCTTGAGGCTCAGGGGACCTGGCGGAGCGCAATTCGATCACCTAATCTCTCCTTCAAATCCATCACCGTTCCGTCCGACACAACCGGGCCCATCTTCCACCTTCTTCCTCCCCGCCTCAAACCAAGACTTCCATGACGAATCCCAATCCCACCATGGCCTGTTGCAAAGCAAATCCTTCCATGGATTGATGCAGCTTCCTGATCTCCAAAGCAACACCAACTCTTCTTCTGCTGCTGCTGCAGCCGCAGCGAATCTATTCAACCTTAGCTTCTTCTCCAATAGTAGTAGCACTACCAGCATCAACAACAGCAACAATGTGAACAACCACAGCAGCAGCCATCTATCCTCTTCTGGATTATTGATTCCCGATCAGTTTAACAATGGAAATGGTGGCGGGGAGGCAACAACACTCTTTTCGAGTAACCTTATGGGCGACCACATGGGCTCCGGTGTCTCTTCTCTCTATAATTCTTCAATGCAAAATGATGCCGTTATCCCTCAAATGTCCGCGACTGCCTTGCTGCAAAAAGCTGCTCAAATGGGTGCAACCACAAGCGGCAATGGTGCTTCTTTGTTGAGAGGCTTCGGAAGCAGCTCCTCAAGTGGTGGTAAACCAGATAGGCCACAAATGCCTACTACTTTTAGGGGTAGTTTTGGTGGTGGTGGGGGAGAGAACATGAGATCACAACTGGAAAATGAAAGCCACTTCCAAGATCTCATGAATTCTCTTACAAATGGAAGCTCTTCTATGTTTGGAGGTGGATCCGGGGGAGTTGCTACATTTACTGGTGGACATGAACAGGAGGCTGGATTCGGTGGTTTCAATGCCAGTAGAGTCTCCATGGAACAACACCATCACAACACAAACTTGTGTAACATCGACGAAGCAAAGCTGCATCAGAATCTTGCGATGAGTATCGGGGGATCAGATAGGCTCACAAGAGACTTCCTTGGCGTCGCAGGGATGGTCAGGAGCATGAGCGGTACAATCTCACAAAGAGACCAGCATCATGGAATCGACATTAGCTCTTTGGACTCGGAAATGAAGTCCGCCACAACGAATCGGTCCTTCGGAGGTGGGAATTTGCAATGAGAATGACAAGAGGGAGAAAGAGAGAGAGATAGAGAGAAGGACATCTAGGTATGTAACTCAACTTGGTGAATTTGTTGAGGATCATGTGGTGTTATTGTTTAATAAGTACCATATTAGGATTTTATACACGTATATGTGCCTTGAGGGTTTTATCTCCTTCACGGTTTTTCTTAATCTCTTCCCTTAACTAGTTTTCTTTCTCCTTATAAGAAAGTCATGAACTTAAATGCATGTTTTTTCGTTTTTCTTTCATCTGTTCTAGTTATTCTTAAGAAATGTTTGTGAAATTTTATTTTATTTTTAAAGGTTCCTTTGCTCTGTGGAGAATTTCCACAAACACACTCACGGGGAGAGAGAGAGAGAGAGAGAGAGAGAGAGAGAGAGAGGACGGAGAGAGAGAGTGAGAGCGTCGAGAGAGTCGACGTGAATCTATCTTCTTGTCTAGATTCTTTCTTTTCTCCCATATGAGCTTTGCTATGGACACTCGCAAGAGTAAGTTCTGATATATTACTAGCCAATGTGGCATTTAAATGTGAGATCTAACCCGTTCATCAGGTGGTCCCCCTCATATATTTACTACATTAAAATAATCAATCATTTTCGGTTAATCAGGTGGGCCACATGTACAACTCGAATGTGAACCGTTGGTTACTTCGATCAAACCGTCCATTCTTAGGTGTGTGGTCCATCTGATGGCCAGACAAGCCTGATTTTTTAGGCAACTCCATGTGGGGCCAACATAATGAATGTTCCACGTCTCTCAAGTGCAACATTGGCAGGTGCAGTGAGAGTAGTGGTTTGGCCTTTCTCACTTACCTACTCCTTTGAAAATAGAGAAATTTGTAATTACATTGCTTTATTGACATTCTATTAACGTTCTCTCTCTCTCTCTCGAGTCTGACCACGTTTGACTATCTACCTTAACACCCATTAGTAATGATTTCAGTTCATCTCTCCAAAAAGCTCTGGTTGTTTCCATACAACGTCGTGTGTGAAATTTCTGGTATATCACCCATTTCTCGCTAATATCTCTCATATGTAGAAAATCCGATCCATTCAAATCATAGGAAGTATCAGAAATATCACATTTTATAAAATCAGGATGTCCCATTTATCAGCCTTTCCAAACCATCAAAATCAATCCACGGTACGATCTTCATCTATCCAATAAATGTATTGGACTGATTTTCGGCACACATGATCTCTATGATTCTTTCCACCTTTTTCACGGTCTGGATTTTAGAAAAATGTGACATGTTAGCAGAAAAGAAGCGTTGTATGACGTTTCTCCCTTTTTGTTTTCATTTTCGTTTGAGATAACTGCGAGAGCAGACCAAGCTCCTTCCATCCATCTAGCTTGGATCTTTCCCTACTGCTCTCTATCCGTACCTGCATTTCGCTTGCAGTGCTTTTCCGTTTTGCTTTTAAGCTGCGCTAACATGCACAGATTAACCTGCGGAAATCAATCTGAGCCGTACATCTGGCTTTTTATATTTTATTTTTCGAATTTCTGGGCTTTTGTCTTGGACAAGAAATGGCCTCGGCCGGAGGGCAGCAGAAGGCATATGGGGATGTCGTTATGGTAATTATTTTCAATGTCGAGTGGCAGTTTTGTCGGAATTGTCACGGGCGCTTCTGATCTTTTCTTTTGCTTACCTTTTTCACATTGTCAGAGAATCCAATGGCTGTGATTATCTTGCTTTCTCTAATAATCATTACACGTCCGATTTTACTTCTTCTTCTTCTGTATTTTTCTTTTTATTTTTATTTTATTTTATTTATTTTGTGGTGGGGAGTGTTTGATATCGTTAGATATGTACATTGCATGATATATCATTCACGAGGAAAAGAGTAATTTCTCGAGGTTACCATGCAACATGCATGCATGGATGGGTGGATGGATGCATGGTCACATGCATACGTCATGAAATCCCGTGCATGCATATTTTACGAAGATGTACTTTCATATGCACACACATGACTACGTACAATATAGTAGATTTTGTTTTCTTGTTTCAAAATTTTTATTTGCTTGTATTAATGTCAGTCGGTTATTAGGCATTCTATCTTCGCACGTAGGCACATGTATGGGATCTGGACCATCCATCTGCTTGACCCTCGTTCAGATCCTTTAGAAACAGGTGGAATGATCCTGGCCATTGGTTGGAGGACTTCTGATGATCTGAAATGGACGATTATGGAATGGCCAACCATTTGTCGACTGGAAAAGTTCCTCCACATGGGGAAATTAGCTCATGGGTCATTGTGATTTTGAGCTGTGGCCCTATTGTACGGTGTGGATGTTGTACATGTGTGCCGCATGTATGTAGCTAGAGTGCTTGATAAGTTACATATCAAAATTTAGCACTGGATGTATTACACAAAAGCTGGATCCGAGTAAAATTTACACAGCTCCCAGGTTTTGAGCTTGTACAAGTGGGCGATGATTCACTGATCTGCACAAAAAATCCACAGATCTGAAGATCCTAACCATTGGATAATTGTCATTTTCTGAGACTACGGATTAATTTTCCTGATTTCCTTTCTTAACCATCTATTTTCAGGCCACCAATGGAAGGTGTAGGATTTTGCCATCCTGGACGGTTTTTATTGCATGGACCATCAAGATCCGGGCCCATAATAATGAATGATCCAGATGACTGAACCATGGGCCCCACTTGCACAATCTGAAAAACCCACATGACTACTTTCCGCAAATATTAAACAAGATACTGTTTTGTATTATATTACTCCTCTTGGGTCGAAAAAAAAACCCGAATCTGTACAGACACAACATCATTCTTCTGTGCATGTGCTTTGTTTTGAAGCAAGCACTTATAATACTATCAATGAGCATATAAACATACATTAGAGAGAAAAACTTAGATACTCTGGCAGATTTTGATGGATGATGCACAGGCACTCAGCAATTTTACACCTGGCATATATGTAAACTCAAATTAGACCGTTCATCTAGTGAGACCTGCTTTAGATATGGTTTATAAAATGGCAATTTTAGTGCAACGATGCCTTGACTTTTCGATTAGTTGATATCAAATGGATAGTCGGTCAATATGAAAATTAATCAACAGTTCGGGCTCAGAAAACATATTTCTGTAGTCGAAGATTACAGCCATCCAATTAATATTATTTTAATTAGGTTTCTAACCAGTCTATGGTGAGTTCCATTATTTTGGACGGTTTAATCCGAGTTAAATATACACCATGTGCACGAATGCAAGTCCCTGTGTATCATCCATCACACTGCCAGAGTATCAGATACCTCCTCTATATTAAAACATTTGTGTGGACACCTTCGCAAGTGTCAACATAAACAAATGTACTTATAATGGTGATTAGCTGATAATTTGTTTTTAGCATTGTCTCTATAGATTTGGCTCATCTGGTGGAAGCATTTGTAGATTGGAACATCACATTGCATATATCTTCAAGGAGTTTGCTTGTTACTTACATCATACATCGTTGAATGTGTCCAACCTTCATGCAACATTATCCAGCACATGGGACCACATCAGTTGGCTTATAGAAATTCGTGCAAAGTGAAAATTGAAATGTAATTAATGTAGAATACATGATAAAGGAACCCATGCTATTCTTTTGCTAATTGTGGTAGATATTATAAGGAGGTCTAGTGCTTGGATCTTGGACATCCCAATGGTAGTTAAGAATTTAAGGGCTAGGATCTAGCCAGTAGGATTTTATTTCATATGTGACTCCACCAAGTTGATTTATTTCATGCTTGTTGATCTATCAGTGCCTTTTTTGTTCTTTGTTTTTCCTTTTTTGTATTTGATTGTCTGATTTTGTCTTTGGTGTGGTTTCCTCACTTTCTTATGAGTTCTAGATTCACTATCCTTTTCCCAGTATATCTCATTTTGTGTGGACTTCTAGTCTAGATCATGTTTATAGATGGAAAAGTTGGATTAAGTTTCACAAAATAGCATTGATGACCAACACAACATACTTTGTCCGGTGCTGTGTTTTGATCAGCTTCTATCTATAAGGTTGTGTTTAGATGCATAGATGAATCGATTGGTTCAATCAAAGGGGAAATGATCAAATCGTATTAATGTATCATTCATAAAAAGGGAGTAGCCCTCATATGGAACTAACATTCCTTTCTAGTCCAACTTGAAACCAACAACATCATAGAAATTCAGAGGCGAATCCCTCCATATGATGCTTAGGAAGGTAAATAGAATTAAGAACTGGTCACTTACAGACGTCTGTGTTAGGATAGATACACATGTATATACAGCGTACATACAGCGATACATAAGCTACAGATAATCTCTAGCATACGTGTATGTCCAGCTTATGTGAATCTAAGATTATCTCTAGCCTATGCACAGCTGTATATGGGTTGTATGGTAGATATATATATTTATCCTAACAGCCTTCACCCCTATTTGCAGAATAAGGATTTTCTAGCCACAAGATGCATTAAAATAATTAATTTTATCTTCCCACTCAATGCATCTTGTGACTATAAAAGCCTTGTACCACCAATAGTGGCATAGGTGCCAGTAGGTGATTAGTTTTGGATAGAATTTGATCATCGCCGCTTCTTGCAGTGATAATCGCAATCCAACTTAATGGTTTTATTTATTTATTTGTTTTACTTTCCACAGTAAAGCAATCAATTCAATTCAACAGTACATCCAAACACGACCTGAAATATCACAAATCCAAGACATACATTAATTAGGCTTGCAGCAAGTTTCTAAGACCTAGAAACCACAAGTTACATTTTGTAATCTTCATGGTTTCCATTATCAACTTCCATATGTTGCATTCAAGATCAATTTGTTTCCATATCAATCTGGAAAATGACAAATTTTATAAAAATTAAATCTCATCGACGAAAATTAATTAAGAGCATCAATTGTGGAACTATGAGAAATGTCTAAGGCAAGTTAAAAGACTCAAATGAATTTGTAATACAAATGACTTGTTCCTGGTACAAATGACCTTGCTCCATGAAAAGTAAAGGGCACCAATTGTCCTATTTCCTTTAATTTGTGAACTAATTGAACGCCCCAGCGGTAATCAATGCTCAAGTTTCTTGATTATCATAAAGATGGAGAAAGAAAAAAAGGAAAGGAAGAAAGAAAATGTTCAATGCATTCTTGTGCACATGTGAATAGATGTGATCTTTACTTTCATCAAACAATAGCAAGAATCTTGAAATTTGAATGAAAATCTACATTTGATATGAAATTTCCAAGAATAGCATATTCCTGTCAACGGGTAGTAAGTTAATGTGATAGCTGTAGATGCCCGGTTTTCTAGCCGGCATAACTCTGCACTCAGGTGTCCGTTTTCCCAATTTAGATGTAACGCCAAACAGTGTGCTGGTGCATTTGTGGGCCATTTGTGTGCTACTGAGAAAAATGCGCCATTTCAGAAACGGATTTAGCACTTCATGGAGCGTTCGCGTGCTTTCACTTTTCCATCAAATCCGGTATTCTTTTGTAATGAGAGCGGTGTTTGACTGGTAGCTAAATATAACTCAATGGTGATTTGAATTACTAAGCCATTTGATTTCCAGCAAACAATAGAACATCCAAATGCACCATTAGTACTTTCTATGGATAAGATAACAATGTTAATTTCATTGATTAAGTTATAATTCCATTGCTTCTAGGCATAGTTTGAAAACCCAAAACTTAGACTCAACTTGATCTCCAACCTCGTTGGGTTGACACGGAAACTAGGACGAGTCTTTACTTGAATCAACTGGATACTTAATAACAAAAGTAATAATATTTAGAGCAGTAATAAATGTTAAAAATAGTGTATGCTTAAAAATCTATACTGGTACAATGCAACAACATTTGGACATTTTTGTCCCCCTAAATAATTTCATAGAAAAAAGTTTTGATCTTCAAAATTCGTGGGAAGACATTTTAAATAAAGTTAAAGGAATTCTTTGAACCAATAAATGCGACCCGTGTTCAACATATAATTCAAATTTCATCTGTAAAATAGTTTGCAAATCGCTTGATTTCACCACAAGCAAGTATTTTGTCTTCTCAATTCCTTGATCATGTGAGTAGCCTGCTCGAACTTTTTCTCCTCTTTACATGGAGCATAGTATGAGGGAGATTGCAACAAAGTCTCTGTGGATCACTGTGATGACTATATGAAATCCATAGTGTACATCTATTGCATTGGTGCATATGAGGACATCCCCCCCCCCCCCCCCCCCCCCCCCCCCCCCCCCCCCCCCGGATCTCTAGGTGTGTAGCCTGGACCTTTTCTACAATTTGTTGATTTTTTTCCTCCCCCTCGTTGAATTCTCCCACTTTCTATCTCCCATCTTATCTAATATGTGTTGCACATGCCACTTCCATCAGGGCCTATTTGGAAGCCATTGCAAAGTTGATTCTTTTATTGAGAATTAATTACATGAAAAAGTGCATGTTTGGTAAACATGCTTAAGAAAAATAATTTCTACAATTTCTCGATTTTTTTTTCCTCCCACTCGTTGAATTCTCCCACTTTCTATCTCCCATCTTATCTAATATGTGTTGCACATGTCACTTCCATCAGGGACTATTTGGAAGCCATTGCAAAGTTGATTCTTTTATTGAGAATTAATTACACGAAAAAGAGTCATTGCAAAGTTGATTCTTTTATTGAGAATTAATTACATGAAAAGGTGCATGTTTGGTAAACACGCTAAAGAAAAATAATTTCCTTATAAAGGGTTTGATAGAGAAGTGGAATCCCCACAATTTTTATGGCATTGCCCACTTAAGTTTTGAATCTACCTCAGTTTTTTAGTCATAGCTTAACATGTTATGGCAAAATTGATGGACGAAGTGGATATCGTATGATCATCATGGTAGGCCTTACAACGCTGCAAGCAAGGGTTATAAAAAAATCTCATCCATCCAGCTTCTCTAAAGATGAGATTTATTAAGCCCATGGGGCATGTGCAATATGACTCATGTGCACACTACACATTTATGATGTTGCCTAATGTGGTTGCAATGAACTATACTTACTTTAAAACCAAGTATCTTCTTGAATACCACTATGATTGAGGTGATTCAAAAGCTAAAGTAAACCTTGATAAGTCTTGTCATATGAAAAAAAATAAAAAAATAAAATAAAATCCAAACTCAAATGAGAGTGATTTTAGGTCATTTTTAAAATGTCTTGAAATCGTCAGTTTTGTATATACAATTGGTACTTCAAGAAGTTCAATAATTTTTTTCATACTCAAAATGGAATGAAATATTGTAGGATGAAAATAAACTTACTGACGAATTGCCAGAAAATTATAAAAATCATTCATTAACTAGAAGTACCAGAAACATTGTAAGGAACAAACCTATCAAAACTGAAATTTTCCGCAATCACAAAGTTTCATTGAACCGGGAATCAGTCAACCAGTATGGGGTTGGAATCACTTACAATTAGAGAGGAATCATTCAACTCTACTAAAAAAATTTACAAATAATATATTATTTTATAATTAAAAAATGGATTCTCTTCTCATTGCAAAATAGGTTCTTATATAGACCAATTACGCTAACCCCTCTTAACTACATTTAAGAACAACCATGAGTCGTAATACATACTATGAATTTCTAAAAATAATATAAAACTTGAAAATTCATTTTTTAAAAAAAAGACATTCCCAAGACATAGATGAATCTCAAGATTTCTTTCATTTCCTATTTATACCACTTGGTCTTAAAGCCATACATTATAAAGATACTTATATGCAGCTGGGCTGAAAATCATGGGCTAAATTTCAGGCTTGGGCCTGATTTAATTATAGGCGAGGCTTTTCTCTTGAATTGGGCTAAAGTAAGGTGTATCATTTTCTCCTTTGGAAAAACTCATTCTTGAATTTGAAATATGATACCTTTTGAAATTGATTTCTTCTTTAATAATTGATAATCCGCAGCCCACCAATTCGCCATGATTTGTCTTCCTTGAATGTCCAAGTTAATTTAGACCATTTGCTATCATATTATCAACTGAAATACATAACTTTGTCTTGGTAGAAAAAAAAAAAAAAAAAACCATCTACTTCATCAATTACATCATGCAAACCTTCACTAATTAAGGAGATTGGTAGAGGACAAGATGGTAGTGACTGCTTTATCATACATTGATAGTTCTTTGTCACACTAAACCTTCTAATCTTTCAAAACAACAACAATGTCGCATCATGGGTCTCTTCAACTTTACAATCTTCATTAAAAACACCATGTCTAAATATTTTTCCAATTTTCTTTCATATGTAATATCATAATTAACCTTTTCATCAAAAACAGGCAGCTTACTCTAATCAACAACACTTTCCATCATGATAGTGGAGGAAGAGATGTGAATTCTACCATTTCATGATGGCATTCATAGATGTTAAAATGCTTGTCCAGATTTAATAAAATGAACATTGAATTATTTGTAAATTCTTTTATTGTAAATTGAACTTGCTCTAATGCTACATTGATGTAGGCCAATGTGGTTGCAATGGATTGCTTAAATACACTGACTTAAAAGTCATATATCTTTAATACAACTACAATTGTGGTGATTCAAAGCTAAAATGAACGTTGATAATTCTTATTTCAGGGGAAAATAAAAAGAAAATAAAACCCAAAATAAATGAGACTAATTTTAGGTCATTTCGAAACTGTCCAGAAAATTGTCAGTTTCAAGCAACTGGAACCTCAAGAATTTTAATAATTTTTCTCAACCTAAGAATGGAATGAAATTTTATAGGAAGAAAATAGACTTTTTGATAAACTATCAAAAAAATTATAAAAATCATTCATTAACTGAAAGTACTAAAAATATTATAAGCAACGGACCTGTCAAAACTGAAAATTTCTGCAATCATAAAGTTGTCAATGAAGTAGGAATTACTGGACCAATATAGGATTAGAATCACTCACAACTAAAGAGAAATCACTCTTAACTCTTTCTTTTTCTAAAAATTTGTAAGAAATAATTTTTTTATAACTCAAGAAAATGGATTCTCTATGCATTACAAAATAGATTTTTATATAGACCAATTACACAACCCCCCTTAAATGCATTTAAGAACAACTATAAGTCCCAATACATACTACAAATTTTTAAAAATATAACTTTAAAAAATTATTTTAAAAAAAACATTTCCGATGCATAGATGAATCTCAAGATTTTTTTCATTTCCTATACATACCACATGGTCTCAAAGCCATACATTTGAAAGACGCATAAATGAAATTGGGCCGAAAATCATGGGCTAAATTTTCAGGCTTGGGCCTAATATAAGGGATGGGCTTTCCTCTTGAATTGGGCTAATGGAAGGTGTATCAATTTACCATTATGATAGGTAGGTCCGAGATCCAATCCATCCATTAGAAAGGCACCACTATAGATGCCCCAGCCCAAGAATTAGGTTCATCCATTGGTCATGTGAGCCACAGGTTGCGAAACAAATGTACAGCTGTAAAATACTTAGTTGAAGTAATATTTTCCATCCACCTGTCACCAATATTGGGACCCACCTTCTAAGTATACCAGATTAACCGGTGGATGGATTTGATCTTGGACCTACTGCCATGATGTTGCATGTGTGGAGGTGTATGGCTCCACCAGTGTACAATTAACAAACCTTACAAGAAGAGAGAAATCTTCGATTTTACAAATAGGGCTGTAAATGGTCGGGTTCGGGGTGGGTTTAGCCAAAACCAGACCCACCCATTTACTAAACGGGTCTGGGTCCAAATTTTAGACCCAGACCCTTTTACTAAATGGGCGGGTCCGGGTCGGGTCCGAGTCAACCCATCAAACCCATTTATAAATGGGTCTGGATTTGGTAGAGGAAGATCCACCCAGACCCATTTATAAATGAGTCGGGTCTAATGGGTCCAGGTCTAGATCAAGTATGCAAGCATTTTTCAAGGCTTAAAATCGGGTTTGGACAAGTCTGGGCTAGACGGGTCCCTTGTAACATAGACCAAACCTGCCCACTTACTAAATGGGTTCGGGTCGAGTCAAGTCAGGCCTAATATAAAGGAAACCAAACCCAAACCCGTTTAACAAATGGGTTTGTTCTTGGACCCAGACCCGTACCATTTAACAAATGGGTCGGGTCATGGGTCACGTCTAAATAGGTTGGGCCCGGGTACCCCATCGGGTCCACTGACCCATTTACAGCCCCGTTTACAAATGATATTTGCAAGTTTGCAGAAGTGAAAATGACCGTAGGAAACGGGCCTAGTTGCAGAAAAAGATGCAAATTTGAAATTTTGCTTTTTAAAATGATTAAGTGTTTAACCAAACATATTTAAAGCCTAAAATAATAATTTCCAAATCAAAGTCACAAAAGAAAAAAAAGAAAAAAACACTTTAGAAAAGCCAAATAAGCCATTAAGTATACATAATTACTAACAGAGCCGTAATTAAAGCTTTTTTTTTTATGCCCGTTTAAAATGTATTCCTCTCTCACATGAGGCTGTGGGTTCAAATCTCCTCGGCTCCACCTTTTTGCTAAAGAACCTTTTTTTCCCCCTTTTTTCTAAAGAACTACATCAAAACCAAGTGGTCGAATTGAAGTCGAGGACCGAGGCTAAAAACATTCTAAGTTTATAAGAGAAGTAGGCCCATGGCCAAGCTGAGTCAAGTTGATTCAGTCGAGTTTCCAGTGGAGTCACCATGTCACAAAGTTTTAAAACTGGGCTTTGAATATATAATTCAGAATTTTGAGGGGTCATTTTGGGTAATTTTTAATATTTCAGTCTTTTAGATATTTTGTTGATTTATTGGAGACTTCTAACAATTTTTTTGGGCATTTTTTTGTGAAATAATTAGAATTGGACCGTAGTTAAGGCCGTGTTTAATTCATGAAATTTCAAGATATTTGATGCAACCAAACACAGCTGAAAACAACACAAGCCCTTAAATTAGAACACCCTTCACTAATCACTCAGGATTTTGTTGCGTGCAGGAATCTTGAGTATGGAAACTTGCAGTACTATATACCGTTGATTACGTCCTTGAATGGAACTTGAGAATTTCCTGCTTAAAAATTAAAATCTTCAAGGGAGGAATGCAAGGATTGAGAGCAACTCAATGGCTGAAATCGTTTTATGGGAACGGTGACATAGATCTATTCTGATGGATGGACGCTATTGGTTGACGTACAACCTGGATCAATTCAACTCACACGCAAGATTTCTTTTCTTTGCAAGGTCTTTGTAGTGGAAACTCCAAATTTTCCTTCAACGGCCCAGCGACGAAGTCCTAAAATGATTTAGGGGATCCGATGGTCAAGATCTCCTCTGCAAAATTTTAACTGAAAAAACTGTGTAACAATGATTTGGATTGACTAATGATGGACCAAAAACACGCAGCCATGGATGGAATTCACCGTGATCTATGGTGACCATTTCACACTATTATGTACCATATCAGTTCACGTGCACACGTTGCCTGCTTTTGTAACTGTTTATTTTTTTTATTTTTTATTTTTTTTTTGTAAGGTGGGAAGGCACCACGAAGACTTCTATTAAAAGGAAGAGGAGAATACATGCTCATTCGGGTGGGTCCACAAAATGATTGGACCGCACATTTCAAGAGTGTGTATCAAGAGTTTGTATGTATTAAGGGTGCAACTCGGACGGGTTGGGTTGGATCAGGTTAAGGATGACTCAACCCATTACCCGTCCCAACTCAAATTCCAACCCAAGTTGCCCTCCCCAAACACAATCCAAAGTCCTCTATGCTTGACCCAACTTAACTTGACCCGATCCAAATTTGATCTACCCAAATTCAAATCAGGTTAGTGTTTTTCAACCCGAACCCAACCTGTGGACCTTGACAACCTGACCTGAACTTGGGTTAGGTTAGTCAAGCTCGGGTTGACCCGAACCCAAGTTGCAGCCCTTGTATCCCTACTTTATCTCCTTGATTTGATGAACATGAGCGTACGCAATGTTTTCCTCTCTCACATCTACTCAACTCAATGTCCAGCCAAGTCAGATTGACTGGCTCCAGTCTTCTCTTAACTCAGTTTAATATTTACCACTGAAATATAATTTTTAAATTAGTGATTAGTATTTTATTAGTCAAATATGTCGAGAAATGCTCAAATGTTCCTGTTATAGAGATACTTAGGCAGTCTAATGGATCAATCCGAAATGTTCATTTGTTTCAACATGCATTTCATGGGCTACCATATAAATATCACACTGACAAATTCTGTTCAAGTTGTGTGAGGTTGACCCGACTCGGCTCGACAAGTCTAGTCAATTAGAGACCCAGTCGCAATTAAGTTCGAGTTTCCTGATGAAGCCGATCTTTTTTTTCAAAAGGCTTTGTTTTAAGGAAAATGATTTCATCAATCACAGGAAGCTGTACACAAGCTTTTGGGCACGCCCCCAACAAAAGGTGGAGGCCCACCTATCATATAACAACTAGGCAAGCAGGGATCAAACCCAACTACCCATCAACCCTTTCTTATAAGGTTCCCCAAGCCTACTCTATTCAGGAACAATTAGAGGCTTAGAGCCCTCTGATAATGGACTAGCTCCCCCACAGACCGAAACACCCGGTGCACCTGATAGGAGATGCCCCACCCAACTAAACCATCCGCAACCGCGTTAGCTTCTCTTGGCGTATACTTTAACTTCGCTCCCCTGCCTCTTCTAAGAGCATCTACTCTAGCACGCCAATACCACATGGCCACGGGATAGACTTTCGCTTGGCCAGACAGTCTACCACAATACTAGAGTCACTAGTAACTTCAACTCTAGAAATTCCCCAATTCGCGCACATAGTCAGCCCGTCCACCACCGCCCTAGCTTCAACATGGGTATTCGAACCAGCCCCTCAACCCTGAGGAGAAAGTGAAAACAAAATCCCCTTTCTAATTCCTACAAACAGACTCGGATTCCCTTTCGAAGACCCACCCACATTCAATTTAAACCAATACTCTTGCGGCTTCTTTCATTTAATCAGATTCCAGTATGCTTTAGTGTGGCCTCCGCCCTTGAAACCTGCTGATTTGAGAATAGCTTCTTCTTCTTCTTTTTTTCTGCTAAGCTTTTTTCTAAAGAAAATTTCATTCCATAGCTACAACAATGTACATTCGGACGGACCCATAAAAAGGACAAAGAACCGCCTATCATATGCACCTGGGAAGAGAAAAAGAAAAATAGTAACACCCACAAAGAAGATCCAGGCCCAAAACCAAGATAAGCCTATCTAGCTTGTGCCCTTGGCCTCCCTAATACTCCTCCGCCCTACCCGGTCAAGCAACACCTTACCATGAATAGGCGTCAGGAGATCATAAATAGACCCATAAAAATTGTTAGCTTGGGCTTCCTTGCCCAACCGAGCTAGCCCGTTCACAACTCCATTGGCTTCCCTAAGAATGTGGATGATAGAGATCTGAGCTTTTCTCTCGAGGGCCGCAACATGTGCCCACCAATACCACAGGTTCCAGCTGGACGGATTGGCCTTGTTGAGAATATCAACAACCGCCTTACAGTCACTTTCTGCTTGGAATTTGATGAGGCCCCTCTCCACACACAGCAAGAGTCCATCCACCACAGCATGAGCTTCTGCTTGAATGTTGGATCCCCAACCATAGCCCCTCAAGAAGGCAAACACTAAGCCTCCATGGCGATCCCTACAAACCCCCCCTCCGCCGGATAGTCCAAGATTCCCTTTCGATGACCCATCAATGTTAATCTTGAACCAACTATCATTGGGTTTAGTCCATTTGACAACGGATAGAATAGTGGCAGGGGAAGGGCTTGGGTTAACCCTCACAGCCTTGATAGGATCCAAGATTATTATTTACATGGACCATTCGATGCTTAAATACCTTCTCTCCAAAAAGGATGCTAAGCCCCGACTTATTAGATTAATCCAACTCCTTCAAGAATCCAATTTGAAAATTAAGAACAAGAAATGAGTAGAGAATGTGGTGGTGGATTATCTTTCCTGCCTTATTTTACCCGATTCCTTTGAGACAACTCTTATTTAGGACTTATTCCCTAATGAGCAACTCTTAGTTATCTCATGTCTACCGTGGTATGCTGATATTGCTGATTATCTTTTCATCGGTGTGACACCTTCACACTGGACTGTGCAAGATAAAAAGAAGTTTTGCATGAAATTGCGCAGATTTTTCTAGGATAATCCGTTGTTGTTTAAATATTGCCCAGATCAAATAACAAGGAAATGTGTTCCTGGTGGCTTGCATATGTGGTGATATCCAAGCAGCACATTTTAGTATGGATCCCTGGTCATAGTCGCTCAAGAAAGCAGCTTAGTTTAACCCCTTTGTCCCCAGCTACCTGTTAGAACTAGAAAAATGCTCAAACGCAGTTTTCTGTGTATTGTTGCTCTGGGGTTCTGAATATAGAAACATTCATAGACAATCATAAGCATTCACAAAAGTACACAAGAGAAGAGATATCACAAGGTGGATTTTATTCCATAGATCCTGAGATCTTGTACATTCTAGGCCGTGATCTGGCACGAGCCTTTAATTACATCGAATGATCGATGACCCTTGATTAAAAGGCAGAAGACTAGTCAGTGGGGACTATGGTCTTAGAGTTCATGGTCGTAGAGACCTGTATTTTATGTGGTCGAAGAGACCTGTGTTTGTATGGTCGAAGAGACCTGTATTTGTTGTGTTTTGTTATCGACTTATCCATCTTTGTACGAGTTAGATGTCTATGTTCCATGTTTTGGCCGGAGATCCGGGCTGAGACTATCAGGGTTTTTTAACCAAGGGGTGCGACTCTGGGCCTGCGCCCGTTGTTTGTGACAGGTCACCACGGGAAGACCGATCTGCAGCTGTATGTACTTGAGCAGCTCAACCAGCGGATGCCGTTTGAATGGGTAGGGCATCGACTGTTCTTGAAGTGTCAATCTTGAACAAATTCCATGTAATAGTTTAGAACTCTCTTTATATGGTTTATTGTGTTAACCATAGTCCCATTTGCTTAGTCCGGACCTGAATCCGGGTCATATTATGATAGTATATGTAATGATGATACACTGATATGATTCTGGGCACTAGTGGCCTCTTTTCGAGAAATTACTTCGTTCATCGCATTGGATCGGATCGGACTCCAAAGGCTTGCATTCTACTCATTGGGTGGCCCGAATAAGTTATTTGATTGCTCCATTGTGTCCGGAACGCTTGAAATACCCAAAATAGGCCTAAACCGAGCCCCGAAATGCCACAAAATGAAGATTTAGAGGTGCTGAAATGGACATTCAGAGTGCTGATTTTTCTAATCCGTTAGCCTGATTTTACTGACGCGCTGGGGCCAGTGCGTCCAAAAATGACTTTGTTAAAATGTTTGATTTTTATGATGCGCAGGGTTATTTTTCTGATGCGTCGGGGCTATTGCGTCCAAAAATGACTTTGTTTTGAAAATGATTGATTTTCGTGATACGCTGCAATACTTGCGCAATTTGAAGTTATTTCATCACCGGACCTGCTGTGGTCGGAGATGGAGTTTCCAGTGAAGGGTTCCGGCGATCGAAAAAGGTTTCCGGTTGTCGAAAAAGGAATTCTGGCAAGGGATTCTAGCGATCTCTCGAATACCCAACGGACGAAGCTCTTTCTCTCTCTGGATCCATCCAAATGAACAGTAACGGGGGGTATTTATACCCAAAAATACCGAAAGTCGGCCAATAGGATGTTGCCACGTGTAGTGCGTCGAGAAAATATGTCGGCGCGTCGAGAAAATCACTCAGCGCGTCTTAAAATGTCTTAGTTTAAATGCTGATTTTTAGGGTGCACTGGCTGCCAGTGCGTCCTGAAATTCCTGAATTTTATTTATTTATTGGACGCACTGAGGGTCAGTGCGTCCTGAAATTCCTGAATTTTTTTATGCGTTGGATGAATTTCTTGATGCGCTGAGGGTCAGTGCGTCCTGAAATTCACTTTGTTAAACTGTCTGAATTTCTTAATGCAGTGAATTTCTTATTACGCTGGATGAATTTAATGATGCGCCGATGTACTTATTTATGATTATCTTGCAAAAATGATGGTTTGTGGGACCCGCTTTACAATGAATGTTGATGCACTGGTTATGTTTGTTCAGTATTGAACTTACCCTCCTAAATTTGAAGGGTTTTGATCATGATGAATGGTGGGGCCCACCCCTAGGTCCACTTTTTATTTTTGGTAAAGTATGGTGTAAATCATAATTTTATTGCGATTCCTGGTGCACTTATCCTAAATCCAGTAATGTGATGGTTTGTACACTTATAATCCTTGTTTTGAAAATCCTGACTTTTAGGACCCCAACAGATGCCCCTCCGATGTGATGGGATGGATATTGGCCGTTCATTACATCGCGTCAGATTTTTCGGGTCCCACTATAAATAGAAGAGTCTGGGTCATTTGCGTTATTTCATATATTTTTTCACCGCGCAAGCTCCTCACCAACGCATCGAAAAATCTCCAGTGCGTTGAACAAATATCTCCAACGCGTCAATTATTTAACGCGCGCATCGAAAATCCCAAGGTTGGGCATTTTCTCGACGCGCTACCTTCAGCGCGTCACAAATGGGAAACTTGGGGTTTTGTAATTTACTCGTCGCACTTGTCTTTAGCGCGCATGTTTAATGGACGTGCTATATCCGATGCGCACAACTTTGGACTTGGCGAAATGGGCCATGATTTACTGGACGCGCTAAGTTCAGCACGTACTCGTGTCTTGAGGAAAACCCATTTTTGACGCGCTAGAGGTAGCACGTAGAATTATGGACTTGGTAAATTTTATTTTATTTTCATGACGCGGTAGTACCAGCGTATAGCTTATATCAGACAACACGCACTCTTGTGGACTAATGGATTTCATAGACGCGCTAAGCCTGACGCGTTGAGTTTTCAGACATGTGAAATTTGCTCATTTATTGGACGCGTTGGGGTTGGCACGTGCCATTTCTGGACTCAAAAACTTGTTCAATTGTTGTAAGCGCCAGAGCCGGTGTGCGCTGATTTCTAGGGTTGTAAAATCATCCAATTTTTTATGTCTCGATTAGGCATGCTTAGTGTTGATTAATATGTCTGTACCGTAGTTCAACTGATTATTACCCGTGATATTTGGGTCGTTATTTCGAGGTGTATGTGGTCCACCTTCCTTTTTGAACTGTTGTGAGGGCATGTTGTTGGACTCCGTATGCCCGAAATCCTTGGATCATGTTGAATTGGGTATGATGTTTCTTTTTAACTTAAGTTACTTAGAGTTTATGCGTACCTGAATATGCTCTTTTCTGGTTCTCGTACTTTGTCTGATGTCTTAACATGTTTGTGCAGATCTTCATGGCTGGTGGTTCTTCCTACGCTGGCCCTTCGAAGGCTGGTCCTTCAGGCTCCAAGGCCACTACGTGTAAACGCAAAATAAATTCACCCCAGAAAGTGACGCGACCATATGATCAGAACCTGCAGTGGTTCCATCCTCCAGAGAAGTTTAACTTCTACGAGCGCATTTTGTCGCTGTCCAAGGAAATTCAAAGGAAGATTCTTTGAGACAAGGTTCTACCAACCCCTCCTGATGAGGGCACTCAGGAAGAATGGGATGCGTGGTACGCTCCCCTGCGAGGCTTTCGGACCGACGAAGTGGTTGGGTGCGAAGAGGGTGAGGCTAACCCGGTCGCACCCTTGCAGTCTGTCAAGCACGGCCGCCCGAAGACAGCTGGCAAGAGAGCTAAATAAATATATATGGAGAATCAAGCTAAATCAAAGTTAGACAGAATGAGTTGTATGGTCGTCTGTTAAGTTAGCAGTATCGTCGCTCATGATCCTAATCCGTATACGAAGCATTACATTCATTTCCCAAAGAGCTTTCAGCGATTTCGCTCTCTTCCGAGCATTGAACCTTCAGACGTATGCCGAGCCAATTCTTTCTACAGCATCGATTCATGGACATCTATTCCGGAGACATTCCTCAACTGTGCTGTATCCAAGAATGATACCCTGCAGTCTGTCCTTGGGGAGAAGGACATGATATTCCTGGAGCCCAACCACGATCCACACCAACCATTTCTGACCCATTATTACGAGACACTACGTTAGAAATTTCGTCCCTTGTCAAACGCAGAGATTTGGCCAACCGGTGGGTTCAGGACTCAAGGACATCTGAGTCCTCATCCCAGTTACGAAGCGTGGGCCAATCGAATTATCGAGCAACACAAAGATACCCTGAAGCAGGTGGGTCTTCTAAGGGCCATTCAGGTGACGTCAAGTTACTTCTACCGGGATTCGTGTGTCTACAAGGGATTTTTGAACCATTGGAGTTCCGTCACAAACTCCTTCCACCTGCCCTACGGAGAAATGAGTATCTCCCTTTGGGACCTGTACCGAATAGCAGGTCTCCCCATACGCGGCCGAATTTATGATGAATGGACACCTAGTGATGATGAACTGTCCAAGAAGAAGAAGGGCGTGGATGAAGGTTTCTACTCTAAAGCCTACTACGAATTGTTTGCGGAGCTGCCGCAATTCTTGGGCTCCAAAGATAAAGTACCATTTGAGGATTGGCTGATTTATTTCAGCCATGGTTTAACGTAAGTTTCTTGACTTGAGTTGTACTTCTGTCTTCTATTCCATCTTCTTCCTTTTACTGATGATTTCCCTTCTCTTTTAGTTTGAACTACACCCCGTATGACGAAGACCGCAGGGATAAGTTAACTTTGGAGGCCAAGATGAAGACAAAATTTTTGAATCCAAACAAGTTATCCCCAACCTGCGAGCTGGCTGGGTTTTTAGCATATTGGTTATGTTGCATAGCCCTTCTGAGTTCTAAGCAAGCAGACAGTGTGAGGGTCTCCTGTTTTGCTGTGGCGGGGAGCTTAGCTAACTGGCATCGCTATGCACTGGCTCCGGCAGTTCTATGCTCTATCTACCGAGCCTTCGGTGATGTCATTAGTAAAAAGGGCTCTGCTTCCTTCGGAATAAACTCATCCTTCTGCGGGTGACATTACTTTTCTGGCTAGCTCGGGGTTTACTTCCCGTGGGTCTCTAGTATGGAACTTAAGGACTTTATTCAGAGAGGATCGGTTCCGCTGCATGCCTTTCAGAAGCGGAAGATGAATAGTCGAAACCTGGCGACTATCGAGGCAAAGATTGCTCGTCATGATGAAGTTGACTTCTTCCTTTTCTCTAGGACCAGCAGTGAGGATCCAGTATTACTCGATGACGATGAGAGTCTTAGTCCCTATCAGCGTTCGTTTTTTGTATCCATCCGCCCGAGTTCACTGCCTTTTGAGAGAGGGGGCTGAGTTCTGGAGAGAGTCGTACTACCAGAACCAATTTGCCCGTCAATTCAGCTACGACCAAGGGGTACCGGAGATGCTTGAGCCAGTGACGAGAGGACAACGAGCCTATGGCACAGGACCGATCCATTGGAAGTGGATATGGTGCAACTTTTGCTAACTAGGTCGGGTTATTCCTTCATCATTCCGGGTACAGAGTATACTCCTGGTACTACATACGGGTGGATGAGGTGGTGGGTTCACCAATATTCCTTAATCCGGAACAATCGTCACGTAGCTGACCCGGTCTTCGTCTCGCCTCCGATCATCGATCCTACTCCCGCCGATGGCCTAGGCTATGTGTCGGAGGCACTTCATCAATTAGCCACCCCGGGCATGCAGAAGTTGATGACCTCTTTGAATGTAATAATAGATCATGAGAAGCCTGAGCACACACTTGAAGGGTGGATCGCTTATGGGCAAAAGGTCACACTGCAAGGGAATCCGAATTCCCCACTCGTTGGTCCCATGACAGAGGGACAGAGAGAGCGTTATGATATCGATGACGATGATGATGACGAGGCTGACGAGGCAGGTGATGCTGGTGAAGTGGAAGATGCTGGTGGTGATGATGGTGGGGACGATAATGACGATGATGTTAGTGATGGCAACGATGAAGGGGGTGGTGGCGATGTTGAGGGTGGTGAAGGTGGCGATAATATCGAGGGTGGTGAAGAAGGTGATGGTGAGGGTGATGTTGCAGCAGGGACCATTTCGACCAGCGGTCGGGGAGGCTATGATCAGAGCCCAGTGAGTCAGGCGAGTTTATCCAAACGCTCTGTTCCAGGGGATAGTGATTCTGAACCGTCTCCTGAGCGGTCTGGTCCTCAAGTGAAGACCACCCCTCGTGTTCCTATCGTCGATGGAGGGAAGAAGATCAAGGACATGTGGAAGTTGTACATGGCTGAAAGGCTATGGAGTCGACTCTCCAAGGTTACTGCCAACGTCCCGACTGATAATATAGGTAAGGTAAGGGAGGAAGGGGAGATGAGTTCTCAAGCAGACCTAAGTGGAAATCGCCCCACAGAGGAGGGTAAAGATAACGAGCCAATATATGAAAGATCTTTTCCCGAAGCAG
Organism: Liriodendron chinense; assembly: GCA_003013855.2. Classification (NCBI taxonomy): domain Eukaryota; kingdom Viridiplantae; phylum Streptophyta; class Magnoliopsida; order Magnoliales; family Magnoliaceae; genus Liriodendron; species Liriodendron chinense. Next base: position 877,369 of record PVNU02001726.1, read on the forward strand.
ATACAAAACCCGTCCCTATGGATCTTGACAGTGGGGTACAAGCTGAAGATCCTCCCCTTGCCGACCCTGCTAGCACTGAGGCTGCGACCAACCCTAGCCCTATTCCTAAGGCAGGACCTGCTACTGTTGCAGAAATGGTATCTCCCTCGATACTTCCACACGATGGAGTCATTAAGGTTGAGGAGGCCGGTCCTTCCTCTCAGGAGGCTAGGATTTCTGATGTTGCTATCACACCGGATCCTGTCACAGAAGCATCTCCCGTTGCCGAATCAAATCAAGCCACCACTGCCCCTGAGATCGTCGTACTTTCTTCTCCTTAATTGCCTGAACCAGCAACTGAAACTGCAGTTGAATGTGTCCCAGCATCATCAACGCCCGTCGTTTCAACCAGTGCACCGGTCAATAAAATTCCTGAACCTGCTGGTATACTATCCACCTTTATTATTTTGTTTGCTTCCTTTCTTCTGTGGCTTCAGTATGTTAACGTTTATTATTTTTCTTTACCAGCGACTGCTCCTACCAGCGCCCCGATACCTGCGGTTTTGCCTGAGGTATTCCGTTCATCTCTCTGAGGCTTGTCAAGGACCAAAGCGAATCTCCTGAAGAGCCTTTTGTCTGACATTACTGACTCGTTAAAGAACGGGGATGAATGATCTATTTTGGACGAAGCACTGCAGGCATTAGAACTCAACGCCACGTGGCTCGGGATTGACATCTCTTTGATAGTCAGTAACGTGTCTCGGTTCAAGGAAGGGATGGCTCCAGTGAATGAGGTGAAGCACCTTAAGGTTGACCCTTCCGTCGAGAAAAAGCGCAGTAATTTGCGGTCCCTCCTTCCGAAACTCGAGTTACATAAGGTGGATGTGGCTGCAGTAAGGAAAGATTGGCAGGTTGCCGACGCTGAGTGCCAAGAAGCTACTGAACGTCTTGCAGAATTGAAAATGAGATGGCACGGTTACGAGCCGAATATTCTATCATCCATCTCAAACTTTCGAAGTTCAGCGGTCAGAAGGCACGTTTGCAGTCCTCCATCGACCAGCATGAAGTGAAACGTAATGCTGTGAGGGCCCAAGTTACAGAACTGAAGCAGTCTCTCTAGGACATTCCTGACCCTGCCCAAGTTTTGGCTGAGGCTGAGACGAGACGAAAGGTGATTGAAGAATCTGAAGTCAACTTGTTAGATTAATGTTTGAAAACTTTAGACGGTTGAACTGTAACAATCTTTACTTGTAATTTGGAATATGTTGCAATGGATGTTATAACAATATGTATACTATTGTAGTTCTGAATTTATGTTGTGTCTTTAGCCTACATGCCATTTTATTTGAGTTTGAACGCAAATAGATTGGGTCATTTGAAAAGGAACGTCCCCCTGTTAGGACTCAAACCTATACTCATGTGAACGAATATGTAACCAAGTCTTGGTTTAGGGCTTATCCCGGTTCTCGATGGTCTCGAAAAGGGCAGGGTGCCATACTCGACGTGTCCTGAGTTTAATAACTTTTCTGATACCTATGCAAGCACAAAATAGATTATTAGTATTTCGACTTCATCATTGTGTGGTATCATTTCATTTGGTGTCTACTTTATTACACTTTCCCTCTGATGGGGTGTTTACTCACAACAATAAGCCTATGTCAAGTATAATATCTTTTCAAAAATCGGCCATTCACCAGCGAACTGATGCCCTGCCCTTTGCAATCTATCACCCGATAGGCGTCATTGGAATATACTTCATCGATGATGCAGATGGGATCCCATTTCGGGTCAAATTTACTTTTCGGTCCTTGAGTCAGTGCCAGACGTTTCATCATTAGCACGAGATCACCCTTCTTGAATGATCTGCCCCTGACACGTTTATCGTACGCGGCTGAAATTTGCTTTTGATACATTTCGAGCCTTTATTGGGCAGCGAGTCTCTTTTCATCTAAATCATCGAGTTCGGCCATTCTAATCTTGGCATTGTGCTTAGTTGTCAGGGAGTGTCGGAGCGCGACCCGTATTGACTCAACCTGTATTTCCATCGGGATCACAGCTTCCATACCGTACACCAGTGAGTAGGGTGTGTAGCTCGAGTGGCAGTGCAGTGCATAGTTCGATATGCCCATAACGCTTCGGGTAATCGTTTGTCACAATCCTTCTTATTCTCTGCCACTGTCTTTTTCAGAATCTTCACAATAGTCTTATTGAACGCCTCGGCCAATCCATTCGCAGGAGAGTAATAAGGCGATGAATAGCAATGCTTGATCTTGAACTTTGCGCACAGCTTATCAATGGTAGCATTCTTGAAGGGTGTTCCATTGTCCGTGGTAATTCTCTCAGGAATACCGTGTCGGTACAATATGGTGTGACGAATGAAACCTTCGACGTGTCTGGCTTTCACACTTCTCAAGGTAGTTGCTTCAGCCCATTTGGAGAAATAATCAGTTGCTGCAAGGATGTACTGATACCACAGGGAGGATGGCTGACTAATCGGCCCGATCACGTCCATGCCCCAGGCTGCGAAAGGCCAGGACATCACTGACTAATGCAATTCTTTCATTGGTGAATGTATGATATCTGTATGGACTTGACACTGGTGACACTTCTTGACGTATTCTATTACGTCTTTCGTCATTGCAGGCCAGTAGTAACCTATGTGTCGCACACGGTGATGTAAATTCTTCCCTCCCTGGTGAGCACCACATTCTCCTCCATGAGCTTCTCTCAATGTATCGTGTGCTTCGTCTCGGCTTAGACATCACAGTAGTACTCATTTGTATGACCGTTTGTATAATACATATTCTGGAGTATAAATGAATCGGCACGTCTTCTGACTTGTGTGCGCATTTTGGGATCCTCCGGCAAAATTCCGTACTTCAGATAATCGATGAATGATTTTCTCCAATCATCTTCCTCCGTAATCTCGAAGCAACAAATGGGATTGGCACTCAATTCTCCACTGCGTAACGCAGTTGTCGAGAGAATTCTTCTTTCTTCAATCGTTACCTGAAGCGGGCTGCCCCCGGGGTTAGCCAAAGCAGCGGCTAAACTAACGAGTGCATCTGCTTGTACATTCTCCTATCTCGGTATGTGTGAGATACTATTGTTCCGAAACTGGTCAAACATTGACTGTGCTTGATGGCAATAGGGCGATAACTCGGGCTTGCGGACTTCGTATTCTGTCGTCAGTTGTCCGATGACAAGCCTAGAGTCTCCATAGATACGTATTTCCTTGATCTGCATTTCTAGGGCCAATTGTAACCCGATGATAAGAGCCTAGTACTCTGCTTCGTTGTTGGTGCATGCCGGGACTATCGTGAATGAATAGGGTAACAAGTCCCCTTGCGGACTGATGAATATAACTCCTACCCCTGACCCTATCGCTCTGGCCGCACCATCAAATACATCTCCCAATGGCGTGCTTCATTAGTTGCCATGACCTGATCGTCCGGGAGGTCATATTCTATTTCTTCACCACCTGGTACCGGGTGTGTGGTAAGAAAATCTGCAATTGCCTGTCCTTTGATGGCCCGAGCCGGCATGTATGTCACGTCGAATTCTGACAAGAGAAGGGCCCACTTAGCCAACCGCCCAGACAACATGGGTCCATTCATAAGAAACTTGATGGGATCCGCTTTGGATATCAATGTTATTTGGTGAGAGAGATTTTAGTGCACTTTTCTGTGGCATACTAGTGCACCTTGTTTGTCAATCACTCAAGTCAGTGAGTCCAGTGTCGGTTGAGCCTAATGAAGACGAAGACCGAAGACTCAGACGGCCCCGCTGCATCAAGGAAGAAGATTTAGGTAAAAGTGATGCCTTGATGTGCCTTAACCTATTTGATGACCTTGACCATGTTAGGATCCCCCTTGTCATCATAGATTGGCCCTAGGTGTCCCAAAAGAGCACCCAAACCTTGGCCATTCGAGGAGGGTTGTGATTTAGTGGGTCAGCTTGCAAACATGCTGAACCCAGGCCTGTCCGACCGGTCGAACGTGTGTCCAGTTCATACAGCGAGCTTGCTGTGTTGTGTAGGCTAAGGACCAACCGGTCGTGACTGGTCGGCTGGGCTGGTCCGACCAGCCACGACCGGTCGGGCAGACCTATCTTCAGAGACAGTGTACTCCCTGTCTTCAACTGGCCTATGACCGACCGGTCATGGACCCTGGACGACCGGTCGTGCGACCGGTCGTGCGACCGGTCAGCACTAGCCATTTTCTGCCCATTTTGTATCCGTTGCACCTTCTTTTATAAATGGACTTGGCTTGTTTTGAGGGGTAAGAGGAGGTATTTCGAGAGGAGTGAAGCCACCATTGTTGGAGACCATTTGAGGCTCATTTCCAACCTATGCAATGCATCCTCCTCGTGCTTTAACACAAGATTAGAGCATTCCAAGCTCATGAAGAAGATGACCTTCATCCCCTCTTGATCTCTAGAGTTTGGAACCTTCTTGATTGGCAAATCCTTGTCCAAAACTCTAAGATGAGATCGTTGTAAGAGAGAACCTCTAGGCAACCCATTCTCATTAGTTGTAGAGTTCTCAAACCTACCCTCCTATCACCTTGAGCATCTCAAAGGCATCACATGCAAGGTGTTTGATCTAGTGTAGCTGCGGCATTGGCGACGCAACGGCGACACGATCGAGGGAGCAAGGGAAGCTGATTAAAGCACGGGAGAGCAGAAATCAAGCAACCCAAACCGGCGCTAAACAAGGGGCTCATCCGACAAGTAAGGTTGTCTTAATTGAGAGTCCATTTAGAGTTTGTTTCTCAAACTCGATCTAGGGATGTTAGCTGTTCCTTGGCCCGTTAGCCGGGCTTAAACTAAGTCTCCAAGGGGGAGCCTCCGACACGGGAGCAAACGTGCGTCGGGTTGAGAGTTAGCCTATGTCCAAAACTCCGTTTGGGTTGAGAGTTAACCCTTTGTCCAAAACTCCGGTTATGGTTGAGAGGTGAACCGGTAAAACCTCCGTGTAAAGGTTGAGAGGTGAACCTCATTTAAAACCTCCGATAGTGAATGTCGGTGTGCTCAAGGGTGTTGACTACTTGAACCGGGAGTGGAGTAGACCCAAAGTCGAACCACTATACATGCTTGTGTTTGTGATTGAATTGAGCACATGATATCTTAGTATTGTTAGTTTAATTGTCTAATTATGAATGCTTGATAGGAATGTATACTAGGCACTAATTAGGCACATCCACACACAAGATGTACTTTCACTAGTTGTGTAGGCTTGAGCTCATTGATCCATTCTCATAAGTCTACATAGGTTGCATAGGTTAGGAGCTTGATTAGTTAAATCATTTATTTACCTATGCATGCTTAGACTAGGATTGTTTATTGCTTAACCTCTTGCTAGTCTTGTGATTGGACCCACTTAGGCTTGGAAGCCAAAGTGTTCTTGCTTACTTAGCTTAATTTGTTGAATTGTGTAAGTAGGCGAAAAGAATTTCAAAAAGATCCATATCACCCCCTCCTATAAGTTTAGTCATAATTATAGTTGCTCTTTAAGCTTCCGCACATACGTGGGTGTCGTGTTTGACTACCGACGTACTTTCAAGAGACAGTAATGTCTGAGCTTCTTGACGGCAAAGATCAATGCCAAACAGATTTTTTCTATCGCTGAGTAGTTGAACTTGGCTCCCACCAGTGTGTGGCTCAAGTAATAGAGTGCGCTTTCCTTTCCTTCTTCGTTCTTCTGGGCTAAGAGGGCTCCCAGTGAATTTTCGCCAACTATGATGTAGAGAATTAGTGGCTCCCCTTTGATCGGTGCTGTAAGGACTGAAGATTTTTTTAGCAGGTCTTTCAGAGAGTCGAACGCTTTCTGACAAGCATCATCCCACTCAAAGTGGACTCCTTCCTTATTGAGGCATGAAAATGGTTGACAACGGCCGGATAAGTTTGAGATGAATCTTCTTAGGCACGCGACCTTGCCTTGGAAACTTTTCAGCTCTTTGAGATTCTTCGGAGGTAGCATCTCCCTAATTGCCTTAATCTTTGTCAGGTCTATTTCTATGCATCGGTGTCTGATAACAAACCCCAAGAACTTGCCAGAAGAAACCCCAAACACGCATTTCAACGGGTTCATATGGAGGCTTTTCTTTCTCAGTCTTTGAAGCACTTGTCGTAGATGCTCTCTATGTTGTTTATGTTTGGCCGGCCTCACTACCAGATCGTCTACGTAGCATTCAACATACTTATGCATCATGTCCTGGAAGATTACTTGCATCGCGCGCTGATATGTTGCCCCTGAATTCTTTAACCCAAACGGCATCACACCGTAACAGTATATGCCCAATGTCGTACGAAAGGCCGTCGATTATTCATCCTCTAGGGCCATACGAATCTGATTATACCCCGAGTAACCATCCATGAAGGACATCACTGCGTATCCTCTCGTGCTGTCAATTAGTAGTTCTGGGATAGGCAGTGGGAAATCGTCTTTAGGACATGCTTCATTGAGGTTCTGAAAGTCTATGCAGACTCGAATCTGACCACTCTTTTTTTTAACCGGCACGATATTTGAAATCCATCGTGGGTATTTGACTTCTCGGATGAATTCAACCTAGATTAACTTCTCAACCTCTTCTTCGATCTTGGACACTATATCTGGATGGAATTGTCGTTGAGGTTGCTTGACCGGCTTTTTCCCTTTCATGATGCCCAGCTTGTGCATCATAATTGTTGGACTGAGCCCTAGTATTTCTGAGTATGTCCAAGCGAATATATCTTTGTTCTCTTTCAACAGTCAAATGTATTTCTCCCTCTCTTCTTTTGGGATATTCCTACTCAGGTATGTATTTCTAGGCTCTTCCAGGGTTCCCAGATTTATTTCTTCAAGCTCATCTATCGTAGGCTGTCTCCCGTTCTTTATCTGTGCGGGCACGGCACTGGGTTGGATGATGTCGACTATCTGTTGTAGTTGTACCTCTTCTATGGGACTGATTGTCACCATGTTGACATGTCTAATCTTCATCTTTGCTCCTAACTTTTATCTGCCTTGGTAAGCTTCGGTGTTTTCTTCGAATGGGGCTAACATTCTTCCATTCGGGGCTGATTCTGAGAAATAGAAGCTCACACTCTTCATGATGTTACGGCTAGCTTCACTGTATCTTTCTTCCTCTATCGGTTGAGGTAAACGGCATGATTTCTCAGCCTCGTCCTTAGACTGCACAGGTTCATTTGGCACTGAATAAAATTTGATTTCTTTCTTCGCATTGGCACTTGGTGGTACCAAAAACTGACTAGGAGCTCTCAGGAAAGGCTTAACTCTTCTTATTTTCGGCACTGGCACGTAGCTGGATTTGAGCACACTCATGTGCTGATTCGATATCATCTCTAGGATGGATTGCCCTAGCTGTAGCAAGTGCTTCGGGATTATATAAAATTTCTTGGTAGTCTCTTGAGGTTCTTTAGCTGACTAACTTATGGTTTCTTTCGAGTGATAAACCGAGGCTTGCTTTTTTGTTCAAGCTTATTGACTCGAGGTTTTGCCCCTTGCCCTTTCTGTGTTACATCGGGTTTCTTCATGACCTCTCTTTCGTCGACCAAGCCATAGTACCGGGCTTCGGCCAAGAATGATTCTGCAATCGTATATGTCTTTGGGTCAGCTGTCACTCTGTACTGAACTCCCTCTCTGTTGTACTTGAAGCACTGATGATAGGTTGAGGGAATGACGCGATTCTAATGGAGCCATGGCCTCCCTAGTAGAAGATTATACGTTGTTACTGCGTTGATTACTTAGCACGTTACTTTCATCTTTAACTCTTCAATTTCTAGCATCACGGTGATTGACCCCAGAGTGCGTTGGCTATCTTGATTAAACCCTTGAATAACCATGGTGCTGAGATATTCGCTTCCCCAAGTATAGGGTTGCGATGTAGTAATAATCTCGGTAAGACCGAGGTCGATTCACAAGGACTTGTGTAAGATTTCACAAACACATCCAAAAGTTTCTATTGATAAGCTAACAATCAGGTTTTTGTATGAATTTGATATGAATAACAATTTTAAACTAATTTGAAGGTAAACAATTCTAAAAAGGCACTAGGGGTTCAAGGATCCACTTGTAGCAATCATTGATGCTCAATCCGCTGTGGTTTTTTATTTTCTCAACTAGAATCAATATTAAGATCTATCTAGTCGGATGATAGAGCTTGTTGGGGTCCCAAAAGTGAGGATCTCCGAAATGATGAGTTCGAAAGCCAAAACCATCACGCGGTCAGATTTAGGGCCAGTGCATCGAAAATCGCGGCACGAATCATGACACACGCATCGGATTTGCCTCAAGTATGAAATTGGGCCGGTAGTGGACCCTACCGGTCACCGTGACCAAAACTGTCCAAAATTAGGAGGATACCTCAATTATGAAGAAATAGGAGCAGTGCATCGGCATTCATCGCGAGGCGGACCCCGCAAACCCCCCAATTTGCAAAACCCAAATCTGTGGGACACGAATACGCCCAGCGCATCCAAAAAATACATTTAAGGGCGCACTGCGCCCAGCGCATCCAAAAAATGCATTTTAGGACGCACTGGCCCCAGCGCATCCAAAAAATGCATTTGAGGACGCACTGGCCCCAGCGCATCCAAAAAATCAATTTATGGACGCACTGCGCCCAGCGCATCCAAAAATACATTTAAGGGCGCACTGCGCCCAGCGCATCCAAAAAATGCATTTTAGGACGCACTGGCCCCAGCGCATCCAAAAAATCAATTTATGGACGCACTGCGCCCAGCGCATCCAAAAAATCAGTTAATTTCAGAACGCGCTGGCAGCTGGCGCGTCCTGCAAACCAACTCTTGGACTCCGATCATTTCGCGACGCGCCGAGCGCATTTATCGACGCGCCGACTCATTTTCTCGACGCGCTACACGTGTCAACCGCCTATTGGACGACGATACCTATAAATACCCCGCCCACCACCTCATTTGCATCATTCAGCAAGAGAGAGAGAGGACCTCGTCGCCGGAAAACCTTTGCCGATCGCCGGAATCCTTCTCCGACCGCCGGATCCCCTCGCCGGAAATCGCACCTCCGATCATACCAGGTCTGGAGGAATGGTTAAGTCATCTTTTTTCGATGCGCCGGTCCCAGCGCATCATAAAAGTGCCCTGGCGCATCAGGAAAATCCTCGGCGGATTACGTGAACCATCAATCGCAGCATTTTAAGGACGCACTGGCTCCAGCACGTCACAAAATTACCCAGCGGATCATGAAAATACAAGTTTTCAAGCCAAAGCCAATTTTAGGACGCACTGGCCCCAGCGCGTTGCAAAATAGCCCAGCGCATCAGGAAATTATAATTTTAGGACGCACTGGCTCCAGCGCGTCATAAAATTACCCAGCGCATCATGAAAATCATTTATGGACGCACTGGCCCCAGCGCATCAATAAAATCAGGCCAGCGGATCGCAAAAATCAGCACTTTGCACATTCATTCCAGCACCCTTAAATCCTCATTTGATAACATTTTTAAGCCCCGTTTGAGCCTATTTTGGGTATTTCGAGCGTTCCGGACGCAATGGAGCAGTCAAACGACCCATTCGGGCTACCCAATGAGCAGAACACAAGCCTTCGAAGTCCGATCCAACCCAACGAGCTGAATGGAACAGTTCTCCCGAAAAGAGGCCGCCGGCGCCCAGAATCATACTGATGCATCATCATTACGTGTACTATCATAATATGACCCGAATCCAGGTCTGGACTAAGCAAAGGGGACTATGGTTAACACGATAAACCACACCAGGAGAGTTCTGAACTATCACACACAATCTATTAAAAACTGATATTCCAAGAACAGTCGATGCCCTACCCATCCAAACGGCATCCGCTGGTTGAGCTGCGCAGGTACACACAACTGTAGAATGGACTTCCCGAGGTCACCTGTCCCTACATTGACAGGCGCGGGCCCAGAGTCGTCCATCTCAGCCATAAACCCTGACAGTCTCAGCCCGGATCTCCGGTCAAAACATGGGACATAGACATCCGACTCGTACAAAGGTGGATCAGTCTATAACAAACACAGGTCTCCGCGACCATACAAACACAGGTCTCCGTGACCACCAAGACACAGGTCTCCGTGACCAATGAACTCTGAGACCATAGTCCCCGCTGACTAGTCTTTTGCCTTTTAATCAAGGGTCATCGATCATTCGATGTAATTAAGGGCTCGTGCCAGATCACGGCCTGGAATGTACAAGATCTCAGAATCTCTGGAATAAAATTCGCCTTGCGATATCTTTTCTCTTGTGTACTTTGGTGAATGCTTGTGATTATCTACGAATGTTTCTATATTCAGAACCCCAGAGCAACAAAACACCACATTTCAGAAAATGTCATTGCGATACATTTTCTAGTTCTAACAAACTGGCGACTCTGCTGGGGATCGAACCGTACCAGAATATCTGGTTACATCTGAATATATGGACACTCTGAGATCAATTGCTCGCAAGCACGAATATACACATAGGAAAGCTACCGCGAGACGTAATGTTTCGGCGCCCTTCAGGCGCCAAACTGGCGACTCTCAACGGGAACGTTCTTCCCTTCATCTTTAAGGCAATAGACATTCAAAAAGGTTTTCGAACCCACGATTTTCACAACTACACGTCTTTTTGTCTCCTTCTAGTTCATTTTGTCGGTTTATGCACTGCGATCGATGGGCTCATACTCCCGACCGCACTTATGAACTGTTCTAATAATTTTATGACACAACAGAACTAGCAAGATACTAGGACAGACAGAAGAAATGGCATGTTCAATGACCGGTTCATGCACCTTCCTTACCTCCAGAGGCTTCAGCTTCCCTCGCTTCATTCCAGCCACGACGGTTGCTTCTAGTTCAGGATGGCAGATGGTCAAAACACGCCAACAGAAGAAAGAGCAGAAGAAAGTAGCCAGCTTAGCAACATACAAGAAAGCGAATGTTGCAAGACCTCGCCCGGCGACCAAGGGACAGTGGCAACCAAAACAAGGGCAGAAGACTTCCACCAACGGTCAGGCCACGTCAGCCACGTCCTCGGTGCCCGCAATGACGATCGAACAATTTCCGCCATTGTCCAAAACCACCCCTGCCACACGAAAATCAACCAAAACCACGATCGCGAGGAGCTCCAAGCCCACAATAGTTATCGAGCCAGGACAGGGGCAGAACCAGAAGGCCCGGCCAGTGCTGGTCGCAATGGTCCAGGTAGCAGAAGCAGAAGAGGGATCGTATGAAGCGGACGAACTGCCTACGGTCCAAGATCAGATCGACAGACTAGTTCAGGCTAATCGGGAAACGAATGAACGAATGAGAGAGATCCAGGAAGCCTTGACCACTTTAATAGCTCAAAATGCTACTCGAAGCCTTGCACCACCTACGCGCCCATTAGCTGAAGAATCTCAAGGGGCAGCAGGAGAGCCAGCTAGTGCTGAGCCACTCACCCAGGCCAGGAGAGTTCCAGCGGAACGAATAATAGTTCCAACTACACAAATGACGAGAGAAGAACTGTCGCAAACCATTGCAAGTCTCATGCGACAAGAGAAGGAGAAGGAAAGAGGAACCGGGTATAAATATCAGGTCCCATACCCTCTGGAAATAGAAGAAATACCATTTCCGGTCAACTTCAGATGTCCGGATTTCGAAAAGTTTGACGGAAGGGGGTCACCAGAAGAACACATCACTCGCTTCCTCACAGCATTGGGAAACTGGTCGACCGTCCCACAGTACTGTATGCGATTATTCGGGTCAACACTGACGGGGAAAGCTTTCCAATGGTACATGTCGCTACCAGCAGGATCAGTGAAGTCATGGGAGCAAATGCGAGACAGTTTTATTTCAAAATTCTTCTCCATAGAAAGAGAAACATCAGTGACAGATCTGGCTTTGATCAGACAAAGGCAGGGCGAACCCGTGGAGAGATTTATGGACCGATGGGGAACAATAGCGGCTCAGTGTCAAGAGTTACCCAGCGAGAAAGAACAGATAAAGATGTGCATGCGAGCCCTGGACCCAATGATATCCTACGGGTTATCAGGGAACAGTTTTCACTCTTTCCGAGAATTAGCCACCAAAGCACACCTGGTAGAGGAAGCCGCAGCACGGGTAAACCTCAGACCCGAAAGGCAGAAAAGAGAAGGAGTGAGGATTGCCGAGACGCACAACGTAAACAAGGGAAAAAATACGATAGATCGAAAACGGCTCGCCGAGGATTCCAAGACAGACACGAAACCAACACCTACCCAAGAAAAAGGCAAGAGGCCCTACGCTCCTCAGAGAATAACGATAGCCGAGAGAGAAAGAGCCAACGGCCCGTACACCTTCGACATGGCCGACCTGATCCCCATCATGGAGCAATTGGTAGAAGAAAAGGTAATTCGCCTGCCAGAACCGATTCGGCCCCACGAGGTTGGGAAGGTAGATGATCCCCGGTATTGTAAATACCACCGGTGCCTGAGCCACAAGACGGAAGACTGTTTTAGCCTGAAAGGAAGGATACAGGGGTTGATCAACCAAGGGGTAATCAGTATGAAGGCACCAGAAACAACAACGAGGGAAACAGCAGGGGTAGTTTCAGCCCTCCCCTCGGATAAGAATACCCAATTGCATGCCCTATCCCCTGAACCTGAAGAACCTTGGACTTTAGTTAGCAGCCGGAAGAGGCTCGAGAATCGAAGAAGACTCCTCAACCGCAGGAAGAAAGGGACAAGAAAGAAGGATAGCCAGGGGAAGAGCCGACTTATAGAGACTCAGGTACATTGCGCAATGGTGTAGAACAGCCATCAACAGAAGAGACATTGCAGACAGATAAAGAAGAAGTCAATGCCGTCATCCTCCGATCCGGAAGACAGATGCCAGAGCGCATTCGGCCAGAACCAATCGATTCAACGCAAGAAGACGAAAACCCGGGTATACCCGTAACAAGGCCCCAGGGGCAGAAGTTGAAACAGAAAGTTGTCGAAGCCACGACCAGTCGTCCGGAGCCTAGGCAAGGGTCAGTGCCCATAGTGTATGATGTCGTGTCACACCTACGAAGGGTCCCGGCCCGCCTGAGCATATACGACGCCTTGTGTCTCTCAAAGGTGTACAGGGAAATGTTGATCAACGCGCTGCTAGACAGTGAAGCCAGAGAAATAATGATGACAGAAATTGAAGCAGAAATGAGCGATCCAGACAAGTTTTGGGAAGGAAACGCGCCAATTCAACAAGCAATGCAAATAGATCATCCCTCTATAATCACATTCTCCGAAGAAGATCGCACAATTGAAGCAACAGACCACAACCGACCGTTGATGGTCACAGGAACAATTAGAGACACGGAGATCAAGCGATGCATGCTTGACGATGGGTCCGCGGTGAATATTATGTCATTAAAGACACTCCAAAGATTGGGTTACAGGCCATCAGCCTTGCGTCCCAGCACCATGGTCATTCAAGGGTTCAATCAGGACAGCCAGCGCACTCTAGGGTCGATCACTGTGATGCTAGAAATTGAAAGGTTGAAGACAAAAGTAACATGCCAAGTAATCGATGCAGTAACAACGTATAATCTTCTGCTAGGGAGACCGTGGCTCCATCAGAATCGCGTCATCCCCTCAACCTATCATCAGTGCTTTAAGTACAACAGAGAGGGAGTTCAGTACAGAGTGGCAGCAGACCCAAAGCCGTATACAATCGCAGAATCATTCTTAGCCGATGCTCGGTATTACGACCTGATCGACGAAAGGGGAGACACGAAGAAGCCCGGCGCAATGCGGAAAGGGCAAGGGGCAGAACCGAAAGTCAACAAGTTTGAACAGAGGGCCAAACCTCAATCCATTATTCAGAAAGAAACAAGTCAGGCAGCTGAAGGACCTCAAAGGACTACCAAAAAATTCTACATAGTCCCGAAACACTTGCGACAGCCCGGGCAGTCCGTCCTAGAGATGATCTCGAATCAGCACATGAGTGTGCTCAAATCTAGCTTCAATATGCCAGCGCCAAAAATAGGAAGAGTTAAGCCTTTTTCGAAGGCTCCAAGCCAGTTCGTGGTACCGCCAAATACCAATACAAAGAAAGAAATCAAATTTTATTCAGTGACAAATGAACCTGCACGGTCCAAGGACGAGGTTGAGAAACCACTTCGCTTACCTCAGCCCATAGAAGAAGGGAGATACAGTGAAGCCAGCCGTAACATCATGAAAAGTATGGGCTTCTGCTGTTCAGAATCAGCCTCGAATGGTAGAATGTTAGCGTCGTTCGAAGAAAACAACAAAGTCCATCAAGGAAGAGAAGGGTTAGGGGCAAAAACGAAGATCAGACATGTTAATATGGTGACAATCAATACTACGGAAGAGGTACAACCACAAGAGGTAGCTGACGTTATCCAGCCCGGTGCCGCACCTGCACAGATAGAGGACGGGGGACAGCCCACGATAGATGAGCTTAAAGAAATAAATCTGGGAACCCTAGAAGACCCTAGAAATACATACCTAAGTAAAAATGTCCCAGAAGAGGAGAAAGAGAAATACATCCGACTGTTGAGGGAAAACAGGGACGTATTCGCTTGGACATACTCAGAAATGCCGGGGCTTAGTCCAGCAATCGCGATGCACAAGTTGGGCATCTTGAAAGGGAAGAGGGCGGTCAAACAGCCTCAACGACGATTCCACCCAAATATAGTGCCCAAAATCGAAGAAGAAGTCGAAAAGTTAATCCAGGCCGGGTTCATCCGAGAGGTTAAGTACCCACAATGGATCTCAAACATTGTGCCGGTCAAGAAAAAGAATGGTCAAATCCGAATCTGCGTAGACTTTCGGAACCTCAACGAAGCATGCCCTAAGGATGATTTCCCACTACCTATCCCAGAGTTACTGATCGACAGCACGACAGGATACGCAGTGATGTCCTTTATGGATGGTTACTCGGGGTATAATCAGATTCGTATGGCTCCGGAAGATGAGGAATCAACAGCCTTTCGTACAACGTTGGGCATATACTGTTACCGTGTGATGCCGTTCGGGTTAAAGAACGCAGGGGCAACGTATCAACGCGCGATGCAAGTAATCTTCCAGGATATGATGCACAAACATGTCGAATGCTATGTAGACGATCTGGTAGTGAGATCAGCCGGGCACGAACAGCATAGGGAGCATCTACGGCAAGTATTCCAAAGACTGAGAAAGAAAAGCTTGCGCATGAACCCATTAAAGTGCGCGTTCGGGGTTTCCTCTGGCAAGTTTTTGAGGTTTGTTATCAGACATCGAGGAATAGAAATTGACCCAACAAAGATTAAGGCAATTAGGGAGATGCCGCCACCGAAGAATTTCAAAGAGCTGAAAAGTTTCCAAGGCCGAGTCGCGTACCTAAGGAGGTTCATCTCGAACTTGTCCGGTCGTTGTCAACCATTCTCGCGCCTCAACAAGAAGGGAGTTCAGTTTAAGTGGGACGATGCTTGCCAGAAAGCGTTCGACTCCCTGAAAGACCTGCTCGACAAATCTCCAGTCCTCGCGGCACCAATTAAAGGGGAACCACTAATCCTCTACATTGCCGTCGGTGAAAATTCACTTGGAGCCCTCTTAGCCCAGAAGAACGGAGAAGGGAAGGAAAGCGCGCTCTATTACCTGAGCCGCACGCTGGTGGGAGCCGAATTTAACTACTCAGCGATCGAGAAGATCTGTTTAGCACTGATCTTTGCCGTTAAAAAGCTCAGGCATTACTGTCTCTCTCACCAGATAACATTAATATCTAAGGCGGATCCCCTCAAATTTCTCATGAACAGACCTATGTTATCCGGACGATTGGCCAAGTGGGCCCTTCTCCTGTCAGAATTGGACTTGACATACATGCCGGCTTGAGCCGTCAAAGGACAAGCTATCGCAGACTTCCTTGCCGCACATCCAGTATCGAACGGTGAAGAAATAGAATATGACCTCCCAGACGAGCAGGTCATGGCGATTAATGAAACACGCCATTGGGAGATGTATTTTGACGGCGCGGCCAGAGCAGTAGGGTCAGGGGCGGGAATTATATTCATCAGTCCGCAAAGGGACCTGCTACCCTATTCATTCACATTAGTCCCGGCATGCACCAACAACGAAGCTGAGTACCAGGCTCTTATTATTGGATTGCAGTTGGCCCTAGAAATGCAAATCAAGGAAATGCGTATCTACGGTGACTCTAGGCTTGTCATCAGACAATTGACGACGGAGTACGAAGTCCATAAACCAGAATTATCACCCTATTGCCACCAAGCGCAGTCCCTGTTTGAGCAGTTTCGGAACAACAGTATCTCACATATACCAAGGCAGGAGAATATACGAGCTGATGCACTCGCCAGTTTAGCCGCTGCTTTAGCTAACCCTGGAGGCAGCCCACTTCAGGTTACGATTGAAGAAAGAAGAATCCTGCCAATGACTGCGATGCGCAACGGAGAATTGAGCACCAATCCCATTTGCTGCTTTGAGATCACAGAGGAAGATGATTGGAGAAAATCATTCATCGATTATCTGAAGTACGGATTTCTGCCAGAAGATCCCAAGATGCGCACACAAATCAGAAGGCGTGCCAGTTCATTTGTGCTCCAAAATGACGTACTTTACAAGCGGTCCTACGAGGGGATATTGCTGCGATGCCTAAACCAAGATGAAGCACGTAGTACATTAAAAGAAGCTCATGACGGAGAATGCGGTGCTCATCAGGGAGGAAAGAACTTACACCACCGTGTACGACACATGGGTCACTACTGGCCGACAATGACGAAGGACGCGATAGAATACGTAAAGAAATGCCACCAGTGTCAGATCCATGCCGATATCATACGTTCGCCACCGGAAGAGTTGCATCAATCAGTGATGTCCTGGCCTTTTGCAGCCTGGGGCATGGACGTGATCGGACCAATTAGTCCGCCATCCTCCCAGGGACATCAGTACATCCTCGCGGCAACCAACTATTTCTCCAAATGGGCCGAAGCAGTCGCCCTGAGAAATGTGAAAGCCAAGCATGTCGAGGGTTTCGTTCGTCACGCCATATTATACCGGCATGGTATTCCCGAGAGAATCACCACGGACAACGGGACACCTTTCAAGAATGCTGCCATCGATAAACTGTGCGCAAAATTTAAAATCAAGCATTGCTACTCATCGCCCTATTATCCTCCTGCGAATGGGCTAGCCGAAGCATTCAACAAAACTATTGTGAAGATTCCGAAAAAGACAGTGGCGGAGAATAAGAGGGACTGGGACAGACGGTTGCCCGAAGCACTGTGGGCTTATCGAACTACGCACCGCACGGCCACCCGGGCTACGCCTTACTCACTGGTATACGGTACGGAAGCTGTAATCCCGATGGAAATACAAGTTGAGTCGCTACGGGTCGCTCTCCGACACTCCCTGACAACCGAGCATAATGCCAAGAGCCGGATGGTCGAACTTGATAATCTGGATGAAAAGAGGCTCGCTGCCCAGCAAAGGCTCGAGATATATCAAAAGCAAATTTCCGCAGCGTACGATAAGCGCGTTAGAGGCAGATCATTCAAAAGGGGCGATCTCGTGTTAATGATGAAGCGTCCAGCACCGCTCCAAGGATCGAGGAGCAAGTTCGACCCAAAGTGGGACCCCGTCTGCATTATCGACGAAGTGTATTCCAACGGGGCCTATCGGGTAATAGATTACAAAGGACAGGGTGTCAGTTCGCTAATAAACGGTCGATTCCTGAAAAGATATTACACCTGACGTAAAACTATCATTGCAAGTTGTAAACACCCCGATAGAGGGAATGTAATAGAATAGATGCCAAAAGAAAGAGTGCCGTGCTATGACTAAACTAAAAAGCTGATCATCTGCTTTATGCTTACACAGGTATTGGAAGGGTCACCAAAGCTCGAGGCACATCAAGCAAGACACGACGCCTTTTCGAGAATATTAAAATCAAGATAAGCCCTAAGCCAAGGCTCGGCTATATCCTCGTACACACGCGTAGGTTCAAGTCCTAAACAGGGGGACGTTCCTTTCCAAATAGCACAATCCGTTTTGCATTCAAACTCAAGAGGAACGACAAACGGGCCAAGAAGCACCATATGAACTCATCATCACACTAGCATACATAATGATACAACACTCATTACAACGTGTTTTTAAAAAAAAACTACAAAAGAATCATTATCATTACATTACAGCCTAACCATCTAAAGTTCTCAAGCACTGCTCTAGTAGGTTAACCGCGGACCCCGCGATTGCCTTTTGTCTTGCCTCAGCCTCGGTCAGGACTTGAACAGGGTCGGGAGTATCTTGAAGAGACCGCTGCAGCTCCGTGATCCGTGCCCTCACAGCGTCACATTCCGTCTTGCGTTGGTCAATAGAAGACTGCAGGGTTGCTTTCTGACCACCAAGTTTCGAAAGTTTGAAATGGACGACAGAATGTTCGGCACGTAATCGGGCCATCTCATCCTCAATTTCTGCAAGACGCCTGGTGACCTCTTGGTGCTCAGTATCCACAGCCTGCCAATCCCTCTGCACTGCGGCCACGTCTACCTCGTGCAACTCTAGTTCCGGAAGAAGGGACCGCAACTGACCGCGTTTTTCTTCAATAGAGGGGTCAGTCCTAAAGTGCCTTGCATCGTTCACTTGAGCCACACCGTCTTTGAATTGTAACACATGGTTGACTATCGAAGAGATGTCGACCCCAAGCCACGTAGCAGTGAGTTCCAGCGCCTGCAGCGCCTCATCCAAGATGGACCCTTCGTCTCCTTTCCTAAGCGAATCAACGATGTCGGACAGTAAACTCTTCAGAAGGTTCGCCTTGGTCCTTGATAAGCCTCGGAGAGACGAGAGGAATGCCTCGGGCAGGACTACAGGAGCCGGGACGCTGGCAGGGGCAGTGGCTGGTAAAAGAAACGGTAAACGTTAGCACACTGAAGAGAGAAAAGAAGCGAACAAACAATGAAGGAAAGTATTATACCAGTAGGGATTTCATCATCCGACGCACTGGTTAAGGCAACAGGTCTCGACGAGCTGGGGGCATATCCAACCACGATTTCCGCTGCCGGCTCGAGCATTTCAGGAGAAGAAAGAATGACGACCTCAGAGGCAGAGATAGCCCGGGCTGGTTCAGCGGCCAGGGGCACTTCGGCAATAGGCTTTGGAACGCTAGTGACCTCTGCAAGCATGATTCCTCGGGGAGGGAGTGAGGCCTCTTCTAATGAGACAACGGGTCTCGCCTCAGGAGCAGGACCAGGGTTCACTGCTGCTTCGATATTGACAGGAACGGTAAGGAAGGGGTCTTCAGCTCGCGGCTCACCATCGACGTCCATAGGGACGGGTTCTATGTCTACCTCAGGAACAGATCGCTCATACACTGGCTCGCTACCCTCGCCTCCCTCCACGGGATGATCTCCGCCGAGACCCGCCTGCGAACTCATCTCCCCTTCCTCCCTTGGACCGCTTGCATCATCGGTCGGGACGCTGCCGGCAGCCCCCGGGGGTTGGCTCCGCGCCTTCTCAGCTCTATACAACTTCAGCAGGTCCTTTATTTTCTTACCGCCGTCAGAAACAGAGACGCGATGAGCAGTCTTTATGCGGGGCCCAGAACGTTCAGGAGATAGTTCAAAATCACTATCCTCGGGCGCAACACGTCTGGACAGGCCCGTCCGACTTGCCGGGCTTTGGCCGCGACCTCCCTCACCACCGCCTTCTCCGTCACCACCATCATCACCACCGTCATTCCCTTCGCCGCCATCATCCGCCTCCTCTTCATCACCGGCATTCCCCGCTGCAGCAGCTTCACCACCATCATCATCGCCAATGTCATAACGCTCCCTCTGCCCCTCTGTCATAGGACCGACAAGTGGGGAATCCGGGTTCCCTTGTAACGTAACCCTCTGGCCATGAGCGACCCACCCCTCGAGTGTATGCTCGGGCTTCTCATGATCTATTATGACGTTCAATGAGGTCATGAACTTCTGCACGCCAGGGGTAGCCAGTTGGCGAAGTGGCTCTGTTACGTACCCTAAGCCGTCGGCAGGAGTAGGATTAACAATCGGAGGAGAGACGAAGACGGGATCTGTCACGTGTCGGTTATTGCGAACCAAGGAATATTGGTGGGCCCACCACCGCATCCATCCATACGTGGCGCCGGGGACATACTCCGTCCCGGGAACGATGAAAGAACAACCTGACCTGGTAAGCAGAAGCTGTCGCCATATCCACTTCCAATGGATCGGCCCTGTGCCGTATGCCCGCTGCTCCCTTGTCACCGGTTCGATCAATTCCGGTACCCCTTGATCATAACCGAACTACCTGGCGAATCGGTTCGGGTAGTATGGTTCTCTCCAAAATTCAGCGCCCTCTCTTAAAGGCAACGAACTCGGGCGAATGGACACCAAGAACGAGCGGTGATAAGAGCTGAGACTCTCGTCGTCGTCAAGCAGGTCCGGATCCTCGCTGTTAGTCCCCGAGAAGAGGAAGAAGTCGACGTCGTCATGGCGGGCTATCTTCGTCTCGATAGTCGCCGGATTTTCGCTGATCATCTTCCGTTTTTGAAAAGCGTGTAGTGGAACAGATCCCCTCTGGATGAAGTCCTTAAGCTCCATGCTGTATACCCACGGGAAGTAGACCCCAAGCCATCCCGAGAAGAAATGCCACCCACAATAAGCAGAATTCAATCCGAAGGATGCCGAACCTTTGTTGCTAATGACACCGCCGAAGGCCCGATATATTGAACACAATACTACTGGGGCCAATGCGTAGCGATGACCATCGGCCAAACTCCCCGCCACGGCGAAACAGGAAACTCGCACACCGTCCGCTTGCTTAGAGCTCGGGAGGGCCACGCAACACAGCCAATAGGCCAAGAACCCGGCAAGTTCGCAGGTAGGGGATAGCTTATTCGGCCGCGGAAATTTCTTCTTCATCTTGGCCTCCAAGAGTAATTTATCCTTGCGACCTTCATCGCTCAATCCGTAATCCAAGCTGAGACAGGAAGAAAACCATCAGCGGAAGAAAAAGAGAATGAAACAGTGCGCGAACAGTGCAAGACAAGAGAAGAAACTCACTTCAGGCCATGGCTAAAGTACACTAGCCAGTCTTCGAAAGGCACTTTATCTCTGGAGGATAGAAACTGCGGCAACTCCGTGAACAATTCGTAGCAGGCTGCAGAATAAAAGCCTTCATCAACACCCTTCTTCTTCTTGGACAGCTCCTCATCACTAGGAGTCCATTCATCATAGATTCTGCCGCGAATAGGAAGACCTGCTATCCGATACAGATCCCAGAGGGAGATGCTCATTTCTCCGCAAGGCAGATGAAAGGAGTTGGTGACAGAACTCCAATGATTCAGGAACCCATTATAAATGCAAGGTTCTCGATGGAAATAGCTCGATGTCGCTTGAATGGCCCGAAGGAGACCTACTTGCTTCAAGATCTCTTCGTGCCGCTCGACTATCCGATTGGCCCAAGCTTCATAACCGGGATGAGGGCTCAAATGTCCTCGGGTCCTGAAACCCCCAGTAGGCCAAATTTCTGCATCAGACAGAGGACGAAACCTTTGGCGCAGAGTCTCGTAATAGTGAGTCGGAAAGGGCAGATGAGGGTCGTGGTTCGGTTCCAAAAATATCATGTCCTTCTCCTCAAGGACAGACTGCTGAGTGCCGTTCTTGGATATGGCACAGTTGACGAACGTCTCTGGAATGGACGTCCAGGAATCGACGCTATAGAAAGAATTTGCGCGACGTATATCGGAGGGCTCGATGCTTGGTAGAGAGCGGTATCTCTGAAAGCTTTTAGGGAAACGGATGAACTGCTTCGTATAAGGGTTGCGGATTACAAGGGATGATACTGGCAGCTTCATAGAAGACCAGACAACCCTCATTTTGTCGGACTTCGACTTAGTCGGGTTTTCTATATAGATTTGCTTGGCGCTCTTCCCAGTCGTCTTTGGACGACCGCGCTTGGCAGACTGAGCAGGCTCAATTGGGCTCGCTTCGCCCTCTTCGGACCCGACAACCTCATCGGTCCGAAAACCTTGTAAGGGAGCGTACCACGCATCCCACTCCTCCTGGGTACCCTCATCAGGAGGGGGCGGTAAGGCCTTGTCGCAAAGTATCTTTCGCTGGACATTCTTTGGAAGGGTCAGAATACGTTCGTAGAAATTGAATGTCTCGGGCGGGAGAAACCACTGTGGGTTCTCAGCTAACGGTCTAGAAGTCTGCTTGGTGGCTGCCCGCTTACGCTTGGATGGAGTTTGAGACGGACCCAAAGGACCGGCTTGCGAAGGGTCGCTGGCCATTATAATCTGCAATGGCGTAGAAAAGGGGCTTAAGTACAGAGCACGTGAAAATATCCTCATAAAGACAATTAAGCATTCACGAAATCCAAAAGCATAAGAAGCAACAAGTGAACGAAGAACAGGCACCGATCCAGGCCAATGCACAACATCACCAACCAATGAGAATGAAATGAAATGGCAACACCAACATCATCACAAACGCGCAAGCTTTCAAAAGACAGAAATAAGGCGGAAAAGTATAAATAGCATTCATTAAACCACGAGGGCCATGCCAAAGCCCAAACCATTCAAAGTCAATTGTTTTGAAAAGATAAAAAGCCGACAGTCAATATTAAATGACCCAAAATTGTGGGGACCCCCTCCCCCAAGCCAGAAAATGAAGATTTCAGTCTTGCACCAGAGGAAGAACTCGAGCCCTCAGCTCATCGACCCTCGCTTGAATCAGGGCCTCCTTGTAGACCAAGTCCACCAAGATGGAGATGCATTGTTATACAAGGTCGAAGTTCAGGTGCTCAGCATCAGCGTAGTTCCTTATCGCGGACAAGTCAATCGCCAAGTCATCGTGCTCCCGGAGAGCCGCCCTGACCATCCTCCAAATGCCAGCACGACGATCCGGGTATTCGGCCTCCGCCAAGGGAACGAGCCAAGCCAGGAATCTCCTACTCTCCCTCTTCTCGTCCCTTAGGAAGTGGAGACGTTTCGAGAGGGACAGAAAGGAAGCAGCAAGAGAAGGCTTCGCCGCCTCCAGAACCGCCAATTCCTCCAGGAGGGAAGAATCGCCGATGTAGCCAGATATAGCCTCCTTGCGCTCATCAGAGATGCCCGCCATCGCCGAGATATTCTGCATAGCCCGGAGGATCGGGCGAGATTCAGCGCCAAGGCGAGTCGAGGCTTCAGCCACCTCATCGCATTGATTAGCAAGAGATGACCAAGCCTCGGGTTGGTCCAGATCGTTTAATAGCCGCCCCATGCAGTCACGAGCCGCGCGAAGGGAAGCACGGGTTATGACCATCGTCTGCTAAAGAACAAGACAGATGAACCCGTAAGGCAGTCTGACAGAAGAAAAATGCACAAAACCGCTCACGCAAAGCCAGAAAAGCCGAGAAACGACATGCAAAGGTATGCTCAAAACAACACTTTAAAATCGTCATTAGAATTGCCGATTAAACTAAAAAAGGGCCGGGGAGTCTCCCAAGTGTGTGAGACCCTACGCCTCCATGAGACGACTGGCACGCGTGCGCGAACACGAAACAGAGGCATGGGGGTTCACGCCCTTTGGAGACACGGCGGACCGCCGGTGCAAAACCCGCAGAAACCGCAGACTCCACCGAGGCCCACGAGTTAGGTGCGCGAGATTTCACATACCCTGGTGATGCTCAAAGCAGATCTGGTTTAGTAAGAGGGTGCCTGAGACCCCTCGCACCCGGAATGAGTCCCAAATATCATGAGCAACGGTCAAATGAACCCGCAAGTAAGTCTGTTAAGCCACGATAAGCGCATCAAGACAGGACACCAGAATTAGACAACTTCCCCAACTCAGAGATCAGCGCCTATTGGCCTGAACACACCTTACGATCAGGCCAATTGATCAAGTCCGGAGATGTGTGCGGGAGCCGGTTTATGTAATAAATTTAGTAGACTTTGCAGTCCCAAAATTGCACGCGCGAGGCCCAGCGCATCGCGAAAATTATGTAAAATCACAAGTCCGAAGGACATGACGCGCTGGGCCCAGCGCGTCCAAGAAATGGTAAATTCACCATAGCGCGTCCATTAAATAAATTTTCCCAGACAAGTACGCGCTGGACCCAGCGCATCGAGAAATTACAGAGTTCAACGCGCTGCGCACAGCGCGTCATGAAATTGGTTAATAAAGGCACGGGATGACGCGCTGACCTTAGCGCGTCGATAAAATGGACGCGCTGAGTACTTATTGTGTGCGCTGCACTATGGCGCGTTCAGAAAATCAGAAATCCACAAGTCCAACAGCCGCGCTGTGCGTAGCGCGTCGATAAAACACACAAAGTTGGAATACTTCGACGCGCTACCTAATATTTCAATGCGCTGGAGATAATAAATCGATGCGCTGGAGAAAAAATCGATGCGCTGGCCGAGGGCTCTGGTCGTCGAAAATGAACAGTGAAATGACGAAATGACCAGGGATCCCCTATTTATAGTGGGACCCAGAAAATCCGATGCGTCGCAATGGATCGCCGCTCGTCCATCCCAACGCATCGGAGGGGCATCTGTTGGGGTCCCAAAAGTGAGGATCTCCGAAATGATGATTTCGAAAGCCAAAACCATCACGCGGTCAGATTTAGGGCCAGTGCATCGAAAATCGCGGCACGAATCATGACACACGCATCGGATTTGCCTCAAGTATGAAATTGAGCCGGTAGTGGACCCTACCGGTCACCGTGACCAAAACTGTCCAAAATTAGGAGGATACCTCAATTATGAAGAAATAGGAGCAGTGCATCGGCATTCATCGCGAGGCGGACCCCGCAAACCCCCCAATTTGCAAAACCCAAATCTGTGGGACACGAATACGCCCAGCGCATCCAAAAAATACATTTAAGGGCGCACTGCGCCCAGCGCATCCAAAAAATGCATTTTAGGACGCACTGGCCCCAGCGCATCCAAAAAATGCATTTGAGGACGCACTGGCCCCAGCGCATCCAAAAAATCAATTTATGGACGCACTACGCCCAGCGCATCCAAAAATACATTTAAGGGCGCACTGCGCCCAGCGCATCCAAAAAATGCATTTTAGGACGCACTGGCCCCAGCGCATCCAAAAAATCAATTTTAGGACGCACTGGCCCCAGCGCATCCAAAAAATCAATTTATGGACGCACTGCGCCCAGCGCATCCAAAAAATCAGTTAATTTCAGAACGCGCTGGCAGCTGGCGCGTCCTGCAAACCAACTCCTGGACTCCGATCATTTCGCGACGCGCCGAGCGCATTTATCGACGCGCCGACTCATTTTCTCGACGCGCTACACGTGTCAACCGCCTATTGGACGACGATACCTATAAATACCCCGCCCACCACCTCATTTGCATCATTCAGCAAGAGAGAGAGAGGACCTCGTCGCCGGAAAACCTTTGCCGATCGCCGGAATCCTTCTCCGACCGCCGGATCCCCTCGCCGGAAATCGCACCTCCGATCATACCAGGTCTGGAGGAATGGTTAAGTCATCTTTTTTCGATGCGCCGGTCCCAGCGCATCATAAAAGTGCCCTGGCGCATCAGGAAAATCCTCGGCGGATTACGTGAACCATCAATCGCAGCATTTTAAGGACGCACTGGCTCCAGCGCGTCATAAAATTACCCAGCGGATCATGAAAATACAAGTTTTCAAGCCAAAGCCAATTTTAGGACGCACTGGCCCCAGCGCGTTGCAAAATAGCCCAGCGCATCAGGAAATTACAATTTTAGGACGCACTGGCTCCAGCGCTTCATAAAATTACCCAGCGCATCATGAAAATCATTTATGGACGCACTGGCCCCAGCGCATCAATAAAATCAGGCCAGCGGATCGCAAAAATCAGCACTTTGCACATTCATTCCAGCACCCTTAAATCCTCATTTGATAACATTTTTAAGCCCCGTTTGAGCCTATTTTGGGTATTTCGAGCGTTCCGGACGCAATGGAGCAGTCAAACGACCCATTCGGGCTACCCAATGAGCAGAACACAAGCCTTCGAAGTCCGATCCAACCCAACGAGCTGAATGGAACAGTTCTCCCGAAAAGAGGCCGCCGGCGCCCAGAATCATACTGATGCATCATCATTACGTGTACTATCATAATATGACCCGAATCCAAGTCTGGACTAAGCAAAAGGGACTATGGTTAACACGATAAACCACACCAGGAGAGTTCTGAACTATCACACACAATCTGTTAAAAACTGATATTCCAAGAACAGTCGATGCCCTACCCATCCAAACGGCATCCGCTGGTTGAGCTGCGCAGGTACACACAACTGTAGAATGGACTTCCCGAGGTCACCTGTCCCTACATTGACAGGCGCGGGCCCAGAGTAGTCCATCTCAGCCATAAACCCTGACAGTCTCAGCCCGGATCTCCGGTCAAAACATGGGACATAGACATCCGACTCGTACAAAGGTGGATCAGTCTATAACAAACACAGGTCTCCGCGACCATACAAACACAGGTCTCCGTGACCACCAAGACACAGGTCTCCGTGACCAATGAACTCTGAGACCATAGTCCCCGCTGACTAGTCTTTTGCCTTTTAATCAAGGGTCATCGATCATTCGATGTAATTAAGGGCTCGTGCCAGATCACGGCCTGGAATGTACAAGATCTCAGAATCTCTGGAATAAAATTCGCCTTGCGATATCTTTTCTCTTGTGTACTTTGGTGAATGCTTGTGATTATCTACGAATGTTTCTATATTCAGAACCCCAGAGCAACAAAACACCACATTTCAGAAAATGTCATTGCGATACATTTTCTAGTTCCAACAGAGCTGTTAAACCAAACAATCTGTTATATGTAAGTCCAATGCATAGGATTCACTCAATGTAAGCTAGGCTAAGCATGCTCAATTGCATAGGTCAGTCCTCATTCCAAAAGGCTCAGTTCACAATCATAACCATCCTCAAGTCCTGTCACAAGACAAGGCTAGATCATGATTTGAACTTGATTCAAATCACATGCACAGTCCATACACATTACAGAAATTCAGAAAAGTAGAACTTTGATAAGAAGTCCCCATATGAAGATCATAGTGCTAGAGCGTACTCCAATTCCTCGGATCATACAGGTCTAGACTAATACAAACCAATTTAAGAATTTAAGTAATTCTCCCAAAAATCCATGAGTCATCATAAGACTAAGAAAAAATACTTAAAACTTGTATAAACTTCAAACCATTGTTCATAAACATGAATTCCAAACTTAAAACCAACTTAGAACAAATTGAAACATCTTAGATCCACTACAAGCTTCACCTCTTAGCCCTAGCTAAGAGGTTTAGCTGCTCATGATCCAAGGAAACATGAAACAACCAAAAAACTCATAAAAACAGTAAAACAAACTAGAAGGAGTTATGGAACTCCGAAATCTACTTCTGCCGCCTCCAACCTTACTTAAACCCTTCTAAGATACCCTAGGAACGATCCATATGTGTCCTTTTATAGTGAGGAGGCTCCGCAACTTCAGAAGAATCGAGAATTTGCGTAACACTTACGTAGTGCGCAGAGAAAATCGGACTGAAATTAGAAAGTTCTGATTTTTCACGTGGCCGACCGGTCGGACGACCGGTCGGACTGGCTAGTCGACCGGTCGTGACCGGTCGGATTGGCTATTGGAATCAATCCAGCAAGCTTTTGGTTTAAAAACTTCTTCTGGCCGACCGGTCTGGACCGGTCGGACTGGTCTGGCTGACCGGTCGCGACCGGTCGAACACACTTGTTCCTTCGTCCAGCGAATGCAAGGGGTTGGCTGGCCGGTCACGACCGGTCTGGCTCCTTTGGCCGACCGGTCGGACGACCGGTCTAGGCCTTGTTTTTCTTCAGTTTCTTCTTTCTTTCTTCTTTTCTTCTTTCCTTGCTTCCTTCTTTCTTTGGTCTTCCTTCGATCTTCATCCGAATGATTCTAAATAGGTTCTTTTTATCTTCAATTAGGCAGAGTTCATTCTCATTCCTGCAATCACGAAACATGCATTCAATTAGTCTTTAAGGCATAAAAACCTCGCACAATGAGTAATGAATTGGGGTTAGAATATGCACAATTAAGAGCTCAACATGGGACACAGGGCTGACGGACTGTAACCCAACCTCTGCAGTGTTTTCAATGACATGATGTTTATGCGAATCCATCGTCAAGCATACATCGCTTAACTTATGTGTCTCTAATCGTTCCTATGACCATCAATGGGCAATTATGGTCTGTTGCTTCAATCATGCGGTCTTCATCAGAGAATGTGATTACAGAGGGGTGATCTATTTGCATTGCTTGCTAAATCGGTGCATTTCCTTTCCAAAATTTATCGGGATTGTTCATTTCTACTTCGATCTCTGTCATCATCACTTCTCTGACTTCACTGTCTAAGAATGCATTGATCAACATCTCCCTATATACCTTTGAAAGACATAAGGCATCGTATATGCTCAAGTGAGTCGGGACCTTTCGTAGGTGTGACACGACATCATATGCTATCGGCGTTGTCCCTTGTCTCGGCTCCGGCCAACTAGACGCGGTTTCAACAACTTTCTCTTTCAACTTCTGCCCTTGAGGTCTTGTTAATGGTGTATCCGGGTTCCCATCTTCTTGAATCGGGTCGACTTATTCTAGCAGAATGCGTTCCAGCATTTGTTTTCCTGATCAGAGGGTGACCGCATTGACTTCCTCTTCACCTGCTCGTGAAATCTCTCCCGCTAATGGTCGTTTTGTGAACGATACCATCGCATAATGTACCTAAGCCTCGATAAGTCGGCCCTTCTCCTGGCTATTCTATTTTTCATCACTTTCTTTTTGCGGTTAAGGAGTCTTCGTCTATTCTCGAGCCTCTTCCTACTACTAACCAAAGTCCAGGGTTCTTCGGGTTCAGGGAACGGGGTATGCAATCGGATGCTTTCTTTTGAGGGGAACGCTAAAATTACCCCAGATGTTTCCTTCCTTGTTGTTTCTGGTGACTTCATACCAATCACCCCTTGGTTGATCAACCCTTGTATTCTTCCCTTTAAACTAAAACAGTCTTTTGTCTTGTGGCTCAGACATCGATGGTGTTTACAATACCGGGGATCATTCACCATCCCAACTTCGTGTGGACGAATTGGTTCTGGTAAGCGGATTACATTTTCTTCCACTAGTTATTCCATGATGGAGATCAGATCGGCCATGTCGAATGTGTACGGGCCATTGACTCTTTCTCTCTCAGCTATTGTTATACCTCGAGAAACATAAGGCCTCTTGCCTCTGTCTTGGGTAAGCACTGCTTTCATGTCCATCTTGGATTCCACGATCGGCCGCTTCCGATCCCTGACGTCTTTGCCCTTGTTTACACTGTACATTTCTGCAATCGTTCCTCCTTCTCTTCTTTGCCTTTCAGGCCTGAAGTTTACCCATGTCGTGGCTTCTTCCACCAAGTGTGCTTTGGTGGCTAGTTCTCGAAAAGAGTGAAAACTATTCCCCGATAACCCGTATGATATCATTGTGTCTAGGGCTCGCATACACATCTTCATCTGTTCTTTCTCACTGGGCAACTCTTGGCATTGAGTGGCTATCATCCCCCATCAGACCATGAACCTTTCCACAGGTTCGCCCTGTCTCTGTCTGATCAAGGCTAGATCTGTTACTGACGTTTCTCTTTCTGTAGAGAAGAATTTTGAGATAAAACTGTCTCTCATATGTTCCCACGATCTCACTGATCCGGCTAGTAGCGACATGTACCATTGAAAATCCTTTCTTGTTAGCGACGACCCAAATAGCCGCATACAGTACTGTGGGACGGCTGACCAATTCCCTATTGCTGTGAGGAAGTGAGTAATATGCTCCTCTGGTGATCCTCTACCATCAAATTTTTCAAAGTTCGGACATCTGAAGTTGACCGGAAACAGTATTTCTTCTATCTCCAATGGGTAGGGAACTTAATATTTATACCCGGTTCCTCTTTCCTTCTCTTTCTCTGGTTGCATGAGACTCGTGATCGTTTGCAACAATTCATCTCTTGACATTTGCGCAGTCGGGACTGGCATTCGCTCCGCTGGAACTCTCCCGGCCTGGGTAAGCTGTTCGGCGTCAGCTGGCCCTTCCGCTGCCCCTTGAGATTCTTTGGCTAACTAGCGCGTAGGTGGTACGGGACTTCTGGTAGCATTCTGAGCTATCAAAGTGGTCAACGCTTCCTGGATAATCCTCATTCGTTCACTCGTCTTGCGATTAGCATGAACTAATCTGTCGATCTGATCTTGGACTGTCGGCAATTCCTCTGCTTCATACGGTCCTTCTTCTTCCTCCGCTACTTGAACCATTGCGATCAGCACTGGTCGTGCCTTCTGAACCTGCCCCTGTCTTGGCTCGAGAACTGTCATGGGCTCGGAGCTCTTCACAAGTGCGGTCCCGGTCGACTTATGCGCGACGCAGGTAGCCCTTGACAATGGTGGAAACTGTTCGATTGTCATCGCAGGCACTGAGGACCTGGTTGATGTGACCTGACTGCCGATAGGGATCTTCTGCCCCTATTTTGGCTGTCATTATCTCCTGATTATGGGGCGAGGTCTTGCAATGTTCGCCTTTTTATACGTTGCTAAGACGGCTGCTTTCCTCTGCTCTTTCTTCTGTCAACGCGTTTCAACCAACTGCTATCCTGAGTTGAAAGCAGTCGTCGTGGTTGGGATGAAGCGGGGGAAGCTAAAACCTCCGGTGGCAAGGAAGGTGCACCAACTGGTCATCGAGCATGTCATTTTGTCTGTCTGTTTTAGTATCTTGTTGATTCTGCTGCATCATAAAAATCATTAGAACAGTTCACAAATACGGTCGGGATTATGAACCCATCGATCACGGTGTATAAACCGACAAAAATAAGCAGGAGACAAATACGTGTAGTTGTGGAAGTTTGTGAGTTCGAAAACCTTTTAACTGTCTATTGCCTTAAAGATGAAGGGAGGAACATTCCCGTTGAGAGTCACCAGTTTGGCGCCCGAGGGGCGCCGAAACATTACGCCTCGCAGTAACTTTCTCATGCGTAGATTCGTGTTTTGCAAGTGATTGATCTTAGAGTGTTTCTATATTCAGATATAACCAGAGATTCTGTTATGGTTGGATCCCCAGCAGAGTCGCCAGTTTGTTAGAACTAGAAAAATGCTCGAACGCAGTTTTCTGTGTATTGTTGCTCTGGGTTCTAAATATAGAAACATTCATAGACAATCATAAGCATTCACAAAAGTACACAAGAGAAGAGATATCGCAAGGCGGATTTTATTCCAGAGATCCTGAGATCTTGTACATTTCAGGCCGTAATCTTGCACGAGCCCTTAATTACATCGAATGATCGATGACCCTTGATTAAAAGGCAGAAGACTAGTCAGTGGGGACTATGGTCTCATAGTTCGTGGTCGTAGAGACCTGTATTTTTGTGGTCGAAGTGACCTGTGTTTGTATGGTCGAAGAGACCTATATTTGTTGTGTTTTGTTATGGACTGATCCATCTTTGTACGAGTCAGATGTCTATGTCCCATGTTTTGGCCGGAGATTCGGGTTAAGACTGTCAGGGTTTTTTAACCGAGGGGTGCGACTCTGGGCCTGCGCCCATTATTTGTGACAGGTCACCGTGGGAAGATCGATCTGCAGTTGTATGTACTTGAGCAGCTCAACCAATGGATGCCGTTTGAATGGGTAGGGCATCAACTGTTCTTGAAGTGTCAGTCTTGAACAAATTCCATGTAATAGTTTAGAACTCTCTTTATATGGTTTATTGTGTTAACCATAGTCCCATTTGCTTAGTCCGGACCTGAATCCGGGTCATATTATGATGGTATATGTAATGATGATACACTGGTATGATTCTGGGCACTGGCAGCATCTTTTCGAGAAATTACTTCGTTCATCGCATTAGATTGGATCAGACTCCGAAGGCTTGCATTCTGCTCATTGGGTGGCCCGGATGAGTTATTTGACTACTCCATTGCGTCTGAAATACTCGAAATACCCAAAATAGGCCCAAACGGGGCCCCAAAATGCCACAAAATGAAGATTTAGAGGTGCTGAAAAGGACGTTCAGAGTGCTGATTTTTTTTATCCATTGGCCTATTTTACTGACGCGCTGGGGCCAGTGCGTCCAAAAAAGACTTTGTTAAAATGTTTGATTTTTATGATGCGCCGGGCTATTTTTCTGATGTGCCGGGGCTAGTGCGTCCAAAAATGACTTTGTTAAAATGTTTGATTTTTATGATGCACCAGGCTATTTTTCTGATGCGCCGGGGTTATTGCGTCCAAAAATGACTTTATTTTAAAAATGATTTATTTTCATGATGCGCTGCAATACTTGTGCAATTTGAAGTTATCTCATCGCCGAACCTGCTATGGTCGAAGATGGGGTTTCCGGTGAAGGGTTCCGGAGATCTGAAAAGGTTTCCGGTGGTCGGAAAAGGGATTTCGGCAAGGGATTCCGGCGATCTCTCGAATACCTAACGGACAAAGTTCTTTCTCTCTGTAGATCCGTCCAAATGAACAGTAACTGGGGGTATTTATACCCGAAAATACCGAAAGTCGGCCAATAGGATGTTACCACGTGTGGCGCGTCGAGAAAATATGTCAGCGCATTGAGAAAATCACTCGGCACGTCTTAAAATGCCTTAGTTTAAATACTGATTTTTGGGGCGCACTGACTGTTAGTGAGTCCTGAAATTTCTGAATTTGCCTTA
Organism: Liriodendron chinense; assembly: GCA_003013855.2. Taxonomy (NCBI): domain Eukaryota; kingdom Viridiplantae; phylum Streptophyta; class Magnoliopsida; order Magnoliales; family Magnoliaceae; genus Liriodendron; species Liriodendron chinense. The sequence continues at coordinate 909,987 of PVNU02001726.1, forward strand.
TTTATTGAACGCGCTGAGGGTCAGTGCGTCCTGAAATTCTTGAATTTTTGGATGCGCTGGATGAATTTCTTGATGCGCTGAGGGTCAGTGTGCCCTGAAATTCACTTTGTAAAACTGTCTGAATTTCATGATGCGCTGGATGAATTTCTTGATGTGCTGAGGGTCAGTGCATCCTGAAATTCACTTTGTGAAATTGTCTGAATTTCTTCATGCGATGGACGAATTTCTTGATTCGCTGACGTACTTATTTGTGATTATCTTGCAAAAATGATGGTTTGTGGGGCCCGCTTTACAATGAATGTTGATGCACTGGCTATGTTTGTTCATTATTGAACTTACCCTCCCAAATTTGGAGGGTTTTGATCATGATGAATGGTGGGGCCCACCCCTGGGTCCACTTTTTATTTTTGGTAAAGTATGGTGTAAATCATAATTTTGTTGCGATTCCTAGTGCACTGACCCTAAATCCAGTAATGTAATAGTTTGTACAATTATAATCCTTGTTTTGAAGATCTTGACTTTTGGGACCCCAACACTACCATTAGGGCATAGCATAGTAGTTCGAAAAAGTGGGTCATGTACTCGGACACACTTATGTTCCGTTATTATAAACGGAGGAATTAGTTCTCCCACCCGTGCTTGTAGGTGACTGGGCAGTATTTATCAAAGAACCGGGTCATGAACTCCCTCCACATCCATACATGCCCCTCAGAATAGTGCGCAGGACACTTTTCCATCATAAGTCAGCCTCCTTCTCCAAGGCGAAAGTCGCCAGTTCTACTTGCTCAACCTCTATACAATGAAGCAGCCAAATCAATTTCATTATCTGGTTCAACCAATATTCAGCCTTGGTGGGATTATAGGACCCTGAAAAAGTGGGTGGTCTCAGCTTCTGAAAGCACTAAAAGAGCCCTTCCCTATAAGCTGGGGCTAGCCATGGCAAGGGAGAAGGAGGTGGAGGTGACGTCGCTTGGCCACTGCTCACATTCTGCACAGGTGTTACAGGGGTGCTACCTGCATTCTGGGCGACCACGCCCATCAGTGCGGTGAGGGTCTACTACTGTTACTGCAAAAGTTACAGCATTTGTTGCATGACCTCCGTATTGGGTGAAGCCTGAGACAAAGGTGGTGGTGATGGAAGCGGAGGCCTTGAATGGAAATCTACAGGTGGGTCAGGTAGTGTCATGTGGTCGTCGGCCCTAATTTGAAAGTCCTTAGGCACGGCAGGAGGATTGAAACTGGAGCTAGGGCCACTATGCCCCTTAACAGGCTCGCAAGGGTCACTGTACCTCTCACCCTAGTGGGCCTAAGAGTATACCAGGTCTACCCTAGGCGGCATGAGTTGTTATATGACAAAAGGCTTTTCGTTAGAATCCTACGCAAAGTTCATTTATCCCCAAGCATGTGAGTCAAACTTAACTCATTCATACATCCACAATAGATAAATAAAAGCAGACACAATCAATTAAATCAACCGTTTTACAAGAGCATTATACATGTGAAGCACCTACTCATTCATTTCAAGTTTCACACATTCAGCAATACACACATTTTTTTTTCTCTTTTCTAGCCTTGGACGCAGACAAAATTTTCCTATACACCACCTACTTGGGGAAGTTAAGCTTCACCCAAGGCCCTTACACCCTAGACTAATTACAATACAACTCTACTAACCGGCCCTACTGGTCCGGTGTAGGAGCTGAGGGAGGAGGAGGTGCATCCTCTTCTTTTCTGACCAAGCAAAGTATCCTTTTCAAAATACAATTCATCTTCTTCATCCTCTGATTCACCTGTCTCACCTCGCCCTCGAGGGATGTCAGGCGGGTCTCGAAACTCTGGGGCGCCTGATACTCTTCGTCCTCCTTATCTTCCTCTTCTTCTTCTCTCTCTTCCTCTTCTTCTTCTTCTATCATTATTACGTCCGGTTCCACGGGTGCTTTGGGTCCTAGGCCCATTCGTTTGAGGGTGCTGAGGTTGATGGTCTTAATTGGTTTGATCTTCTCCTTGGGCTCGGAGATTCTATACTGCTTGGCCATCTTGCATACAAGGCAACCAAAGGGAAGTCCCAGGGCAGGGATGCAAAGGCTAGCAGGCGCCTTCACGATGTGGTACAATACGACCGTCAGGAGTCATACATTCTGGCCCCAAGTAATAGAGTAACTTGACCATGTAATAGGCCAGCTTGGTGCGGTTTCCCTTTCAAGGGTATATGTTGCAAGTAAAGATGTTGTGGAGTACTCGGTTTTCGAGCGTCACTAGGGAAGCCAATAAATTCTCATACGCTCTCCATGCCACCTTTTGGTCGTACACCGCAGTGGTCCTCTTGTACTGACCCTGGAGAGATTTACAGTTTTCCTCTTCAATGTACATTGTTCTTAGGGGCACTTCGAGCTCCCGCGTAATGACCCCAACGTCAATATGGTGGGCTTAGTTGTCATAATCCAAGTCAAAATCCAAGCTGTCCATTTGGGGGTTTCAAATTTTGGAGTAGAAAGTCCGGACTAAAGCCACGCTTGCAACGTTTTTCAGTTCGAAGATCGAACTCCACCTGGGCTACGCTAGGACGTTTAGGACCTCATATTTGTTGAACACCACATCCACCACCGGATGCTCGAAGATCACCGGCTTGTTGGCAAACCTGCCCAAGGTTTGGCTTAACGTGGAAGCCCATTGGTCGTTCTTCTTCTTCTTTCGAGCTTCCTGGCTCGACCCTAAAGCAACCCTTTTGCTTCCAATGAGGGCAAGGAGCAAAGGGATCATAAAGAATGAGGTTATTGAAATTACGTCGATAGTCTAACACGATACCTTCGTATGTGCGGAAGCTTAAAAAGCAACTAAAATTATGGCTAAGTCCTATAGGGGGGGTGATTAGGACCTTTTGAAATTTTTTTCGCCTACTTACACAATTTAATAAATTCAACTAAGCAAGAACACTTCGGCTTCCAGCCTAAGTGGGTCCAATCACAAGACTAGCATATGGTTTAAATAATAAACAACCTAGTCTAAGCATGCATAGATAATCAAATTATTTAACTAATCAAGCTCCTAATCTATGCAACATATGTAGACTTATGAGAATAGATCAATGAGCTTAAGTCTACACTACTAATGAAAGTACATCTTGTGTGTGGATGTGCCTATCTAGTGCCTAGCATACATTCCTGCCAAGCATTCATAATTAACAATTAAACATACAATGCTAAGATAACAATGTGCTCAAATCAATTACAAACAAAAGCATATATATTGGTTCGACTTTAGGTCTACTCCACTCCTGATTCAAGTACTTAACTCCATTGAGCACACCGGCATTCACTATCGAAAGTTTTAAATGAGGTTCACCTCTCAACCTCTACACGGAGGCTTTACCGGTTCACCTCTCAACGATAATTGGAGTTTTGAACAAAGGGCTAACTCTCAACCCAAACGGAGTTTTGAATATAAGCTAACTCTCAACTCGATGTACGTTCACTCTCGTGTCGGAGGCTCCCCCTTGAAGACTTTGTTTAAGCCTGACAAACGAGCCAAGGAGTGCCAAACAACCCCTAGACTTTATGCTGACAAATAAGCCAAGGAACGGCCAACGTCCCTAGAGTTTTAGGCTCAACAAATAAGCCAAGGATCGAAAAACGACCCTAGTTTGAGTTTGACAAACAAACTCTACACTCAACTCCCACAGGAAATTGAGTTGATAGACTCTTAACAAAGACAACCTTACTTATCAGATAAGCCCCTTGTTCAGTGCCTCTTCGGGTTGCTTCTTCTCGCTCTCCCGTGCTTAAATCAGCTCCCCTTGTGCTCCTCCGATCGTGTTACCGCTGCTTTACCAAGGCTTCAGCTCCATCGATCAAATGCCTTGCATATGATCTTCTTTGAGATGACCAAGGTGATGGGAGGATGGTTGAATCTCCTACATGGGATGTGTAGCTTGTTCTAACTAGGAGATTCACCTAGAGGGTCTTCTAGAGGTCTTGGACAAGAGATATAACTATGTGATATAGTGTCTCTCCTCTAGAATTGAGAGAGGAATCAAGTCATCTCTATGTTTGCATTTGAATGCCCTCACTTGTAATTAAACACAAGGGATATGACTTGAATCTTCTCCTCTTTGAGGCCCCATATGATGTACAAAAGGTGTGGGTAATAAGCTCTCAAAACTCTCTCTATGATGCCCAAAAACCAAGCTCCATATATAAAGAAAGAGAGCTCCAATGGATATAAACGTGCAAAAAATAGCTATCTGCCAACCTGTCCCGACCGGTCGTGACCAGTCGGTCGAAGGCCAACTTGGACAGAGAGCTTGCCGTCTCTGTAGAGGGATCGGTCTAACTAGTCGTGACCGGTCAGACCAGACACTGGTCGGCCCAAGATGGGTCCAGCAAGTATGCTGCCCCAATTCCAACTGACCGACTGGTCAGGCATGGGTTTGACCGATTGAGCATCCTATCTTGCATACTGTATTGGGTTTGTTTTTGTATAGCAGCAAGGGCACCTCTTTGGCCCATCTTTTGGTGATCTTTTGGGACACTTAAGGCTAATCTAGGATGACTAATGATGTGCCTAATGGTCACGGTCATCTAAAGGTTATGGTTTTGGGTAAGTTTAAGGCTAAGGCTCACCAAGGCAACACTTTTGCCTGTTTATTCTTCCTTGATGCAGCAGAGCGACTTGAGTCTTTGGTCTTCGTCTTCATTAAGCTCAACCTACACTAGACACACTGACCTAAGTGATTGATAAACAAGGTGCACTAATATGCCACAGAAAAATGCACTAACAGTTATGGCCGAGATTAGGGTAGCCATTGTGGATTTCAAGTCGAGGAATTGAGATTGGAAGTGAGAATGGAAGGGTTTGATGGAGGAGTTTTGGGTTTTAGAGGGCTTGAAGGGCTTAGGAAAGGAGATGGAAGATTTTAAATGGGAGAAAAGTGGAGAAATGAGGGTTGGGGCCCTCTTTTAAAAGGCCACGTACGTGTGTGAGCAGGGTCGCACTGTGGCACAGTGCAGGTCACAATGGCATCGTACCACTCTGTGAATGTCAAGGGAACCATTTGGAATTCATGGTGGCATCGTGGTAATCTGGAAAAATTGAATGGTCTTTCCACAATGGCACCATGGTTCTCTGGACATATTTTATAAGCTTTGGATAGGGGGCCACGATGGCACTGTGATTTCCTTCCTTCTATGCTTCAACCGGATACTTGGGCCTCTTGGTCCCTTAGTGCACATGCGCCCACCTAATTAAATGATTCTACCCTCACTCATGTAGACTATTCCATCCAATCAAGGTTCTAAGGTCTGAGTCTTTAATCCCCTGGTCTTATCTACTTCGACTACCTTCATTTTGGTGGGTCCTTATTCCACGGTCCAGTTTGTTCCTAATGCCGGGCTTTTGATACCAACTTTTGTGACACCCCGGACGTCAGGGGCCACGGACAACCTCAGCCCCTGATATCCCGAGTCTCACAATATGCAATGCATGAGTATTAATTTAAACATAATCAATTGCGAATTAATTAAAGTTAATCCCAGATGTAGACAAATCATGACATGAGATAAGATCATCCAAAATAAGGAAAGTATATAAAACCAAAAGATACAAGGTGATATCTCACTTAATGGGCCCCGTCAGGAATCCCCACGACACTATGTCACAAAATATTCATAACTACACTAGTTGGGCCACTATCAAGGCTCTAGCTCCCCAAAAGATCTGACATGGCTCTCCTCTAGGCCTGGTCATTTGTGAACTAGAAGTACGAGTCCTTGTCGAGTTCCACTACCTCGTACCCCACTATCGAGTTTGCCTAGAGCGTACCTGTGTCAAACATATCATCTGGTTAGTGTTTTAAAACACCATTCTAAAGTACTGGGAGTGAGTAGCTAACTCAGTGGTTCCACTTCCCTAAGAGCCTGCTTGAAATGATGTATTTCTATTTTACCTTTTTCTGCATTTATTATTTACAAAAGGTATTGGAGGTTGTACGAATGAGACAACGACAACTTTTTTATACAGAAAATGAGAGGCGACTCTGCGGGTCCCACCATGATGTACATGTTTTATCCATGCCGTCCATTCATTTGGCCATATCGTTATATGGTATGTCTCAAAAAATGACACGGATCCAAAGCTTAAGTGGACCACATCATAGGAAGACATTTAAATGGTTACCTTCAATTTCCACTATTTTCTATAGTGTGGTCCACTTGAGCTTTGAATCTGCCTCATTTTTTGGCCCACGCCCTAAAATGATCTCTACTAAATGAATGGATGGCATGGATAAAAGATGTATTTCATGGTGGGGCCCATAAAGTTTTTGTTTGAATTTTGTGTCATGTTATGAAAGCAAGTACTCCTCACTTTCAAACACAGTGATGCATGCATTTATTGATGATATGAGAGAAAATACATGTAATTACACCATTTCAAACAGGCCTTAAGTTACACATGGTACAAATGTGATCAAATAGAGGTAATGAAACATGCTAGCACATGCAATAGGTATAATTAAAGCTCTAAATGTTGTTATCTTAATGCATGAGTGCATGAAGTGTAGATGCATGCCCGATCTCCGTTTTGGCCAATAACCGATAGTGAGTGTCTCGTCACCACATCATCTACACAGACTTGAGCCGCCAGTGAATGGGGCTCATCACCCCATCACCCGCACACAATGCATGCCATGCGAAACCATACATGATTTGTCAAGTAATTAGTTAGTCCAATTTTCATCTAGCTGATTGACGAAGCCACCATACCGTCACTTTCTCAATAAGCCAATCTGGGACCATCTGGCTTCATGCGCTACAGACGGCCATCATTGCTAGTAACAACTAGATCCGTGCTTGAGTTATTCACCCGAGGACCTAGTTTGGTCGTGACTTGCCAACCACACCCAACTCAAGGGAAAAAAGGCTCATCCCTTTCCCATAGTTAGGTGGTAGGCTCATCGCCTTCATGGGTGCTCAATGGACACTACGAGGAGACTCGTCACCCCAGCATAGGCCAACAGCTCGGACACAGTTCCCATACCACCATGCTCGACCCATAATACTTGGGAATCAATTTGCGGTATGATTATAAGTGGGCCATGCCGGTGATAATGTTAGTACTTTGGATTCGATAGAATAACGTCAGGTAACACAACACTCACACATCTAACTCGGCATTGGGTTGATACCTTATATCAAGGAGAAGATTGGGAAGGCCGGCTTAAAGTACGTGTGGCCCGTGTGGCCCTTAAACCACAGTCGATCACCTGTATTCTACCTCTAATCAACCGTCCCAGCCCAAAGGGTGGTCAACCTCAAGCGGCTACCCCCAACCTTCATCAAACTCTCGAGTCAGACAAATACATGATGCAATTGTCATAGAATATCACAAAGTAAACATTATGTAATACTGGCCAAAATCATTTAGCATGCAGAATCACCATATCAACAGCATAATAAAAGCATGATGTAAAGAAAGAATAAGATTCCGCAAGCAACCAACTAAATTAGCATCTTAAAATCATGGGCATATCAAATCTCAGCAACAATTTCATCCATATATCTTCATTTGTGAACATAATACTTTAATATAGGTAAGTTATTCTAACCACGCATGTTAGCATCAAGGACTTCAAATCAAGCAATTTCAACACGCATACACGAATCCAAGTACATTGCAACATCTCAGCGACAACTTAAGCATATTTAACTCTTAACTTAAGCACTAACTTCATCTAATTACATTTAGGTCCTACGCAACCTAAGGGTAATGGCCCACACCTTGCTTTCTCGAGGTAGCTTGGTTATCCCCACAAAGTAGACCTTGCATGTCAAAGATTTTGGGGAAAACCTTAATAAATGTATCTAGATTCTAAGAAATTGTCTACCTACTAACCTCTAGCAACCGACGGAGTAGTGTTGCCGCAAAGGATGGCAACTGAAGTGGCGTTAGTGCAGCCGGAAACTAGTGGGGTGGCATGCAAAGCACACCCCCACCTATTGCTCTCCCCTTTTCTCTTCCTCTCTTTCTTAGCACAAATCCGAAATGGAGAGGGGGCATTAGTATTTAAATAGGTCAGCATGTGGGCAAAATAGCCATGGCTAGATTTGTTTTATCATAATAACCCTGCAGGGGCTGATTTTGTTGTGTGGGGCCCACCTGGCCCACTAGCCCAATCCGGTCCATGGGTTGGCTCCCTCACTAGGGAATCTGCCTACAAATGTGTCTCATGCAATTCGGATGCAGGAATTTTAAGATGGGTGCACAAGTGCGTTCAATGGTCACCGATTGTGGATTGGGACCACAACTTCTGGGTTGGGTTCAAAGTTATAATCTAAGCTCAAGTTCTTAACTTCATGACCAAATAAGGGTCCCAAAGGTCCATTCAAGAAAAATGTGAGGTTGGTATTGATTGCTTAGGCTAGCCTCTTTCTGGGTGCATTTGCACTTTACAGGTGCTCTCACTTGCTCTTATACTATGGGAATTTGGGCGTTGACTTGACGATGACGCCCTTCCATGTTCATCAAGCCCGACGAAGGGGTTATCCCTCCCGAGTTTTGGGTTTGACGCCTCTATGACGAGCAGCACAAGGCCCCCTTTTTCTAATGTGATTAAGTTTACCTTAGTAAAATTAAAGTCCTTCCAAGTTAAGGGAGGTTAATTAATCGACCTAAGGTGACGCGGGGCTGACATGGCCTGAGGATGTAATCGGGTGTTAAGGTGGTGATTTTATAGGGGCGCTACACTAGATTTTCTATTTTTAGCAAATTAGACTTTAGATGAGTTTTACTATTATAAGTAATTTCTATTAAGGTAAGAATTTTGCTATTTTAGGTAACTAGGAATTAGAGTTTTTTTTTTTTCTTTATTTATAGCGCAATGAAGAAATCATACTGAATACACAAATTATTCAATTAAAAAAATTCAAATTTTATCTCTCTTTTTCTCATAGATTCAAGAAAATACCCCTACAAATTCAAGGTTTTAATTACTTGATTCTTTGCTACAGGCAAGCACACATGCAAATCACAATTTATCAAATTAATTGAATCACAGTATCCAGCAAGTCAAAAAATAAATAAAAAAAAAGAAAAAAAGAAAAACAGGAAAAAGGCAAATGATACCATATCGCCGTATCAGAATAATAGGTTAGATGTTGAATAGCGGCTGTCCATCAAGGTGGGCCTACGATGTAACGTTCACACTCCACTAACCGCAAAAAGTCTAATGAACCCAGCTATCAACTTCGACCAATTTTTATTTTTTTACTTTTTTATGGTGAAGGTAAAGGCCCCCAAATGCATGTCTACAATCCTCTGATCATAGGGGTTAGGGACAGTGGGCCAATGTACGAAAGGTTCAAATCAACTGTCTGCTTTTCAATGCTTTTACAGTGCAATCGTGCAAGGTAGGTTCGGTAGGAGGAATCCGCATCTTTTTCATGGGGTACACACTTTTTAGTTCTGACAAGTAGGTGCTACGGTTGGATAGTTTGCACAGATGATCTATTGGGACCCACTGAATATAGTCTGCGCAGAAAAAAAAAAAAAAAAAAATCAGGTTGCAAGATCCTATTGTGTTTATCTTTGAACTGTCCGCCTATATACCCAAAATCAAAGGGTTGAGATTGCGTGAAGATTAGCAGGCACAATCCATCTAGCGTGGAACAAAATAGACATAATTTTGATTACCGATACCATGATGGGTCTACTTGTAAGAATTGAAACTGGTGTATGCTTTCTAAAGATGTGAATCATGAAATACAATACATAGCAACGGGTTATGTGCCCGTCGTAACAGTCAACATAATGTGGCTTATTATCTTGAGGCTTGCCTTAATGGGTTACCACATCATACCATATCATGCATGGGACTCAAACCCAAGACATAGTGTTGAAACTCCTTGAAGTCTAACACCGAGGCAAGGATAAGAAACCATAATAATAAAATTATCTATATATTAATAATAGAGATTTGAGAATTGAATATGAAATAAGTACCTTAACGGGAGATCATTGCTTAACAATGAAGATATTTAGGGCCCGTTTGGATACTACCAAATAAGTTACTTTCCAACTGAACTTAAGATGTTAAGTTACTTTTGGCACTTAAGTTCTTTTGGTAAGTATAATTGAAAAGTAACTTATTTCTTAAAAATTACTTATCTTAATAAGATTTTTGTTAGCTTTTTAACTTTTGACTTTTCTACTCATCTCTTTCATGTCACGCTTTTGCTCTTCTTTTTTTTCATTTTTTTGTTGGGTTAGTACACACCTACACTGTTAGTTACCCTCCAATGTTAATTAACCACCCTCCAATTTGGCTTTTCTACTTATATCTCTCAGGTCATGCTACATATCAAAGATCTCTCTCATGGTTCACTCAACTAATGCTCTCTCATACCATCCATATCAAAGGAGGCCCCACATGATGGACTGTCCCATCAAAGGTGGGGCTCACATAGTGCATGACCCACATAAAAAATGGGCCCTACATTAATTGGTGCAAGATCCAATCCAGCAATCAGGTTGATCTGATCTTCTACAACTTTCCCAAAAATGGTTCTAGTCCACTCACCATGTGCACCGACTATTGAAAACAAGTGAATGGGTTAGAAAACTTTAGCCAAGTCTTCCAGAGCCGTACATATGTTTTGCAGACTGTGGCCCACCTGACCAGTGGGTCAACCTGATTCTTGTACCAGGGCATCCATATAGTGGTGCTGTTCTAATGGATGGAGTGTATGTCGGACCAGTCATGCTATGCTAGCACATGCATGGCATGTTCACGAGCTTTATCTCGAATTAGAAAAGCTCATTCTGTTAGGAAAATTGCCTCAACGCTTTGCTTTTTCTTTTCATGTCAATATGTTGCTTATTATATGTAGATTTGAAATTTTCTTTTGAAAGGTTACTTATTAATGTGTTATTACCAAACATACTTATTTACTTATTGGCTGATAAGTATGTTGTTTACCAAACATACTTATCTGCTTAATAAGTTAAAAACCAAGATAAGTAATTTATCTGATAAGTAGCTTATCTTAAGTAACTTACAATCCAAACAGGCCGTTTGGATGCCACCAAATAAGTTGCTTTTCTTGCTAATGATAGCAGTTAAGTAACTTATTTGAGCTAAGTTAGTTTAGTTAATAAATAATGATGATTGCTTATTTGCTGAAAATCAGTTAAGTATTTTAGCATTTTTATTTAGCTCTTCTACTTTTTCACCACCGGCTAAAACAAGAGGTGCTCGTCCATAGCTGTAAAAGTGTCGATTTTCATGGCAACCACCCAGCCCATGTTGACCATCCAACTTGCTAGGCCCATTGCAATATATTTGATCCGCGTCGTCTATCTAGTTTGGATGTGAGTGAGGCTAGCATGTGAGGCATATCTAAACCTCAGGTAGAGCCCACGTCAGGAAGCATCGGTGATAATGATGAAACCTCCCTGGGCCCAGCGTGATGTGTTTTACTAATGTCATTTATCTGTTTTTCCAACTAGTTTTAAGTGACCCATTGGGTACTGGGGCCACATGCTGTGCACATGAAATCCACATTGTCCACCCTTGTTAATCCATCCCAAAAATGAAACAGAATCCAATCTCAAATAGATCTCACCTCAGGAAACAGTGGTCAGTGACGCCCACCATGGGTCGGCCCTAATGATGAGTGGCCCATATCCAAGGTGGGCCTTGCATGATGGACGGCCCACATTAGATATGGGCCCCACATTTGAGACGATGCACGTTAAAGATGGCTCCACATGATAAGCAGTTGATATTGATGGTGGGCCCACTTGATGGATGACTAACATCAAAGGTGGGCCCTACATAAAGAACGGTGCAAATGGACCACATCCAAGGTGGGCCCCACATGATGTACTGCCCACATCAAAGGCAGGGCCCACACAATGAACAATCCACACCAAAGGTTGACCCCAAATAATGGATGGTGGATGTGCAGGGACCAAACAGACTTGAGGAATGATGTTGGAAACAAACATGCTTTTCTACTTTTTGGCTGATAAGCATGTTCTTTGTCAAACATACTTATTTGCTAATTAAGTAGAAACCAAGATAAGTTACTTATGTAATAAGTAGCATACTTATTTGTTAATTAAGTAGAAACCAAGATAAGTTACTTATGCGATAAGTAGCTTATCTTAAGTAACTTACAATTCAAACGGGCCCTTAATTTTTTCAATCTTCCACATCTCGTACCCTTTTTTTTTATTTAGAAAAACATTGTGATAAGACTTAAATTTTTCGTTATTATAGGTTCGGGAACTAAGATTATGTTTATAATAATGAGAGCTGAAGTAGTTTTTGGAAACTCCTCCCTTAAAAGTCTCCATAGTACAAGAATTCTCGTCTCAGTAAAATATTAGACATATATAGTGTAGTCCAAGTGCACCACGCCTTAAGTAACTACTATGGAGCCCGCCATTGTGCTCAATCCAAATAATGTAATGGTCGGACTATCGAAGCCATGGAGCACGTGGGGCCCACCTAAAATAGAAGTCTTACCTCTCATTGATCAAAGATGTAGTCACAATAATGATCAAGTTTTCTTACTTGGAATCTCGTTGAGACGAGTTGACTTTGGCTGACTTTCAAGCCAAATCAATGTGTCCAAACTATACTCAGGACAAACAGACTCATCCAGCAATATTGAGTAACTCGATTTGAGTCATGTCGAGTTGACCTGAGCCAGCTTGACTAGTCACATCAACGGAAGACCAAGTTGAGAGCGAGTTCCCCCGTGACTCTGTCTCAAAATTTCACTGAGACAAGTTTACTCAGGTCGACCTTCGAGTGAAGAAAACTATGCTTTGGACAGATGGGGCCATGGTCCTGTAGTTTGCTTCTCAAGCAGTGACTCAGTTATCATCATGTCGAGTTTACCTAAACAAACTCAACAAGTCTTGTCGATTGGAGATCCAGTTACAATCAATATCGAGTTTCCTCCTTACTCGGCTCGAAATCTTGCTGTGAGTTAACTCAGGTTGAGTTTTGACTCAAGTTCCTGAACCATTAATCCATTAGATCCGACATGGGCTGAGACAAACAGCCGGGCTGTCAATGGCCTGAATAGTTCAAAATCCAAGCGAAAGCCAACCCAGGCCCACCCTTTGTAGCCCTATCAATGAATGTCCCGTATTGGTTGTCAGACTGGGATTCCAAACCATCATGGTTGTAATGAATAGTTTTCATGGGTGGCTTGATTGTCCATGGAACAATTCCACTGATTGAATGGTAGGGAACCTTTAATCCCAGCAATTTTCATATGGATGACAGGGTAACGGTCTAGATCACATCCATGTCACCACTTGCACGATAGGGATGCATTGATGCTCCACAGAAAATCATCTTCAGTTTCACAGCTGCTTGCCTTGTGACTTTAGCATTACGAAGGTTTTCCTTTGATAGTACAGGCGAACCCGTCCTCAGATGATCCAAAGCATTTATCTAATGGACCTTATTGTGTTATAGTTGTTAATGGGCCTAGCCTGGGCCAGTCCAAGCCCAACTAAATAGGACAAATCTGGGTCCGTCTTGCCTGTGTGGTCTTCTGCCATTGTGAAATGTACTCTACAGCTAGCCTGAATTTTCTATATATTTTTAGGGGAGTGGATTAGGTGCGGCCCGGGCCTCACCCAAGATGGTGTGGCCCTTACCGTGGGGGCCCACTTTGATGTATGTATTCGATGTTCATGTTGTCCATTCATTTTGACAGATCATTTTAACGGATGAGCTGAAAAATGAAAAGATCCAAATCTAAGGAGGACCATACCATAGGAAACAGTGGTTGATTGGACACCCTAACATTAAAGACTTTCTAGGGACCCTTGTAATGTTTCTATAATGTTTATTTGCAATGAAACCTATTGATAAAGTTTTTGATAAGGTCACATAAACTTGGATGAAGGAAAATACGAATATCAGCTTGATCCAAAAATCTTTATAAGCTATTAATGGTCAATAACCACTGTTTCCTATGGTATGGTCCATCTCATGAGAATTAGATATGCTTAATTTTTGGGCTCATGACCTAAAGTGATTTCGTAAAATGGATGGATGACACGGATATAGATTAAATACATCAAAGTGGGCCCCATGGTAAGGGTTGCACCTAATCTGCTCTCATTTTTTAGATGGGTGGTGCATATGGCAGGATGAATTATCAATGAGGTCCATCCATTTAGTGGGCCCTAATAAATATATTTGAAGAATTGAGCATATCAGACAATCCTATCCATCAATTTTCTTCTCACCATTTTTCCCTCATTTTTTTCCATAGCTTTAATAGTGTGATATGTGTAATTTTTTACATGTGCCATCCATGCTAGAGCCTAGTAATAAATAGACCTGAATGGTACACAAATATGCGGTTTTTTCTCAATATTCTAATTTCCACCAATGTATCATATCCTTAATTGTTTTCATGTATAACTTATTTTGGAGGGAAAGAAAAAGGATAAAAATTTGTCAGAAATTCCAAAAATGCCCAATCCAACCTGATAGAAGGCTAAGGGCTTGTTTGGTTGCAGAATCCAAATTCTAGAGAAAATCTAGATTCCAATGTTGGAAGATTGCATAAACTAGATTAGAAACCTAGATTCTATTTGGAATTTGCTGTTTGGTTAAAAACTGTGGGCTTCAGATCTGTCCAAGAACTTAACCTCTGGCCTATAGTAGTCCCATAAGACAGATGGCCAGGTTGGATGGCAAATAAATATTATAGTGGGCCTTAAGAAGTTTTTAATGGTTGATGTTCAATCAACATTGTTTTCCTATGGTGTGGTCGACTTGAGATTTAGATTTGCCTCATATTTTGTCTAATGCCCTTAATTGAGCTCTTAAAATAGATGGACCGTGTGGATATAAAACACATACATCATAGATGTACAACTCATACAAGGAGGTGGGTGACACTCACTTCTGCATATTTTCCCTTCCGTAGAAATGATCCCACATACTGTTTCCACTAAGCCCTACTCTAGCCAATTTAGGTTTCTAGATGGAATCCTGTTTGATTAGAATTTGCTGCCAAACACACCAGTTAAAATCAGATTTCACTGGAATCCATATTTTAAGTTAGAAACCAGTTTCCAAATACCAACCAAACGGCCCCTAAGCCTCAGTTAGGCCTTAATCTTCGACCCTGAGGGCTTGTTAGGTATGTGGGCTTATATGGAACCGATACCAACCAAACGAGCCCTAAGCCTCAGTTAGGCCTTAATCTTCAACCCTAAGGGCTTGTTAGGTACGTGGGCTTACATGGAATTAGGTGGGATGGAATCGCATTGGGTCCTTCCCAAAGTCCATATGAGGTTTGAAGGAGAAGGGAAAGGTTGGGATCAGGTGGGATAGAATTGCATTTGGTCCCATGTGGGATGTTCGGTGGATTTGAAATCCACTACATCTATGAGGCCCACATTGATGCATGTGTTTTATCCATGCCGTCCATCCATATGCACCCTTTGTGTGTGACATTGGAGTTGTATACGTGTGCAAGTGGCTGACATCAGATGTGAATTTTGTCCGTTGATTACAATTCCATGGTTGGCCAAACATGAGTATAGCTAAATACAATGTTTTTTCATAGGAAAAATATAATCCCAAACATGGGAATTGGATGGTATTTCCAGACATGCCATCATTGTGCAATAATGATGTTAATACCATCTAATGCAATTCCATCCCATTTAATCCTGCTGACCAGCATCATGGATGGTCCATGGAATTTGACCTGACCTATAATGAGGGTGGCAAATGGGCTGATCTTAGAGAAAAAATAAAATAGGCCTAGCTCAGCAAACCCAGCCCAATCAGTTCACAACTAGTCTCAAACCTAACTAGCCTCCTGCCTATAATGGGCCAGGCCCAAAAGGCCATACCACGACTTGACTTGGTAAATATTTCCTTTACGTGCAATCCTAACCTCCCAATTGGTTACTTGCAATGGATGATCATCAAAAAAAAAGAAAGAAAATAGAAACAGCAATCGTGGTCCACCAACTGTGGAAAACGTTGGGGTCATGGTCCATCGATGATTGTGACCCATCAACATCTGATGCGTGGCATACATGCACACCAATCTGACTTCCAAGTTGTGGGGCCCATGTGAATTTGTCATAACTTAGGGATGAGATTTATTGGATGATCACAAGCATCCAATTGATTTGATACAGTGGACAGTTAAAGAGAAATACTCAATCATCCATCAGAGGCCAGCTGTTTTTTTCGACGGTCCAGATGGGCATTCATGTAGCAAGTTTTATAATACCGAGAGCATGACCCCACTACATGTATGATAATTGCATGCACTGTGAAACACATCTACACATCTAGCATACATTATCATGGCTCGACTCTACACCGGCCTAATTATCGGGCCTGAACATTAGAACTGACCCTTGATCCTAGTAGTTTGGGCCCACCTTCCTGGAGTGGATTAGGTGCGGCCGGCCTCACCCAACATAGTGCGGCCCTGACCGTGGGCCCACTTTGATGTGTGTATTGTATATCATGCTGTCAATCCATTTTGCCAGCTCATTTCAGGGCATGAGCCCAAAAATAAAGCAGACCCAAATCTCAGGTGGAACACACCATAGGAACACAGTGGTGATTGAACGCTCACCATTAAAAGCTTCATAGGGTCCGCGTTGATGCCCACCGTAATGCTTATTTCCGATCCTACTTGTTGATTACGTCACAAAGACCTTGATGAAGGGAAAAACAAATATCAACTTGATAAAAAAACTTTGAAATCCACAATAAGTTTTTCAATCACCACTGTTTCGTGTGGTGTGGTTCACCTGTGAATTGGATTTGCTTCATTTTTTACTCATGCCCTAAAATGAGCTAGCAAAACAGATGGATGAGCTGGCAAAATAGATAGAAGGCATTGGTATTGTTGGACTTTTCCTCCTCAAGTGGATAGAGGAGAGATAGAATTTTCTTGGTCATCGACTGGCCAGTGCCCCCTAGCCGACCGATCGGTCATGTTGCTAAAAATTCACATACTCGTTGGACTATTTTTGTCCAGTCCGACCGGTCGGGGGTTTTGGCCGACTGGGCCGACCAACCGCTTGGCAGACAGGTCGGGTTACACATTTTTCTCACAGCGACTCACTGGATAGTTTTTGTGTGTGGCCGACCAGCCGACGGTTTTGACTAGCTGGTCGACAGTGCGTACGGACTGCTTAATGTAGTTTTCTAATTGGACTCTAATACATACAAGAAACTATATTAGGAGCTCCAATTCAAGATTTAGGGATCTTACAAGGTATTCTACACGTCCAAGGTGAGAGAGAGCGAGAGAGAAAAAGAGAAAGAGAGGAAGAGAAAGAGGGAGAGGAAGCTTGTTGGTAGAGGAAGCTTTGCTCGCGAAGGTGATTTACAGTGCAACGACGTCTCGGCTCTTGATCGTCCTCGTGCTCGAATGAGATCTCTCAGTTTCTAGTCCTTTTATTGTTATCCATCCCTACGTGGGTAAAGAAGGTTTGATCCAAGGGGTATGTGCTTGTGATTAAGGTTGTAACGGTTCTAATTCATAGTGAATTGTTGATCTGGACGAGGTCCCGTGGTTTTTACCTCTTTGAGGGTTTTCCACGTAAAAAGCTCTTGCGTCGTGTGATTGTTGATTTGATTTAGTTTCTTGCTTTATCATAACCCATAATTTTAGTAGTTTGGGGGGCGATATCCTAAGGCTTTATGAAACGCACCCAACAGGTATACAATACATGCATCGAGATGGGCTCCACACTCAGGGTTGCACCATGTTGGTGAGGCAGGCCGCTTCGCTCCCCATTACCTTGGTAACATGTTAGCGAGTGTTTCCTTGACCGTGGGGTCCACCTTGATATATGTGTTATATATTCATGCTATCCATCCATTTTTCTAGATCATTTTAGGGCATGGCGCTAAAAATGAAGCAGATCCAAGTCTCAACTGGACTGCATGGTAGGGAATGAATGACCACCATTAAAAACTTCTTAGGGGCCACACAAGTTTTGGATCAAGTCGATATTCATGTTTTCCCTTCATCCAGGTCTTTGCAACCTTATCAACAAGTTGGATGGAAGATTATAGTGGGCCTTGGGGAGTTTTAAATTGTAATCCTTCAATCAACAATGTTTCTTGTGGTGTGGTCCACTTGAGATTTGGATCTTCTTCATTTTTGGGACCATGACCTAAATATAAGTTGTTAAAACTAATGGTACAACACATGTCTCAAGGTGGGCCCCATGTTAAGGAAACACCCATTACCGTTTTACCCTTGTAACACCTAATTTGCTCCCGCCCTGCACATGGGTGGACCTGATTATCACATAAAGCTACAATGCGTCACAGATTGATCTACTAGATTATGATTTTTCCGGCCCCACCGATCATCTCCCATGTCAGGAACCAAAAGTTTAAACTATTTGATTATTCAGACTGGAGGATAGGGATGCATATGAACCGAGCTAGCTCGAAAAGCTCGCTCGGCTTGGCTCGTTTAAGCTCAACTTGGCTTGGTTTATAGAGCATTTCAATCAAGGTTGAGCATAATTTTGAAAGTTTATTCGAAAAAGAGTCGAAGTTGAGCACAAATGAGTTTGGCTTGTAGCTCAAAGCTCGAAAAAAGCTTGGCTTACTTGAGCTCGGCTCAGCTCGAGCTTAATATATTAATATATATGTATCTATATAATATAAAATTTTATATTTTAAAGCAAAACCCTAACTCGACCCCACCCATCCCCTTTTCTTTTATTTCACTTTCATTTCAACCCCCCCCCCCCCCCCCCCCCCCCCCCCCCCCCCCCCTCGCTCTCTCTCTCTCTCTCTCTCTCTCTCTCTCTCTCTCTCTCGTTACTCCCTCTGTTCTGGCTTCCTCTCCGGCCACCGGCACCGCACGATCGCACCCAAGCAGCAAACACCCGACTCAGACGCTCAATCCGCTTGCACGGAACACACACACCCATTCCTAGTTTTATTCTTCTCAAATAGGTAGGTTTTTGTGAATTTTTTTCCTTATTTTGGATCTATTTTATTTAGAATAGGAAATACTCTAAAATGAGGCTAGTTTTGGAGATTTTTTGAGTTAGATTGGGGTTGGATTGGGTCAGGTCAGGTGACTCAGGACAACGGGTTGGGTTGGGTCAGGTTAAGTTAGTGGGTTGGGTTGGGTCAGTAAGTTGGGTTAGTAGGTCGGGTAGGGTCGGGTCAATGGGTTGAGTTGGGTCAAATCAATGAGTAGGGTAGGATAAGGTAAGGTCAGGTCAGTGGGTTGGGTAGGGTTGAGTCAGTGGGTTGGGTCGAGTCAATGGGTTGTGTGGGGTTTGGTCAACAGGTTGAGTTAATTCAATTGTTTATTTCATTTGAATTTATTTAGTATTATGATTTGTTTAAATTTATGATTTGATAATTATTGAATTGTTTAAAATATTATAGATTTGTAAATAATGAAATTGTTTAGAATTTTATATTATTGTTTAGAAAAATTTACATACATTGAGATATGAATTGTTATTTTGTGAATTTTTGACTTGTTTAGAATTTTATATTATTGTTTACTTATTTAAAATTGAGTTATGAATTGTGATTTTGTGAATTTCAAAACTTGAATAGTTGAGTTGTTTAGAATTGTGCGAGTGTGAATCAACCCATATGTTTAGTTGCCTATTTATACTTTTAGTTGTTTTAGTTTATAGTTAATAGTTATACACTTCTATTAAAAGAAGAAGAAGAAGAAGAAAAATATAAAACTTGGCTTGACTCGGCTCGGCTTGAAAGAGTTCAACTGATTCAGCTTGAACAAAACTCGCTCGACTCGAACAATAAGTCAAGCTTGAGTGATTGTTTTGAGCTCGATCGTCAAGCCGAGCCAAGCTCAAGTTGAGTAGGCCATTGATCAAGCTAAGCTCGAGCATGGCCAAGCTCAGCTCGTGTGTAACTCTATTTAATAATGGAAGACAATAAAGTGAACGTGAAAAATGAAGATATATCCAATGGTTCTATTTCAACAAACAAGTGTCATCAAATCAAACGTCAATATTGCTCCACTAGTCTGATTTTGAGACTCATCGGCAATGGGTTTTACAATATAGTCAGTTTCATATGAATTAATGTGCACTGCGTGTACAGTTTCTAAGTGCCTGAGTATTGAGTGCCGTTGGCAGCTGGAGCATCATTAGAGGTGGGCAACAATCCGGGCTGAGCCGAGTTAGCCCTAGTTTGGTTTGGCTTGTTTTTGTACTACCGCAGTTTGTGGATCGGTTTGGTTTGGGTTTCGGGCCGACCCATGCGGCCCGAGTTTGGTTTGTTCCAGAAAAATCTGGTTTGAGCCGGGATCAGTTTGGTCGCAAATTTCGAACTGGGCCGGGCCGAGTTCAAACAGGCCGTGGTTCTTTTTTTCCTTGTTTATTTAATTAGAAAAGAATTTAAAAGTTAGAAAAAAAAAGTACAAATTTATCTTACCATATAATGTTTAACATCCTCTAAATGAGTGCAACTTCAAAATAGACATGTAAGAGTATTTTCCAAACAAAAGTACACAAGCATAATTTTACAAGTGCAAAGAAACAGTGTGCATTCATGTATATGTATTATGTATTACTCATGTCATCATGTATATGTATTATCCATGCTGTCCATCTGTTTTACATATCATTTTAGGACATGATCCCAAAATGGAATCATATCCAAAACTCAAGTGGATCACACCACAAGAAACAATGTGCTTATAATCTATGAGCTGAATCAAATCGAGCTTTGAGCCGAGTTGAGCCAATACTGCCCTAGTCCGAGCTTGGTTTGTTTTTTCAAAAGAGCTTGACTTGGAGGCTTGGTTTGGTTTGAACTTCCATTCAACCAATCTAAGCCGAGCTTTTTCGAACCAATCTGAGCCGAGCTTTCGAGCTGGCTTGGTTTGTGCCCACCTCTAAGCATCATATAAATACAAAAATGAATAGTTGAGTACACTGCTGTGATAGTTTATCACCTTTAATTAAAGGGCAGTAATTCAACATGTACGGATATCAAGAACTTCCAAATCTTGGGGCACATTGGGGATGTAACAAAGGAAGCGGATTGCGTATTGAGTAAATCAGTACAATGTGCGTGTGTATGGCATACTGGGTAAACTCTTTGCAGCCTATCGTGGATGTATGTGTCTTATCCATGCCGTCCATCTGTTTTTCCAGCTCATCTTATGGCCTAATATCAAAATTGAAGCACATCAAAAGCTCAAGCAGACCACACCACAGGAAAGAGTGGGGCTAGTGATGTTCGCCATTTAAACTTTCCCAGGGACAAAAGTGATGTTTATTTGTCATCCAACCCGTTCATAATTTCTCATCCAACCCGTTCATAAGGTCACATAGATATGGATAAAGGGAAAACACAAATATCAGCTTGATCCAAAACTTCTGTGGCCTCCAAGAAGTTTCAATTGTAGGCGTTCAATTCATAATGTTTCCGGTGGTGTGGTCCACTTGAGCTGTAGATATACTTCAATCTTGGCCTTATGTGCTAAAATGAGCTGGTAAACAGATGGACGGCTCGGATAAGACACATACATCATGGCGGGCCCTATAGAGTTCACTCAGTACGAGAAATCCACTTCCCCGTATTCATGGCTTAGTGGTAGACTCACAAGATGGTGGGTGTGAAAAAATAAAAAAAAATCGAAAATCACAACGATCGAACCAGTTCATCCAAACATTAAGTAGAAAATTATACAGCGGCAGCTGGTCATTATCGGGTTGGTTCTTTCCTACCGTCCATTCAAAATCGGATCAGTGACTTGGACGATCTGAATTTCCGTACAACTATCCTATCTCCAATTAAGATGGTGGTGTATAATCATACGTGGGCCGTAAATGGACGATATCTCCTTCTCGACTCCATTCTGTCCTTTTAACTTTATTTATTTATTTTCTTTTACCTCCAAAAGCTTCTCATTCTGTCATCCTTTTCTTTCTTTCCATGGAGCTTCATCTTCCGACCCGCTTACCCACGTTCTCCTCCCCCTCTTCATGCGGCTCTCCTCCCAACTTCGCATTTCTCTGCGATTTCTCTCGCACCAGAATCCTGCGCGGAAAATCCCGCCGCATCGCGACTCCTCTCCGAACGTCTTCCACGTCAAGCGGCAACACTGATCGCGAATCTCGATCGGATTGCGAGGATCTCTGGCGGGATTCCAATTCGGTCGAGGTGATCGGGATTGGCAGCAGGAAGGATGCTGTCCTCGATTTTTGCCTTGAATCTTCTTTCGTGGCTACCTCTCTGAGGTTTTGGTATAGGGATTCTCTTTCTTGCCTTTTTTTTTTTTTAAATACCCTTTTTCCCTCAATTCGAGTCGCAAATTGGTAGGCAGAAAATCTCAAACATAGTCGCGGATTTACACTTCCTTGGGATGTAGTTTAGTTCCTTGAAGTGATAGTAATTAAGAGACATGTAGCAGATAGAGAGAATTAAGGCTGTGTTTGGATGTATAATCGACTTTATTTAGAGAGAGAAACTAGTTTTCGTTCGTGTTTTTATTTGTTTTAAGTTGGACTTGAAACAAAAGGAAATTACTATGACACTGAGCAGATGTGAAGAAAATGCTGTGACAATACACTTTCAATTTGTTTAGGGTTTGTTTGGGTAAAGGATCCTGTGAAATTGGGATTAAGCTTAATCATGATTTTGGTGGGCCCCATGTCCTCCAAGTGGGGATTAATTTGAGAATAAATCTGTAGGGGGGAGAGAGAGAGAGAGAGAGAGAGAGAGAGAGAGAGAGAGAGAGAGAGAGAGAGAGAGAGAGGCTAGGGCAACTTGTGTTATGCATATTTAGTCTATTGACTAACACACACACATATTAACTTGAAAGAGACATACAATGCTCCACAGGAGTACAAAACGTACACACCAACACAAACACAGTTACATGTATTTCCACACTCCCCCTCAAGCTGGAGTGTGGATGTCGATCAGACCCAGTTTGGAATACATACAAAGAAGATGATGATGATTAGTATGGGCCGTTGCTCCCCCTCAAACACAACATAATAGGACACAAGATCTTCAATTGTTAATTGTCTATAGAATGTAACTTGAACTTTCTTTGTTTGTTCAATCTTATCTTCAAGTAGGAGGTCATAACCAAATTTGACAACTATTGAATCACCAACTCATCATCCACATGCAAAATCCTTTCACGAACACGTGCGATATTGCACAATAAATGGGTGAACTACACTCACAACACTTGAGAGAATACATACACAATAACATGTGAAGCCATGTGTGCAACACATGCAACACTATGTGAGTGAATTATACTCACAACTAACAATAAAAGGCCTAATAAACGAAGAGATGATGAATGGAAAAGAAAAGCTCCACTACTTGTAAAAATCCCCCAAGTTGAGTCAAGTATTTCGTTGAACAGTTTGTATGCATAGTATCTCTAAGCACGGAACAAAAACATCAACTACACAATTACCGTTAGCATGATTCTACATCGCATTTCACAACCCCATAACATCAGAACATGAAAGAATAAAGAAATTCCAACAAAAATCCAAAACAAGGGTTAACAACATCTATTTTGTACAAAAAAACATTATAGCATCGATGAAACCTTATGATTCTTATTTTTGGTGATTGCAAATGATTAATCACACTTGCTCCATGTGGAAAATTTGCTCAAAAAACCTTCAGAAAAATAACATAGCAAGAAAATCGAAATTTAATTTTTTTTTTTCGATTTTTCTCAATTTTCTCTAAAACACCACAAAAAACTTATCCAAAAATTGCAGAAAAATCACAATTATTCTTCTAAAATCATTAACTTTTAGATCCCATATTTTTCTGCTTCAAAAGAACCATCCGGTCGTACCCTGCTGACGTCATCCGTACATCAACAGTGGGCCCCACTATCGTAGGCTGCGATCAGATCCACAAACCTCTCTGATACTGAGTAGGAGTTGATTTGAAAAGAAATCTGTAAAAGTAGGAGAGAGAGAGAGAGAGAGAGAGAGAGAGAGAGAGAGAGAGAAGAGAGAGAGAGAGAGAGAGAGAGAGAGGCTAGGGCAACTTGTGTTGTGTATATTAGTCTATTGACTAATTCACACACACACACGCATGTATATTAACTTGAAAACGACATAAAATGTTTTATAGGAGTACAAAACACACACACACACACACACACACACACAATTACATGTATCTCTACAATCCATGTTAGATATGCCGCACCTAACCTACCCCCCCTAACAAGTAATAATGAGACAAATTTCATTAGCAGCAATGGGGCTAGACTATTATGATAATTCACCACGTGTTTCTTCAACTGCACAACAACCTAGAACTGTCCAAATCGAGGAGAGGATTGTGGATGGAGCATAAACCAAGACTTAGAATATGATGGTAACCATTTGAGTTTGCCCTTAGAATTTCAACCATTCATGATGAAACTAGATCAAGGATGAAACTAATTGCAATAATATTCAATGCATCAGTTTGAAGTTTGAGCCACAGAGAGAAGAATGCAATACTGTGAGCAAGCTCAACAGTCCTCTAGTCTTAGACTAGAGATCTCTTCCCCCTCTTCAACAACTACCATAGAGAAACAAGAGAATTTTCATAAAGAAAATATCATTCTACTATCTTATTCCATAGGCCTAAGCCTTATTTATAATGAGTCCTTACAATCCTTAGTAAAATCTATGGAATATAAAAATAGAATTCCTAGCTAGCTAAGATTTGAAAAATAAGAAATTATCTAAATAAGAAAGCACTATAATTAAGAAAGCACTTAAATAAGGAAGTACTTAAATAAGAAAAATATAAGATTACGTCTTTCTATAAAGATACGAAAGAATAAAGAAAATTTCCTAATGTAGAGATTTGAAAGAGAAGGAAAGTAGAGGCTAAAAAAGTAAAGTGGGCATTTTCTTGTGCACATGTGTGGAGCGTATCCATGTGGGATGTGGAGTGATTGTATCAATTTCCCCCCAGCTTGGAAAAACTTAGTTTCATTGAGTAAATAGCAATGTGCTCCTCATAGAGCTCTGGGTTGATGTGCTGGAAATCATCTACTGAAATCCACGTGATGTCGGATCTTGGTTGGCCCTTCCATTTGACAAAAAACTTCTGATACCCTCCTTGGCGTATGGAAATTGTCAGTTCATCCAACGCATCTTCAATGATTTCTTCGAGCTAACGTGGTACTTTAGGTATCTGGATAGCTTGTTCTAACGTGCTCTCATTTTCATGATGTCCAAAATAAATGGTAAGGTCTTCCACATTAAAAATAGGGTTGATCTTCATTTCGTGTGGAAGCTTGAATAGGTTTGCATTATCACCTAACTTTTTCAAAATACGATGAAGACCTGCCTTTTTGGAGTGTGTCTTGGTATAAGAGCTTGCTGGAACCTCTCACTAATTAAGTAGCACCATGACTCTTTCTTCTTCTTGAAATTGTGCAAAACTCCATCGAACATCTGCATGTCCCTTGTAATTTTCATTACTAAGGGTGACCTTTCGTCTAACTTCCTTATGTATCTCCTTAAGATGCAGTGCAAAAGCTTCGGCATCCTAGCTCAATCGAGTTGCAATGGAAGTCGCACTAAATTGATAGGTTGACAAGGTCGTATACTTGTCGCAATTCGAAAGAAGAATCCTGTAGTGCCATGCGGTTCACAGAACTGTTATAAGCAAACTCAACTTGTGGTAACACGATGTCCCATGAGCTGATATGATCACCAACTAGACATTAAAGTAAATTCCCAAGATTGCAGTTGACGACTTTAGTCTTCCATTTGTTTGCCGATGATAAACGCTTGAGAACTTCAATTTAGTTCCCATCTTAGACTACAAGGTGTGCCAAAAGTAACTCATAAACGTAACATCACGATCATATACAATTGTTTTGGGAACACCATGTAGGCGAACCACCTCTTTGAAGAAAACATTGGCGATGTGCATAACAATGTCTTCTTATAAGGAATGAAATAGGCCATCTTCGAGAACCTGTCAACCATAACATAAATAGAGTCATAGCCACGTTGAGTCTAGGCAATTCCAAGACGAAAATTCATGCTGATATCTTCCCATGGAGCATCTAGCACTGGTAGTGGGGTATAAAGACTGGTATTATGCTTGCTACTTCTACCTAGTTGGCACACTCGACACAATAATTCTGACATTTTTCTTTAAACCTGGCCAATAGAAACGGTCATCAACCAGGGCTATCGTTTTATCGATACCAAAATGACCACTAAGGCCACCTGAATGAAGCTCTTGTAAGGAACTTTTTGGAAGACACAACCTCATATCATAGAATAAGTACCCATTGTGCAAGTTAAATTGTAGGTACTCGACGCTTGAGCCGACAGTGAGTGATGAAAATACCTTTACAAAATCATCATTTGCTACATAGCCTCTTTTAAGTTCTTTGAACCCAATAATAGAAATTGATAAGGTAGACAATAGATGTGATTTTCGGTTGAAGGCTTCTGCCACCTTATTATTTATGCCGACGTGATGTTTTAGGTTACATGTGAACTCCTGAATATAAGCACTCTACTTAGTGCGCCTTGCTCTTAACTTCTTGATTAATGAGTTGGTGTGGCCATTTGGTTGCATCAATTCCACCTGGCTTCAAAATGAACTCGTCCTCGAGTTTAAATTGGTCTTATTCTCTCGCAAAGATCCTTGTTTGTAGTGCGTCTTCTCTAGCTTCGCTGGCAGTTGATGGAAGAGATCTACACGCCCGTGCATAATACGATGTTGAAACACACGCCATCTTTTCTTCTGCTTGTTGTTGGCCCTCCACCTTCTAGACATTGACTGTGGCCCCTTCGTTGCTGTTGGCTTTTGATCTGTGAGCCTTAATTGACATTGAGATGGCACCATGGTGATCATGAAATTATCCATTTCTTCGATCATCAAATCGTCCATATCTGTTAAACCTTCAGTCTCTTCAATTGGGTCATCTGTCAGGTTATCTTTTAGCTTGATTTGAATGTCCTTCGATCTGGCCATTGATCCACCCCCACTCATGGATCCATTAAGCAATCCAAAAGAAGATTCGTCTTGGGTCACTACACTATCTAAAGCCACGTTATTTCTAGGAGGTCCAAATGAAATAGATTGAAACCCATAGTGCTATCTTGACTTCCTTCAAGTTCTCTTTCCACGTCTCTTAAACATTCTTGGTCATCATTGATATTTCCATGCAATGGGATGCTTTTGAGTAGTCGACATGTGGTTGTCGTTGTTCCTAACATCTAGAGGGCCATTAAAAAGAAATCTTCAAAAGACCCATATGACGATGGGTGAGACTTGGGGCGATAGGGGTGATGATTGTAAGTTGAAATGAGCCAGATAAGAATAATGTGATAGATGTGGACAGGTAGGAGAGTCTAGATGGGGATAATTATATGAGGCGTATGAACTTCTTCGTATCCATGACATTTTCAAACAAGAGCATGGGCTGAGCTATAGGCTTGGGTTCTAAATCCAAGATTATGAGGGTTATGGGGTTTGGGATGGTTTTTGGTAAGGAAAAGAGAAAGGGCACGGGAATTGATGGGTTGGAACGGGATTAGAATTTGGTAGGGTTGGAAAAGAATATGAACAATTTTTTTATATATAGGGAATGGAAAAAGATTTTGGGAAGGTTGGGTGTATGATAGGGTGTGGGTTGTGTACTAGTGGAATTTAGAAAAGAGTTAGGGTGATCGTTTGAGTGAAATAGAGATTATATATGGTTTGTGGTGGAGGGGCTGAAATTAATAGGCTGATTTAGGAAATTGAGGGTAGGTCGGGATGAATATGGGGACAAAAATTAGGGAAAGAAGGACGATGATAGAAAAGTGAGAGAGAAAAAGAAAAACTCCCAAGAGCAGAACTTGCTCTGATACCAATTTGATGCAACTGGAACAAGGATGAAACTAATTGCAATAATATTCAATGCATCGGATTGAAGTTTGAGCCACAGAGAAATGCATGCAAGACTGTTAACAACTACCGTAGAGAAATAGAGAATTTTCATGAAGAGAATATCATTCAACTATCTTATTCCATTGGCCTAAGCCTTATTTATAATGAGTCTTTGCAATCTTCAATAAAATCTATGGAATCTAAAAATAAAATTCCTAGCTAGCCAATATCTGAAAAATATGAAATTACCTAAATAAGAAAGAACTTTAATTAAGAAAGCACTTAACTAAGAAGTACTTAAATTAGAAAAAAATCTAAGATTACTTCTAGCCTAATATAAAGATATAATGGAAAAAGAAAATTTCCTACTGTAGAGATTTGAAAGAAAAGGAAAGTAGAGATAAGCTACAAAAAGGAAAGTGGGCCTTTTCTTGTGCACACGTGTGGAGCATGCATGTGTGGGATGTGGGTCAATTGTTTCATATGCACCATCCACAATGTGCCCTAGATAGCTGTACACGAGTGCCATGTGTGAAAAGGATGAGTCACCACTGTTTTCAAAAATGGTGGTGGACTATCCTTGTATTTGATTTCTTTTAGTCTTATCCTCAGAGAAGCCAATTCCGTGGCCGATTGTTTAGCGAAGGAAACAGTGACCCGGATTCTTTGCTTTTTAGGCAATTCCTTTGGTTACATGGAGGATATTCTTGAATGTACATGCTATGTGGAAAAAAATCTTGCATATACATTCAATTTTGTATATGCCATTTGCGACATACCTTCGAAATTTTTTATTCTTCTGCTAATGGCATTCAATTGTATTGTAGGACTGTACATATGAGAGATTCCCAAAAGGTGCAGTTACTGCAGAGATCCCCTGGGAAAGGTATTTGTTTTTCCCAGTAACACTAGTAGCTTCAGTTCTTCTGGAACACATGCTTACAAACTGTATTTATATGAATATGTGGAATCGGTTCTTTCTTGATGTTATCTTATTATGAAGGATGCTATATTGATACGGCTAGTTTAATGAGGCTGAATCAGATCAACTAACAGTTTGCTGTTTGAATGTAATAACTGTCTTCTGTGATGCATCAAACTGAAAAGAAATCGGACTCACAGAGAGATATAATGGACATGTACCAATTAGCAGTTCAAGATTTCATTCATGCATGATTTTAAATAGTGGTTTCAGTGCGACATTTGCTTGGGACTGAATTGTGTATGACTTGCCCCCTGGAGATTCGTTTCGTTTCATAATGAAGCCAAGAACACTCGGCAAAGTTGACTTGGTTTCATGTGAAATTTAGAACCATGCCTTAGCATGCCACATGAATGATGATAAAAGCTCAAACAATGGACTGTTCGAGGATTCCAACAACCTACTGTTTTTTTTCCTTCAAGTTACAACCTACTACTGCTATTGACCATAAAAGGATATAATTGAGAAAACTTCCAAGAGAACTTCATTCTATAGTCAAGAACATCTATAAGTATGCATGTTTTCTCTTGACTTTATGTAGGCTACGAATCCCTCGTAAAATAATCTAGAAAGAGTCGTCATCATCATCATCTAGGCTTTAACCCAACTAATTAGGGTTGGCTACATGAGTCCTTTATGGTCATTCCATTAAGGGCCGTTAACTTCTATTAGAACACAGGTCTTCAGGTCTTTTCTTATTGCCTCCACTCATGTCCTTTTGGGCCTTCCCCTGCACTATTAGGGTGTGTTTGGATGGCTGTATTGTAGTGTAATGCATTGCATTATTGCAATGATTACATATTACAATACAATACCTATCTCCTGGTCATGAGATAATTTGAGTGAGAAATACTGTGTTTGGATTCTTGTCTCATATTACATATGCATTTGACGATGGAATTGCTTGCCAAAATACCAGTTTAAAAAAACACGGTGATTGGCTATAATCAGTGTTCACATTGTCGATATTATCGCTGGTAATATTGGTGTCCGCGACCCCATTTTTTCATTTCTCTTTGGATTATCGGCGAAATATAAGCGATAATTTGGGAATATCGCACAGAATAGGGAAAAAAAAAATCAGAAGATCGCTTGGATTTCGCTATTTTTGTAAATACGTGAGAGTGATCTTCTACCTGATTGATTGGAACATAGAAATTGGAAGAAGGTCTTGATCGACAACGCCAATCTTCTAACATTGCACAACGATCTTCCGATTTTTCGGCTAACGCCTTGATCGACAGAGGTGAGAAAAACCTTGAAATTTCCCTTTACTTTTTCAATTGGAAGCTTGAAATTTCGGCGAAAAATCAAGGATTTTGGGAATTTCCTCTCAATTTGGGAATGATTTAGGGTTTTGAAGCCCTCCCTCAAAAACCCCTCTTTCTTCGGAGAGAATCCCCTTGCGATCGAAATTTCAGGATTTTTTTGTTTTTTTGTTCTTTTTTTTTTACTTCGAGCACGGGACGTGTATTAGCTGCGAATGACTTTAGTAGCGAGATCTCGTTATTGAAGTGATGTCACCTAGTTCTGTGGACCCCACTATGATGTATCTGTTATATCCATACCGTCAATCCATTTGGCTAGATCATTTTATGCTATGAGCCCAAAAATGAGGCGTAGCCATAGCTCAAGTGGACCCCGCCACAGATAACAGTTGGGAGTGACGCCCACCATTGAAATCTTCCTAGGGCCACCATGATGTTTATTTGAGATCTAACCTGTTCATAAGTTCACACAGACATGTACAAAGGGAAAAACATGAATATCAATGTGATTGAAAACTTTTGCGGCCCCCATGAAGTTTTTTATGGCAGGCGTTCAATCCCCACCGTTTCCTGTGGTGGGTTCCACTTGAGATTTATATCTGCCTCATTCTCTGGCTCATGTCATAAAATGATCTCACCAAATGGATGGACGGTTTAGATATAATGCATACATCATGGTGGGGTCCATAGAACCTGATGACGTTTGTAGCTAATCCGTGTCACGCTTTTTTTTTTTTTTTTTTTTTTTCCGTACCGAGTAAATTCTCTTGAGCCCACTGTGAATGTATGTGGTTTATCCACGCCGTCCATCCATTTTCCAACTCATTTTAGGGGTTAATCCCAAAATTTAAGCATATCCAAAGCTCAAATTGACCACACCAAAGGAAACAGTGAGAATAATGATTCCACCATTGAAACCTTCCTAGGGCCCATAGTGATGTTTATTTGTCATCAAAACTGTTCATAAGATCATACAACCATGGATGAAGATAAAACATAAACATAAAAAAATCAGCTTGATCTAAAACTTCTATGGCCCCCAAGAATTTTTCAACGATAGATGTTCAATTCACATTTTTTCTTGTGGTGTGGTCCACTTGAGGTTTGGATATGCTTCACTTTTTTTACATGAAGCTTTAAAATTATACAGTAAAATGGATGGACGAAGCGGATAAAGTACATAAATCATGGTGGGCCCCACATAGTTTTCTCAGTACGCCGCATACTGAGTTGCTTAGTACTCAAATCTTCTTCCCGATGAAATCACGTGTGTGTGATTTGTTTCCATGGCTTGGTGCTCAATGAGGCCCACTGTAATGTTTTTCTGCCATCCAACCTCTTGATTAGGTCACACAGACCTGGATGAAGCGAAAACACAATTATCAGCTTGATAAAAAATTTTCATGGCCCATAAAAAAAGTTTTTAATGGTGGGATTCAATCTCTACCGTTTCCTTTGGTGTGGTCCACTTGAGGATTTGGATCTACCTTATTTTTGGGACCATGTACTAAAAGGATGTTCTAAAATGGATGAATGGGGTGGATTTGTCATAATGATAAAATTGGATCCCACACACTAAGGGTACCCAGGTAACGCGGGCGCCCTGCTCCACCAAGTGCATGGGACCACTGACTGTGGGGCCACCTTGATGTATGTGACCACATCCATGCCATCCATCTGTATTGAAAACTCATTTTAGGGCATTATCCAAAAATTGAAGCAAATCTAAATATCAAATGTAGTAATTTGAAATTGTGTCTACTGCTCACACTTGTAGACGCTAGGCTTGCGAGAGCTTAGAGCGGAGCTTGTAGAACTATGACTAAGTCGGGGGGGGGGGGGGGGGGGGGGGGGGGGGGGGTAGGACCATTTAAAATCATCTTACCTAATTAAACTAATTAGCAATTATAAACTAATTAAGCAAGAACACTTAGCTTTCAAGCTTAAGTGGGTCCAATTACAAGGCTAGTATATAATAAACAATTAAACAACCCAACTTATTTAATTAATCAAGAACCTAATCTATGCAACCTATGTAGACTTTTATGAGAATGGATCATATGAGCTCAAGTCTACACTACTTAGCGAAAGTACATCTTGTGTGTGAATGTGCCTAACTAGTGCCTAGCATACATTCCTATCAAGCATTCATAATTAAACAATTAAACATACAATGCTTAGATAACAATGTGCTCAAATACATCACAAACGCAAGCATGTATAGTGGTTCAACTTTAGGTCTACTCCACTCTCGGTTCAAGTATTCATCCATTGAGCACTTAGACACTCACTAGGGAGTTTAAATCAGGTTCCTCCCTTGAGCACACCTACATTCACTAGGGAGTTTAAATCAGGTTCCTCCCTTGAGCACACCTGCATTCACTAGGGAGTTGAAATTGCGTCTATCGCTCACACTTGTAAACGCTAGGCGTGCGGAAGCTTAGAGAGGAGATTGTATAACTATGGCTAAGTCCTAGATCGGGGGGGGGGGGGGGGGGTTAAAAATCCTTTTTAAAAACCTCTTGCCTAATTAAACTAATTAACAATTATAAACTAATCAAGCAAGAACACTTAGCTTGCAAGCTTAAGTGGGTCCAATCATAAGACTAGCATATAATAAGCAATTAAACAACCTAGCCTCAGCATGTATAGATAATCAAATGATTTAACTAATCAAGAACCTAATCTATGCAACCTATGTAGACTTATATGAGAATGGATCATATGAGCTCAAGTCTACACTACTTAGTAAAAGAACATCTTGTGTGTGAATGTGCCTAACTAGTGCCTATCATATATTCCTATCAAGCATTTATAATTAAATAATTAAACATACAATGCTAAGATAACAATGTGCTCAAATACATCATATACACAAGCAGTGTTCGAAGTTTCGGTATCGCTACAAGTTTCGCTAGCCGGGGATACAGAAACAATATCGATATCGCCGATAATATCGCTGATAACTGGAAATGCGGGGAAAATGGGAAAAATGGTGGAATTTTTCAGTGAAACCTCAGGAGATGATAAAATACACATATTTGCATATTTATGAATAAATTATTTGCAACAAGAATGCATACATAATAGGTTTCTATTTAATGGGGGCCTACAAGCATGTGCTGTTGTAAGAAATCAGTCCAACCATCTCATCCATCCCATCTATCCATCCAATATCTGACCTTCCATCCAAACATTTATTGATATTTCAGAATATCGGCAACACATGATATTTCCAAACAAATCGTTAACAACTGAAAAAGAAACTAACGATTGTGGTCTCATTATTGCCATGTTGCGATAATGATAATATTGTGATATTATCAATATTATCATCAACAAATTGAATGTTGCATACAACCATGCGCCCATAAAAAATATGAAATGGAAATTTTTTAACATACAGATTTTTAGCATATCATACATTGGCGATATTATCGAAATATTTGCAGATACATTTGACGATACAAGCAACACTTGGAATTTACACAGTAAAAAATATTGGCGATGCATCGGCGGTATCAATGCATTGACAATACAAACGATGCTTGAAATTTAGACAATTGAAAGTATTTACAATATCGATACATTAGCGATATTTAGTGATACATCGCCGATACCTAGAATTTTTACACTACAAGTGTTATCGGTATCGCTACCAGTGTTATCGGTATCGCTGAGCTAGAAATAGAGATAATATCGGGGATATTTCGATAATATCGGAGATAATGCAAACACTGTACACAAGCATGTATAGTGGTTCGACTTTGGGTCTACTCCACTCCCGGTTCAAGTACTCATCCCTTGAACACTCTGGCACTATTAGTTTAATTAGGACCATTTATGTGAGGTGATTAGGACCGTTTAAAAATCTCCTTTAAAAACCTCTTGCCTAATTAAACTAATTAAGCAAGAACACTTAGCTTCCAAGCTTAAGTGGGTCCAATCACAAGACTAGCATAAAATAAGCAATTAAACAACCCAGCCTAAGCATGCATAGATAATCAAATGATTTAACTAATCAAGAACCTAATCAATACAACCTATGTAGACTTATATGAGAATG
Organism: Liriodendron chinense; assembly: GCA_003013855.2. Lineage (NCBI taxonomy): Eukaryota > Viridiplantae > Streptophyta > Magnoliopsida > Magnoliales > Magnoliaceae > Liriodendron > Liriodendron chinense. The sequence goes on from PVNU02001726.1 coordinate 944,228, forward strand.
GATCATATGAGCTCAAGTCTACACTACTTAGTGAAAGTACATCTTGTGTGTGAATGTGCCTAACTAGTGCGTAGTATACATTCCTACCAAGCTGATGCGGACATCAAGCCCTTTAGGGTTTATCAGCGTTGGAGGCAAGTGACACCTATATCTTTATGGCTTAATGATAACGGACTTGGATCGTTCGTGACGACTTGAGGAGCATTGAAGACCTTACACATGTAGTCCGAGACATTTGAGAAGACCCCACCTTGGGAAGACATGTGTGAGTTGCTTGGAGGAGATGATCGGACCGTTGGATCGTGATGACGATGTGATTGGACCGTTGGTTCGTAGTGGCCCACTTTCATTGTGCCATCATCGAAGCCTATCAGACATTTTAGATTTGAGTTTATTTTATGCATTTTTACTTATTTGAGTTTTGGGTTAGTGTGCGTACGTTTTTTCATGCAAATGTCTTTTTTTTTTTTTTAAATTTTGTTAGTAGGGTTATTTTGGTAATTATGTTAATTCCGAATTTTATAAGGGTGTTGCCCTAAACCTTTTTCATTAGTTGATTATTATTGAATGAAAGCCTCTTTGGTTGCCTCCCTTCTCTCTCTCTCTCATGAAACTTCATCATCTTCTCCAATCTTCTTCTTCTTCTCTTTTCTTCTTGTGCCCCTCCAATATTTCCCTAAGATAAGATCTTCTTCCTTCTCTCTCTATCTCCATTATCTCCAATCTTCGAATCCTAAATTTGAGAATCAAATCAAAATCCCAATTTCTCATATTTTCAAATCCCTAATTCGAGAAAATCCTTGATCTCTCGGATTAGTGATTCACATTGGATATTTGGGTATGACTATGCAAGATAGGGAGGTTCGATCCCTTGCCAGATCCAACCATAGCAACAATTGAATCTCATACTTCGTAGTTGTGATGATGGCCCGCTCCATTGCATGTTTCCTTGTGATTTTCTTAATTCATGATGATTGATGCTAGATTTTATATTATTATTGTCTTTTATTTCCGTTGGATTATATTAGTTCATGAGCATGCATCATAATTTGGGCATCCTACGTCAAATTTGGTATCAGAGCTTAGACTTGCATGGTTTTGTCTAGATCGAGTTATAAAAAAAATTAGGGTTTTGATTTTTAGGTCTGTTTTAGGAAATTTCCAGATTTAGAAAGTTTCCAATTTTACAATGTTTCCAATTTTAGAAAGTTTCCAAATTTGGAGAATTTTCAGATTTAGAAAGTTTCCAATTTTAGAAACTTTCCAATTTTAGAAAGTTTCCTAATTTAGAGAATTTTCAGATTTAGAAAGTTTTCAATTTTAGAAACTTTCCAATTTTAGAAAGTTTTCTAATTTGGAAAATTTTCAGATTTGAATCGCATCATTTAGAATTAATTAGTGTCAGTTCATTGTAGTTTAAATTCATCGCATTCATATTGTGAGTCACCCAGTTCGTAGATTCTCCCTGTAGTGAGTGGAGTATAGACATTTGAGATCTTTAGGGCCATTAAGTGTTGTCATGTGGCCGTCGAGACCCAATGGAAAGCCGAACTCCGATGAGTTGGCCTACTTTAATGGTCACATGGACCCACAAACATTCCTTGATTGGCTTGAAGACTTGGACTATTTTTTTTTTATTGGTATGATATGTCGAATTATCGTCGAGTGAGGTTTGCCAAGTGGAAATTGGAGGGCCAAGCCAAGTCGTTTTGGGCAGATTTGGAGCGAAGAATTGATAGAGTTGGGAGAGCCCGGATCTCACAATGGGACGAGATGAAAGAGCGTTTGAAAGAAAAATATCTTCCCATCTCTTATCGTCAAAAGCCCTTGGGTTAGAAGAGAGTTGCCCCACCTTCTCGTCCAAACACAGAACCAATATAGTCCCCTCCTTGTAAAGTGGTCCAACCCATCATTAAGGAAATCTCAGCTTATGAACAATTGGAGTGTTTAACACCAATTATATTTCCTTAGAAGCGAGATAATACCTTGGTGAATGGCCAGTTGGAAGAATCCAATCAGGTTGTCTATGAAGTGGAAGAGTACGTGCCTAACGTCAGTAGTAAGGAAATGGAAGAAATTGAAGCATCACTCATCGTCGTTGGGAATGACGAAGTGTGTGCTAGTAATGAAAATGTCAAAGAAATTAAGACCACACCACTTCCAGATGTCATGTGTGACTTAAGTGATGTAGAGTCCCAATCTAAGTCTCTTACCATAATGCACACGAATGAATTTGAAAAGGAGACTAGTGAGGATATGATTGTAGACACTCACATGACTTGTGATATCCCACCAGATGATTTATGGGATAAATTTTCACCCAAATGGGACATTCAGCACACAATCGATCTTGTCCCTGGGTCGGTCCTATCAAGCTTTCCTCCATACCAGGTGAACCTCACAGAAAATATAGAAATGCAACATCAATTGGATAAACTTCTCGGGGAAGAATTCAATAAGGAAAGTTTGAGTTGGAGTTTTGTTTTGTGTGCCAAGCCTGCCCTTTTCACTTTAAAAAAACAATGGCATATGGCGCACATGTGGGCATATCCTGGCCGTCTACAAAGCTTTAATCAAGTGTCATGCCACCTTGCGACGTATTCACTTCATGGTGGATATGATGGCAAGAGTCCCTATCCCGCATCTTGATGACATTTTGGACATAATGGCTGATAACAAAATCTGCTCAAGACTTGGTATTAATAATGTGTGTTCTCAAGCGTTGGGATACTTGAAAATCATCATTGTTTATAATACTTATAACGAGAAATTATGTGTCACCCATGAGAAGTATCCTTTTGTTTCAGTTTTTCAAGTTCTAGGTCATATGATTGTTTATTTCGAGTCCATTGCTTTTTCAGAGAGTCCTTTAGTTTCACCCATGTCTGTCATCCAAAGATCTTTAGAGTCGGCCGATGCATTTGCACGACACATTCATGAATTGCATACACATATTAGATAGTGGATCAATAAGAGCAATGATAATTATAAATATTCAGCTGACTCTCATCGTAGATTGCAAGACTTTCAGGAAGGAGATTATGTAATGGTGAGGATAAGGCGAGAGCGGTTCTCACAGGGTTCCGCTAAGAAATTACAAGCGTGTAGTGCTGGACCATTCAAGATCTTGCAGAAAATTGGGTCCAACGTGTACCAGATCGACCTTCCACCTGAAGTGAGCATTAATCCAACGTTTAATGTGGAGGATCTAGTCCGTTCCCCTAATCCTACCATTGATCCCTCATCCCTTTCATGGCCTTTCTCTGAGTTTTCTTCACAACCTACTCCACCCATTCCTCCAACCATTATCTGCAAACAAGAAATTGAGGAAATTGTGGATGAGGAGATAGTTTCCACGAGAGATGAAGGTTTCTAGAGATATCTTGTTAAATGGAAGAATAAATCGCCGTCAGAATCTACATGGTTGGCAGAAATGGAGTTGCAGAATGTTAATCCAGATTTACTAGAGCGCCACAAGAGTTTTAACTTGTCGGAGTCGAGTTCTTCTTAGACGAGGAGAATAATGCGGACATCGAGCCCTTTAGGGTTCATCAGCGTTGGAGGCAAGTGACACCTATATCTTTATGGCTTGATGATGATGGGCCTGGATCGTTCGTGACGACTCGAAGAGCATTGAAGACCTTACACATGTAGTCCGAGACATTTGAGAAGACCCCACCTTGGGAAGACATGTTTGAGTTGCTTGGAGGAGATGGTCGGACCGTTGGATCGCGGTGATGATGTGATCGGACTGTTGGTTCGTCATGGCCCACTTTCATCGTGCCATCCTCAAAGCCCATCAGACATTTTAGATTTGAGTTTATTTTATGCATTTTTACTTATTTGAGTTTTGGGTTAGAGTGCGCACGTTTTTTCATGCAAATGTTTTGTTTTTGAAATTTTGTTAGTAGGGGTATTTCGGTAATTATGTTAATTCCGAATTTTATAAGGGTGTTGCCCTAAACCTTTTTCATTAGTTGATTATTATTGAATGAAAGCCTCTTTGGTTGCCTCCCTCCTCTCTCTCTCACGAAACTTCATCTTCTTCTCCAATCTTCTTCTTCACTTTTCTTCTTGTGCCCCTCCAATATTCCCCTAAGGTAAGATCTTCTTCCTTCTCTCTCTATCTTCATTATCTCCAATCCTTGAATCTTAAATTTGAGAATCAAATCAAAATCCCAATTTCTCATATTTTCAAATCCCTAATCTGAGAAAATCCTTGATCTCTCGGATTAGTGATTCACATTGGATATTTGGGTATGACTATGCAAGATCGGGAGGTTCCATCCCTCGCCGGATCCAACCATAGTAATAATTGAATCTCATACTTCGTGGTTGTGATAATGGCCCGCTCCATTGCATGTTTCCTTGTGATTTTCTTAATTCATGATGATTGATGCTAGATTTTATATTATTATTGTTTTTTATTTCCACTGGATTATATGAGTTCATGAGCATGCATCATAATTAGGGCATCCTACGTCACAAGCATTCATAATTAAACAATTAAACATACAATGCTAAGATAACAATGTGCTTAAATACATCACAAACATAAGCATGTATAGTGGTTTCACTTTGGGTCTACTCTACTCCTGGTTCAAGTATTTATCCCTTGAGCACTCCGGCATTCACTAGGGAGTTTAAATCAGGTTCCTCTCAACCTAGGTGTTTCAAATCGGTTCCACCCTACCGGAGATAAGGTTCCTCCCAACCTATGACGGATATTTTACTGGTTCATCTCTTAACCAAGATGTTTACGGGTTCCATCCAACCTAGGAGTTTGACAAGGATCCTCTCTACTCTTCAGTTCTAATCCTAGAGCCTAGCGTACGCTCCTGCCGAAGGCTCCCTTTGGAGACTTGTTCGAGTTTGTAAATCCAATCTCTCACACTCAATCCTCCATGAGGAAGAAGTGCAACGGGACTCTCATAATGACACTTACTTGTCAGATGGGCCTTTTGTTCAGCGCCTTCTTGGGTTGCTTGATCACCGCTCTCCCGTGCTTCAATCAGCTCTCCGATGCTCTCCCGCTCGTGTTGTCGCTGCCTTGTCAATGCCTCAGCTCCACCGATCAATCACCTAGCATGAGATGCTCTTGAGATGCCCAAGGTGATAGGAGATGGTGTGAATTCTCTACAACTAGTAGGAGTTGGTTGCCTAGAAGAATTCCACCTAATAGGATCTTTAGAGAGTTTAGATAAAATGATCTTCCTATGGTCAAGGTGCCTAAAACATCTAAAGATTAAGAGAGAGCAAGTTCATCTTTACATAAGCTTTGAATGCTCCATCTTGTAATCAAACACAAGGAAGATGACTTGGAATGCTTAGGATTAGAGTCTAATGGTATGGGCAATGAAGGTGGCTTCTAATGCACTAAAATCTCTTTACTTCCCCCAAAATCGAGCCTAACCATTATATAGAAAAAGCTCCAACGGATTCAAAACGGCTATAAACGGCTAGTATCCGACTGGTCGGCCAGGGGTCCACGACCGGTCGGCCTAGACAGATGGTGTGGTTGCTATCCACATTGGGTTGGTCACGATCGGTCGGACAACCCAGCCGACCGGTCTTTAAACAGGTCGAATTAAGGCTTGGGGAGCAGTTTTCTTGTTGTCCCCTACTATGCTTTGACGACCGGTCGGCCATGGGTTGGGACTGGTTGTCAGACCTCTTTTGCTAGCTATTTTAAGTTGTGTTTTATAGTAGCAAGGGCAACCTCTTTGGCCATTCTTTGGGTGGCCTTTTAGGACACCTGAGGTCAATCTAAGATGACTAATGGAATGCTTATTAGGTCAAGGTTCAAGGCTCACCAAGGCATCACCAAGGCATCTCATTTATCTGTTTCTTCTTCCTTGATGTAGCAGATTTGCTTGAGTCTTCGGTCTTTTTCTTTTTTAAGCTCAACCGACACTAGACTCACTAACCTACGTAGTTGACAAATACGGTGCACTAGTATGCCACAGAAAAGTGCACTAACATAATTGACCATTAAAAACTTCTTGTGAGCCACAAAAGCTTTGGATCATGGTGATATTTATGTGTTCTCTTCATATAGGTCTTTGTAACCTTATCAACAGGTTGGATGGAAAATAAACATTCCGGTGGACTCCAAGTTTCTTATGGCAACCCATGCTTTTTGGGCCGATTAAATGAAAACTTAATTCATTTGTTTGTAATTTTTTTTATTCTTGAATATGCAAATATGTGTATTTAGGCATATCCTAAAGTTTCATGGAAAAGTTTCATCGTTTTCCCCATATTTCCCCCCTTTTTCCCTCATTTCCAATTATCGGCGATAACGATATTATATCTTTATCTCTAGTCAGCGAAACTTGTAGCGATACTGACAACTCGAACACTGGCTATAATGCACTACAACACCATCAAATTCCACTTTCCAAACATGCCCAGAGCCTTTAGCTGGTACCAACACTAAACCGGTGCAATTCTTGGTCTCCATTGCACATGACCAAAAACTTCTTAAGTCTACTTTCCCTCATCTTATTACCTATTGTTGCTGCTCCTAAGTTTCCTTGAATGCATTAATTTCTAATTCTATCCTTATCTTGCCATTTATCCATCTTAACATCTTCGTTTTAGCTACACTCATCCTATGAATATGTTGTTCCTTAACTACACAACATTCTGTGACATAAAGCATGGCTGGTCTTATAGCTAATAAGATTTCCCTTTTTGTTCGAGTGGTACAAAATAATCAAGAAAGAGTATCTTCTAAAATACCCCATGCCAATCCTTCATTAGTCCATCACTTCCCTCCTTGTTCTCAAGTTGCAGTAAAAGAAAGTGTTGGGGCTCAAAATTTCACCCATGACAGAATGGTGAATGATGGCTCAAAACAAATGGTCCGGATTGGTTCAAGACCCGGAAAATAGCCAGAAAAGCGAACACCTTCCATACATGTAATGCACATAGAACTCATGCAAGAAAATAGTGCATCTGGCCATGCATACCTAAAGCCCGCATGAGCACAAGCAAGCGTTAAGCCAAGCCATCACGTGCATGCAACCCGTACAGCCCATGCATGCTACCCATGTATGCATGCCATGAATGCAACTCTCATCCATGACCATACTTATATCCCAAACATACATACAATCACACCATGCAAGATCACTATGCTCGTATAGCCCATTCATACATGCATGTATAACATGTACAAATCATGGTCCACACCTCGGACTCATGAATGAAACACATGTGCCATCCATGCAACATGACCACCAGACTCACGTAGAGATCACACTACCCATGAAATATGTAAAACTCACACTTTGAAACTTTCAAGTTTGTGAAAATACAATATAATGAGCTTACCTTGGGCATTGCTGTAGAGGCCCCACAGTGATTCATAAGGGTAATCCACACTGTCTAGTTGTCCTGATAGCTCATTTTAACCCTTGGGACCCAATATTAAGTATATCCGAATCTCAGGTGGGACACACCACATGAAGTTTAACGCCCACCATTATTACTCCCAAAAGGAGCGATCACCGGTTAAACTTCTCTAGTGGCCCGCCACAATATTGTTTTCAAAGATCTGGACCGACGAGAGTGTTCTAGGGGGGTCACACGTGTAGTACATTCAAATGATTACTCGATCTAATGTCTCTGTGGTCCCTAATAATCATTTGACGGTAAAACAACGGTGACATTATTTCCTGTGGTATGACCCACATGAACATCTGAGTTGCCCTAAACTTGGGACCACCTCCTAAAATAACACTCCCGAGCCAATGGACGGCTTAGACTATAAATGGGACCCACTTAGAAGTCTGCCAAAACACGTAGAGACGTGTAGAAGTCATTGTTGCAAACCATCTACCCAAACCAGTTACCGTTGAAAACATGTGTGGGGCCACCATGGTGCCCTTTGAACCATCTGAACCGTTCAGGGAGTCACAAGTGCCTACATGTGTCATATACATGAATACTATCTTGATTTGGTACTTCTGTGGCTCTGCACAAGTCTTCAACGGTGACTATGCAGTGGAACTGTTTCCTCTCGTATGGCCCACCCGAAACTCAGATTTAGGTAAAACTTTAGGTGACCTCGTATAATGACAACCCTAAGCTAATGAACCGATCGGATTCGGGGCCTATGAACTACGAATGAGACCCACTAATAAACTTTCCAAAAGACGTACAAACCATGCAAACTCGTGTTACAAACAGATTGTCAAGATCAATCAACGTGCATTGCCTCTAAGAGCCCACCATCAGAGTGCTTTGGAGAATCTGACGTGTTCACAAGATCAATGTGATCCACACGTGCCAGAGAACACAAGAATCAACCTGATCCAAGTTTCAAGTGGACCACACCATAAGAGAATAAATATCTACTGTTATAACTCCCAAACCAGCAACTATATAAAGGTTACGTGCGTAGCATTCTAGAGAGGAGGAGAGGACGAGATGGAGAGCGTAAGAGGTGTTTTAGCATGCGCTAAGTGCATGTGCCCACCCTTTTGAGGCGGGATACATGCGCCTGCCCTCAGTACGTGGGATACATGTGCTCAGTGCCATGCGCTAGCCCTTCTGAGGAGGGATACATGCGCCTGCCCTTTGGACCATTCGCTAACCCTTTGTGGCAGGCGTCGAGGCACGATGTATGTGTCTGCCCTTACATGCGCTCCCTTTAAAAGTCATGCACCTGCCGCTCTTCGAACATATGCGCTCCTAGCTGAAATGCATGTGCCTCTAGCTTGGTGACATGTCTCCCACCTTAGAGCGGGTGCGCCCCAACCAATGAGCATGCACCCAACATCAGCTGCCATGTGCTCAAACTGGTTTTGACCTGATTTGGCCTAATTGGCCAAGCGCCCATATGGATTTATCCTAATTAGACATGCACATGGCATAATCTCGACCTAATTTAACTTAATTGCACATGCACTCAGTTTGATGTGGCTTAATTACATATTCATTCTGCTTAATCCCACCTAATCCAGCATTCACTTTGCGTAATCTAACATGCATAATCTAACATGCACTCTACCTAATTCAACTTAATTCGACATGCACTCTATGATATTTTCCATGCACCAAAGACTCTCACCTTGTTTGCGATGTCTTGCATGTTTATGCATACATGAGCAGTTCCTCTACTTAACTCTTATAGCATATCAGTTACTAATAAAAGTGCAGGATTGAGATTGCTTCCGAAGAAGAGTCAGCAGATTCCAGAATGATTCGACAACTGATCACTAGAACTTCGTACCGATTATGGTCATTGCACAACTAGAGTTTAGCCTGGATTAAGGTCTGAGACTAAGCCAAAGGGGACTATGGTCACCACTAGAAATTGGACCGGAGAGTTCTAAATCACTCAAATCCTTTGCTATGGATTGCTATCTCAAAGCTAGCCGATGTACTACCCATCCAAAATGGGATTTGTAGGTTGAGCTGTTCAAGTAGTTGTGATGTGCCTTCCAGAAGTCACCTGTCACAAAGGACGGCCGCGGGCTCAGAGTCGTGTCATCCAACAGTCGTAGTGCATGTATTCCTGCGGTCACCTGTCCAAAATAACAGATGCCGGCCCAGGGTTACACGACTCGATTAAGGAACTTGACAGTCTCTCAACCCGGATCACCCGAAAGAACATGGGACATAGGCATCCGGCTTGTCTAAAATGATGGCTCAGTCCATAACAAAAGAAATCAAGAAGGTCTCTACGACCATGAACTCAAAGACCATGGTCCCCGATGACTTTGTCACCTGCTCGATCTATCCGGGCCTTTTCTCGAATACTCCATCTATTGTACAAGTATCATTTATAGTGGAGTTTTGTCGCTTTGTGCCTTGGTTTTCTCCCGCAAGGGTTTCCGCGTAAAAAATCTCTGTGTTTTCTGTGGTGTGCATAATTTATATTTATGCTTCCTTGTTCACTTTATTTAATTCATCTATGATGCATGTATTCATTTGCTTTTGCCTTTTAATCAAGGGTGATCATCCATTGATGTAATGAAGGGCTTATGCCAGATCATGGCCGGGAATGTATAAGATATCGGAATCTCTGGAATAAAATTCGTCTTGCGATATCTTTTCTCGTGTGTACTTCGTGATTGCTTGTGATTGTCTATGAATGTTTCCAATACTCGGAACCCCAGAGCAACAATACACAAGAAAACTGCCTTGAGCATTTTCTAGTTTTAACATAAAGCATCTTTTTTTTTTTTTTTTTAGTGGTAAAAGAAAGTATCTAAACTAGGCAACTAAATAAAGAATTCAATCTAACTAAATTCCCATATATAATAATCATAAAGTTGTATATATGAAACCTTTTGTATATGCATCTTTGCTCTTTGTATAAAGGCCCAAAATAGAGAACCCATTAGTATATGGGTTATAAACTAGATCTGGTAGGATTTGCCTATAGTCCAATAGTTTGCACTATAGAGTTATTTGATTGGATTTGTTTGTGGGCCCCTAGTCCAATCAGTTCCTTCGTAGATGCTAAGCCATCACATGCCTGTTAAGCGGATTCCAGTTTTGCTTTCCTTTGATAAACATGTGATGTATGGCTCATATGCATCATTATGCTTATTAATAACACTTGTTTAGCAAGCTAGGATTGAGCCCTTGATCTTCTTGTTGCTACATAGAGCATGTTAGAGGGAAAAAAGCCTTTGGAAGAGGAAAAACTCTAAACCCAAGCTAGATGTGTAACCCCCTTCTTATTTATACCAAGTGATGTCCCAAATTACATAAAATCCCTTGGAATCAAGGGTAAAAAAAGGGGGGTAAGAAGGAAAAATAATAATAGAAATAAGAGGAGAACAATAGATGGCCCATGGTCTAGAGAGAGGGCCCATTGTCTGGAGAGAGGGCCACGGTCCAAAAATATCTACAATCCCCCTCAAGTTGAGGCTTAATATCAATCGTGCATGGCTTACCAAGAATACGCCGTCCAACTTCAATGGTAAGAGCCTTAGTGAAGACGTAGGCAAGTTTAGTAAACGAAACAAAGGGAGTAGAAAGAATTCTAGCAACAACCTTCTTATGAATAAATTGACAATGAACTTCAATGTGGTTTGTCTGCTCTTGAAAAGCATGATTAGAATATGAATTGCATTTTTGTTGCCACAAGAGTCTTCGTTGGAAATCTCAATTTAGTAACCAAACTTTTTAACCACAAAATTTCACATACGGTAATCGTTATATAGCACAGTACTCAGCCTTAGCACTGGCCCATGTAACAATTGTCTACTTTTTAATATTTTAAGTAATGAGATTGCCTCCGAAAAAGTATAGTATCCTGTTGTAGAGTTTCAGTCATCTGACAAACCTGCTTAATCTACATCAGAATAGTCTTATTGTGATAACTAAGATACCACTTCTTGGAGAAGACTTAATGCAACGTAAAATGTGATGAATTGCCTCAAGGTGACCGCATCGATGAGTATGCATGAATTGGCTAACCAAACTCATTGCATGAGATAGATCTGGGCAAGTAATAGTCAAATATATTAACTTACCAACCAAATGTTGGTACATACGAGGATATCTAGAAGTTCCCTATCATCAGCCTGACGCTTTTTATTAACCTTTAACGGTGAATCAATAGGTTTGACACCAAGATTACCAGTGGAAGTCAACATATCAATTGCATATTTTTGTTGAGGCAAAATGACGCCTTTTTTAGAACGGGAGACTTGGATTCCAAGAAAGTATTTTAGCGGTCCCAAATCTTTGATGTCAAAAACCTTACTTAGATAGAGTTTCAACTCGAAAATTGCACTAGCTTCATCACTTGTAATATTGATATCATCCACACACACACTTAGAACGATGATACCCTGTACGCGTCGCTTAATAAACACAGAATGGTCAAAGTGGATTTGAGTAAATTCGATATGAATTAGGAATCGATTAAACTTCTCAAATTAGGCTCGAGAAGCCTGCTTTAAATCATATATAGCCCTCTGAAGACAACATACCTTTCTTTCCTCACCGTCTAACAATACTAGGAGGGGGAAGCATATAATTCTTCTCAGTCAGATTACCATTCAAAAAGGCATGCTTAACATCTAATTTGTGCATCAACCAATTCAAATTAGCAGCAGAAGAAATTATCCCCCATATTGAATTCATCTTTTAGCAACAGGAACAAAAGCTTCAGAATAATCCTCACTACATGTCTATGTAAATTCTTTATGTATAGGACGAGCTTTATATTGAGCTATGCTATCATTAGGGTTGTACTTAAGAGTACATACCTAGTGACAACCCACTGATTCTTCCTAATTGGTAAATTAATCTTCTCCCATGTATGATTCGTTTCAAGGGCAATTATCTCCCCCCTCATAGATTGTTGCCATAGAGGAGAATTAAGAGCCTCTTTAAGAGTTTAGGAATATTAGAAGGAGAATACTCAAGGGCAGAAACAAAAGATGTATTAACTGGAGAGAAAGAATGATAGGGAACTAAACATCTAATAGGATGAGAGTACACTGTCTTTTAGTTTTTTTTTTTTTTTAATAGCAATAGGAAAATCTAATTATGAGTCTAAATATGGATTAGTATAAATAGGCATGCTAGTAGAAACACTATTAGTACTTGTTGCCAAATGAGTGAGCGTACTTCATGGTACCCTTGGGAAGAACTGGAATACGAACAGTTCTTCTTTCATATATCTTCAAGTCTGGTTTAGTCAACTGTGAATTAGAAACAATCTTATCTTTAACACTAATAACTCTAAAATGAACAGAAACAAATAACACACACACACACACACACACACAATGAACATACTCCATGGTACCCTTAGGAAGAACCGGAATACGAACATTTCTTCTTTCATATATCTTCAAGTCTGGTTTAGTCAACTGTGAATGAGAGTCAATCTTATCTTTAACACTATTAAGTCTAAAATGAACAGAAACAAATAACACACACGTGTGTGTGTGTGTGTGTGTGTGTGTGTGTGTGTGCGCGCGCGTGCGTGCGTGCGTGTACATATATTTACGCTCCCCCTATAGAGCTGTCCTGGCTGAACTAGATTCCCTACTAGTGAGAGTGGCTTAGAAAGAAAAAGGAGCACCAGGGTTGTTTGAAAATGAACTAGTAAGCTAATGCACTACTGATTTTCTGCCCACTAGCAATGCAACTACTCCTGAGAAATATGCAAACTGAACTAGTTGAAGCTAACGGCTCGCCTTCCCTACTGCCAAAGGAAAAAAAAAAGTGGATATTGCTCCGGGCGAGGGGAAGGAAGGATTCAATCCAACCAGAGGTTTCAAGAGCAGGAACATGAATAACCATATAATTGTGCTTCCCCTGACCTATAGAAAAATATAGAGCATCTTCAGAAAACATAACATCCATAGATATATTATGCTTTTTAGTGATCGGATCAAAACATATATACTATTTTTGTGAAGATGAATATCCTAAGAAAGTACATTTGACCGCCTGATTTGACAAGTTATTTCGATGGGGATCAATATTATAGACACAAGAAACACACCCAAAGACCTATAATGGGATTTCAGGGATAAGATAAAACACAAAAAAATATTAAATAGGAGACTAACCAGAAAGAACATTAGTAGGCAAACATTTAAGCAATTAACATGCAGTAAGGACAACATCTAACCAAAAGGATTTTGGAACAAACATACCAATGGGAAGAGCATGAGTAACTTTTAGGAGATGCCTATTCTTTCTTTTAGCAATTCCATTCTGTTGTGGGGTATAAGCACAAGTGATTTGAGAATTAATACCACGCTCTTGAAGTTAAGAAATCATAGAATGGGAAAGATATTCCTTTTCATTATCTGTACAAAGAGTATCGATATTCGTATAAATTGATTTTTAATCCAATTATGAAACACTTTGAAAATGGGCCAACCTCAACTTTATTTTTTATCAAATAAATCCATATCATACGAGAAGCATCATTAATAAATAGACAAATATTTAAATCCATTAGAAGCAATGGGAATTGGATTCCATCGATCAGAATGAATTAAATAAAAAATTCTACAAGATTCTCTCTGGAGGAGGATAAATAGACTTGTGATGTTTGGCTAAAACACAAGTCTCACATTGTAAATTCTTAAGATCACTAGACTCAATTGAATAACGCAACAAAGATTAGAAAACTATATTAGAAGGATGCCCAAATCGACAACGCTAAATATAAAGTTGTCTCCATCGAACACTAAGACATTCACTAAACTGACTTGAAGAATTTGAATGAAAAATATATAATTCATCTTTCTCACGTCCACCACCTAGCAGCTTCTTCTATCTTCAGATCCTAAAATATACAATGACTAGGAAAAAATGTCACGCTACAATTTAGGTCCTTTGTAATATGATTAATGAATAACAAATTAGAAGCAATATGAGAAATTAGTAAAACAGAGGACAAGGTGAGCGATGATGAATGAAAACAATATCCATTCCCCTGATAAGTATTAGGGTACGATTTGCTAATTTCACACCATCTAAATTAATATTAGGAGTAAATGAGAAAAAGAAGAAATAGATCTACATATCAAATGATCAGTAGCTTTTGAATCAATTACCTGAGGGCTTGACGTAAAAGTAGTGTGAAAGGCTGTGAAAGTATTACCCGCTTGAGCCAAAGATGTACATATAAGGATCTTATTTTGAGTGACATTCCTTAGGCATCATACTCACTTTTTGAGATATGAAACGCATCACTAGCTGATGGAGCCACTGCTGAATTTACCAATGGTTCATCATCTCCAAGAATATCCTGAGAATCCTTACTATCTGTAATTATAGAATTAGCGGCTCAGCTTTGAGGTCGACCATGAAGAACCTAATAATAACCAACAGTATGTCCATATTTATCACAATAAGTGCAGAGATGATCTATACGACCATGACCTCAACCACCATCACGGCTTCTCTTCTTGTACCTCTACCTTAGTCAATACCAACATTATCAAAATTTCTGAATTCTGTCACCAGGGTAGATTTCTCATCTATAGTTGATTCCATAGTCATATGATGCTTTCATCTCATAAAAGCAAAACATATACATTGTTAAGTGAAAGTAAAGTAGGAGAATCAAGAATCTGAGCTCGAATAGGCTCAATTCAAATGTCCTTTTCTTCTCAACCTTTTATATTCTCTTCATCTATAGAACAAATAAATTGAAGATTATATAGGAAAAGACAATTCCTGCCACAAACCATGCATCTTAGCATAATAATTAGACACCGATCTCTCCTCGTCTAAAATGACCAATCTCCTGATAACATGGTGTGCCGTAAAAGCCGTTACGGGGCTGTAAAGGTAACGGTGGCAACCGTTACATGTACGGGGTCTTAAAGGCCGTAACGGCCGTTATGGGGAAAAATTTACGCCCCCCGTAAAGGCTGTAAAGGTCTTGTAAGGGTATGTTACAGTGCCAATACAGGTTTTTCGTATTTTTTTTTAATAAAAAAAGAGGCCGTAGCGGCCATTATGGCCCTCATAACGGCTGTTACACCCCGTATCGTAAAGGTAACGATGGTGGTTGTTACAACCACCGTTACTGTTACAGAATACCTTGCTTGATAAATATTGTAAATTTAGGCCATATTCAAATTTGCATACAATTCATAAGTAGTCAACCAAATTTCATGCCAGTAGACAAGAGGAAATGTCCTTTACTAATCTCTGTTTTTATAGAATTCAGGAGTTAGGACATAACTAGCATTTTTTGTTGAAAGATATAATTAAAAAATTGTTCTATTTCCACTCTCTATAAGAAGGATCAGTCATATGAGGTTTTGATATGTTGCCATGTATACATCCCAACTTTTGTTTTCCTCCAACAAACATCTCAACTACTTTTGACCATTGAAGATAATTGTTGGACTTAAGTTTATGAGTTGTAATCCTAACTTTTGTTTTCCTCCAACAAACATCTCAACTACTTTTGACCACTGAAGATAATTGTTGGACTTAAGTTTATGAGTTGTAATATGCAACCTAAGATTCTCATAATGAGCAATTAACCTCTCAATCTTGGAGGTGATGGGAGCAATTGTCTCAGGTGTCAATGATGAAGCCATATTTAATCCCAAACAATTAAAAGAATACTAAATATCAACACTTTGCACCAATCAATACAAAAAAGCTACTATAACCAACCAGAGCTTGCAGTAGTCTCAAAAAAGATCTTGAAAATAAAAAAAGGCACTGATATTTGTAGCTCCAAATCAAACCACCAAAGAGAAGGGGATCTTATGGCTTAATTCTCCAGATATTAATAAATCTTGATAATCTTCAAAAAGAAAAATAAATCTCGAATACCTGATTGTTGGCTGCAAAAGGATCAATGTAAATCGGAACAAAAAGAACTCAAAAAATTGTTCAAACGAAAATATTTAGCAAACCTTAGCTGCCACAAACCATTTTTTGAAAAACTGGAAGAATAATGTCCCAAAAATTTCATCCAAACTGAATGCCCAACAACCTTTCAAAGGAAATCAGAAACTGCCACAAGATCTCTCATTAATCACTTTCAATCGCTAATTAGGCTGCAATGACTCTGAAATCGAGAGAAAAATCTGAGAAAAAGAAAGAAAAGTAGAGAAAAGAAGAAGAAAAAAGAGAAAGGGAGATCAAGAAGGGAGGATGAGGAGAAAACCCCAGGAGCTTTTTTACTACGAGTCCATATCGAAAAAAAAAAAGCCTTTGGGAGAAAAAAACTCTTAACTGAAGCTGGACATCTAATCCCTTTCTTATTTATATTAAGTGATGTCCCAAATTACATAAACTACCCTTGGAACCAAGGGCGAAAGAGGAAAAACAAAAGAACGAAAAATAATAATAAGAGGAGAATAAGAGATGGCCCATGGTCTAGAGAGAAAAGGTTCACAGTCCAGAAATATCTACAGAGCATTGTCTGACTTAACCATGGATAGCTTGTTTGCTAAATTGCTGATAACTTATTATGCCCTATGCCCAGTATTCCAAATATCAACGATATGATCAATGATATTGCCGATATTATTGTTATCGGGAGGCCAAGGATACCGAAAATGCTAGAAGTATACAGATTTTCAAATATCTCTGATGTTTTCGATAATATTGGTGATATTATCGATATCACTTATACTTTGAGAAGAATCCCTTATGGAAGTTCCTTAGTCCCAGCAATATCATCGATAATATCCTCGATACTAGCGATAATATCCCCAATACCAAGGAAACATCTGTAAATAGGTGAAAATTGATAGAAATTGGGATTTTTTTTTTTTTTTTTTGAATTTTGTTCCTTAAAGTGATTTCTATCACTCTTAGTTTTTATTGAATAAAAGTTTTGGATTTGGGGAGAAATCTCGACTTGAAACGGAGACAGATGGGAATTCAAACGTGACAAAAAAATCCATTGAAACTTCTTCTTCTTGCTCCTTTTTTTTTTTTTTTTTCCAAATGTTAATATGTTTGCAATGGAAATCCATGTCTATGCATGATTCTCATGCATTGACATGGATTTGTGGTGAAAAAATTAACATTAAGTGAACAATGGAGAAAATTGGGAAAATCCTAATTTTTCTATTTTTATATTGAAAAATGTGTTCTTTTCTGTTAATTAATGTAGAAATTTTATATATTAATGAGTGTTGGCCAATCTATTGATTGGCTACAAATTTTATGTATTTATTTATATTGATTTTTTTGATAACACATGGTTAGGCCCCTATAAAATGGAAACTTATTATATATAGTTGTTTTCTATAATATTTTGATTCCTTCATGTATAAACGTGTTTTTTTACACCTCCAGAAGTTTCACTAAAAAATTCCACCTTTTCCCTAACATTTCCCCAATATTTTCCTCAAATGGCAATATTTTTCCTAGTATCAGCGATAATATTGGTAATACTGATACATGTTTATCCCCGGTCATCGATACATGTAACGATAATGAATACTGATACTTTGAACACTGCCCATGCCATTCTCTTGTCTGGGAGTTGGGCTTTTCTATCATTTTTTTTTTTTTTTTTTTAAAAATCCAGGAGTCTTCAGTATGAAGTTGAAAAGTTTGTACAAACATTTATGGTCTTTCATTTTTTTTTCCAGAGACGGTGCTAAGAAATGTGGAAGGCCTACTATCGGGGCAATCATATCCTCGGGCTACTATCCTTGTTTGTACATTCCTTACCTTATCTACCTATGTATCCATTGTCCATTTTCCATTTTCCATTTTCCATTTTCTGTTCCTTTGTTGCTCAAAATACATAGTAACAAACACAACACTAAATGCTTGCTTCACATGACAGTTTCAAGCATATCCATCTGCAAGAGCAGCTGTCCTTTTGTTATTATGGTAAAAAAAAAGAAGAGGCTTCTTTAGGTGACTAGAGCTAGATTTCATTTCTGTATCCAAATGTTTGATTTGATCTTTTCAAGATGAATTCCTGTTTACATTTCTTCTAGTGCCTCCCTTTTCGCTCTTTCCTTTAATATAAAAATTCTGTCTGCATTTATGGAGTAATGGGCTTCCCGACTGCTGGAAAAGAATCAAGGGAAAATTGATTGTGTGAGGCTGATAGTAGAAAGGGGAGAGTAAGCCAATTCAAAATATTGTTTCCATATTCATTTCTTCATGTAAGGTGAATTCCTTGTGCGACACCTGAAGGGACTGTATGTATGTATATGTAAATGGTAACCTTGTGAATTTGGGCTTTAATTAAGTCTCCTGAATGGTAAGACATTCTTAATTCCTGAAGGGATTTGCTAAGGTGTGGCAGGAATGTTCATCTCTCACCTTATTCAATCTCTCTTGGAAATCTGATCAAAATGCGATCCATGTCCTTCCTCTTAACTCTTGAGTGATCAGATTTTCATATATCAACCAATTCTGCAACTTCTCCATGGTCTCTCATCCCAGTGACATGCTTTTCATCTGTTCTATAGTTGCATGAAGCGTGAAACAAAGTGGCAACAGATTTGTTGTAGGAGTGGGGAAGTGTCTGTTTCAAAATGTTAGCAATTGTTAATAGGTGGGGAAGCGGGATTCCGAAGCGCGATTCGAGGTGGGAGTGGTACCTAGTCGGAAGGATCCTGCAACTAAGATCTGCTCTAGAGGCAACATCCATGACTTGCTAGAGTCATGACCTATCTTCTGAGTCGTACATGCTCCCTATGTACTCTTGGCGAGTGCATGCTGAAAGAAATGCATTTTTTTTTTTTGCGTTTCAAAATTAAGAAGCTCATCCTTCAACAAAAAAAAAAAAAAAAAAAAAAAAAGTCTCAATTGATTCCATGTTGCATATCATTCAAACTACACAGTATAAGAGTGGAGATGAAAGCATCAAGTCAGGGAGGGAATTTTGCATGTACCCCACATGGACAGTTGTTGAGAGTCACCCCTCATATCCACAGAACATGGATGGAAATTGGTTATATGCATGTAGGTGAGGTTTTTGGCAGGCTTCATGCATTTAAAGCTAGGGTTGTACCTAGAGTGAAGTGGCCCCAGGAACAGCTTGAGTCCAACCTGCTTATGGATGGATTTTGGAGCCTTGGGGCCTGTGGGCTGAACAAGGCTGGAATTTTAGGATTGACATGGGTTTGCCTCTTGCCTAATTGACCAACAAGTAGGCTGGCCCAGCTTCTCCTTTTTAATATTGGTGGGATTAGTATTTGACTGGTGGACCCAGCTTGGCTGAGCCTGATTCCTTAGCTCACAAGCTCGGCTGGGCATGGACGAAGGTCCTTAGCTCGGGGCTCTTGGGCATGCTTTAGTCCGGCTTGTTCTCAATCCTTTTTAATGACAGGAGCACCATTAGTCAGGATTGTAATTTTCTGTTGCCTGGAATGAGTTGGTACTGCTAGTTTTGTAATGCTGCGTTAATGTCAAGAGGGAAACGTTTTTAGGAGCCTCAAAATTAGGTTTTATGGGTAGGACTTTTTTTTCTTGGGGATTATCACAAGAAGCCAATGGATGATGAATTACAAAGTATGGTAATATAAAGTAAGAAACTCTGTTTTTGCATTCTAAAAGTGGCATCAAATTAATTTCAGACCCAAAGATAGCATGCATGAATATACTTAACTTGCAGTCTAAAACATACGGATCCTTTTTGGTTGCAACTGGAATTCTTCATCTTCTTTACTGCTCCCATCTTTCTGGCTATCATTTGCAGTACTGATAAAAAAATTGAACCCAAAAATAAAGAATTCAAGGGAAGATTGTGCGTACCAGACTTAAGTGTAGTTGATTCCCTTCTCTAACCAAGCCACATAACAAGTAGAATAATTCCTAACTTGATTAAGACTGGAAGGATCCCAACAGTCTTCTAGTAGCAAAACTACTAGAAAGAGAGGAAAATCACTCTTCTAGAACCAAAGCTAAAAGAAGACCTCAAAGAAAATTTTTGTTCCATCAAATACACAGGTTAAAAATTCGTAACTTCTCCCTTAGAACCATATTTATAACTCTACCTAAACAACTCTAATATCCAACCTTCTAAATCTGAAACACTCCTATCTCAACTTACTAGCGTTTGAGGCATTTCTAAAACCTATTAAACCAAAAAAAGAAAAGAAAATGAGTTAGATTGGTGTAAAACTTTCCTACAGTTAAAATTTCCATAAACCCACCAAATTCATAAGTATCAATAAATAAAAACAATCCTTTGCCAATATATGTAACTAGTTAGGACTCTCAACTATGGTAACTCAATAATGAAGCTAACTTAGAAACTAACTTTGATTGGTCCAACAGCTATTCCAACCGCTGCGATTAGTTTCTAGGGTCTACGAAGGAAGCCTTTTCTAAATCATGTTCAAGCAATTTGATTCTTGGACCTTTGATTGGTCCAACAGCTATTCCAACCACGATTGGGGGGTTTCTCATTGCTTGGCACGGAGGGGGCACAGGGAAAGAAAGAAAAAGGCGATGGTGATTAGGCCTTATGGTGGGAAAGAAATCAGCGTTGTTTCAGGAACAAATCGAGCGGCCCGAAGCAAGTTCCCAATTTGGCAATTCTTAGCTTGAAGGATTGGGTGGAAGTGTAGTTATTTCTTTCCTCCTTTTCTCGTTGGTGGCGTCTTGTTGGGTGCTTTTGTATTTTTGTATATTTGTATAGTTTTTTTTTTTTTTTTGTTGGCTTCGGCCTTTTCTAATAAATCATCATCTTTCAAAAAGAAAAAAAAAAATGATTCTTGGACCTTGTGATTGACCCCACATGATGACATCATTAAAAAAACCCTAATTTTCTTCATAATCTTATTTCTTTTTAGTAATTCTGTCATTTCTTGAGTACTTTTCTGAATGTGGTAATGCTTGCTCTGTGGATGGATAACAACAACAATTTCATGCTATGTGGACATCGTTTGTCCCCCAAAAAGTGGCCCAGAAAATAAGTGACAGAAATGCTCCTGCATCAATTAATCCTTTCAGAGATTTGTATTCATTTATTCTCATTGTGATAAAGTTGATTTTTGGCAGCACCAAATATTGACTTGTTGGCCTAGGCTGTTACTTGTCATTTGAAACCAACTTGTTCTAGCAATAATCAAAATGCTTTGCGAAACATATCTCTAATCGTTTGTTGGGATGTTGGACATGCTTTTAACCATGAAACATGTTATATCTCAATTGCAGTCTGGTAACGGAGGAACTGCAGATGTCACCAGTTTGCTAGTTTTTAAATTCAAATGTTCTGTGGTGAAGTTTATGAAAGTGGCTATTGAGCCAAACGACTACTGGCAAATACTGCAGTGAAAATGGGCCTCTTTATGCACTTTTATTTGAGGGCTGTAATGGTACTTATCGTTATTGGTATGATATGGGTATTTGGTAAACCGGTGGAGTATAATGGCACTGTGATCTTGCATTTCCCTTTACTTACTGACCTCTTTATGCACTTAATTTTTCTTGGTATAATGCGGGTGTCTGGTAAACCAGTGGAATATAATGACACTCTGATCTTGCATTTCCTTTTACATTTTATCTATGATTCTTCATTCCATTTTCTAGTGTCACCATTGAGTATACTATGTTAACTTTAATTGGTTTCACAGAAGAACTTAACTGATGGCAGTAGTAGAATAGGAATTGCAAATGTTGGATTTGGATGGGTGGATCAGAGGAATTCTTTTATCTTTATTGAAAAGCTCATTTCTGATTTGCCATACAAGTAGCCTTGTGATGTAATAAATCAATTCATTTCTCCTTAGCATGAACATTGAATGAAGACCAAAATTTGTGGGTATCAGGTTTTTATGTGAAATTCTGTTTCAAAACAAAATGGTCCTAGTCAGTGATATCTTTTGTTTATTATAGGTGGCTAGTGCGGGATATGGTGTAGATCATGTAACAGCAGTAGAGCTTCTTACTGTTGTAAAATCAACAGGAGGACTGGCGGTTGCCATTGTTCTGAAGCCTTTTAGCTTTGAGGGACAAAGGCGCCAACATGAGGTAGCATTAATTTGTTTTTTAATGTACCTTTTCTTCAAAGCTATGACTGCACATGTGTTTGTACTGGGAAAAAAGAAATGGAAAATAATAAATTTATTGAATATTCAAAATTATATAGTGCCATTTCTAATCTGTTAATCATGATGCTTGAATTTTATTATGTACTATCGAACATTATAAAAAACTCTGCCTGGTAAAGATGCACCAGCTGGTCCCAAGCCTGGTAAGGGAGAAGGGTTGATGTCAGATAGGCAACAGGTCATTAAACTTCTGCCAAGCAATCTTGGGAGTTCCTATTCCATCCATGTTGGGGAAATAGGATATATAATGCCGACCCTAGATAGCCGGGACAAGCCTATGGTGATGACGATGACGACAATGATGAACAAGCTACCATTTCTTTCTTTGTATTCGTTATAATAAAGTAACATTAGTAGAGCGGTTTCTCATTTTTGTACTCATTT
Organism: Liriodendron chinense; assembly: GCA_003013855.2. Classification (NCBI taxonomy): domain Eukaryota; kingdom Viridiplantae; phylum Streptophyta; class Magnoliopsida; order Magnoliales; family Magnoliaceae; genus Liriodendron; species Liriodendron chinense. The sequence goes on from PVNU02001726.1 coordinate 967,117, forward strand.
TCATTTTGTAACAGTTATCTTGCCTAGCACCTTTTGTGAACTATGACATTGTTGAAATTTTCAGTATTAGTCTGTTTCAAGGGTTTAGAATTCATACTCAGTAAAGTGACTTCATTTTATAACCATTACTTTGCCAAGCACATTTCTGAACCATGAGATAGTGTTGAAGTTTTCTGTACTATCAGGTTCAAGGGGCTGCAATTCCTTGTAGTTTGTAGGACAGTACCTTGAGTAGAGTGTGATTATATATATATATATATATATATATATATATATATATATATATATATATATATATATATATATATATATATATATATATATATATATATATATATGAGGAATGCTCACCTGGGCACTTCTCTCATGAGAAACTCGTCAGCACTTTTTCATGGCTCATCACACATGATGTGAGCCCAAAATGTGAGCCGTCCATGTGATGCAGCACCCCAAAAAACCCCTAGGCCCTAAGGCCTATCTTTCAACCTGATCCAAAACTCTGATGGGCCGCAGCAGAAAGCAAGAGTCAAATCAAGGGAGGAAACTGTTTCCTTCTTTCATGGCCCACCAAAGTTCTGGAACAAGTTGAAAGATGGGCCCTGGGGGTTTTTTGGGGTACTGCATCATGTGGACGACTCAGATTTTGGGTTCACGCCATGTACGATGAGCCATGAAAAAATGCTCACGAGTTCTCGTGAGAGAAGTGCGCAGGTGGGCATTCCTCTCTCTCTCTCTCTCTCTCTCTCTCTATATATATATATATATATATATATATATATATATATATATATATATATATTTGCATTAAAGATTTTATAAAGAATTTATGGCTTCCTATATATTTCATGTCAAAATAACTTTGGAGTTGTTCTCAAATTTCCTAATTCCATCACCTGAATTTCTAGAGATAATGATGTCATCCAGTTACAGTAGGATGATACGATAGAGGTATTGTTGACAGATAAGGCGTAGTCAACTGAGCTATGCTCTTGCTCAAGGTTCTAAAACACGGTTATGATACAGCCATGTTGTAACCATATTGGTTCAATCCCTACTGTTACATGATATGGGGGTGAATAAGCTGACTGGAAAGTATATGCTCTTATTAGCTGGTGTAGTCCATAAAGGCCATCCTTTTGTGTGCGTGCGTGGATCCTCAATCCACAAATTTGGTCTACTTGCAGCCCATTTAGCAAAGGTGTCTGCGTCAGCATTAGCATCTCTGGGAATTGGGGCAAAGGAAAAAAGACATGCTCGGAGCATAGATCATTAATCTCTTCTATTGTATTCGTGTCTGTTAATCTCCAGGGATATATCCCTCCTTTCACCCATGAAATTGCATTCGAGGAATCTCCTTTGATGATTATGGGGAAGAGATTAAACTGAATAACAAGTTTTAATCCGCCAAATTAGAATCCAAAAACCTGAACAGTGCTGAATATTGTATCACCTTTACAATAGTACCTGCATTAAATTTTGATGAATTCTTCGATATCTTGGACTGGGAGATTTTATCTTGCATTTAGTCATCTAATGCAGCAGTGTAAATTGGAAAAGAGAGAGAGAGAGAGAGAGAGAGAGAGAGAGAGAGAGAGAGAGAGAGAGAGAGAGAGAGAGAGAGAGAGAGAGAGTCAACATTCACATAATAAAGTTTGTCCAAGAAAATGTGAACATGTAAAGGGCCCTCATTTGAACAATAATTAATTCATCATTCTATGTTTCAATGCCCACACTCAACTCAGCAAAAGTTGTTTTTGGTGTTAATAAGTTACTATATTTCAATATTTGCTCTAATGTAAAAAAAATTACCCTGTTCTTTTGGCTCTCTATCAAGGAAGTGGAATTCATCTGAATGTGACTATGATTTATGTTCTATATCTCATTACTAATGTTTCTTGTTGGTCAACGACCTTCATTCATTCTGTGATCATCCACTTTCATGTTTGAGTTTTAATTTAAACCTTGACTTCATTTACAGGTGGAGAACTTGGCGAACAAGCTTTGGGAGGGCACAAATTTTTGTATTGGTGAGGACTAGGGAGTTATGACTTCTTGTTTGTGTTTCCGGTTAACTTTCTGTGAACCACAAGCTACACTATAAATTAATGATTGGTAGATGATGTGTTCTATCTGTAGAAGCATGCCAATTTTCAGTTGGAGTGATTATTTACGGGGACCAAATTGAGGTTTAGTAAAATATCATAATGCACTATAATGGGAACCATCATTCTTTGAGGCGTTGCGTCATGAAAAACTCCTATTAAATTGTTATCCAAACTAATTGGGGTTGGTGAAAACTCTTGTTAAATAATGGTTAGTATTTTCTCATTAAAGGCTGTTCTCTGTTATTTAGCACAGTAATTTTTTTAATACAACAGTGTTTTGATTTGGTACGTAATGTTGTTTTTCTTAGTAAAAAGCGGCTACTTTTTTCTTGTGGGTCTTATATGTTCTGTTTTTTTCCATTTTGTAGCATGCTCTTAATTCTTATTGTAAATGGGCCGTTATGTTTTTTTTGGGAGAAAAAACCTATTTCGGTCCTGTAACAGACCGTTAGGAGTCAATTTTCCATATGAACCGTAACATGTAACGATTACCATGATTATCATTATGTAATGGCTGTTACAGCTGTTATGTAACCGTTTTGGAATGCATTTGTTGATCTTGGAGAAGAAAGAAAGAATGGAGGAAAGAGAAGAGAGGAAGAAAGAGGAAAATGTGTGAGAGAATGGGATGCTACCTCAGCCCCACATGCCCCACCTTTTGTTTTATCATACTAGGGCTTTCACTTAAAAGGTGAAATTACAAAAATACCCTCAATAGAAAGAAGTATACACTACCAAAGAGCTAAAGACCCATGTACACACAAACCCCAATGCATAAAGACTGAACTTAGTCAAGATGATTACACATGTGATCACATCACACGTGTGGACACGTTACATCTGTCCACTTGTGTGACCACGTCACATGTGTGATCATTCTAATACTCCCCCTCAAGCTAGAGCATATATATATATATATATATATATATATATATATATATATATATGCCCAGCTTGTCAAAAAAATTGTCTAGATGAACTCGACTTAAAGCTGTCGTGAACATGTCAGCAACTTGATCTTCAGATTTAATGAATGGGGTTGATATTTCCTTGTTCGTAACCTTCTCTTTGATGAAGTGACAGTCTACTTCAATGTGTTTGGTCCTCTCATGATAAATTGAATTATTGGCGACATGTGAGGCAGCTTGGTTATAACAATATATTTTCATGGGAGTATCAACCACAAAACCTAACTCATACATCAATGTCTTCGGCCACACAAGTTAACACATGGTATGGGTCATAGCTCTATACTCTACTTCTGCACTAGAATGAGCAACGACTTGTTGCTTCTTGCTTCTCCAGGTAACAAGATTACCTCCTACAAAGGTACAATAACCTGTGGTGGATCACCTATCTGAAGGAGATCCATCTCAGTCTGCATTAGAGGATCCTTCCACTCTAAGGTGTCTATTTCGGTTGTAGAGAATTCCACGGCCTGGGGCGCCCTTCAAATATTTAAGTATGTGGAACACAACTTTCACATGAGATACACGAGGGGCTTGCATAAACTGACTAACTACACTAACTGGATAAGTAATATCTGGTTGTGTAATGGTTAAATAAATCAATTTACTAACCAATTGGCGATATCCGCCCAGATCATCAAACAGGTCTCCTTTATCTGCACTTAACCTAGAGTTTTTGCCCATGGGAGTTGTTATCGGCTTAGCCTCCAGTAAACTTGTCTCTTCTGACAAGTCTGTAACATATTTCCTCTACGATAAATTAATTCCCAATGTTGACCGAGCTACCTCAACACCCAAAAAGTATCAAGGGTAGCCTAAATCCTTTGTACAGAAGTGTTGCTATAAGAATTTCTTCAACTCATATATGCCTTTACCGTCGTTTCCAGTAATGATGATGTCGTCCATGTAAACAACAAGAACCATAGTGCTAGTCTTACTCTACCTAACAAAGACTGAGTGATCAGCCTGACTGAGTTTCATTCCAAATTGAATTACCACGTTATCAAATTTGTTAAACCACGCGCGTGGAGACTACTTTAACTCATAAATTGGTTTTCTTAGCCAGCAGACTTTATCAAACTCCCATTGAGCAACGAAGCCAGGCGGTTACTCCATGTATACTTCTTCAAGCAAATCATCATGAAGAAACGTGTTCTTCACATCCAGTTGATATAGGGGCTAATCCAAATTTGTAGCAATAGAGATCACCACACGAATTGAATGAAGCTGGGCCACCGAGGAGAAGGTTTCAGAGTAGTCTACTCCAAAAGTCTTGAGTATACCCTTTTGCCACCAACCGGGCCTTTAAATGATCTATAGTGCCATTAGACTTGTACTTCACCGTATATATCCATTTGCACCCTATTGCACGTTTCCCTATAGGTAACTTAGCCAAACTCCAAGTTTGATTTTGATGAAGCACAACTGTTTCTTCTTCCATTACTCTTTTCCCCCCATCAGTATGAAGATCCTCCTGAAACAATCGAGGGACGGACATAGACAATAAGGACAAAGTAAACTGCCAAAATGAAGATGATAGATCATTCAAGGAAACAAAAGTGGAAATAGAATGTAGAGTACAAGAACGTATACCCTTTCGAATAGCAGTAGGGTTGATTAGCTTTATTCAGCAAGTTTGGTGGAGACTGAAGAAGAGGATCTTCAGATGGATTGGTAGAATTGGCAGAGGGCACATTACTAGGCACTTCAGTACTTCTCTTGGAATGTCTGGAGTAGACCTGCAACAATGGTGGATTTGAATGTGACTCGATGGCTTGCTTTCCAGGTAAATCTATGTCTGTCACCATAGGAATGGTGATAGAGTTTTTGGAAGGTTGCAATGTCTTCCCATTATCTGAGAAATATGGAGTATTTTCAAAGAAGTGACATCCATTGATGCATATCGTCTACGGGTGATAGGATTATAGTATTTGTAGCCACGCTGAGTATTTGAGTACCACAGAAACACACACTTTATAGCTTAGGGTTCAAACGTATCAGAGATATGATTAAATTGATGTACAAAACATACACATCCAAAATTTTTTAGAGGAAGAGAAAATGAAGGATTTTGGGGATACAAGATAGAAAAATGAGTTTTACCTCCTAATACTGACGGGGGCATCCGATTTGTAAGATAACATGCAGCTAAAACAGCTTCACCCCAAAAACTCTTTGAAACCTTCATGTCCAATAATAATGCCCTAGCCACTTCAAGAAAATAACAGTTTTTATGCTCCACAACTTCATTTTGCTGCGGTGTGTGTGCACAAGATGTTTGATGAATGATGCCATGAGATAAGAGATAGGAGTGAAAAAGATTTGATGTGTACTATCATTATCTAATCTTAAAACACACACTTTAGCATCAAATTGAGTTTGGATTTAGGCATGAAATTCTTTAAAACAAATAAACACCTCAGAACGATCTTTCATCAAATATAACCATGTCATTCTAGAGTAATCATCCACAAAGATGACAAAATATTTAAAATCAGATAAACTAGAAATATGAACGGGTCCCCAAACATTTGAATGTATCAAATAAAATGGTTTATCACTAACTTTATCTTCATAGGATAGAAAAGACACTCTGTGATGCTTTGCTTAATTCACAAGCTTCACATTCTAACTTAAATACATAGGACAGAGATGGGACAAGACTCTTCAAATTAGATAATTCAAACATTGGCCACAACACAGGAAATAATGGGGATTGGGATGCCCATCACTGGAACAATCTTGGGTGCCATTCTCTCTTTTTCTCTTTGTATGTGGCCTACACCTTTCCCTCTGATTTCTCTCCCTTTTTCTCCCTCCCCTCTCTCCACATGTGTTGAACATGCCATACCCACTAGTTATAATAATAAGTCCAGTATCATACTTTGCAAGATTACACAACATAATAAAAGATGAGGATACTCATGATTACATATGCGATTATCTACATATTCGTGTCCCACAACCAAAGCCTTTTCCATCCTTTTTAAAGGTAGTTACATTCTTATTTTTTTCTGAAACAACTTTCATGTATAAGATGAATTTCTGTTCATAAGTAACATCTTTCTTTTCTTTTCTTTTCTTTTTTATTTTATTTATTTATTTTTGTAACTTGCAGTGGTGGACACTGATGCTTTACTTAAGGAGGAAGTGGTAACCCTAGCTGAGGCTTCAAAAACTGCCAGTAATGTAGTTTTGTTAGCCATCAATGCTATTTCTGCTCTCATATCTGTAAGTTGGCCTGTCTGGTATGTTTGAACTTTCAAATCTTGTAAATCCTTTACATAGATTTCTTATATCTGCAAAATTTGCAGGATATGCACCCAAAATTTCTTGATGCACCACATGATAAATTTAAGGAAGTCAAACTTCCTGAAGTTTTAACAGTAAGTTTTCTGACCATTGTCTACTTTCTTTGCTTGAACTTCAGCCACTCATATTTTGATGTCTACGTATATAACAAAGTGACCAGAAAGTGATGGTCACCTCTAAAGTATAGAAGTGACCAACAAAGTATATAAAGTGACTCGTAAAGTGAGGATAATGTCTAAAGAATATAAGTTACCTACAAAGTACAAGTTACTTTCTAAAGTGATATTGGAAAATTGGAGTCCTCTACTAGTATGTTTTTGTCTCATCTGCAGTGCAATTCTGCAAGTATTATATTTTCTGAATATAGAACTTCCAAAATAACTATTTCCTTATTATTTTTTACAGATCTTTCATTATGTTGTAGATGTTTTCTCGACAAGTATTAGTGTATCATTCTTACCTGTTATGAAGGTTCACACTATTGTTTACAGCTTTTGGGAAGCTACAGAGAAGCAAAAGTTGGATTTGGAGCTGGTTACAACGTTAAATCATCAATTGCACGAGCTGTCTTTGATTGTCCTTTTCTAAGAGGTGGCTTGAAGGTTTGGATTCTTGATTATCATATCATTTTATCCTTTTTGAACAGTTGGTTTCTTTCAATTTTCTACCTGTTTGTCATTTATGTGCTAAATGCATCGTGTGTGTGCGTGTGCCCATACATGTGCACACACGTGCCAATGTTTTATATTGAAAGGAAGCAACTATAGAGAGTTATAGGGATGATGTACTTTTATATGTTCCTTTAGATGTCTTTTTGTCTGTGCATGTTTACTGTGTTTGGTGCTCCTGTGGAGTACCTTTCGACTACTTTGAAACATTCTCTCCTGTGGCCAAGCTTAACTCTGTTTGTGTGGTTATTTCCTTGGCCTTCAATTTGTCTTGGCCCCTATTTCAACTCAATGTGAAGAATGCTTTCTTGCATGGCGATCTCGCCGAGGGTTATATGGATCAGTCCCCAAGCTTCTCTATGGCTTCTAATAAACGCCTTGTGTGTGAAAAAGTCCATTTACGGCCTTAAGCAGTCCCCACATGCCTGGTTTGATAAATTCAGTCGTGCTTCCTGGATTTTGGATTTATTCGCAATCACATTGATCATTCCCTATTAATCTGTCGTCAGCCTACTGGGATCATGGTGCTGATTGTTTATGTAGATGACATCATGTTGTCTGGTGATGATACTGAGAGAATGGTGCAAATTAAATCTTTTCTTATGACTCAATTTGAGATCAAAGATCTAGGAACTCTTCGGTATTTTCTGAGCATAGAAGTTGCTCAGCCTAAATCTGGAATTGTGCTCTCTTAAAGGAAATATGCCCTTGATCTTCTTTCCGAGATTGGGATGCTAGAATGTAAGCCTACTACCAAGCCTATGGATCCGACTTACAAAATTAGTCCTGATGATGGTGAGCTTCTCACTGATCCTGGGATGTATCGGCGATTGGTTAGCAGACTCATATCACTATTACTCGGCTAAATCTTTCGTATGTTGTGGGGGTGGTAAGTCAATCCATGCATTGTCCTCGGACCACACATTTGTTTGCAGTATATCGTATCCTCCGGTATCTCAAATCCTCCCCGGGCAAAGGTTTACTTTTCAATCGCATGGCCATCTTCATCTGTCTGGTTACTCTGATGCCGATTGTGCTGGAAGTTCACATGATCGACGTTCTACATCCGGGTACTATACATTCGTAAGTAGCAACCTTGTCACTTGGAAGAGCAAGAAAGTCCATCGTGGCATGATCTTTTTTTGAGGCTGAGTATCAGGCAATGGCTCATGCGACATGTGAACTTATTTAGCTTCAAACCTTCTTACAGGAACTTGGTTATCCTCCTTCGACTCCCATTCCTTTGCATTGCGACAACTAGGTTGCCATTTGCATTGCTAGCAATCCGATGTTCCATGAGCACACAAAACACATTAAGATTGACTGTCATTTCATTTGGGAAAAAGTTGCTATGAAGGAAATTTCTACTCCTTTTCTTCTCTCCAGGAACCAGTTGGCCGATATCCTTACCAAATCTCTTAGCAGGGATGCTCTTCTTCGTGTCTTTGGCAAGTTGGGCATGATCAATATCTATGCTCTAACTTGAGGGGGAGTATAGAGAGTTATAGGGATGATGTAGATGATGTTCTTTTATATGTTCCTTTATGTGTCTTTTTGTGTGTGCCTTATAATAAAAAGGTGTATGTAAGGTCAAGTGTCCTAACACACAACTCATGCATTCTCCAAACCTCCTCTCTCTCTCTCTCTCTCTCTCTCTCTCTCTCTCTCTCATCTTCTACCTCAAATCTTCACTCCTTTACTGCACCAACAGTCAATATGTTTTCTTTTACATATTTAGAACTTGGTAGAATATACATGCATGCATTGCTGCTACGTTCCTTGTAACCAGGTTTGGATGGCCTAGTTGCGCACTCCACACTGAAAACTCAAATATTTTATTTTTTTTTGAAATGGAAAACTCAAACATTTTATAATTATAGGATTTAACTCAAACATTTTATAATTATAGGATTTTGCTAACGTCCCCAAACCTTTTAAATGACACACGAGTGACTTATCATCAATCTGAACCATTCATTCATTCATACAACGAGGAGCAAGCCCTGGTGCAAGAATCACACCAATCGGATGATCCTAATGAATGGGGTCAATTTTTTACAATTGTCTATTGTTTATGAGCCATAAATTACATATTTAGAATCAGCGAATCAAAGTGTTACTTTAGGATCATAAGTGGGATCTATCTAGTAGATGTTTCAAAATGATGATTGGACCTATTTGGTTTCTCTACTCAATCATGATCATTCGTTTTCTGGCTATTGATTGGAAGTTTAGGGCTCGTTTGGGAGCTTGGAAATGGAGGTAAATGGGAAATGGAGTTGGAGGTAAATGAATTGAGAGTTAAACGGCATACTCAGTTATGTTTGGATGGGAGTAAATGAAATGTATTTGAAATTCAAATATTTTGTTTGGATGGGTGTAAATGGGAGGAATTGAAATGCATATGAATTTTTTAATATATTCATAGGAACATATGTGATATCCCAAATCAGCTTCAATATCCCAAATTAGTGTACGTGTGATATTTAACAAAATGATTATAATAAGCCTATTGAAATATATACTTTTGCCAAAAATGAGGAAATTTTGAGGCTTGGGTGGGCTACAAACGTAAGGATTACAAACAAGCAACTTGCCATCGTTTTTTAACCGTCTATTTAGATGGCCTACCTTTGAATGGTTTGGATCATTCTATTGGTGTGATTTTAGTGATGTAGCTAATAATTGGATTGTTTCAGAGTATCATCAATTTGCCACGTGTATGACAGACGTGTGTAGCGGGACCTTTGTTTACTCATGGGACTCTCCAAGGGAGCTAAGAAAGGCATTTCACCCCCCATTTACATCCAAATCCTCTCTCATAGAGAAGATTTCATTTACATGCCCTTTTGCTCCCATTTCATTTCATTTCCATGCATTTACTCCCATCCAAACACACAAATGCCATTTACCTCCCTTTACTCACAATTCCCCCAATTTACCTCCATTTACTCCCATGCAAACAGCCCCTTAGGATCACCCGATTGGCATGATTTTTGCACCATCACTTGCTCCAATTTGTATGAATGAATGAATGGTTTGGATTGACAATAGGTCACCCCGTTTGCCATTTAAAAGGTTTGGGGACATAGCAAAACCATGTTTATACGTAATTTATATATTTGTTATTGCGAAAGTTCTCAAATTATGAAATGTTTTGAGAGAGAGAGTGAGAGAGGAACAAACAGTTAACCCATACTGGTGTCCATCAGATCAGTATAAAATGTAGAAGTGTGGAGTGAAGTGATCGGATAGCTTTATATTTTAGGGGGTTCACCTCCTGCAGGTGTTTTTTTCTTAGTCTTCTTAACAAATTCGTCTTACCAACCAAAATAAAAAATAAAAATGATTGGGTTCATCAGATCAATGTTCTAGTGGAAAGGGTGTTGACAAAAAAATTGCAGGAGTAAGATTCAAAGCTGGCGAGGAAGAGTTGTAATTGGCTGAAGTGTGGAGCTGTAACAGATTCCGGGAATGAAGAAGCCTCTATTTCAAAATGTTAGCAAGCATAAACAACTAGGAAGCAGGAGCATGAGTCCTAAGTAGGAGCAGCTCTTTGTTCAAAGGACTGTTCAACTAAGGGAAGAATCATAATGTGGGATGACTTATACTTGGGGAGAGCTCATTGCGTGTTGATTTCCAAGACAATATTCACTGATCCCTAGAAAGAATGTTTTAGTAAGGACTTGTGATATCCTAGAGGGGAAGGTGGTATGCAATGTGGGATTGAAAAGAAATTTAGGGGATTTTGAATTCCCTTATTTGAATGATTGATGTCATCATTGGAGGAGGCCATCATAATTCCAGATGAAAGAGAAGAAAGATCTTTCAAAAAAAAAAAAGGAAAAAAAAAAAAACCAAAGAAAGTGTTTGGATCCAATGGCCATTGGGTAAGTTCTCCTCTAAAGCCTTTTCAACCCAAGAAGTCGACGTGTAGAATTGGGGAGATCTTGAGTTCTACCTAGAGTCAAGGCTGCTGATCACTTTTGGAAAAAAAAAAAAAACTATTTCAATGTAAGATTCTTTCCGGACTAGGAAGTAAACATTTCCAAACACATTTGATCTGTTGGTATGGCTAGGAGAATATAGGTCATCGATTTTGAATTTTGAAGTTGCAAGGTTAGTGTGGACATTCTTCTTCAAGAAGTATTGAAATTAATTTCTAAGTTATATGAGGGGTTGTCAGCAGGACCTTCCAATGAAAGGTCAGACGTGGAAATTGCTTCTTGCGGCTATCATGTGGAACCCTTGGAAGGAGAGGTATAGAAGGGTGCGTGATGACAAAATGATCACAGTCGAAAAGTTGTTATGAATATAGAATGGGCTTTTGTGTAGTGGGGTTTGTTCGGCAAAGATCTATCCTGGACAGAAGGAACAGATCCCTTTGCCTGTTGTTATGATGCCTTTTTTTTTTTTTTTTAATCTTTTCTTCTCCTATTATTCATAATCTTTATGGAGAATGTGCTATTATTATCTTTTAATAAAAGTTAATGTTGGAGAAAATAAAAAAGTTATGCTTGTATTGAGAACATGATGTCTCATACAAACAGACATATCTTTTGTGGTGGGTGTTGTCTTCCCTTCCCCCCCACAGAAAAAAAAAAAAAAAAAAAAAAAACAACTGTAGTTTCACACATTCTGTTTCCATGGAGTTACAATGAGCAGCTGTTTTGTTAGTGCAATGATTTATGTGCCCGGTCTGCCCCTTGCTAATGACATCTGTTGGACAGGACTTAGATGGCATAGTTATATGCAACGTAACAAGTGGCATTGTCATGGACAAAAGCGATCTACAATCCTTCATGTGGGCCTTCCGTCAAACAACAGAGTGCACCAAGGATATCATTTTTTCCAGCATTCATGAACCTAATATCGAGCCAAATTTAATAGTTACAACACTTCTAGTTTTAGGGTAAGAGCCTCACTAAAACTCATTGAGCTTTTTTTTCTTAGCTATTGATTAGTGGTTGAATGTGAACTTCCTCACGCAGCCTTTGAGATTGAAGTTTTCTGTGATTGCCAGCTGCAACGAGCAAAAGGTTCCTCTGAAGAGGAGTTTTTTATCTGGTCTGGCTTTGCGTTTCCCTTTTCTTTTCTCATTTTTTGGGAGAGACCAAGAATCTAAAGGCAATCTATCAGCACAGTTGGTTGGAGATCGATGCCCTCAAGATGTCTTGAACTCATCAACTGGTGGGAACATTCTTGATGGCTCTGATGAAAATCTTGACACATACTCTGAAGAACTGGAAACACTGTTCAGCAACAGTTATGAAGAAATCTATGCTTCGAGGTTTGTTCATTTCGTCCTGCCTTGCTTAGCTTTAATAAGTATCTACCGTCTACCAATGGAGTGAGAAATGTAAGCTAAATTATGTTGTTGTAGAATGTCTGATAGTAGAGAGAAAGGAATTGCAGTCGGAGATTCAGTGGCCAGTCCTGAGCCTGTTTCCCTTCCTCATCTTCCACCTAATGAAGGTATATGTTATGTGGAACTTTCAATGCTGTGTGCCTTAAACTTGAGTTTGCCATTTACAAATGAACTTGCATTGGTGGCTTTCCCAATGAATTGCATATCTGAATTGCTAACAGTTTATTTATGGTTCATCTTCCATCAATGTTGACAAACAAATGCACTTTGAGTAATCTTTAATTGGTGCATTGTCCAGGAGAACATGCTTTTCAAAGGGAGCCACTCAATAGCTGGAACATTGGGCCAGGGTTCCGCATTGCAGAAAAATGGGCGAAAGAACGGGCAGCTGCATTTGAAGCTACTGCCAATATTGACAAATCAAATGTTTACACTCTTCCAGTTGGTGTGAAACCCTCTGAGCAGACCACAGATGGTCCCCAATTATCAAGTCCTCAGCCTGCAAAGCCGAAGATGCTGAATGATATAGAAGGAGAACCCTTGGGCAGTCCAAATGTGCCTTCACAGGATGTGTTGACTGATATAGGTTTTGAGACGGTAATGGATATTTATGATGCAGCATCCACTGTTCTGAAAGGAAAACATGTGGATTTGTCTAGGAAACAAGGATTGCTTTCCGTCCGTGCAGCATCCATGCTGGTAAAGTTCGTTTCTTAGAATAGCTTCTGACAGCACTTGAGGTGCACTTGTCATCTTATAATGTGTAGTTCTATGTATTCTAATGGAAATTGTTACCAATTATTGAAGTCAGATTATTATTATTATATTATTATTGCTGTTTTGCTTGCTTTCACTTGACATGCATGAAACCACTGTACAGAGCAATTAGCACATGCACACATTTCCAGCTAGAAAATTTGCTCATTATTATTACTATTACTATTACTATTAGCAGGAAGTTGCATTCTAATGATAATTTCCATACAGGAAGCTGAAAGAGATCCACAGAAAAAGTGGAGTCCTATAATGGAAATGCAATATAGAGGGGGAATTTATAGGGGACGTTGCCAAGGAGGTCTTCCAGAGGGAAAGGTACAAATGGCAGTAAAGAGAAATCTTAACTTTTTAGTGACTAGCATGGTTTTGGTGGACGACACACTTAGAACAGTTCTATCCCATTCTAATGCTAAATTGATCATTTTATGCCACAGGGTCGTTTAACTCTCACAGATGGAAGCTTCTATGATGGCATGTGGCGGTACGGTAAGAGATCAGGTTTAGGTACATTCTGCTACAGTAATGGGGATGTGTTCCAGGGATCTTGGAGAGATGACCTTATGCATGGAAAGGTATGTTTTTCTTTATCTGTAATTGAATTTTGGTATTTATTCTGTCATGAAATACTGACTTTAATTAAATAAGGGCTCAATAATACCTGCCTAATGCCGAGAATGGTGCATGTCTATCTCATCTTGGCAGCTACTTGTGATGGATATCCCAATTACCTGCATGGACATTTCACTTCTGATTCTGGGTATTCTGACTAGTGCAGGTTCTCCCATGATTTTGAAAGACTTGTGTTTAAGTTCTGCCAGATATTTTGTTTTTCTTCATTTTTTGGAGTTCTGCAGAAAGATATCATTCTTTAAGTTGCTAATTCCTGTGCATGTCCTACGACTATATTTTGGAGCAAATATTCTGCTGCCATATTGGTGCGACATGTCCGAGCCATTGCAGTTTCGGCATATGACTTGGACTTGGCACCCACCAGAGTTGGGCATTAACCAGTATTTTATCCATGTTTAGGCATCATGAATGAATGATATTATTGGGATTGGGTGGGTTGGGAAAATGGTGAAGGGACCTACAACTGGTAAACTCATTTGATATTTGCACCAGCTTGAGAAATTTATCATGATTGCTCATTTTTTGACAATAATTTATTAAAATTGCTACATTATCATTTTAAATTTACTATGTTTTCTAAAAATGGGCTTAAGGCACTACATTAGAATTCAAATTTTTATTCGAGTTTCAGAATCACAGCATCCATAACAAACATTTCTTTATCTTGTTTTACCTCCTAATTGGAATATCTGCCGCCTCTTTACAGCTAGAACATCTATAACTTTTTTACATTTTCATTAAAAACAAGGTTGACTGAGCTGGCTAGTCGATCTGCTACTCACCTGAGTCGACCTTATTTTCATGCCACGCTGAATCAAGAAAGGGTAGGCATGGTGAGGACGCAATCAACATGCCTTTGGTGAATTTCTTCGAGATATTTGGTGACTTAATGACTCAGGCAAGTAAAAACAATAGGCTCAATCGGCAATAAAAAAGACATGGCGAAGTCATGTTGTATTGTGTTTGTGAATAGAGACATGAAATGTTTCACTAATACACGTGAAAGTTATGTGACATGTCTAACACCAATTATCGCTATTAAGGGGCTGTTTAGATAATAAAAAGTTCTGTTTGGGACAAACAACTTATCTAGGGTTTGTCAAACCCAGTTTTGCATGGAATCCAGGAAAGTAAGGACAACGTGTCTTCAAAATTTGACTGTTAGCAAGTATATCATGTCTCTGCTAAAAAGGTGGAATAACAATGAGGATAGCTTATCCCTGGTTTGGTGCATGTGGGAACACAATGTTTCGTGCACATGCATTACATGTGCCACATGTATGACCATCCAAGTTCATGTCCCACGTCGCATATGTGCCACCATTGATCTTCAAGCACCCAACACGTGCCACATTTATCCATGTGCTCAAGTGTTATAAATGCTTCATATGCCACCATCCACATTAAGTTGGACGTGGATTGGGTATTGCCCCACCTGGACCAAGCTCCCTCTGCCCTTGGTGTGACGAGATTTGATTGGACTGCAAGTTGTTGTTAGATATTGGCCCACGCAAAGCATGTTTGAAAGTTGTTTAGTCGAGTACGTGCTTGATCGAGCCCATCTCTAACAACAGTCTGTTGTCCAATCAAATATTGGGGGTAGTGGGAGCTCGGTCTAGGCAAGGGCGGTACCCAATCCACGTCCCATTAAGCTCCCCACATGTGCCATAGTCCATTTTTACTACCTATTCTAGGGTGCTTAACAAACAAGGAACATAATAGCTAATCCAGGACAACATGGTCATAGGACAACATGGTCTAGATAGCCTATCTAAGACATGATTTAGATATCCTAACACCGATATAACTTTCCTTGCGTATAAATGACCCTAAGTATAATATTACAATAAGAAGAAATAAAATGAAGAGAACTAGCTAGAGAGATGAAAGATAAGGAGGGGAGAAAAAGGAGAAGAGTAGTTTTGGAGAGCTTAAACCAAGGCGCATCAGCACCCTTATTATTTATCATAAGCAACTTTGGAAAAATTACAAATAACACCCTACTAGTACTCATATTACAAAGAAGACCTTATTAGTACTAGTATTGCAAGAAATCCCTTCTAACCTCATTTCTCAACACTCCCCTCTAGCTGAGCATAGATATCTATCATGCTCAGCTTGCTAAGAACATATTCTAATTTTCTCGTAAAAACACCCTTAGTGAGAATGTCAGTTGTTGATTCTCAATTATTACAAATGGTAAACAGAGACCTTGAGAGAGAACTTGTTCACAAATGAAGTGCCTGAAAAATTTAATATTCTTGGTGCAATCATACTAAACTGGATTTTTTGATATACTAATGGCTGCCTTGTTATCCCAAAACGACTTCTTAGGAGCATTCACTTTAATTCCAAAGTCACGCAACAGAATTTTCAACTATAATAACTCTGCAACACTATGTGCCAGCCTTGTATTTTGCTTAAGTGCAAGACTTAGTCACCACATTTTGTTTCTTGCTTCTCCAAGTGGCCAAATTTCCTCCCACAAAAGTACAATATCCTATAGTCGAGTTTCTCTCATCTACAACACTAGCCCAATTTGCATCTGTGTAGGCCTCAATGTGTAGATGGTCATGATCTGTAAGCAAAAGACCCTTCCTAGAAGATGTGTTCAAATACGTTAAGATTCTGTCAACCATCTCCAAGTGAGGAATTCATGTTGCCTACATAAATTGACTCACCATGCTTACGGCATAGGCTATATTAGGTTGAGTAAGAGAAAGAGCAGCTGACCAATCAACATCCGATGCATCTCTTTATTTGGTAACAACTCCCCCTCACTACGGCTCAACTTATGATTAGGATAAAAAGGAGTGTTGTTGGTGGAGCCTAGCTCACCAGACTCCTTTAGTAAATCTACGGTATACTTTCTGTCACGCCTCAAAATTTAAAACCCGAGTATAGTGACCCAAATCCCGAGTTCTACGGTGTGAATTAAATTCAAGAGTACATTCTTGTAATTCCATTCCACACATCACATATTTAACTAAACTTAAATACTTCATTAAGTTATAACTTAATTTGAACTTAAATTTAAAATTAAAATTCCAACTAATTAATCTCCTTCTACTTTCTAGTAAAAGAAAATTTCACTAATGTCTCAATACATCAACTTTCAATGTAATAAAAATAAAACCTAAACTATGGAGGGCGCCTTAGTAAAAATACTAATGTCTAAGTACTCGGCCTCGCCTATGACTTCTTCAGTTCTTCTTCCTGAAAACCTGCATTTGATGTTTGATTGGGTGAGCTAGAAGCCCAGTGAGATCATATTCTTCCCAATTGAATTCTTTGGGAGGTACCAATAGTTTGATAAAAGGCGGAAGCTAAACAAAGTAATGATAGGATAGAGACATACTAATATTTTTATTAGGATATGCTTCATGATTACATGACTTCAATGTTATAAATGCATGATTATTTTACTTTGATTAATTGAGCATAGCGACTTTCCACGACTCGCATGGCTCTAGACATTAGGTACCTTTTACAATCCCGACATGCTCACTAAATGGTCCAGCAAGGCGTGTACTTATATTTAAGATCTCATCGTCACTTACATTCGGATTGTGATCCTGACATGCTCACCTAATTTGTTCGGTGTTGCTAAAATCCCGACATGCTCGCAAATGAGCAATACCGACTTGCTCACAGATCAGGGCACCCAAATCTCACATGGCACTGGCATTAGGAACCTTTTGTAATCCGACATGCTCACCTAAGCGGTCCAGCGAAGTGGCAATCTCGACATGCATGCAGATGGGCAATCTCGATATACTCACCAATTTGTCGCCTAAAAAGAAAAATAATTCTAATTTCAAGTTTCATTATTTATAACATGGCCGTGTATTCCATTCATCCCTCATGCAATCATAATGCAATTCAATAACACAACTTCAAGCACACGATGCATGTAATGCATGTAATGTTCATGAATAGACAAGTCATCAACTACGGTAAAACCCAATCTAAGATATACACCTAACATTAAACTAAACAAGAGTAGTAGTTAAATTATCACCTAAGGATATTGTGCAATCTAAGAGCCTTCCCAACCCACGGAGGTTGGTTATAAACGGTTGAAGAAATGAGTGAGGAGAGGAATAGAGCCTTTCCCAAGGAAGGAGAATCGTCCGGGAATATAGAGATGGAGCCCGAGGTTTGTTACGTTTTATTGAGCAAGGTTCTATATGTGTTATCATGTGGAGTTTTCTAACTCCTTAGCATGTATGGATTTCTACGGATCCTACTATTTATATAGGATTTTTAGGCCCTTTCTCAACATTTCTAGAAAGCTCCATACACAGAGAGCTAGCATTGAGTCGAAGCGACGAGGACGATACGCGTGATTTTCACGCGGTTTATAGATGCAATTTTGAATTCTTTTCTTGCAACGAATCTTGTTTGAATTCCTAGGTTTGTATGATGTCTATGCAGCCCGTCCAATGGTTGATTTAGATCTAATGATCGAGGTCCACACGACGAACCATGATAGTCGATTAACGGGGAAGATGACCTGGCCTTTAATGGTGGATTGGAGATCAGGCGTCATTTCTTTGATACGATCACACTGGATGGTCCAGATGGTTCCAAGGAAGCTTGTGGGATCCATAAATTCAAGCTCTATAAGGGTTTGGGCAGTGGGTTCGCAGGTTATAGATTTTGTCAGTTTTTCGCTTGCAAAGGCAAGAAACGCTTAACATCCAGATTGCGTTCAGTTTCTTCAGCTCCTTACAGTAGGATTAGGATTCGGAGATCGTCTACGACTTAGACAAATGGTCTAGATTTGATTTCGTTAGGTAGTTTCTAAATTTCGTCCATAAACAGTCAGCGAGAAAAGACGTCTTTGCAATCTGTTTTCTATAGTAAATTTCGTCCATAAACAGTCAGCGAGAAAAGAAGTCTTTGCAATCCGTTTTCTATAGTAAATTTCGTCCATAAACAGTCAGCGAGAAAAGAAGTCTTTGCAATCCGTTTTCTATTGGGATTTAATCTGTGTAAGCATGCTTTGGATGGTTGGGATTTACATGGACGAACGGTTGAGATCAGCTATTGAAACCCTCATGGATCATTGGTGTGATTCTTCAAGTGTAAGAAACAGAGAAGAAGATGTTAGGAAGAAAGTTTTGCTGCTGTTTCGGTAGCGTGCTATCGCACGTTGCTGGAATTTCCTCTTTTTCTTCTCTTTCTTTGTTAAATGGGGTCCCACTGAGATGTGGACCAAAATCCACCCCAACCATCAGCTTTGCCGGGTCATGTTGGACCATGGGCCCTAATATGAAGCAAATCTGAATCTTAGGTGGGCCACACGTTGTCTGGTGTGGATCACCGGTGCCTGGTTTCTATGTTTAAAATAATTTAAGTCTTCGGAGGGAATTAGACTTGAAATTCTTTCTTAGTTTTATTCCTTCTGCCTCCCCTTTTCGCCTCAGTTATTGAATGATGACTGGCTCACATGTAATGGGCTGTTGTTTTAGTTTTCTTTTTCCTAATTTAATTGTTATCTTTCATAGTAAAATAATAATAAAAGTAGAATTCATCATTAGTAATTTTAAGAAATTTGCAAAACCAGGTATTTTAAATATCAAAGAAAAGACTTGGTCACTAAGCAACTAAGCAGAATGAAACTAAAGGTTTTATGAAGGAAAGGGGTGTGTGTGTGTGCGCGCAAGAAAGGTGTTTTGCAAAGTCATTGCAGACTGGAGTTTGAGATTGGGTCTCCTCTCTGTTATCCAGGCTGGTTGACATGCCACGGTCTCTCCAGCCAGGTCTCAGGTTCGAGACACGCTAACAGCGTCAGTGGATGCTTTGTGTGATTAACCGGGTGGGTGTGTTGCGGTACTAACAGGGTGTGTGAGTTGCATGACTAACGCAATAAAGAAGTACCTCTAAAAAAAAAAGAGATTGGTGCTTCCATAAGGGTGGACTAGCTGCATAGCTGGTGTTTGAGAGTAATTTCCTGTGGCAGTGATCTCTTTAAATTGCATATGATTGGTGTGGTTGTGTCCTTGGTTAGCCTCATCAACACCTCATTGAATACCGGTTATCCAATTTCATTCAATGGATAAGAACCTATCCCTGGAGCTCACATAGTATAACTCAAATATGTAAGTTAGGACTTTTTAATTCCACTATGTCCCCCATCCTGTGGACTTAGGGTGCTACCTATAGTTCTTCATCAAGTTGATTTTCTATGAAAGTTGTGAGGGCATATCAAACCCCTGGGAGTATTTTAGGCGTCTTTCATGACCATGAGGATCATATTGTTGAGATATGTTATCATTCTGTATTCAACAGGAGGCCCCGATGTTGGAAGTGAAGAGCTTACAGTTGGACCTATGTTGCTGACATTGCTTCTGAACATGCATTATGGAGTTGGGTTGGATAACAATTATTTACATGTGGTCAAATGTTCTAGGATTTCAGATTTGACTCAAAATGGCATTGGTATTTGATGTGATTACTGATCTTATGGCGCATCCATTCTGTGCTTTGTTATCCACCAAGGTGTAAACATGGTAGTGTGGGGGCTTGCTTAAATACAGGAGGGAGGGAGGGAGGGGGGGTGTATCTCTTCCAAAAATTGTTATCCACCAAGGTGTAAACATGGTAGTATGTGTTGGGCGTCCCTCATGTGGAGATGGGACTCATATGTAAGTAGTTTTTTTTTATGACCACGTGTGTGAGGGTGTTTTGGTCTTTTGGCCAAACAAGTAAAATAAGAGAAAAAATGGTCTTTTGCTAGAGAGGGTTAAAGCAACATTGGGGTTTTTCTTTCTTGGAGAAAAGAGGAGAAAGAAGATGGGAGAATGGGGTTTTGTGAGAGAAGAAGAACAAGAGCCTTCTACCATTGAAATCTTCGCATCCGGGTTTGTGAAGCTCCATCCACAACATCGGTTTCTTCGATTGTCTTCTCAAAGGGTTGTGTTAGGGATTTTCTACAATTCCTAGTTGGTGAGAAATTCTTTTTCTTCTATTGTTGCTTGTAATCCACCATTGGGTAATGTAATTTGAGTATCTAAGAGAGGTCTCTTGATAATTGTACTTCCATTATTATTATTATTATAGTGGATTTGTGTCGAACTAGATCCTGTAGTTTATCCCTTTACATCGGAGGGTTTTCCACGTAAAAAATATTGGTCTCTTGCATCCTACATGTTTGAGGATTTGCTTGTTTGTGCTAGAAGTGATTTTCATGCTTTAAATCTTTTATATTGTTAATCCCATTAATTTGCACATAGAAGGGAAAGGTTTGTGGTTTCCCAACGAGTGGTACTAGAGCTCTGGGTTTGGTTCTAATTATTTCGTGTATGAATCATGGAGGCAAGCACAAGTCGGATGGTTAGTTTGAATGGAAATAATTGGATAATTTGGAAAGCCAAAATGGAAGACTTGTTGTATTGTTAGGACTTATATGCACCTGTGGAAGGTGATGGGGTCAAACTAAAAGATATGACCGATAATCAATGGAAGAAATTAGACCGGAAAGTCGTTGGGTTTATTTGGCAATGGTTGGATGATAGTGTCTTTCATCATGTGTCTACAGAAACTTCGGCACAATCACTTTGGAAGAAATTGGAAGGGTTGTATGAGAGAAACTACGGGACCTAGTCCAATATAAATTCACTATAATAATAATAATAAAAGTACAATCATCAAGAAACTTCTCTTGAATACTCAAACTGCATCACCCAATAGTGGATTACAAGCAACAATTGAAGAAAAAGAATTTCTCATTAACTAGGGATTGTAGAAAATCCTTAACACAAACCTTTGAGAAGACAATCGAAGAAACCGGTGTTGTGGATGGAGCTTTACGAATCCGGATGCAAAGATTTCAATGGTAGAAGGCTCTTGTTCTTCTTCTCTCACAAAACCCCATTCTCCGTTCTTCTTTCTCCTCTTTTTCTCCAAGGGAAAAAAAAAAAAAAAACATCAATGCTGCTCTCTCTCTAGCAAAAAAATCATTTTTCTCTTATTTACTTGTTTGACCAAGAGACCAAAACACCCCTCACACACGTGGTCTTAATAAAAAAACTACTTAAGCCACACATGTAAGTCCCATCTCCATATGAGGAGAGACCCCCAACAATCTCCTACTCACTCATGAGGAGGGCTCTCCCATGCCCATACCTGCCATGCTTATGCAAAGCTCATGCTTGTCTCTAGGTAAGGCCTTGGTCATCATATCCGAGCCATTCTTGTCAATATGGATCCTCTCAAGTTATTCAAGAGCATCCCGAATCCAATGATATCTTACATCTATGTGTTTGGACTTGAGATGGAGACTTGGATTTTTACTAAGGTGGATGGCACTCTAACTGTCACAATAAACAACATAATTGTCTTTCATCAAGCCAAGTTTTTGAAAAAAACCATTCATCCACAACATTTCCTTGCAAGCTTCTGTCATTGCAATATGCCCGACTTCTGTAGTAGATAAGGCCAAACATTTTTACAACTCAGACTGTCATGACCAAGGTATCCCAAAACGGTTACGATACGGCCGTATCGGCCGATACGTAAAGGAAACGGTGGTCGCCGTTACGCGTTACGGGGTCGTAACGGCCGTAACGGCCGTTACGGGACCGTTACAGCCCTGTAACGGACCGTTACAGCCCCGTAACGGTCCCGTAACAGTCATGTAACGGTCCCGTAACGGTCATGTAACGGTCCCGTAACGGTCATGTAACTGTTTTCTTCAGAAAATAAAAAGGGGCCGTATCGGCCGATACGGGGTCCGTAACGGCCGTTACGGCCCGAATCGTAACGGTAACGGTGGTGGCCGTTACGGCCACCGTTACCGTTATGGAACACCTTGGTCATGACACTTCTCCCCCTGCAAAAGTAAGCATGTTCCCCGCTGCGGACTTCCTGGAGTCAATGGCGCCTGCCATATCTACATTTGTGTAGCCTTCTAACACAGACTTACCACCTCCAAAGCATAAACACACCTTGGATGAACCCTTGAGATATCTGAGAATCCATTTAACTTCTCTCCAGTGCTCTTTGCCAAGATATGCAAGAAATCTGCTAACAACACCAACTGCATGTGCAATGTTGGGCCTCGTGCACACCATGGCATATATCAAACTTCCTACTACTAATGCATATGGAATTTTCTTCATTTCTTCTTTTTCTTTCTCACCTGAAGGACATTGCTCACTTCTTAACTTGAAGTAACTTGCAAGTGGAGAACCGATAGGTTTTGCCTTGTCCCCATGGAACCTTTCAAGTACTTTCTTAATATACCTTTCTTGTGATAACCAAAGCTTGCCAACTTTTCTATCATGAGAGATCTTCATACCCAGAATTCGTTGTGCAGGTCCTAAGTCCTTCATGGCAAAGGACTTGCTTAACTCCTTTTTCAATCTGTCAATTTTGCCAATATCTTAACCAACAGTATGTGGACTCGCTTAAATATGGAAGGAAGGAGGTGGAGGCTGGTTATTTTGGATGAATTGACAAGTCAATGTGGAATCTAACACTTTCGAACAATTTTTTTATGTGACTAATATTTTAGTTGCCTTTTAGTTTTAATGTATTTACGCCTTTCTCTTTTTTTTTCATTCGGCACTAGAAATTGTTTCATTCTCCATATATGAAAGTAAGGACAGAAAAGCAGTCACTATCTTGCTTTTCATGTAAGAGAATATTCAATCTGTGGACATCTAATGCATGATCTACCCCTAAGAAAATATTTTCTTTTAAAATGAACCTTATATTACTATATCCATGTAGGGTTGGCTCTATTTTCACACTGGGGATCGTTGGTTTGCAAACTTTTGGAAGGGAAAGGCGAATGGTGAAGGGAGATTCTATTCGAAGCTTGGCAACATCTTTTTTGGCAATTTTCAAGATGGATGGCGCCATGGCCATAACTTATGTATAGATATTGATGGAACAAGGTGAATACATAGACTTGACTATTTTATGGTACTTTCTATTTTGTAGTCTGCTTATTTCTATTATCATGCCTTTTTTTTATGTAATGTATTGAGTTCAATATTACTCAATAGGCTAACATAGAAAGTTATGTTCCCTGGATTGAGTCAATAGCTTAATGGAAGGCACTTTTGGCTTCAACATTGAGGTCATGGTTCCAGCTCAGGTTATCTATCATACATCATCATATGTATAAAGCTCGTTCTTTTCATTTATTATTGCTTGAAGAAATAAACTGGCATCTTCACTCATGTAGTGATGTCATGATTTTGTATATGTGCATGTAACTACTTACATGCATCCACACATATACATATATACATACAAATATATAAGCATACATATATAATGGGTTTATTGCTTTCTCTGCATTGGGTCTAACATGACTGCCTTTGCATGACATCACTCTCTTTCTGCTTAATGGGAGAATTGTTTCCTTTTTAACTCACATCCCATCGCATTATATACAAACTGAGTAGTCCCATCCCACAACCTCCCTGTGCTTTCACCTCACATTGCCAAAATGTGAAACTGTTCTATTTCAGCTCTTGCACTTTTGCTTGGCATCCTCCTCTGATCAATGTACCAAATGCAGACAGACAACTCCATTAGTCACTCTCACTTTCTCTAGAGAAAACCGAAGGAAAGAATAACATGAAGTTTTAGAAATTTAGGAAAACTTGAGCATAAAAAGATGAAACTATGATTTCTTTTATCGGCAATAGTGGATTGATAAAATCATAGTAGATTGATATTTTGCTAATATACGAAAGAAGGAAAAGTTAAACACAAGGGATTGCCATATGATTTGGAAGGAGAATGGAACATACATGCAAACCATCCTTCATATAGCTCTTACCTGGAGCTGCATGAGGTGCCTATCCATGAACATGGGTTGCCTAAAAACGAGAATGTTGCTTAAATTGCCATAGGTTTAGTCAGTAACATCATGGAATTGCAAAGGTGAACTCTCACAAAATACTCACCCCTACAATATCAAGAGAATCCCCTCTCTATGGATGGGAGTCCATAAGGATCTAAGAGCTTCTGCGTTGAATGGCACTAGAAGAGCAAGCATTCCCAGGCATCATAAATGACTCCTCTATGAATCTGTTGAGAATATGAGAATGCAACTGATTGGAGATGTCCTGCTCCCATAATGTTGGTGTCATAAAAAGTGCACATGGGCATGATTGTTTGTCATCCCAAACACCAGTTACTAATGCAATAGACGGTGGTGCATGCACACATGCACACGATGCCTTGATTGTTTGTACCAAGAACTTAAGCCAGGCTGGCTGACACCATTTATATAAATTGCTTGTATCTGTTGCACAAGGTAATGTTCTTGCCACAGTCCCTGATATGCTTCTCTCTCAAATGTTCTATTTTACAGGTGGGCTGAGATCTGGGATGAGGGTGTGCTTGTGAGCCGTAACAAGTTGGATGCAGAAACAGAGACCAAATAAAATTTTGTCAAGGCATCACAAGAAATATCCACTTTCCAAGAATTCGGATACTTCAACAAAATTGATGGTATATATTTTTGTATAGGCTTTCTGTATTCTAGCCCTATTGCTTTTTTTTTTCTTCTTTTTTTCTGTTGTCACTTGTGCGCAAGCATCTTCACCATTCCTAGCCCTATGCTTATACATGATTTACTTGTTTAAAGTATTACTTGCAATATATATGCTTCTTTTAATTCATCTTAATGCAGCAGAGTGCAATAAAACAGCAACTAAAAGCAAGGAAGCAAATGAATAAAAGCAACTATTTTAAAAGACTCCAAATAAACTCCCATACACAACCTTAAGGGCCTAGGGTTTGTACGGTTTATGCAAAATGTCTTTTCTTTTTTTTAATTTGTACGAACCCCTTTTTTCATCATATGGGTTGTGGATAGATACTAAAAACTTGGATTCAAAAAAAAAACTGAGCCTATTGAAATATAGGCCACCAGGTTGACGTGGGCCCCACAGGAAGTGTTGGATTGTACATTCAATTGGATATACGGGCTCCAATCCAATTGGATCATGCTATGAAAGTTCAATCAGATTGTTGGATAGCACAATCAATTGAATATATGGGCTCCAATTCAAATGGATCAGGCTCCGAAAGTGAATATCATAGGCATTGGCTTCTGCTTTTTCTTTGGCAATTCAAATGGGTTGCCTTGGGTGCTGAATGGTCGTCGTGGTACTCTGTAGAATTTGTTGATCTGAGCATTGAATTGTCGTTTGACCTTTCTTTCTCGAGTTTTGATCCTTTGTTGTTCGTTATTTGATTTTTCTAATACCTTTCAATTGATCCACTGGTAATGTTCAAATTTGGTCCATCCATGGATCCCTCAAATAATCCAACAGCGTTCACCTTGGTCATTCATATTGCTCTCAGACACATCTTTGGATTTTTAAATATAGCAATTAAGATGCAACATGACCTCTCTTTTTTTCTTCTTTTCTTTTTCTTTTTGGTATTGACTATCAATATAGACTAGTGTAAACTCCTCTAGTTTAATGGCAACCAACCTTGATATTCTTGATTCTCTCATGAAAAACAGGACTAGAGGCCATGTGGATTGCAGCTTGATTACAATATAAGGGAGGCATGACTGGGAACCTCAAATCCCATTTCCTGAGGAAGAGAATGAAGCCATACAATTTCACAGACGGCATGAGCCATCAAATGCTACTCATCTTCAGCAGAGCATTATCACAGTTTCTTTCATACACTTCCAGATTACTAGATTGCCACTAACAAATGTTTAATGGCCGCTTATAAACTTCCTGTCATTAGAAGATCCTGCCCAGGCATCAATGCACCCAGCTATATTCAGATGACCATCATTAGAATATAGTAAACCCCCTTTCCTAAAGCAGCCTTGGAAGAAGAATGCAGTGGACAGCCTCAAGATGGTGAGAGTTTGTAGCCTACATAAACTGACTTGCCATAGTGGCAACATAGGCAATGTGAGGCCAGGTTGTATTATCAACTAAAATAAGCTTCCCCACATAAACGACCCATGTTATCTTCAAGTAAATAAGCAGCCCCCATAAAACGACAACACATCCGGTCCAACCGCCATCTCAGTGAGTATCAACACGTTTTGACCCAGTGCAGTGCACCATGCCAGGTAAGGTATATTAATGACTTGGGACAAAGGAGTGCTCAGTTTCTAATGGAGGTAGGTTGGAGTGCCACACTGCATTTTCATCAACAAGTGTGTTTTTAACGGACACTGATTCCCTGAGACTAGGTGAGACCCGTCATGATGTTTGTGAGAAATCCACCGTCCATCTATTTTGCCACATCATTTTAGGACATGAACCCAAAAATGAAGGAGATCCAAAACTCAAGTGGGCCTCATGAAAGGAGACTGAGGATTGAACATCCACCTAGAAACATTTGTGTGGCAATAGAATTTTTGGATCAGGCTAATATTTGTGTTTTTAGTTCATCCCGGTAGGAATGACCTTATGAATGGTTTAGATGGCATATAAACATCAAGGTGGACCCAGGGAGGTTTCAAAAGTAGTCATTTTTCCCTACCCACTTGTCCCTGTCGCCCACTTGAGTTTTGGGTCTTGGGCTGGTAGGGTGGATTTCAAACAAACATCATGGTGTTTTGACTGCAGAAACTTCCTGCAGCAGGGTGTCACAGGCAAGGCAATCAGCGTCTGTTTTTAATGGTACAGCTGACCTTTGTGGCCAGATTTGATTCAAGATGGCTGGTCTGAGTTTTAAAATACTGATAGGTGCAATGATCTACCGCACATTTTACACCACACAGGCTATATCATGGTCAAGAGTAGTATTTGCTCTAAGTTCAAGTGAAGTGTAATTCTCTGCGTTGCATCAGAAAAAAAGTATTTTAGGTTCAAGAAAGATGTGCTTTGAATTGGTGTGGACCCAATGGCGCAGGGCATACATTCCAGGCAAAACTGATGTGATGAGACCGTTGAGGGTGAACCATGCAATGCCTGAAAGTGGGCTGGGCTGGGCTGGGCTGGCCTGGCCACCCAGCCAGCTTCGGGCTGTAGATTGAAGCTTCACCTTGGAATGATTTTTTTTTTTTTTTTTTCCTTCTCTCATGCCCCAGCTGTGTTAACACTATTCTGCTGCATGATTGTTCAGCTGGTTGATTCCACTCATGACAAAAATGCCGTCTTGGAATTGAGCCAGGTTGATGTCACTCTACATCTGATACGTAAATTAGGACCATTTATATAAGGTGGGCCAAATGTAGATGCAAATAGACATGACCTTCTGGTGATTTCTTTCATCAACAAAGCTCACTAGATTGGACGGACAGTCCGGTCCCAATTGATAGCCAATCCCATCTAGGTACAGATGGTTCAAAAACTAGTATGGACTTGATGACTAGAGTAAACTGAGTCTTTTAATAGACTTGACTTGATATTTTAATTGAATTTACAATGTTTCACGCATTCAAATTTTTGTATTTAAAAAAAGAAAAAAAAAGAAAAAAAAAAAACAAAGGATTACTTTAAATACTGAAAATAACACAAGCCACTTTGCTGCAGTGGTAGAACACTGTTTGGTACACGAGGTAGCCTCTTCGAATGTTGTCTGGGTTCCCAATCTGGATCTGTGAATTACAAGTCCCAAAGTTGGTCAGTCATTTTGTACTTTTGGTACATGGCAGATGCCACCTGATAAGCAGCCTAGATCTTTGCTTGTGTGACATATAGCAGGTTTGGATTGTCCATTGAGGATTTTTTTTTTTTAGCAAGCTGCCCTACTATAGCTAACCACATCTTGAGATGGCAGTCATACACCAATCGTTCACACCGTTCACGTGGCATCGTTTTATAGAAATCCAAACCATCTACTTGCCTCCGGAATTTGCAACCCCAACCATCAGAAATTGATGGTTAAGACTGCTGTGAGGTATACTCCATCCGCGAGTCCAATTTGAGTAGTCTGAGTGGTATGGTAGATTTGTCCTGAGCGTGAGGAGATGACTCACCGACACTTTAAAGATGCCGATTTATGGCCCTAAACGGGCCAGGCCTGGGGTAATTCTGACCCGGATTTTGAACTGTTTCGGGCCAGTCCATTTAAAATTCTAATTTTTCAGGCCCGCCGGCCCAGATTAGGTACTACTCAGCCGCCCGGAGCTAGGAACAGGCTGGGTCTCTGAGGGGGCTGGCGGTGATGTATGGATTATCAACACTGTTCATCCATTTTGGCATACAGTGTTAGGATGTAAACCCAAAAATGAGGCAGATCCAAGGCTCAAGTGGACCAAACTGGGGATTAAACTCCCACCATTAAAAACTTCTTGGGTGCCGCAGAAGTTTTGGATCATGCTGATAGTTGTGTTTTGCCTTCATCCAGGTCTATGTGACCTTACGAACAGATATGGCAATAGACATCACGGTGGGCACTGGGAAGGTTTCAACAGTGGGCATCTTCATCACCGCTGCTTCCGTGTGATCCACTTTGAGTCTTGAATCTGCCTCTTTTTGGCTTAGTTCCTAAAATGATATGGCAAAATGACTGGCTGGTCACGGTAGGCCCTTCGGGCCTAGACTGTTGTCTCACTTTTAAAAGACGTTTACTTAATCATAGAAGTCCAGCTGTCTTTTCCCAGGAAGCATGTGAATTAGTCCCGACGGCCTTTTTAAATTTCCCAAATGCCTTTTAATTATATTTAAAACCCCTTAGGATGTAGGGTTGAAAAGAAGTCAAATAAAATTCAGTTAAATACTAAATTACTTTTAAAAATATTCCACGGCAAAGCTACAAATCCTTACGCATTTAAAAAAGAAAAAATTAAAAATTCTAACTAAGACAAAAATTTAAGATAATACCATATCAGCCTCATCATCCATGTCAATAGCGGTTAACATCATAAAATTTAACATATAATATATTAATATTTGATATTTTAGTTAAAAATATTAATTGGGTAACATATCATATATTAATATTTAATATTTTAGTTAAAAATATTAATTGGGTAACATATCATATATTAATATTTAATATTTTAGTTAAAACTATTAATTGGGTAACATATCATATATTAATATTTAATATTTTAGTTAAAAATATTAATTGGGTAATTGGATGCAAATATAGATATGGTAATATTTAAAGCTAGACACGAGCCAAGCCAACTTGGTTAACTCAATTCGACTCGACTTGTCGCTGATTTCAAACTGAGTCGAGCTAGGCAGGTGAGGTTCGAAAAAAAATCGAGCTGAGTTTGAGTTGGGCCGAACTCAACTTAACTCGAACCGGCTTTGGTTTTGCTTATATATATATATATATATATATATATATATATATATATATATATATATATATATATATATATATATATATAAACACCTAATCTATTTTCTACCCTACACTACCTAGCATGCCTGAGCCTAACTCTACCCTGCCCAACTCCAAACCCTACCCCACTTTCAAACCCACCCCCGACCTCCACGACCTTACCTGTTTGACTGAGCCCAGCCGTCAGCGGAGCCCTTCCTCCTCTCTGACTGACAACCCTCTCCGACAACACAACCCTGCCTGACAACCCTCTCCTTGTCTGATTTAAGATTCGAGCTCGTGTAACCGGTGACTCGATTCTGACAGCCCTGCCCTACTTAAAAGAAGTATTTCTTAATTTATTTATTTTTAATGTTGATTCTTTTTTCTTGATTTTGAGGAATTGGGAAAAAAATGGAGCAGACTCGACTCAACTCGGTTCAGATCAATTAGATTTTGAACTGAACCGAACCGATTTCGAGCTGACCAAACCGAGTTCAAGATCGAGCTTAGCAGAGTTCGAGCCCAGGTCAAAATCAAACCGAGCCGAGTTGAATTACCGGAGTTCGACTTGGTCCAGCTCGATGTCTAACTCTAGTAATATTCATATCCAACCCGCTTAAAAGTTGAGTAATCAGGTAAAAATCTGGTATCCATATCCGATTTTTTTCAGGTTGTATGTATAGGCTAATTGGCTAAATGGACATAATATTCATGTCCAATCCACTTAAAAGTTTGAGTAATCAGGTAAAAACTTTTGAATCAAGTAAAAATCTGGGATCCATATCCGATTTTTTTTGGTTGAGTGTATAGGCTAAATGACTAGATTAGATGGATCTAATATTCATATCCAATCCACTTAAAAGTTGAGTAATCAGGGTAAAACTTTTGAATCAAGTAAAAATCTGGTATCCATATCCGATTTTTTGTTGTTGTGTATAGGCTAATTGGCTAAATGGATCTAATATTCATATCCAATCCACTTAAAAGTTGAGTAATCAGGTAAAAACTTTTGAATCAAGTAAAAATCTGGTATCCATATCCGATTTTTTTTTTTCAGGTTGTATGTATAGGCTGATTAGCTAAATGGATATAATATTCATATCCAACCCGCCTAAAAGTTGAGTAATCAGGTAAAAAAAATTTGAATCAGGTTAATATCCGACATTTTCAGGTTGTATGTATAGGCTAATTCGCTAAATGGATATCCATTGCCCCGTTGCCCACCCTATTGGGATGTCTTTCCAAGGCACAAGTTATCACAAGCTGACAACCTAATGAGGGAAAATATTTTGGCCATGACAACTCTAGAAGAGACTAGGAAAAGAAAAGGTATACTCTTAACAGCAAGTGATAATAGTTGGCAAGAATCTTTATTGAAATAATTAGCGTTTCCAACTAACTTCTCTCAAATCCCAATGCAATTTAGGGGGGGAATCAGAAAAAAGAGGGCCAATATATACAAGTTTTGCAGTAATATTTACCATTTTCAACTGACATCCACGAATTTCCTATTCTCTGCCAATGGGCACGTATGCACAAAAAATAGAAAGGAAAATGAAACAAGAAAAAGAAGAAAAGCCAAAGGCTGCAAATGATCTGCAGCTGAACCTCCCCTTCAGAAAAGAGGGGGGGAAATGTTCTGAATCTGCAAGTTTTAGAAATGCAAAACGTCAGAATTAGATGCAGTGAAACGGCCACATTTGTTTGTAGCTGACACACTTCAAAAACACACCCGCTAATCATAAAGTCATTGTGGAAAAGATGGGCATTCATCTGTTGGGGTTTGGATGTATCCAAATCACATAGGTTGAACAGGGAATTCAAACAAATCATAAGTGGAACAGGTAATCTGTTTTGCTGTGCATTTGAGGCAACTGCAGAAAGAGGTACCTGCACATGCTCGGGGCCAAAGGGACGTATAAAGAGTAAAGTTTTTAAGTCAGGTGTCTCAGGTATCATATTGTTCACCACCAATACAGCCCTGCATCGTCCACGTATACTGCTTTTGTGGGTCGATATGGGCCAATGCAGCCATATGCCATATCGTTCATGGTCAATACCGGTACGTCTCAGGCAGAATGCACCAGTTTTGGATGATACTTTAAACTTTGAGACAAACAAAACCATTGATGGGCATCACATGCAGAGCCCATGTGCCAAGAATGTATAAGCCTTGGCCTTTTCAAATGGTGCAATTGTGCAATGTGTGTTGCTATTTTTTGCCCATCCATTGAAAGGGTTTCGTTTATTGGCTGCATGAACTGATGAAACTGAAGCCCACAATATCAATTGTTTCGATAACCAAACCATAGGCCCACTTTACCCCACTTGAAAAGAAATCTAAACTGTACAATCTTTTGGACCAAGCACTGGATAATCCCTCGGGCAGAAAACTGGAAACACTCCACACAGGTTCTAGTTCTCACTGTGTCTAACCCAATGAATACGTTGAGGTTTGAACTACGGAAGTGCTGATCTTTTTGCTAAGCCTACAACCTGACCATCCATTGGTCAGGTACTGGGATCGAACAAACGCAAATAAATTTGAAAGAAAAATCAAGTCAAGAACTTACCTTTCTATAAATGATGGGACCCGGAAACAAGCCAGGTATGTATACAAATTGTATGGGGGCAATCGATTAGTCTTTCCACATGCAGCATCGGCTCTAGGAAAATTCTAGTGATGGAATGAAGAAAGGCTGGACAGAAAATGACCACGACAGAAAGTATTAAGAGGCATAGTTAATACAAAACATGTGCTAAAACATCTGAAAAACAGAATAATAAAATGAGCTATGCTATATCAAAAGGAAATGATCCAGTGCATGGGAAGCTCCGGTGCATTTGCATTTTGGACATGTGTGTGGTCCATGTCATTGATCTCAACTGTCCATTTGCTCAGCCAAGTCTTCTTCAACCATCCTTTTAAGGAAAAACCAACAACAGTTGAATTGCCTAACCATTCATTCAGTGGCATGCAAAATTGATGCTCCAGATCATTTGTGGAAAAACCTGCCCGCCTGATCATCAACCCGCATCATCCATTTGGCAGGCCCTAACCTACTGCTCTTGGTACTAAAGAATCACTTTGGTTAAACCTATGCTTTAAAACCCGAACCAGACCCCACCATCGTTGCAGCAGGTTCAGTGTGATCAGACCCTTCTCATCCATTTTAGCCCGGAAATCTACTTAATTTGAAACAATCTGCCACTACCAAAAGCCAAATCCGATAGACTCATTGGTTTACAGATGTTCATAGGTCTGCAATTACCTAGTGCAATCTTTCTACTTTTAAGAGTGGATAACACCTGGTTGACCCTGTTTTCTGTTGGACTGAACCATTTGCAATGCCGGCTCCAGTCCAACCATCAGGTCAGGTCCAGGTAATTAAAACATTGGGTTAAACAATGCCAGCCATCTGGTCTATGGGTGGGAAAACAGATAGTGATATAAAGTAGGGCAAGACAAGGTTGCTGAACCAAATGGACTGGTTTGATCGATGATATCAACTAATGATGTGTTCAAATGTAAATAGGTGCAATGGAGCATTTTCTCATCTCAAAGAAAAAGCAACACTTTGAAATCTCCTTTTAGTTAGCTTAGTATCAAACTTACCTGCAATTTTGCGGCACCCTCCAAGATGATAGCGACGACCTTTTTAGACTCGGTGACAATGACATAAACCTTCTCCAATCCTCGAGCATAATTCTCAGATCGTGAAGTTTGCTATCAAGACCGTAACAACAGTTTGCATGCATTGTACAGACTTTACTCAAATCTCTGCTTGGCTCACAAAGCCCACCAAAGAAAGCAGTATCCAGAAATTTTATTTCCAGTCCTATTTCGCTTATGAACGGATCAAATTTAATAATGTTCAGCACATCCTGATCATGCAACCCAGGGTGGGTCTCCCTCGATGCATACCAAAACTTGTAGAACTGTATGGTTTGATTATTGGACTTTACATAGTTAAATCCTCCGTTGGGCCTATTTTGTTTACTAGCAGGGTCACCAGAGAAGTGATCACATGCTATCTGGAAATCTGCATCCGCATAAAAGCGGGGAAATGGATCCCGAAACCACATGATATCAGCATCCTGCAGAAAAAAAGGTGGGGAAAAGCGTTCAAGTGGCAGTATACAATACAAAGCATGATGGTGACATTTTATGTTCTTCGAAAGACTTCAGTAAGCTGCTAAGGAATGGGAAGAAGATGATAGTCAGGTATACAAAAGCAGAACAAGAATAACATGTGTAAAGCACAATAGAGGGAACATGTTCTTCACATGATTCACTACTGCTAATGAAAGAAGTGAATGGGAAAACAAGAAAGCACAATAGAGGATATGCAGGTTTGTAGAAACCAGAAAAATTCACATGGAATGATGCACCAGCCAGTTGCAAGCCACATGGTTGATGTCAGGTGAGCAGCCAACCATAGAACTGCCAAACAATCATGAGAATTCCTATCTCTAGAGACAATGATGATGACAGTGAATGAAAGAGGAGAGGATACAGGGAGCTATAAAAGACAGACACCCTCCTAGAAGTGATTTGCCAAACTGGTGGCAAGGCCATTAGAGTAGGGTTAGAAAGAAGGTACACATTTCAGTTCAAGAAAAATTTCATCATCTGGTTGAGTTGACCCAAAGAATTTTTTTTTTTTTTTTGGGGGGGGGGGGGGGGGGGTTGAGTATCAAAATCGCAAATCTCCTCTCCCTCCCTCAAAAGACAAAAATAAGGATTTTTAATCCGGAGGGCCTTTTACATGGCAAACGGGTGAAAAACAAGTTAAAAAAATAAAAACAATAATTTTTTTTATGTAATTTTGGCGAGTGATTGTAGTATTGATGGTATTGGCTGCCAATACTATCAATATCGCACAGCCGATACGAAACTGGGTTGCAGTTGGAAAATTTCCCAATATTGGTCAATAAATCGCAATATAACACAATGTATCTACGATATATCGACAGATTGCAGTATTCTGAAAATATTGCTGCTATAAGTTCCTTGATATCATAAATACATATTGTACATATTGACGATATCGCACTTGCATCAGTCCTCCCACACCCCCCCCCCCCCCCCCCCCCCTCTCTCCTCTCTCTCTCTCTCTCTCTCTCTCTGTTTTTTTGTTTTTGGATTTCGACCAATCCTTTTCACTTGTTTGGAGGGAAACAGGGATTTGGGTGTGGAAATCAAGATCGTAACAAAAATTGAATTGGTGAGTTTTTGCTAATTTATATTGTTTTCTCTTGTATCAATTTCTTGGGATCTGTGGGATGAAGTTAGTAATACATGATTTTACATGTTTTGGATGCTCGATCATGGATTTTGACCTCCAATTTTTTAATTTGGGAAAAATGGAAGAATTAGGAAAAATCCAAAATTTTTCCAATTTCACCCATTTAACTTGCAATTAAAGTGTGGAAAAATCATGTGAGAGTGCTTGGAGGCTGATCTATAGATTGACGGAACTTTTTGGAATATATATATCAAAAAAATCTAAAAATTAATTTTAAAAAAAATACATTGACCAGATGTAATTTATGCCCAATATTTATATACTAATGGGTGTGTGTTGATCTTAACATTAGCCACACTCATTTATTTATTTTCGAAAATAAATTTAAATTATTAAAAACTAAATAAACAATTTAAAAATATATTTTTAAATAAATGCACAATGCATTTTAGAATAGATTTGGCTTTTGAACATATTGGTTATGTTTTCAATTTCATACATGCTTCTATAATTTAAATTATGCAAACTAATTCTAAATATAGTTGCATCACTTCTATCAGATAACACATACTTTAGGACCATATACAAAGGAAACATATCATATGTACTTTTCTGTGCTCTTTTGAGTTCTAAGTGTGTACTAATGTCATTTCTAACATCCCCTGAAGTTTGAAATTTTTGACTAATTTCCCAATGTTCCCCAAAACAATGATACATTATGTGATACATGCAATATTTCCCATGCACGACCCGATATGTTTCCACATCGTAAGGGTGCAATACTCGCAATTGATTCTAGTACTTAAAACACTAATTTTGGTATAAAAAAAAAAAAAGATTTCTTATGTAAGTTTGGGCCCCATTTACACAATCCACAATTATCTACAGTCAACAGGATAATCATACAATACTTACAACAATCACACGATTTGATTGCAATAAACTAGGATTTGTAATTTGAACATAAAATTCATATCATGTGGTGTGCGATACGATATGACTCGATATGATTTTGACAACATTGGTAACGAGGATATCCCCAAATTGCGGAGGTCAACTTTACCTTCTCTAGCTGAAGGTCTACTTTGGATTTAGACCTGCAAATTTCCTTAGCCCGTCCATGGAATCAGCCTCCAAGAAGAACCCCTAAAGTGGACACGCTTCAACATCCCAGTTGCAAATTTCCCTTAACTTGTCAATGGAGTTCAGCCTCTTAGGAGAACCCCTAAAGTAGACACCTCAACATCCCAGTTGCAAATTTCCCTTATCTTGTCAATGGAGTTCAGCCTCTGAGGAGAACCCCTAAAGTAGATGCCTCAACATGCGAGTCCCCATCAATCACGGGGAATGTGGAAAGTTGTGAACCTGCTCCAGAAGGGGCTCAACCAGCCCTTGGAACCTGATCCAGAAGGGGCTCTAATATCTGCTTCATTTCAAGCACCGAGGCCAGTGGGCCAGAAATATGGGTCTCTAATTTACACGGCCCTTCAGTTGCATCCCTTATTAATTTTAAAACATACTTCCTATTATCCTATACAACGTCTTTTCGGTAGAAATATTATACAAAGTATCTTTGATGTTTATAGGAACCGTGTTTCAGGTGAGATTTCAGGGATGCTAATCACATGCCCAAGAGTGATTATTGGTCAAAACAAAGAGAAATCATGTTTTCACGTGCCTCAATCAACAGTATATTTAATTTCAAGAAACTAGCCTTTTTCATGGGTGTATATGATATGCATAAATACAATAGCATGCACGTATGCCATCTGTACGTCAGGACCAGTTGCCACATTTGAGTAAATAGTAGCAAACAGAAGCTGCAGTGTAGCCCTTTCCAGTATTAGCTTAGTTGTAATCAAGTTCACATTTCTTTTCCTTTATAGAACAGTGATTACATCTTTACTTTAATAAAACAAGAAACAAAAGTGTGTCCAGATATGAGGGAAAGAATACGCAATACAAAGAGCATACCTGTGAACCCCCTCTTTTAAGTAGCACATCAGCCAAATCGATGGCTATCCTTTCACAGGAGTAAACAAAACACAATGTTTTAAAAACCATATCAGACCTCAAAATCTGCCTAATGTAAAATTATGAGAAACAGAACGAATTGAGGATCCACCATGTGACAAACACAGAGATTATACTTTAATGAAATTCCTTCTCCAATAAAATTATAAAATTCTCTTTAATCAACTCTACTTTCAAATAGATTATGTGCAGATCTATCCTATTCGTGCAATGAATATAATATCTATTATTTCCTTTTCTTGCACTTTCTTTCTTTCTTTTTTTCTTTTTCTAATTTAAGTATCTGGGTAAGGACTAAGGAGTGCACACTCTCTGATACCGATCATTTATTTATCGCTCAACAATGAATTCTTCCACATGGCAGATACCAGAGAACAATATGACATTCCTACTGAGTTCTGAGAAGCATTCATGGACATCAAAGCAAAATATAATGGGGACTATTGGTAGATCAAGATGGTCATGAATGTATCAAATATGAAATATGCTAAAGATTATTTTCCAATTGTCATGTCATCATTTTTTAACAAATTAGAAAACTAGAAGAAATTGCAGATAATGGACTACTCATAAAACTGTATACATTCTTTTATGGAAGGTAACAAACATCATAATTAACCATGCCATCATAATCTCCAACTCATGAATAAAAGGTACACTCAACATTAGTAAGAAGCAATCTGCTCAATTATAGGCATTCAGAATCGCAGGTTTTGTATACTGTTCAATATGAAACACTAAAAGGTTACTTACCGTGAAAATGAAATTGAATCCCATTTCAAGAACAGATCGTAGAAAATCTATTCTTCTCCACATCATAGTCAAATAGTCAGGGGTCATGAAGTACTTCTCTCCGGAGAAATCGACACCTTCAGTGGTAAGAGCAAAACAATAGCTATGTACAGACAAGCATCGAGCATATGCCTTTGGATCCAAAGTAACAACCACCAAATGGTTCAAAAGTCTGCGTGTGCGATAGCCAATTCGGAAACTTTCTAGAAAGAGATCAATAATCGAATCTGTTGCTGCCCATGCTTCATTCAAAGTAGTCAATATAACTGTTCCATCTTCCATGGCTGCTTCCTTCAAGATTCTCTTCAGCCTGACATCCTCACTATCCTACAAAAGTTGCACTACTTAATTACCAAAAAAAAAAAAATGTGTGTGTGTATGAAATTAATCACAGCATTCAATCCCCCAACAGAGTAACCTTTAAAAATCACAACTGCAGAAACAGCAATGCCCAAAGCTAAGTTAAACTTCAAAGAAATGAATACTGTCGATGTGGAGGATGCCTCACAAATGGTCAATGGGCCATGGCCCCAGACTGTTGAGGTGAGGGCCCCAAAGTGAGATGGGGGATGCCCCATAAATCTTTTGATTTGGAAGATCCTGGTCATCCAATCCAATCATTGACCTCTTGTTACAAGATCATTGTCACATTCATTTTTAAACCATCAATTAAAATCTGCCGGTCAAAGGGCTTGCACTGTTCCAATCTGAAGGATTTTCAGGGTGTCAGTCTTTCACCTGAATGCCCCTAGGATGAACAGTCTGGATCACCAAAGCAAGAGCCCCACACCTAAGGACTGGGCGCATCAGGACATTAATTAAGTCTCGACTCTGGGCGCATCAGGACACTACTTAAGGGATATGCATTGGTACTGATAATTTCTCCTATTTTAATATTAGGACAGAATGAGGAGGTAGGCCTCACTTGATCTGCCACCTCATATTATAATTAAAGCAGGTAGGCTCACTTCTCATCATCCTCCTAATGGGACAGTTCCTGGTAAGAGGAATTCCACTTCGCCTCTGCTAAAAGAAGAAGAGAAAAAAGAGGCAGTGGATCATCAACGAAATCCTGGTTTTTCTTTAGTGATCATCGTCTAGATGCTGAATTTCATGCCTCGTCAATCATGTGGTCAAAAACATTTTTTAAAAAAATGAAAATAAACTTAACAAGGTAGCTGGTAAAACACCTGCGGACTGGGTGCATCAGGACACTTCTTAAGTCGTTGTGCATCGGTACTGATAATTCCTCCTATTTTCATTTTAGGACAGAATGGGGAGGTGGACCCCACTTGATCTGCCACCTCATATTATATCTAAGCCAGGTAGGCCCACCTTCTCATCATCCTCCTAATGGGACAGCTATTCCACATCACCTCTGCCAAAAGAAGAAGAGAAATGGAGGCAGCAGGTCATTAAGGCAATCCTAGTTTTTTTTTTTTTAAGTGATCATCATCTAGATGCTGAATTTCATGCCTGGTCAAATCACATGGAGTAGGCCATTTAAAAAAAAAATGAAAATAAAATTCAACAAGGGAGCTGATATTTCCGCCCCCCAATTTGGATTAGATATGCCACCTCATATTATATCTAAACGAGGTATCTTTCAAAAAAAATTTATATATAAACCAGGTAGGCCCACCTTCTCATCATCCTCCTAATGGGACAGTAATTCCACATCACCTCTGCTAAAAGAAGAGAAAAAGAGGCAGTGGGTCATTAAGGCAATCCTAGTTTTTTTTAGTGATCATCATCTAGATGCTGAATTTCATGCCTGGTCAAATCACGTTGCCAAGGACATTTAGGGAAAAAATGAAAATAAAATTCAACAAGGGAGCTGGTATTTCCACCCGCCAATTTTGATTAGATATGCCCATTTCCTTTTCGTTGCTTACTTTTGCTTTTTGTTGATTCTCCATAAAGGTTAAAACTTAAAATTAACAGAGGAAAGTGTCTCAATCAAAACATTGAGGGAGTAAAAATCAATCCACACCTGTGAATGGAACTATCATAGGTAACTTACACACATCTATTTTGAATGTTCAAAAACCAGACCCATTTGTGGGTGGGTCAGTCCAACCAGTCTGATTCGCTCAGGCCCGTTCCCGCCCAGAATCGGCTGTTAGCCTCATGGTTAGACTGTTTGAATTTTTCAGTAGAAATCATGTGTTTGTAATGATGATCCAGCCTGGTTTTGTGCTCTGTTCTGGTCCAAACAGTCTGACCATTT
This sequence comes from Liriodendron chinense, assembly GCA_003013855.2. Lineage (NCBI taxonomy): Eukaryota > Viridiplantae > Streptophyta > Magnoliopsida > Magnoliales > Magnoliaceae > Liriodendron > Liriodendron chinense. Next base: position 1,007,486 of record PVNU02001726.1, read on the forward strand.
GATCCTGAGAGGGTTTCCAAGCACAGAGGCAGATTAGGTGTGGCCCTGGTTGCACCCAAGAGGGTGCAGCTCTTACCATGGGGCCCACCTTGACGTATTTATTCTATATCCACGCTGTCCATCCGTTTTTCCAGATCATTTTAGGACATGATCCCAAAAATGTAACAGATTCAAATCTCATGTCGACCATACCATAAGAAACAGTGGTGATTGACCATAAAAAACTTCTTGTGGGCCACAAAAGTTTTGTATTAAGCTGATATTTGTTTTTTCCCTTCACCGAGGTTTGTGACCTTATCAACAGGTTGGATGGCATATAAAACATTACAGTGGGTCCTAGGAATTTTATAATGGTGGGGCATTCAATCAATACTGTTTCCATATTATGGTCCACCTGAGATTTTGATTTGCTTCATTTTTAGCCTCATGCCCTAAAATGATCTAGCAAAACAGATGGACGGTGTGGATATAGAATACAACATCAAGGTAGACCCCACGGTAAGGATCACACCATCCTGGATGAGGCCGGGGCCCACCTAATGCGCTCCCTCCAAACACAGACCATTTTAGTGTGAAGGAAAGATATCCTGCAACCTCCTCTGGTAGGAAGTTCCTGCACTTGGAAGCTACTTGGGGCCCATTGTGATGTTTGTGAGAAATCCACCCCATCCATCTGTTTTGAAAGCTCATTTTAGGACAGGGAACCAAAAATGAAGAGAATCCAAAACTCAAGTGGGCCACACGAGAGGAAAATGTGGCAATTGAACGACCACAGATGAAACATTTATAGGGCCACAAGAGTTTCGTGAATAAACTTATGAATGGTTTGGATGGAATATAGACACCACGGTGGACCCAGGAAGATTTAAACAGTAGGCATTTCTTTCCCCACTTTTTCCTCTCATGTAGCCCACTTGAGGTTTGGATCCTCATTCTTTTTGGTCTCCTCACCTAAAACGAGATATCAAAACGGGTGGATTGCTCACAAACATCATGGTGGGCCCCACGTAGCTTTCAAGCGCAGGAACTTCGAACTTCTTGTGACGGAAATCTGCGTCCACTGGTGATGTACATGGACCAATCTGGACCGTCAAAACCATGGGCCCGTTGTGGTTGGAGGAGAACAAACCCCAAACGACCTGGATCAGATGACAACAATCTAATTGGCGGACATCAATGGATAGTTTATAATGAAGAAGGGCGGCAGTCCAAATTCAATGGGAGAGATCGGATGGTCTATCGAACTTCCACAATCCGGCCCACCATTTGCAGCTAGGATATCCGTGCATGTATGCCACTTGTGCCGTGGATGATTCTACAATTCAGAATTTTGTGGCAGAAAACACAATCTAGCCTGGCCGAATTAGAAAAATGAGAAATGATGTCATCCGCAGATGCTAACATACGCTGAGGGGTTGCCATATTCAGCGAAAAGAATTTTAAAACCCTAACCAGCTTGCTAACCTGCTCCGGGTCAGCTTGCTAACCTACGCTTGAGTTGCAGGGTTCCAGCTATCAGAAAATAGAACGAGAAAGGAGGATCCTTCCAAAAGCGAAACCCATCGACTCACAGTGGCTAACCTAACCGGCTTGCTAACCTACATCGGGGTTAGCTCGCTAACCTACGCTGGGATTGCAGGACTCCAGCAATCAGAGAATAAAGCACAAGAAAGGAGGATCTTTTCAAAAGCTAAACTCACCGACTCGCCGTCGCTTCCTTTTGATAGAAAATCGGCGATTACGCTCAACGGATCGCGACTCTCCGGCGAAATGCTGTCAGCCCGAGGCAAGAAATCGACTGGGTGCGCAACGCGGTAGAGGACTACGCAAGGAAAAGCAACGGCGGCGAGGAAGAGCAGAATCGTCAGAATACGGCGAAGATTGCCGGAATCCGGCACGGTTTCATGGTTTTCGGGCATGGTGGAGAGGATCTGTCGTCGTAACGAGGAGCGAAATGCGGCTCTCTTCATTCAACGGAGGGAATTTTGGCCCACTTTTATAGAGAGTGATTGATTGATTGATTGATTGAGAGTAGAAACGGATAATGATCGGAAGAAATCGGGTAAGAAACGGTAATTCGCATTTACGGAAATCGGGTAAGAAACGGTAATTCGCATTTACGGAAATCGGGAAAAGGAGATTTTATTGGGTTTTGTTTTTGTCGAATCGAAATTCGAAAACGAACGAAGATTCTGGGATTCTCAACAGTAGCGATAGTTACGGTTGTGATTTTTATAGGCTTTTACCGAAAGCGGATTGCATCCGACGGACGCGGATTGCGTACTGAGTAACTCAGTACTGCGGGGTCCACCGTGATTTGTGTATTTCATCCACTCCGTTAATCCATTTTAAAAGATAATTTTATGGATTTAGAAAAAAAATGAAGTATGTAAGAAGCTTAAGTGGATCACACCGCAGGAAACAATGTGAATTGAGCCTGTACCGTTGAAAAGTTCTTGGGGGCCGCAGAAGTTTTGGATCAATCTGATATTTGTTTTTTCCCTTCATCAATGTCTGTGTGATCTTGTGAACAGGTTGGATGACAAATAAACATCACTTCGGTCCCTAGAAACGTTTCAACGGTGGATATCATTATGACCACTGTTTCTTGTGGTATGGTCAACCTGAGTTTTGGATATGCTTCAATTTTGGTTTCAACCCCTTAAATGATATGTAAAAGAGGATGGACAGTGTAGATAAAGTACATACATTTACAGTGGGCCCAACTGATTTTACTAAGTACGATAAGTCGTACTGAGTAACTCAGGACGCAATCCGATTTCGCATCCGACACTCCGACCAGATCTCTGGGCCCACCGTGATGTGTCTGTTTATCCACGCCGTCCATCCCTTTTCTCATATCTTAACTAAGGTGTAAGACAGATCCAGCGCTCTAATGGACCGCAATCCGCTTCCCGTTTCCGGGCGCGACTTGGGTGATACCCTGGAACCAGCGATGTGGGTGGACCCTGACAGTAGGAGCCCACCTTGATGTATGAATTGTATATCCATTCTGTTAATCTTCTTTTCCAGCTTATTTTATGCCGTGGTCTCAAAAAATGAAGTAGATACAAATTTCAGGTGGACCACATCATAAGAAACATTGGTTCATGACCATTAAAAACTTTTTGTGAGCCACAAAAGTTCTATATCAACTTGATATTTGTTTTTTACTTACATCCCTTTCTACGTTACCTTATCAACAGATTTGATGGTCAATAAACACTACAGTGGACACCAGGAAATTTTTAATGGTAGGCGTTCAGTGAGCACTGTTTCCTGTGGTGTGGTCCACCAAAAATTTACATCTGCTTCATTTTTGGGATTGAATCCTAAATTAATCTAAAGAAACAAATGGACAAATACATCTAGGTAAGCCCTAGGTTCAGGGTCCCACTCACATCGTTCACCTAAATCGCGCCCATGGGAGTAGGGCTCTCAATGGAGCAGGTCAGATCCAAGATCCGATTCGCTCCGAATCTGTATAATGTGGATTTGGATATTAAAATAAATCCGATTAGTTAAATGGACCGGATTTGGATCTTAAAATAGGTTCGATTACTTAAATGGACCGGATTTGGATTCACAACAACACATCCGAGTTCGATCCGAATCTAATTAAGATCCAACTCATTATCACCTTACTGTATATGTTATATTCATGCTGGTCATCTGTTTTCCATATTATTTTAGGCCATGTCTCAAATTTAAGACACGCCACTCTTAGGTCGACCATACCACAGTAAATAGTGGGATTTGCATCATTTTTCTACTAAATTCAATGTTATATATATATATATATATATATATATATATATATATATATATATATATATATATATATATATATATATATATATATATAATTTTTGAGATTTGTAATGGGGTGGATACGGACCTAGATCTGACCTGAATCTGGTGGTTATATGGATTTTGGATCGGAAATGGATCTAACAATTTAGAAATGGATCGGATATGGATATCACCTTTTGGATCCGAGTTAGATCCGAATCTGATCCAAATCCGTCTACAGATATATGGACTTGGAGCCGGATCTAATTGGATCCGATCCAGATTCGACCCATTGAGAGCCCTACGTGAGAGCCATGATAGCTGGACGCGGATCGCGTCCTGACCCCATCCAGCAAATCTGTGGAGGCTCTTAGAGTGATGCATCTATTTATCCACTCCATTTGTCCATTTTTAAGACCAATTTAAGCCATGTGTCCAAGAATAAGTAGATCCAACGCTCAAGTGGACCATACCAAATACTAAGCTTGGGTTGCATAAATGCAAGAGTCATCTGTTGTGTAGTCTACTTTAGCGGCGGATCTGACTCATTCTTGGTCTCATACATTAAACTGACGTTAGAACGGACGTGAATTAGCTACTGATAAGTTGGCTCGCTATTGAAGTGACATCACCATGTTTTGTGGGACCCACCATGATGTATGTATTGTATCCACACCATCCATCCATTTGGAGAGATAATTTTAGGGCGTGGGCCAAAGAAACTATAGAAGAAAACAGTGGAGATTGAACCCCTACCATTAAAAACTTCTAGGGGCCACAAAAGTTTTAGATCAAGCTTATATTTGTTTTTTTTTTTTTTTTTTCCCTTCGTTAGTGTCTGTGTTAGCTTGTGAACAGGTTGGAACTCAAATAAACATCATGGTGGACCCTAGGAAGGTTTCATCAGTGGGAGTCACTCTCCACAATGTTTTATGTGGTGGGGGTCTACTCGAGCTTTGCATTTACCTTATTCTTTGTCTTATGCCTTAAAAGGATCTCTCCAAATGGATGATGTGGATACACTATATAAATCATGGTGGGTCCCACAAAACATGGTGACGTCACTTCAATAATGAGTCTCGCTACTCAACCTGTCAATAGCTAATCCGCGTCCTCTTAGAAAAGGGACAGACGGTATAAAAATGAGTTTTTTTTTTTTTTTTTTCTTTTTCACCTATTATATTGAATTAAGATTTTTGAGGAATAAAAATTAGATGAAAAATTTATAAATATTTTACTTTTAAAAAATAGGTTTTACTTTTTTCAAAACATTTGTTTAGATGAACTTTTTTCCAAAAAATAGATAAAAGAAAGAAAATGAATTAAAAAAAATCTATTTTTAAAAGATAAATATTTTTTCTGTCTATAAAGATATACTTAGATTGGTCTACTTGGGACGAAACGAATATAAGAAAATAAAAGATATCAAAAACTTCACTTTTAAAAGATATGTCATTCTTCTTTCTTCAAAAGATTGGGTTTAAATTGATTTTTTTGCTAAGAGCTGGACTTTGGGCCCACTTTTAAAAGGTCGGATAGTATCCAAATGAGATGATTCAAAGTCATTCAAAAGTTTGTCAAATTTTATCAAATTATATTTCCAAGAATCCTAAGATCGCCACAATTTAACCTATAACGTGAAAGTTATAAGCATTTCGTGGGACGTGTGATGCATTGCTCAAATCACGATTGTTGTTTTAGGCTCACTTATGAAATATCAAATCGTATTCCAATAGACGATTCCAAAATCATTTAAAAGATAATCAAATTATCTTTCCCACGAGCACAAGATCCCCTCAATCTGACCTATAACAACTGAGTTACAATCGTTTTCATAGGATCGCATGATGAATAGATCAAACCATGATCTGGACATTACAATTAGGATTTAAGCCTACTTTTAAAAGGTCAAACAGTTTCCAAATGAGCTGAATTCAAAGTAATTTGAAAGTTTGTCAAATTATCTTTCCAACAAGCATAAGATTGTTGGAGAATCGGCCATGCGGAAGCACCTTAACCTGGATTGAAATATACAAGAGAAAACGAAAAATTCAAGCACCCACATACAAAGAACACACGATTTTTACATGAAAATTAACCCTTACGTGAAAAAACCTGATACTTTGGCCCATTGTTAAATCTTGTCCAATGACAAATATTTCAAAAGCGTCCAAAGCACCATCCTTAGGCTTTTCAGAAAACTTTTGAGCATCCTTCATAATATCATCAACTTCAATTATTGGCAGTGGAGAGTCTTCAAGAGCAGAACTTGGAGCATCCTCTCCTTTAAGGCTTTCTGGTTCATAATGAGTACTACTAAAAACCTCAGCTGCAATACGTATATTAATGGTATTTTCATCAATTAGAGGATTAGAGGCAACACCAAATCTGTGAATTCTACAATCTTCCCATCATTATCTGCTGTGTGTATAACGGATAGATCCTCAATGTTCTTTTGGGTCTTCTCCTTCTTCAATTGTAATTTCTGCAATCTCGCTTGCATCAACCTTGTCATGTTTCAATTCTTCAAATACCATGTCAATAGTGTCCTACAGCGTTTTGATACTTGATGCTTCATCTATAACTTTATCAGTCCTTAGAATCTGGATCTCTTCAACAATACTCGGATTAATAATGCCTTGAATCTGCTCTTCAGATTCCTGCAAAACGGGATCAACAACTTCGGGGATGTTCATAGACACCTCCTCATTTTCCTTCACATCTGAGATATTGATCTCATCTTCCTTCTCAGGATTTTGCGTAATCTTAGGGACAATGGTTGCCTGAATTTTAGAGACCTCATCTGAATTTGCATTAAATCCTTCCAGATCCGATACATCGTCTTTTGATTCCTTGGCGAAAGCTTGTATGGTTGTAGGAGACCATTCCTCCACTTTAAAAGTTTTGAGTAGGCTTTTCGTGTCCATACTCGTATGCCACCATAGAACCCGACATCTGGTCGTAACTCCGGCTCAAAATAACATGATTCTTGCCACGAGATGTGGGATTGTTGGGATATTACCTGAAGGTCAATGGTGCATTTGAATCGTGATAGTAGTCATTGTTTCATCTATGACCATGAATGCATTGGCGCTTTCATCTCTTGCATTCATTGATTTCAGAGTTGCTCTCACCAAGCCGAAGGGCACCCCTTTAACTTTAAGGCTATGTATTGAACCTTCTTGTCCTCTGACATCTGAACGCATCTGAAGAAGTATTCGACTTCAACAAGTCATTCGTCGATGGGGCTTAAACCCTTATAATAAGGAGGATTCATAGCCTCCTGGTAGGATTGACTTGTCCGATCCACCTAGTGTACCTAACTATCTCCATATGCATACATGTCTCGATGATGAATCTTGCCTTGAGCACGTGGCAGAATTAACACATCCATAAAATGGTAGAGGGAAGCCTACAGCCCTTGCATAACCTTCATCTCTCCCAGTGAAAAGCTTCCTTTCTTTCTGATAGATGAATCTCTGGATCACCGTCCACAAGATTTTTCCCTTGCCTTGCAAAGAGAAATCGGCCCGAGGTTGTTGCTAGCTCTGATATTAAATTGGCGAAGCATAAACGGGTGAGATCGAGCACCGTCTCTCTCACGGGATAACTATTCGAAATCCATGGAACTATCGAGACTCATCAACCAATCTTCCTCAAATCCAGGAAGGGACATCTTAAATCCACAAGACATTCTTCGAATCCACGAAGAACAACTTGAATCCACGAGCAGAAAAGAGTGAAAACTTAATAATTTTATTAATCAAAGATAACATCAATAAAAAATGAGTGTAAGTGTCCTTAAATAGAGAAAAATGAACCTTTAGAAATCCTAAAACGTGTTAGAAAATAATCTTAAACAAACTAGGAAAGAATCACAAAAATTGAAAATAAATATGAAAATTCACACATTTGTCCATGCATGTTCGAGCGCCCAGTGAAGGGTGGTCAGGCGCCCCATGAACTCAAAAACAGTCCAGTGAGTAAACTGAAAAATCTAGCGAATTTTGAGCGCCCGGTGAACGTGGTCAGGTGCCCGATGTTGCCGACAGCTCAAAAGCGTCAGGAAATCATTGAGAATTTTGAATTTTAAGTGCCCGGTGAAGAATGGTCAAGCGCCCAACATTACCGACGGCTTAAAAGCATCGGGAAAACCAGTGGGAATCTTATTACAATGGCCTGAATCTGTCAGGAAACCATCAGAAATCTGTTTTTCTGATTTTTCTGCAATTTTTTCTAAATCTTTTCCTGTCCTTTTCCTTCAAGAATGTGCACGACCCTTCTTCTCAATCATGGGGTTCTTCTCCTATATCAAAAATTGTAGTAGTCATCTCATTTATAACATTGTAAAGGACTTCATTGGCCAAGCACAATTGAATTATACTAACTGCCCTTTGATGATGTAGGACGGGTCGCTGACTATTTCATGGGCCAGATGGACCAAAAGAAGACCGGACGGGGCCGAAAGTGATCCGGACCGTCAGGACCGTGAATCGGTCGTATCTCACAATCCGGAATGAGTTACGGGACGTATAATATATCAATTTGGGGTAGCTCGAGCTACTTTAGCCAACCAACCCCGCTACGCCGGGTTGCCCAATCCGGAATCGCGAGAATCAACCGTATCGACGGTCATTAGGCTAGTTTATTTTCGTTTTTACTATTTATAGTAAGTTTTAATTCGATCATAACTTTGCATCCGTATGGTTTTAGAGTTAGTGCCCAACATGAAAAGGGCTTAGAATATTTCGTAGAACAGCGTGGTTGAGGCTGTTTGAAAACTTTTTATTTTTGGCCGAAAACCAAGAGTTCTAGTAGGATTGAACGACTTCTATAAATAGTAAGTTTACTATTTATAGTAAGTTGCGTTTTCTAGGAGTTTTAGTTGGAGTTGGATTTTGATACTTTACCTAGGGTTTAGTTTCCTATTTATATGCATTGTAATTCCGTTTTATTCATTCAATTATCAATAAATCAATTATTTGGAATTTATTTCCTTTTATTTTTCTTTTATTTTCTTCTCGTGGATTCGAGAACACTCGGTTAGGGAGACGGTGATCGACCTACCACGTCCTCCCTGCGTCATTTGATCAAGTCATTCTAATCTTCTTCTTTCATATATTTTAGACGATGCGCTTTCCCAAAGAGTGCATATTGTAACCTTTGCTGAACTAGGAGGGCTTTAATCTTTAATCTTCATAGTTTAAAGTTGTTTTTACCCGTGAATTTTGCTATCTCAAACTTCACATTCAATTTCTTTGACATCATATCTCAAATCCAAATTAACAAGTTGACCTCGCTCTGATACCACTTGTTGGAAAACCGGCACTGCGGAAGCACCTTAATCTAAATTGAAACAAACAAGAGAAAATGAAAAAATCCAAACAACTACACAGAGAATACACAATTTTTACATGAAAACCATTGTGGAAAAAACCACGGCACAATCTACTATTTAGAGAAGATTACAAGGATGGAGAGAACTTACAGCAAAAAACCCTAAGTCTCTCCTCTTGGAGGATCTCAAAGCACCAACAAATAATTTAAAAAGTTAGTCACTTAATCATAACATAACTTACCCTAAAAGCCACCCTTTCAAGAGGAAAACGTAAAAAAATACCCATCTAATGATCAACTAGCACTTGGGCCTTGTTAGCATGTGAAACATGGGTCAAATGGGCTCGTAAAAGTAAATAAACCCATAATGATTTTGGTGTCAATATTTTAACAAAGGTTACCCTGATTCGACTTGTAACGAGAGATTTATAATCATTTTCATGAGACCGCGCAATGCATTATCCAAACTGCGATTATTGTTTCATCTAAATTATAATTTAGATTCTAGGCTTACTTTTGATAAGTTAAACAATCTCTAAATGGGCTAATTCCAAAGTCATTTGAAACTTCATTGAATTATCTTTCCAATGAGCACAAAATCACCCCGATTCAACTTGTAACAAGGTAGTTATAACCATTTCCCTGGGACCGAATCATAATTGTCCTAATTTCTATCGTTGTTTCGTCTAAATCAAAATTTGGACTTTGTCTCATTTTTAATAAGTCAAATATTCTCCAAATGAGTTGACTCTAAAGTCATTTGAAAGTTCATTGAATTATCTTCAAACGAGCATAAGATCACTTCGATCTAACCTATAACAAGGGAGTTATTACCATTTTCGTGGGACCGCATTATGCTAAAATATAATGATCACGATTTGGTTTCCACAATCGCAATATGGACATCAAATCAATCATTGTTTTTCTAACATGGCATGGTCTCACGAAAATGGTTATAACTCCTTCATTACAAGTCAGATCAGGGTTATCTTGTGCTCGTTAGAAAGATAATTTGACAGACTTTTAAGTGATATTGGAGTCATCTCATTTGGCCAAAAGTTATAATTACAATTTGGACAAAAAGAATGATTGTATTTTGGACAATGCATCGCGTGGTCCGATGAAAATGGTCATAACTCTCTTATTACATGTCAGAGCAAGGTGATCTTATGATTGCTGGAAAGATAATTTAACAAACTTTCAAATGATTTTAGAATCACCTCATTTGGACACCATTTAACCTTTCAAAAGTAGACCTAAAATTCATATTGTAATTTGAACAAAACAACGATCATGGTTTAGATAATGCATAACGCAATCCCTCGAAACCGGTCATAACTCCCTCATTAAATGTCAGATTAGGTGATCTATACTAATTGGAAAGATGATTCGACGAACTTCTAAATGATTTAGAATCAGCTTATTTGGAGACTATTTGACCTAGGGCTGTCAATGGCACGGATCTTGATCCGTATCCGATCCGATTTAATCGGATTCGGATCAATAATCGGATAATTGGGTCGGATACGGATATCCAAAGATGATCCGTTTAATATTCGGGTCGGATTCGGATCAACCTTGATCCGGCCCGTTAACGATCCAACCCGATAAAATAAATAAATAAATAAAATAAAATAAAATAAAAATAGACAAGTATCTCTCTCTCTCTCTCTCTCTCTCTCTCTCTCTCAGATATCCGGTCGGATATCGAGTTGGATCATAATCGGATCGGAAACGGATTTTGAAAAATTTAAACGGGTTGGGTTCGGATCATATACTTATGATCCGAATCGGATTCGGGTCAGATTCGAGTCGGATATATCTTTAATCAGGTCGGATACGGATCATCACTAATCCGGCCCGTATCCGACCCATTGACAACCCTAGTTTGACCTTTCAAAAGTGGGCTCAAAGTTCAAATCGTGATTTAGACAATGCCTAGATTACAGTTTGAACTGTATATCCTACAGTGTAACAACTCGGATCCTTACTATAATGAATTTATCAACTTTACATTTTTGGAATAATTTAGTTACTATTGTAATGTAGTAGCTGAGTAATTAAATAACTTAAATATTAAATAAACTAATATTAGATGATTCGTAAGGATTATAGTATGATCTCCCTATTAGAAAGGCGCAACATGAACACTAGAACAATGTAGAAGTGTCGGGTTTCACCTAATTTACAATAAACAAGAAATACATGTTATTGATTAAACGTAAGTTACTGAATATTTCCAAGATCATAATTTCTGGAGATCAGTTTTGTACAAAACTTTATATATTAGTTCTAGGACACGATCCAACCATACATGTCAAATTTCAACTCTCAGATCGTCCTACAAGTACCCAAATCATAAATTGGGCCATAGGTGGGCCACCTGAACTTAGATCTGCCTCATTTTTCTCATGAGCAACTAAATTTGTGTCACCCACCATTTGAACGGAGGTGATTACATTTGGATATTGCTAGTGGGTCCCACATGAAAGTGGAACACAAAATTTGGGTGTACGTGCGCCGCACAAAATCAGTTATTTTTAAAGAACTTCTTCCTCCCGATTTTATAGCCGCTGAAACAGCGGACGCTGTTACAGCGTCCGCACGTTCTCACCATTGGACCCCCATGCAACCATCGGGATGGGCCCCATGGTCCGATCCGGACCGTCCATTCGATGCGGAAGGGAATTTCGACCGTACGTGGGTAATCGCTACCGTCGGAAACGCGATTAAGCAACCGTACATGTCTGCGTAATGAGGCTTGCGCGAGAGGTGATTTTGAAATAGGTACGCCCGTTTGATCCCGTTTGATCTGGGATTCTTGGGTAAGAATCCTCCTTCAAAACCGACAGTAGTAGGGTGTAGATACTCAGATTCCGTGGAGCGCAAGCATCGGCATAACGCGATTTCGGAAGAAGCAGTGTCCGATCGCTGTCAACGTTCGACCGGCCTTCGTGCCTTAGGGTGGGCCCTATTGTTTGATCCAAACCGTCCATTCGATGGGCCACCCTCACGTTAGTAAACGTCTGAAATTATAGGTGGATCAAAGGACGTATAGAGTTACAATGGCATCTGCAGGTGGACGTAGGAATCCTTGTGCGTATTAGATGGAGAGCAGATCCGACGTCGAGTCGGCCCTGGTGTATCTATAAAAGCCCATCTCCCTTGCTGGGAGAAGGCAGATCCTACGCAAGGAGGAGAGAGAAAGAGAGGAATGAAAGAGAGAGAGAGAGAGAGCAGCGGTGAGAAAGAGAGAGAGAAAGAAACGAGAGAGAGAGAGAGAGAGAGAGAGAGAGAGTATGTGAGAGAGAGAGAGAGAGGGAGGTGTCCCTTGCTGGGACGGTTGCTGTTGGAACAACACTCCAATCAGAAGAAGAAAAGAAGAAGAAAAGAAGAAAGAGAAAGAAAAGAAGAAGAAAAGAAGAAAGAGAAAGAAAGATAGAAGAAGAAAGAAGAAGAAACTTCTTTTCCAGACTCCCAAACTGAGTCGACTCCCCAAACTGAGTCGACTCGCTGAGCCAACTCGTATTCAGGTTTGGGCTTGTATAGAGCCTATAGTTCATTACATGTGAGTGATTCATCTCATGATCTTTTTAGTTAATTTTCCTTGCTTCTCCTGTTGCTATATTTTAAGTTTTAGTGCTTTCTTTTATTGTTTAACAATTTGAGTTTTTAGGTAAGGAATCTGTTTTCCAATCCGCTTCCTTAATCAAGTCTTAATATGGTCTTTATTCTTCTCTCTCAATTGTAAGAGAGTTTTAGGTATGGGACCCACTTCAACCTCTGTTCTGTTCATTCGTGGTGTTCCTATCTATTTGTACTTATCTAGATGTTAGACAAACTTGTCATAGGTTACCTTACACATTCTAATAATTTTCCAAATTATTCTCGGCTTCCTTAATCTACTACCAACTAAATGTTTAGACAAAGGACTACGTAAATAAAGATGATACATGCATGGTGTGATTGGAATTAAGGTTGAGATGCATTGTATGCTTGGAGATTTGTTTCTATAATTCATGACATTCATATACATCTTGTATACACAATGACAGAACAGGAGCATGGTTTATTTGACTCCTGACGTGCATGGTTGATTTGCCGCCTCGCTGTACCGGTTAGGTGAGCATGGTTGATTTGCGACAGGTTCCTAATGTTCAGTGGCAGCGAGTTCTGGTCGTTTCACTTATTGAGCATGGTTGATTTGCTCGGTTGGATCGGTGGTGCATGGTTGATTTGCCCACTGGCGTGCATAGTTGATTTGCCGCCTCGTTATACCGGTTAGGTGAGCATGGTTGATTTGTGACAGGTTCCTAATGTTCAGTGGCAACGAGTTCCTAGACGTTTGTGCTCTTACACGTATCATAACATATATGACATCATGATAATCATGTTTCATTCATAATAAGACATAAAGTGTGTTAATTATTATCATAGCCTTGTATATTCGTACGATTCTAGCTGTTGGTATTTCACATCTAACATCTTATTAACTGGAATATTACCTGTGATGGAAATGACCTCACTGGGCTTTAGCTCAGCAAAATCACTACAGTTCCTGCAGGGTATCAGGAGGAAGGAGGAGCGGCTGAAGCGGAATATCTGGACGACTATTTTTATTAGAAGACTTATTCTAGTTTAGGTGTTGAATTTTATTTCTTTTGGAAGATGATTGCATCAGACTTTAGTAGATATGAATGTTTTGCTGAGTAGAAGTAGTGGTTTAATTTAAACTTTTATTTGAGATTTAAGTTATGATTAATAAAGCACTTTAGTTGGTATTATTGTGGTATGTGGAATGGAATTTCTCTACAGGATATATTTGGATTGAATTCACACCCTGAAACTTGAGCCTTGAGTTGTTGTACTCGAGTCTCGGATTCCAGGGCGTGACATACAGTCCCATAGAAACTATCATAACTCACTCGTTATAGTTCGGATCAGGGTGATCATATGCTTATTAGAAAGATAATTTGACAATCTTTCAAATGACTTTAGAATCAGCTCATTTGGAGACCCTTTGACCTTTTAAAAGTGGGCTTAAAAGTCCAGATCGTGATTTGGACAATGCACAAATCATTTAACCTTTCAAAAGTGGGCCCAAAATACTTATCGCAATTTAAATAATACACTCATACTCTCTCGTCATAGGTCAGATCGGGACAATCTTTAGCTCGTTGGAAAGATTATTTGACAGATTATCGAATTGCTATAGAATCACCCCATTTAGATACCGTTTAGCCTTTCAAAAGTTGGCCAATTCATCTCTTGGTAAAAGACCAAACTAAGCCTAATCTTGTAAAGAAAAAACGTATCTTCTAAAAGTGAAGTTTTTTATATCTCTCATTTTCTTATATTAATTTCTTCCTAAGTAAATTAATCTAAGCATAATCTTTGTAAAATGAAGAAGAACCCATCTTCTACAAGTAAATTTTTTCTTATCTTTTTTCTTTTATTTTATCTGGTTTTTGTCAAAAGCTTAATCTAAATAAAATCTTTTAAAAAAGAAGAGCCTATCTTTTAAAAATGCAATATTTGTAATTTTTTCTATCTAATTTTCTCACTTTTTTTTCCTAAACAAGCTCAATTCAACATAATAAGTAAAAAGAAGAAGAACCCACTTTTCTAAAGTGGGAGTTTCCACAAGAAACCTTATCAGAGAATAGTGATAAAAAAAATGCTACAGGTGCATTAAAGTTGAAAAAAGTGATTATAGGCATTTTCGTTCAAGAAAAAGACAAATATTGCCAACATGTATGGAAAAATAATGTTTTGAAAAGTGATGCAATTGTAGAGCTCCTACAAAACAATGGGTATATTTAGGGTAGAAACAGAAAGTAGCCCTTTCTTTCTTAGATGTAGGAAAGAGAAGATAGAGGATCGTTGTTTCAGCTTTCAAGCTGCATGTCTGCACACGCCAAATAAATATGGCTTCATAAATGCCCTCTCCGAAACCCCTTGTACTAGATTCGGTGCATTGTCTGAATTGAGCTAGCACCTTTGGAGAAAGGGGAGGTATCGACCCTCGTGCCTTTGATGTCATTGCTGACGATTTTGAACTGTTCATTAGGATCAAAATCCTCTGCAACTTCCTTTTGTAGAAAGTGCGTGCAACACCTAAGCTCTTTGGGGCCCACATTCACATAAGTATAATATCCACTCGGTCCATCAATTGCAAAACCTCGTGTTCACTATCAATAATGAAAATCAGCTCGATCCAAGCTCAAGAGAGCTACATCACTGGAACAATGTGAACTAAACATCAAAATTTACACATCGCAGCCCACTTAAGTTTTTTATTTTTTGGAAAGCAAATGAGGAAACTCTCTTATTATTAACCCAGGGCAAAGCTTGAAAAGGATATAACAAGCGGGGAAGAAACCACTAAGAGAACAGAAAAAAAAAAAAAAAGCAACCCACATCTTGGGTGCAAGAGACGAAGAAGAAGAGGAGAAGAAAAGGAAAAAGAAAAAAGGGAGGGGGAAAAAGAGGAAGAGAAAACACTAAAGCGCCTACAGCCCCGGCCAGGCATCACAACAATTTTCTATCTCAATCACTGTGATGATTTTGGTGGGTGACCACAAAGGAATGACATTCGAAGTAGATAGAGTTGTTTTAAGATGGTCTGGAGTAATTCCAATGAGGTGGTTATTTGTAGTACGAAAGCGTGCAACCTCTTAGCGAATAAGCGCATTTCCCAGGAAGAGGTTGACGGGTCTTCAATGGGATGAGAGCTTTGTTGGTTGCCAACCAAAATGCTAGATCCTGCATAGTAATCAATGAACAAAATAGGTAAGGCAAAGTTTAATGTTTGCAAGCACCCATCCATCGTTCCTTGAGTTCTATATTTGGAGACAGATTTCCAAATGGAAGAAGCATTAGGAGAGTAGCAAAAAAGCCCAACCCTAGAAGGTAAGATCTCAGTGCAAGCTAAGGTCCACCTAAGGTCTGGCCTGGAATGCTTAATAGGATGGCAAAGAGGAGAGCGGATAAAGGTCAAGATAATCGGAAAATCACAAGTAACAAAAATAATGTTAGGGGTTTTGGCTGTTATGGAAGGGTCAAACAGAAAAAGAGCCTTAGCCCTCATTTCCCAAATGATATTCTTAAAGATAGCCTTTTTTGGGGAAGTTTTATTACTAAATATGCGGTTATTTCGTTCTCTCCAAATATTCCACACAAGAGTTGGGTTTGCGGTAATTTCTCTCTCCAAATATTCCACACAAGTGTTGGGAAGGCGAGCTTGCTGAGGAGGGAAGAAATAGGATCTGTTGCGCTTTCCACAAGATATGCAATTGAATCATGGATAGTAAGGTGATGGGAATAGGAGATAAAAAGTTTAACGTGCAATTTACTCCAAATCCATTCGGTGTACCTACAAGAGAAGAATAAGTGATTAATGGACTCAAAATTATTCTGGCAAAAAACAAAAGCAGTATCATCAATAATGTTAAGAGAATGAAGAAAGTCCTTTGTTTTGAGCTTCCTAAGTCATCCAGGCAATAATGGAATGCTTGGGGATAAATCCTCTAAACCATAAAAAGTCACACCAGGGTGGTGGAGTGTTTTCAAGCCTGTATGCTTTTAAAGTAGAAGCAAAGCTAAAGTCTCCATTTGGGGAGAGGGTCCAATCAATTTCATCATTAATCGAAACAATCAGATGCTGCTTGATCTCTTGGAATAGGTTAGCCAGTGTAAGGTTGTTGGTGTATGGAAATTGCCACTCAGTATCATGAATTAGGGTACTAACCGAGAAATTAGTGCCCAGACCCAGATCGTGAATGGCAAAAGGACCCAAACGATAAAAAAGACTAAAATCCCCTAGCCATGGGTCAAACCAAAAGTTTGTTGACTGCCCGTTGCCTACCAAAAATCTAGTGTGGGCTTTAGTAGTGTCACGAATGCTGAAAATGTTGCGCCAAGCCCAGGAGGCATTGTGAGAGATTTGTGCATTCCAAATAGATGCAAGGCCAATATATTTCTCATGGACCCACTTGACCCAAAGGTTGTCCTCTTTGCAAATGATTTTCCAAAGTTTCTTTAGCCAGTACCCTTGGACAGAAACTTTCAAGGGAGTTATACCAAGGCTACCCTCCGATTTGGGTCTGCAGATCTAGTCCCAACTAATAGTATGAAGAAGCGAGAAGTCCCACAAAAAATTCCTGATGCGTTTAGCAATAAGATTGTTACAAGTTTTAGGCAATAAAAATGCGTGTGACCAAAAGATGTGGAGGCCAAAAACAGTGGAGTTAACAAGTTCCATTCTGCCAGCAAAAGAGAGGAGAGACGCAATCCATCCGCCAAGCTTTCTATTAAGGCTATCAATTAATTGCTGATAGTAAAAAATATGAAGCCTAACAGAGAATAAGGGAACTCCCAAGTATCTGATAGGTAGCTTTCTTTCGTTCATTCTAGAAATAGTTTTTATTTCTTGATTGCAGGAACAGGAGCTAGATATGACAAGCACACTCTTTTGAATATTAACATGAAGCCCTGAGTTTTCATTAAAGTTCTGGAAAAAAAATTCGCAAATTGTAAGCAAAATGAGCATCCATAGTAGAAAAAACCATAAGATCATTTGCAAAGAGGAGATGAGAGAAATAATCCTAGCCTTAAAGTGGTTATGGATTAAGCCATTGGCATAATATTTTTCCAACATAGCTGATAACATTTCCATAACTATGGTAAAAAGAAAAGGAAAAAGCAGGTCCCCTTACCTAATACCTCTATTGCTCTTGAAGAACCTGCAAACCTTCCCCATTAATGATAATTGAGAAAGAGTGAGTGGAGATAGCAATTTGGACCCAATTTGTTCATTTATCAAGAAAGTGCTTCAAGGATAAAATCTCATATGATGAAGTTGAAAGCCTTCCTAATATCAATCTTGGCGTACATTCGAGGCGAGCCACCATCTAGGTGGATTCCTCGAATGAGGTAGTGGCTAAGGAGGATGTTGATAATGATATTACAACCCAGTATAAAAACATATTGGTTCTGCCTGATAATGAAAGGCATCACATATTTCATTATATTGACGATTTCATTATATTGACCATGGTACGCGATGTGATTTTGTACAATTCATTGGTGAGGAGATGGGTCTAAAATCATTAGGTGTTTCAATATCATCAAAATTAGGAATCAACCCCATAAGGATATTATTGAGTTATTTAACATTTTCCCACAATTGAAAAAACTGATAATTGCAACACAAATATCTTTCCCAAAAATAGTCTAGCATACCTTAAAAGAAGGGGCATTAAAACTATCAGTTCCAAGCATTAAAACCCACTTAAGTTTTAGATGGAGCTGACTTTTGGAACATATTTTCACCATTATGGATCTCACCTGATTCAACGGGTTGGTTGGAATATAAACATCATGGTGGACTCAGAAGGTTGCTTTAGGGGGCATCCCCATCTGCACTGTCCCTGTGGTGTGGCAAACCTGAGTTTTGGATCTGCCTGATTATTGGGGCTATCCTAACATGAAGTGTCGAAGATAATGAACAAAGTCATGTCATAGGTAGACCGAAGTTGTTGCCCGCTAGCCCTACAGTAGGTGTTGTAGAGGATTTCCGTCCATTCACTTGATAAGCCCAGCAGTGAATGGACCATGGACGTAAAAGAAAAATATTTGGACGACCCCAACCTTTTAATGCGTACAAGTGGACACTAGACGACAAAAATAACAATAGCACATTTATTGGACAGTTCGGTCCTATGAGGGCAAATTTTGGTTAGTGGACAACTAATGGCATAGCCTGCGAGATGCATGGCTAGGATTATCGTACGTACAGGACGTGAGTTGCCTGCGCCTCCCCGCAGGAAATTCCCATGTGGGGTACGGCTGGATGTTCACGAGAAATCCACCTCGTCCATCAGTTTCTCCTGCTTATGTCAGGACATGATTCCAAAAATAAGTCAAGTCCAAAAACTCAAGTGGACTACACTACAGGAAACAACATTGGCCATGGAACGCCCGTGCTTTCAGTTCACCCCACTTATGGCTTGTTTGGGACCGCTATTAGATAGCATTAGGCAGTGTGGTATTATAGCATTGGGTCATATGCCAATTTATTTTAATGTTTGATAATACGAGAAAGGTTTGGATTAATCTAGTAGTATCATGTATTCAAATGCCAATGGTGAATTTTAGTGGATTTCTGGTGGATTTCGGTATCTGCTGCAGTGTGTTTTATCAACGCCCCACATTGTGGGCCCCACATTGCAGTTGTGCATCTGCGCACAGGTGACCAAAATTAGTTGTGAAATGTGGTCTGAGTTGATTACAATTCTATGGCCCACCTAATGCAAAATTCACATTATTCAGTCTATTTGATAAGAAAAGCATTTGATCCCAAGCATTAAAAAAAAAAGGATAATGTTAATCTCATCTACTATCATGATACTGGGATGCCGGTCCCATCTAATACCATTCCATCCTTTGAGATATGGCTGTCCAAACAAACCCTTAGAGCTTATAAATGGTTTGGATGACATATAAGCATCTTGGTAAGCCTCTAGAGGGTTTCAATGATAGGAATTACCATCTCCACTTATTTCATGTAGTGTGGTCCACTTGGGTTTTGGACCTGCCTATTTTTAAGATGATGTCTTAACATGATGCGGAGAAAAGGACGGATGGGGTGGATTTGTCATAGACATTCTGCGAGTCCCATTCGAGCAGATTAGGTGTGACCCGAGAATCACCATGACAGTGCAGACTACGACTCATGGGGCCCACCTTGATGGAGCATTATTCAAAAAAATGAAACAGATCCAATTATCAGGTGAACCATATAATAAGAAATAGTGGCGATTGACAATTAATGGGCCACAAAAGTTTTGGATCAAACTGATATTTGTTTTTTTCCCTTCATCCAAGCTCCTGTGACCTTATCAATAAATTAGATGGAAAGTAAACACTACAGTAGGATTAAGTTGTGCTTATAGAAGTTTTTAATGGTAAGGCCTTCAATCACCACTGTTTCATATGGTATGGTCTATCTGATAATTGGATCTGATTCATTTTTGGGACAATGTGATAAATTGATTTGGAAAAACGGATAGAAGGGGTGGATACAGAATTCATATATCAAAGTGGGGCCACACCGTCATGGGTGAATACGGGGTCTTACCTAATCCGCCCCCAGCTGCACGTAGGAATCGGATTGCATGCGGAGTAACTCCGCACTCTCTGATCGTGTGGAGTAAACTCAGTTGGGCCCACCTAGAATATATGTGCTTCATCTATTCTGTCTATATGTTTTTCCAGATCATTTTAGTGGTTGAACCCAAAATTTAAGCATATCCAAATCTCAAGTGGACCATGCCACGGGAAACAGTGGGAATAATGATTTCCACCGTTGAAACCTTCCCAGGCCCTACAGTGATGTTTATTTTTCATCCAACCTGTTCATAAGATCACATGGATATGGATGAAGGGAAAACACAAATATCAGCTTCATACAAAACTTCTGTATCCTCCAAGAATTTTTCAATGGTATACATTCAGTTCACAGATTTCTTGTGGTGTGGTCTACTTTAGATTTTTATATACTTCATTTTTTGACACCATACCTAAAATTTTCTGTTAAGATGGATGGACGGAGTGGATAAAATACTTAAATCACTGTGGGGCCTACAGAGTTTACTCCGCACGCTAGCGTGCGAAGTTACTCAGCACGCAATCCGCTTCCCTGCACGTAGCTTTCTGCCACAGAGCCTCATGTGGGCCCGGCGGCTTATACAATTCTGCGATGCAAGGAAGAATGACTTCGATGTGACTGTCAGCTGGTTTTTTAACCATACAGCAATGGAATTCGGATCGTCTGCTCTTCAGCGGATTAGGTGAGACCCCGGATCAACGGAAGTGGTTGGGACCCCTGACTGTAAGGCCTACTGTGATGTATTTAACTATATCCACGCCGTCCATCCACATGGAAAGCTCGTTTTAGAGAATGATCCAAAAAATGAAGCAGTTCCAAATCCCACATGGACCATAGTAAAGGAAACCATGGTATTTGACCAATAAAAACTTCTCATGGGCCACAAAAGCTTTGGATCAAGATGATATTTTTGTGGTCTCTTCATTTATGTGTTTATGACCTTATCAACAGGTTGGATGGAAAATAAACATTCCGGTGTAAACCATAAAGTTTTTAATGGCGAAGATTCAATCACGACCGTTTACTGTGTTGTGGCCTACTTAAGATTTTAGTCAGCTTCATTTTTAATATGATGCCCTAAAATGAGCTTTAAAAATGATTGGATGGTATGGGTTTAACTTACATACATCACTGTGAGCCCCAAACTTAGGGTTCCCACCCATCCCGGTGGATCTGTGTCTCACCTAATACTCCCTGCTCTAACACGATTTTTTCGTTTGACGAGCGCCGATAAGTCCAAATTAGCACTGACGTTGCCAACATTGCTGCATTCAATGCTCTTGTATTTAATGCATTCAGTACTTACGTATGTTGAGCTGGACCAATCAGGCGTGCATTAAGTGCGGCGGGTGTTGATAACATCAGTGCTGGGTTGGAGCAATAAGTGAAATCCTGTTAAAGCCGAACAGATGATGCAAATAAACATTGCAGTGTGCCCTAGGAAGCTTTCTTGGGTGGGCGTTCAATCACCACTATTTCCTGTGGTGTGGTCCACCTGAGATTTATATCTGCCTAATTCAATGAGCTGCTAAAATGGAGCGGATGGAGTGGATAAAGCATATACATCATAGTATGGCCTACAGCACCCCCCCCCCCCCCCCCAGTACGAGATCTCCGTAGGGTCACTACCGAGTCGTAGAACCCTCAGACTGGGGAGAATGCTAACGTCCCATGACCAATTCCCTATTAAGAATTGTTGTAGGCCACCCTATCTAAGGGTTTGGATCTTTGAATCTGGAAATTTTTCGGGCATCCACGATTCACTGTGTGGTCCATCAGTTAGACGGTTTGGATTTCGAAATCATGGACTTGGAGGCATTGTCATCATGGTGGGCCAATCTGTACTACTGGAGCCCATGTTTTGGTGATCCAAACCATCAATATGATGAGGCCCGCTACAAATACGGATGCCCAAAATACATTAATCCAAGGGTCAGGATCATCCAATCTGGGAGATTTCGAGGGCATTACCCCATCGTCATCAACTAGGCTTGGGCACTGCCTCTACAAAATGGTACATCAAGGCAATACACGTCCAGTTGCATCACTCTGACAACGGTGAGCGGGAATCTTAACAAACGTTTCATAATAGACTATCTAAAATTCAAAGTTTGAAATGCTTATAAATTCCAGCCGCGTCCAAAGAATAGACTTCCACAACAAAATAAAATTCAAAGTTGGAAATTCTTATTAAATCTGGCCGTCTCTAAAGAATAAACTGTCAAAAATTCAAAGCTCGAAATGCTTATAAAAATTCGGCCATCTCAATGGGCCCGTCTGGATACCCTCATAACTAATTTTTTAACTAATGTTGAGTTAATAAGCTACTTTCTTTTCCTTTTTTTAAACTTAAGTTAGGTTGGTAAGTATCTTAGAAAAGTAACTTAATGTGATATAAGTTACTTATCCCAATAAAAAAAATTTTGAAGCAGTTTTGCCTGAACGTTTTTAGAGCACATAATATTTCCATAACATGCTATGACTAATCATATTTACGGGCTGTACAAATGGAGGATGAAAAGTTAAAAGTACCCACGATGGGAGATTTTCGAAGAATCAAAAGCCCCCTTTTATTTCCGATGTGGAAGGAAATTATGATTATGAAAATCATAAGCTATGTTAACCCTAATTTGTTGTGTTCTCAAAAATTTAATCTGACTACTAATTGCATGACCTAATTTTAGGCGCAGATATTTAAAAAAAAAAAAAGAGAGCCTCATTCATGATTTTGGTGGACAATATGATTGAAAATAGCGTACACGGTGATGCCCACTCTCCAAATGTTTCCCTCCATATGACCCACTTGTATCATGAATTGTCCTGATTCGTGGGCCCTAGGCCTAAATGTTTTTTGTGGAATCTAATGGTTGGAGTGAATTTCTTATAAACTTCATGGTGAACTTCGTAAAAAGCCAACATTGGACATCTCTCTCAATTATTTCCTTTGCTGTGGCCCATTAATCACGAGTCAACCTAGTTTTTTTTTATTTGCCATGGGCCTAATGTTGGATTACACAACTAATGATCAGAGTGGATTTCACATACACATCATGGTGGGCCCCTACAAAAATTGGCAGTGGCATCCTCTCCGCAGCTACTCTTTTGAAGAGATTAAGCTTTAGTACTTGTAGACAACCCACTCGGGATAGCATAGCTGATTTATGCATGGCCAAACCTTTCCAAAACTCTTGAAATCCGAACCGATTTAAAGCCCAGATACAAGCCCAAACCCAGGGCCATTTAGCTAAAGACCCTCAACAACTTAAAGACAAGAAGCCTAGGGAAGTACTCAGGTCCCACCAAAAATTTTGGTAAAAATTAGGTGTAATGCCCAGTGAGGTGGTTCATGATGAGTGCATCATTGTGAAACTCAAGGTTTGCTTAAGGGAAGGAGAGAAAATTCTACTCCCACCTCAATTATATTGCTTGGGTTTAAATGATCAGTTTATCCTTGGGCTTTAAAATTTTTACACCCCATACCATCTCTCTCAACCAATGACATGACGCCATGTGGCACACCTATATCTCAACCAATCACAACCTTTGGAGCCTTCTTTAGCCCCCAAACTTTACATAAATTACTAAAAGGCCACTCACCACACATATAAATACTCCCTCCTCTTTATTTCCTTACACCACACATCCTTAAGAGAAAGAGGGAATGAAGGAGAGAGCCTTAGCTCACCTCATCCATCCACCAAGGATAGAGAGAGTGTAAAGAGAAGAGTCTTTCCAGCTCTAGACAAGCGTAGCCATGCCCAAATTTCAGTTGCCCAAATCATTAGAAAGCCAATCCACCTTTCTCGAGTCGATCCTTGTGACAGCCTATCCACCCATTGCCCTCTCTCAAGGATAACTAAACCATAGATCAGTTGCATTCATCCCCGCATCAACATTTTCATTATCCTCTCTCCTTAACCCCTTGCTTCTCTAGTCCATCCAAGTGTATGCTTTAGGGCTTTCCGAATTTTCGGATCCTACCATAATAAAAAATCGGGATATTTTTCCTAATTTTCATTACCATCTCTCTCAAGTAAATGGAATTTCCAGATCACCTGTGTTTTGATCCCTCGCTCCCACTCTTGAGTTAGAGTCACTTCATTCTCATCATTCTTACATTTTAAGCATCAACATCTCCATTCTTAACATCCCTGCTACTTGAGTTAATTTGAGTGTATGCTCTATGGCCTGTCAGTTCTCTAATTATTTCGCCACATAAAAAAACTCAGATTGATCGGAGTTCTTTTCCATTTCTTTACCATCTATCTCAAGTAAACGGGTCTTAGCAGATTGCTAGTGTCTTAATCTCTCACTCCCACTCTCGAGTTGGACATTGCACTATTGCACCATATATCATCCATTCAATGCACTGTTTAATGTTAGGCTAATCAAATCTTTGATAATTTATTGAATCCTGCACAGTAAGGCACATTCATGCGGTAGAGAAGGTGTAGAAGATGCCTAACACCTTCCTTCTTTGTCACCATGGTCCCTTACTACTGGCTACTAGCGACTCTAAAAATATTTTATACCTTGAATTAAACCACATAACTGCACAAGAAAAATCCCAAAAAGCCCCCGTGAACGCGATCCTAGCATTAACAGTAATATGCGATGGCATTGGAAGCGAATTGCATAGTGTACGACACACCACCGACCTAGGTGGTGTGTTGATGTCACCAAGTTCTATGGGCCCCACCATGATATATGTGTTATATCCAAATCGCCCATCAAATTAGTGAGATCATTTTAGGGTATAAGCCAAAAAAAAATGAGGGAGATCTAAATCTCAAGTGGACCACACCACATAAAGTACTGGGGATTGAATGCCTACCATTGAAAACTTCTTGGGGGCCACAGAAGTTTTAGATCAAGCTGATATTTGTTTTTTTCCTTCATCCATGTCCGTGTGACCTTGTGAACATGTTCGATGGCAAATAAACATCATGGTGGGCCTTAGGAAGGTTTCAACAGCAGGCATTATTGTACCCACCACTTTCTGTGGTGTGGTTCGCTTCAGCCTTTGGATCTGTGTAGACACCCCACCCTGGGCCAACAAGCTGATAAATTTTGGACCAATCCCATTTGACTTGATGGCTAAACCCTAATCTAAACCCTAGGTCCTAACCCAAGTCCTAACCCTAATCCAAACCTTAGATTCTAACCTTAATCCAAGTCCTAAACCTTAAATCGTAACCCTATAGGCCTAAACCCTAGGAATCCTAAGCCTTGAACTCAACCCATTCACACCCTAACAAATCTAGTCAATTCAGTCAACCGAATCAACCCAAAATGAAGTCCAAACGCTGTCAAAAGTCCAAGCCCAATCTAAACTCATTTTAAGCCCAAACCTGGGCCCATTAGTACTTAAGATCACAATAAATAAAAAAAATGAGTGAATCAGAGGCAATACACCACTCAAGAGCACCCTTGTAAAATTTGGGGTCAATCCATGATTGTGGAGGCACCCTAGGTGCCGCCGGTGACGTGGAAGCACCCTCGTCTTGGCAAGGAGTCTCCGCATGTGTAGGGGAGCTCGCCTGCTAAAGTAGGGGGCCATGTGTGGCACTGGCAGCGGCCAACCACGTGGCACCCTCTCTCTCTCTCTCTCTCTCTCTCTCTCTCTCTCTGGCAGCAGCCCTTGATGCATGTGGACTCCCCTTTTGCAACACCCAAGTGTGCGAAAATAGGTATTGACCTCAATACCCTTCTCTCCAACCCATAGTTACCCTTTTTCCACCCAATCTAACCATCCAAATATTGCCACATGGTAATCTCTTATCCTATCCCTACAAGCCTCTTTCACCCCTAAACTTATCAAGAATGACTAGAAAACCAAGGTTAGGGGCTATAAATAACTTCCCCTTCTCATTTCCATCATCCACGACTCATCAAAAGTCTCTCATCCCTTAGCCTTAGCCATCTAGCCTTAGCCATCCCTCCAACAAGGATAGTGAGAGTGAGAGTTAGAGAGAGGGTCCAACCCTGGTCTAGCTTAGCCTAGCCAGACTTCGAGCCTCCTAAGCCTTCTCGAGCCACTCAACCTAGTCCTTGTGATATACCCATCTATCTAGCCATTGAACTCTTAATTAACTTTGTCTAACCTTACATTAGCGTTGTGCAACATCCATTCCTTTCTCAACTCCTCTGTTCATCTCATCCATCCATATTGCATCACATTTTGCATTAATATCGATATGTGCGTATGCTTCGTGGCTTGCCGATTTAATTGAATCTTGCCCATCAAAAACCCTAATCGATATATATTGCATTTACACATCACATCAGCACTCTGCTAGTACAAACGTATGTTTTGTGGCTTGCTGACTTGATCAGAGCCTGCCCACCAGAAGTGTGGTGCTGACTGACACTTAGCACTGCATTGCGTTAACACATCACTCTAGCAATCTGTCAGGTATGAACGTATGCTCCGAGGCTTGCCTATACAATCGGAGCCTGCCCATTAGAAATTCGTGCTAGTTGACATTGATCATAGTATTGCACGTAGAGTTGGACACGAACTAAGTTTAACCGTTTGGATCGACTTGGTAAAACCATGTTCGAACAGAAAGTCTTTTTGTTCGAACACACACGGTGTGTTCGAAAAAAAATTCAATTCAATTTCAAACACAGTCCTGTTCGACTCGACTCGAACTCGAACTCGAACTCGACATACATACATACATACATACATACATACATACATATATATATATATATATATATATATATATATATATATATATATATATAGAGAGAGAGAGAGAGAGAGAGAGAGAGAGAGAGAGAGAGGAAGAAGAAGAAGGGTGGATGACAAATAAAAGTGACTGTGAGCCTAGGAAGGTTTCAATGGTGGACATCATTCTCCTCACTGTTTCCTATGGTGTGGTCCATTTGAGTTTTGTATTTGCCTCATTTCTTATTTAATGCCTTAAAATAAGCTATACAAATGGATGGACGGAGTGGATAAAACAAATACATCATGGTGGGACACACAGAATGAAAAAATCGGTATTTAGTATTCAATAGTAGAAAAAATATTTTCAAGCGAAAAAAGCGAAATTGTTCGAACTTGT
The DNA here is from genome assembly GCA_003013855.2 of Liriodendron chinense. NCBI lineage: Eukaryota > Viridiplantae > Streptophyta > Magnoliopsida > Magnoliales > Magnoliaceae > Liriodendron > Liriodendron chinense. The sequence continues at coordinate 1,034,861 of PVNU02001726.1, forward strand.
TCGAACTCGTAAAAATTATTCGAAATTCATATGTTCGAAACATGATTGGGCTAGACCAAATTGAGTTCAAATAGAGTCATCCTGTTCGAATGTTTGTTCGAACATTGTTCGAACACACCCACTTAAGCAGCTGAACAATTCAATCTGGTCCATGTTCGACTCGGATCAGATCGTTGTCCACCTCTAATTGCACGACATCATGCATCATTAGTGTGCAAAAACCAAAACTAATCCTCATAATTTGTTTAATCCTGTGAAGTAGAGACTGTACATTTGTACGGGCAGAGTGGGTGCCTAACACCTCCTCTCTCTGTAACCGCGGTCCTTACCTCAAATTTTCGAACATAGATAAATGAGTTATCTTAAGATTAAGAATCTTCGGATTCATGCTCTTAAGCATTTCTACAGGGTCTAGCCGACTGTATATTCGAAGTAACTGGCTAGTGGTAACTCAAGTCATATATCATACCTTCCAAACACACCAAAAGCCTTCGATAGAGGCGAACCAGTGGAAAAGCCCGTGAGTCGGCGCTGTCCACAATCTGCCTCATTTTTTATATCATGCCCTAAATTATCTTGCTAAATGGATGAATAGTGTGGATATAACACATACATCATGGTGGGGCCCACAAAACTTAGTGACGCAGCGTCCTTCCCACAACTGATTGAAGAGATCTAGCTTTTCGTATATTGAAGAAAGAAAAAAAATATATGGGAGGCACACCCAAGCCTACCTATAGACACCGCACCCAAGGCTGACAAGCTGATCAACTTAACCCAGTCAACTCAATCTAGGTAACTCAGCCAAACCTAGCTAGTTCAGCCTAAATACCTAAAAAGAATTAGACCCAACCCCACTCTGAAAGTAAACCCAAGATAAGCCCAAATCTTGGGGCATTCATATTTAGGACTACCACAAAGCAAGCCCATGGGAACCAGAGGCCTACCACCACCCCAAGAGTTTTCCTGCGAAAGTAAAAGACACTCCATGTGATGGGCAGCACATAGGGTGCCTCCCACCACGTGGCAGCTCTCCTACTTTGGCAGGAGAGGGTGCAAAGCATGTGGGGTTGATCTGGTTCAACCACAAGCATGTGAGAGAGGAAAAGACTGCACGGTCCCCCTCTTTAGCCCAAATTATGCTTTTACCTACACATCCAACCATCAAGATTTCGCCACGTGACGATCTAAAATCTGAGCTGTAACACCCGTACCATAATTAGCCTCCGTACGCCCCGTTTCCGAGCACGGCATACTCGGAACAGTTCAAACCGGCGAGTTTCGATCAGACACCCTATTTTAGTACCGTAACGACCCGAGACTTGTACCCCGGCGACCTCGCGGACTCCACAACTCCAACGCCGCGCGGCACACTCCGTTTCGATACCTAATTTGAAAGATGCGTACATGTGCGCAAATCAAGGCGAGCCACACTACACATGCATGGTGTGGGCCCCACTTGCACAAATCCCTAGGTTGTCCCATCAATCAATCAACATCCCATCAATCAATTGTCTCATCAAGTACATCTCTCTCTCTCTCCTCACAAGTCAACTTAAGCCCATACCTAAGCCATCCACTCTCATAATTACCCCATCCCCTTGCTATCATCATTCCCTTTTCTAATGCCATCCATGTCCCAAAGTCCCTATAAGAAGTGCCATACGTAGCCACCCCATTAGAGAGAAGGAGAGAGAAAGAGAAAGAGAGAGAGAGAAGAGACTAAGAAGAGAGAGAAAGAGAGAGATTAGAGGGAGGAACCAAGCTTGGAGGGCCGCAACCATCATCCGAACCGTCCGATCGACTATCCGACTCAATCCAACCGTCCAATTTCGAGTGAGTGCTAAGGGGGACATAAACTCCCCTTTCTTCCTCCTTTCCCTTTCATTTTCGGGCCCACAAGTGGGCCATGTTGTGAGATAGCGTGCCTCGCACGCTGCCACGACATGGACCACCTTGTGTGGCCCACCATGATGCTTTATTTTCATTTTTCCCATTCTTTGAATTACAAAGATTCAGATGAAATATAATACAAGGATTATCTTGATCCAAAGATAATTAGGCCCACCATGAGATGGCCCAGCTGATGAATGGAGTGGATCCTGTACGTGTGGACCCCACTGATCAAGGCACAAATATATATATATATATATATATATATATATATATATATATATATATATATATATATAGGGGAAGAAAGAGTAGCCGCTGGACAGACAGCGTCCAGAGGACGCCGCTGCCCAGTAGCGTTTGGCCTTAAAGCCCTTTGGGCGTTGACCATGGGTCCCCACTCGTGGGACCCACCTTGATGCATGTATTCGATCCACGCCTTCCATCTGTTTCTCCAGCCCATTTTAGGGCTGGATACCAAAAATGAAGCAGATCTAGTTGGACCACACCATAGAAAACAGTGGAGATAATGAAGCCCATTGTTGAAACTTCTTGGGCCCACCGTGACGTTTGTAGACCTTTTCACCTACCCAATATTAGGCTCATTAGGTCCCCAATGAGCTAGGGAACCTGATGAATGGAGTGGATCACACTCATGTGGGCCCCACTTGAAATAAACAAAGAAAGAAAAAAATAGAAATAAAATATAAGTCCAACGCTGGACGGTTCCAGCGTCTGAGACGCTGTGACGTCCAGCGTCAGGGACGTTGGGCTTTGAGTGGGTCCCCACTCGTGGGACCCACCTTGATGTTGTGTCAAATCCACACCGTCTATCTGATTCCCCAGATCATTTTAGGGCCAGGGCCCAAACCTTAACTAGATCCAAATCTTAAGTGGACCGCACCACCTGAAACAGTGGAGATAATGGCGTCCGCTGTCGAACTTTCCTTGGCCCATGTTTCATTTTGTAGACCTTATAAGCTATCCAATATTGGACTCGTTGGGTCCCCCACGAGCCGGTAAACATGATGGACGGACTGGATCGTCCTCATGTGGACCCCACTTGATGATATCCAAAAGAAAAAGAAAAAGAAAAAAAAGAGAGGAAGGACAAGAGGACCAGAATGGTAGCTGGCCTCTCACCGCGCCAGGGGCGCTGGAGTAGCCAGCGTCCAGGGCTGCTCGGTCGCCCAGCCAGTGGCCCACCTCGTGGGACCCACCATGATGTAATTGTTTTATCCAAGCCGTACATCTGTTTGCCCAGATCATTTCAGGGCCCAAGCCCGGATACTAAGAGGATCCAGATCTTGGGTGGGCCTCACCACAGAAAACAGCGAGGATGAATGCCTACTGTTGAAACCCTTTCAGGGCTCACCATCATGGAGATTTTCCATCTAAACCTGTCCATCAGGTCATGCAGACCTGCATGAATGGAAAACACAAGTATCAGCCAGATCCAACCCTTCAGTGGACCACACCATGGGAAATGGTGGGGATGATCGGCCCCTGTTGAAACATTTGGAGCCCACTGTTGTACGTGTGGGACCCAACGTGAGGTTTATTCCATCTAACCTACTGCTAAGGTCACTGGATGGAGATAAAGCTCAATCATCAGCTCGGTCCAAAGCTTTTGGGGCCACGCGTGTGGTCCACTCTGAAGCAGCGTGCTGGACGCGCTGCCCAGTAGTGGCCCACCTCGTGGGACCCACCATGATGTTTATTTGAGATCCAACATGCTCATAAGTTAACACATGCACGGGAGAAAGAGAAGACACAAATATCAGCTTGATCGAAAACTCAGTTGGGCCCACCTAGAATGTACGTGCTTTATCTATTCCTTCCATATGTTTTTCCAGCTCATTTTAGTGGCTGAGCCCAAAGTTTAAGCATATCCAAATGTCAAGTGGGCCATGCCATAGGAAACAGTGGGAACAATGATTTCCACCGTTGAAACCTTCCCAGGCCTTACAGTGAAGTTTATTTGTCCTCCAACCTGTTCATTAGATCACAGGGATATGAATGGAGGGGAAAACACAAATATTAGCTTAATCCTAAAAACTAAGGTGACCCCAGGGAGTCCCACGCTGCAGACATCGTGCGTGCGTGCGTTGCCCAGCTGGTGGCCCACCCTGTGGGTCCCACCATGGTGTATTTGTTTTATTCATGATGACCTTCTGTTTTATCCATGCCGTACACTATTTTTGTCGACCTATTCTTATGTGCAGGCCCAAGTATGGGGCCGATGTGGTCTCAAGTGGTTATGCCACGAAGACCCTTACATTTCCAATGGGGCCCACAATTCGGGTCCCACTCTGTGTGTGTGTGTGTGTATATATATATATATATATATATATATATATATATATATATATATATATATATATATATATATATATATATATATTGGGCCATTCAAGGCCAACATTACATGATATGTCTGGTAACATGCTAGTATACTTAGCTTGATAGGTCACACTGATAATATGCTTAGTGTAATGAATATCATGCCCATTCATTTGTACATACGCATCATATGTATGCCTGACCGTGGACGATGTCGATCATAGCAAATGCCTTACAGCTTGAGATACTTAGGGGACCCGTATGAGATAGGGTCACCCCACATGATCGCGCGGTATGCGCAGGTTTGGTGCATGGCTTTGATAGTATGACTCATGCATCTCGCATTATACATGTCATGATCAGATTCTCACCCCAGCGGCATCGGGGTTGTAACCACTACAGTCACATCGTGGATGGTAGGAATGGACACCGAAAATATGTTCTAGCACTTGGGCGCCAAAGATGTCTTTGGGTGAAAGTCCCTAAACCCTGTGGTACCAGTAGGATGCTCCAATGTCTAGACCGAGTGGATTTATGAGCGCATGAGGGCCAAATACCAGTAGGCCGCGTCTCCCACTGTGTCGGGGTCGGTTGGAAGGGGGTGTGACCTTACCCGCCCGGGTGCAGAGGGCTATATACTAGGTTGAGTTTGACCAGCTCGTGAATGGGTTCGCTATCGACGAGCCGGGTAGATTTTCTTGTATGTCATTGACGAGGCGGATAGTGAGGTCTCTTCCACTCGCTTGGTTATGCCCGCGATGGGCGGCAACCAATGTCTGGAGTGTATTAGACCCCGGTGATGTCCCAGTTGTAAACCGTATGATATATGGCAGTTGAGGATTGGCATGCGCACATTGCATCATTAGCATATGACACTCGGCCATATAGGCCCATTGCATTGCATAGCCTCGAGATGGTTAATGACATTCATAGACTTGGTAGTGTAGCCTGCTATCATTTCCGCTTACTCTGATATCTGTATACCTGTTATATGCATTGCGCACACACCACGCATTCTCTAAGCTTCATAGTAAGCTTATGCACGTTGTTTACGTGCAGGACATAATATAGCGTGATAGCAGTGAGACAGGGGCGCGCATTTGATCATTCAGCTTTCAGTTATACATTGTATTTCCTTTTTCTGCAGCATTGTACTCAAAAGTTTATCTTAGTAGATATGTGAAGTTTTTGGTTTGGTACACTTATGGTTATGCTTATCTATATATAAAAAAAATTTCCTTGAAAATCCTCCTTGTGGGATCCCAGGATCGGAACCTGGCGTATGGGAGCTAGGGGCCGAGAATGGGGTACTACGGAGGCTGTCGGCACCGGATTCGGCGGTCGGAAATTTAGTAAGCCCGGTCCCCGAGTTTGGGGCGTGACACGAGCCTTAGAAGACTTTTCAACAAATTACCAAAAAATAAGCCCAGGAGGCTATAAATAGCCCCCTCTTCTTCATTCCAATCCATCCAGGAATATCTCTAAAAATCCTCCATTCATTAAGGCTTCCAAGTCATTAGCCCTTAGCCATAGCCCTTCCATCCCTCCATCAAGGAGACGTGAGAGTAGAAGAAGAGTCTAGCCTAGGTCCACTCAGCCAAGCCTAACCTCTATCACACCCCAATCCATAACACAAGTGGTAGACTGAGTGAAGATAACCTTGTTTTAATATTGAGGTCTTATTATCGATTCCCAAGTGGGGGTAGCTAACATTGCAGTGTGACTAACAGTGGAGGTGGGTGTACTAATAGTGGGGTGTGTACTAACCAAAAACAAAAAAAAGCCTGGCCTCTAATCACATAAGCAATCGAAACCTTGATCCAAATCATTCGAATTAAACCCCTGTGACAAAATTGTCCACCTTTCTGTCCAACCCTGATCGGTTTCATTCAAGCTTGCATTAGCATTGTACAACATTCATTCCCTTCTCAACTCCCTTGCTTACTTTATCCATCAACATTGCATTCATCACACTCAAGTACCTAGTTGACTCAAGTGTAAGCTTTGTGGCTTACCGAGAAATTAGATCCTGCCCATCAGAAACTTAGGTTAACTAATTATTCCACCACTTCGATAAGTGTGTGAGTCGGGTTAGATTTTTCTGACCCGGGCAGTCGCTCATCATTAGCATTGCATTATCATTGCATTACATCACATCCATTGCATTTAAGCACCCAGTCAATTCGAGTGTTTGCTTTGCGGCTTGCCGAGAAATCGGATCCTACCCATCAAAAACTGAGGTTGACTAGTTATCTTCGTCGCTTTGAGAAGTGGGTGAGTCAGGGTAGATTTGTTTGACCTGGGCTATTGGTTGTCATCGGTATTGCATTATCACTGCATTACACACACCACTACCTTCATCAGTGCACAAGGGTTAATCCCAATCCTTTATAGTTCGTTTAATCCTGTGAAGTAGAGAATGCACAGTCAAGCTACATAGTGGGTGCCTAACACCTTTCTCTATAACCATGGTCTCCTACCTTGAATCTCTGATCGCAGATCAAGGAGTCATCTTAGGACATAGAATCTTCAAATTTTCTCTCCTAACATTCTACAAGGTCTAGTTGGCTATGAAAGCGGACTAATTGGCTACTAGCAACTCCAGTCAAATATCCCCCCCCCCGCAGGCACACGTTAAGTGTGATTTGCATCCGGTCCAGTGTCCATACTACCGTAATGTGTATGTGAAATCTACCCTGACCATTTGTTGTGTAATCTCGCATTAGGCCCTATGGACGTTGGGTCTTAGGAGGACTGCACTCACGTGAGATGATTATCGTTTATAAAGTGAAAGAGGTGGGTTATGTTTCACTGGAGTTGCAACTAGCTAATTAATTTGATTTCATAGTCGGCTAGACCTTATAGAAACATTAAGGTTAAGAATCCGAGGATTATTTACCCTAAAATGACTCCTTGATCTGTGATTAAAGATTTTGGGTAAGAGGCCACGATTACAGAGAGGGAAGGGGTTAACACCCACTATGCTCGTACAAATGTACGAACTCTACTTTACATGATCAAACAAACTATTAAGAATTGGGATTAGTTCTTGTGCACTAGTGATGCAAAGTGTGTGTCAGTGTTAAATGCAACACCTATGACAAGATGTAGCCTAGGCTGGATAAATCCGCCTTGACTTTCCCACTTGCTAAAGCGATAACGAACTAGTCCAAGTTTCTGATGGGCAAGATTTGATTAACTTGGCGAGTTACAGAGCATACGTGTGAATTGATTGGGTGCACAATGCCATGAATGCAATGCTTGTATATGCAAAGTTATGTAATGTTGTGTGTGTGATGCAGTGTTAAATGCAATGCCTACGACAAGCTATAGCCTAGGCTGGATAAATTCTCATTGGCTCTCCCACTTAAAGAAGCGATAACCAACCAGTCCAAGTTTCTAATGGGCAAGATCCGATTAACTCAACGAGTCGCAGAGCATATGTTTGAACTGATCAAGTGCACAATACTATAAATGCAGTGCTTATGGATAAGATAAACAGGAGGTGGTGAAGGGAATAAGTGTTACACGATACTTATAAGATGGATGAAGCTAATTGAAAGTTGGACGGTAGGATGGACGGTTGTATCATAAGGATTACATCGATGCCTTGGTTGCTTGAGTGGCTAAGGCTTTGGGCTAGACCAGGCTAACTTTGGGCGGAACTCACACATATTTTGCTCTTCTCTCCTTGGTGGAGGGATGGAATGGTTGGGCTAATGGGTTTCTCCTTGGATGAGAAGGATTTTCTGAGTTTTCTAGGATAAGAGGTGTGTTTAAATGAGAAGGAGAGGGGGCTATTTATAGCCCCTAATCCCGATTTTCTGGTAATTCCTTACAAGTCTAAGGTTAAAAAGGGTTTGGATGGCCTAGATGTAAAATTGTCACATAGCAAGATCTCAAGGGTTGATTTGGATGGCATGGATCGTAATTTTGTTTGGCCATTTTAGAGCATTAGCTTTAGAGCATTAGCTGGAAGATGAGGCTAAGCCAAATCTTCTGTAGCCCCCAAGAAGTCTTCAATGGTAGGCGTTCAATTTTCACTATTTTTGTGGTGTGGTTCACTTGGGCTTTGAATCTGGCTCATCTTTCAGCTTATGCCCTTAAATGATCCGAAAAAAGGAATGGACAGCATGGATATAATACATAATCATGGTGGGGCCTACATATTATGAGGTTGATCAGTTTTGTCTAGCAAGGGAAATTTTGATTTTTAATCCTCCCTCCATATGATTTGAGGAACATTTTTGTAAATATATATGAAGAATCAAAGTATTTTACCAAAATATGAAAATATCATGTGCTCCTATAAATTTTGTGAGTAAAAACCCTTTTTTTTCTTGCTTTTCAACTTCTAACTTTTCTACTCATCTCTCTCCACACATGTGATGGATAGTCCATATCAAAGGAGGCCCCACATGATGTGCAGTCCCCATCAAATGTTGGGGCCCACACGTCGGAGGGGCTAAATCAAAGTTGGCCCACATTACGGATGATCCACTTCAAGATGAGCCCACAAAATGGATTGTCCACAAAAGGTAAGCCCCTAATGATGAATGGCCCACATCCAAAGTGGGCTCCACATGATGGACGACCCACATAGAAGGTGGGCTCACATGATGAACAATCTATATCAAAGGTGGGCTCCACATGAGGGGCGATGGATATTGAAGGTGGCCCCACATGATGGATAACCCACATCAAGGTGGGCCCTACAAAATGGACAACCCACATCCAAGGCGGGGCCTCGCATGATCAACGACCCACATTGAAGGTGGGGCCCACATGATCCACATCAAAGGTGGGCTCCATATGATGAGCAATGGACATTGAAGGTGTACTCCACATGATGGACAATTTATTTTGATGGCGGGCCCAGATGATGGATGACACACATCAAGGGGGCCACACATAATGTGCAGTCCACATCAAAGGTGCCGATAATGAATGGCCCACATCCAAGGTGGGCCCCATCATGATGGACAATCCACATCAAAGGTGGGCTCCACATGATGGGCGGCAGATATTAAAGGTGGGCCCCACATGAGGCCAGTTCACCTTGAAGGTCAGCCCCTAATGAAGAATGACCCACATCCAAGGCAGGCCCCGCTTGATGGACGGCCCACTTCAAAGTTGGGCCCTACATAATGGATGGTCCAAATTAAAGGTGGGCCTACATGATGAATGACCCACATCCAAGGCAGGCAGGCCTTGCATGATGAATAGCCCACATAAAAGGTGGGCCTCATAAGGTGGATGGCCTATATTGAAGGTAAGCCCCACATGTTGGACAATTCACATTGAAGATACGACCAAAGTGGGACCAATAAGGGATGAGTACTTATGTGATGTTGGAAACCAAACATGCTTTTTTTTTTTTTTGCTTATAAGTATGTTGTTCACCAAACATACTTATCCATGGAATAAGTAAAAACCTACATAAGTTACTTGGGGCATAAGTAGCTTATTTAATGTAACTTACGATCCAAGCAAAACAAAGCACACCAACTCTCCGTGCATGAGAGCGAGCACATTTTCCTTATCACCATTTCCTGAAGATTCTCAGGCAACGTTTGGATGCACCCAAACAAGCATATGTGCGACCATGGATTTGGAATCTGTCGTTTGGATACCATGTTTCCACTACTTTCTCTAACAGGTAGGATGCCGTTTTTCCATGTTTTCTTGTGCAAATCAACATTGGCTACGTTTGTGGCCCAGCTCAAAACATAGTGACTGTAGTTTACGCAGAAAAGCACACCGCCTGCTTCTAATTGCAATGGACATCCAAACACATCCATACTTGCAAAAGAGGGCCTTTTCTCAATGGGAATCTGTCTCCCCATCGCAGTTTTCATAATAGCCAATGAGAAAACACCATTTTTACAGAAGACCATTGTAACAAAAACATCATTTTCCCATACTTCTCTCAATGAAAGTAAAAGAAAAGACTATACAAAGGAACAATACTGCCATGAATTACCATAGATGTCCATTTCGGGATGCTAATTCTAATATACAGATATAATCCTTTCTTGTTCTTTCTCTTCCTCTTTGGTAGGAGTACTTGGAATTTTCATATAAGATTTGTTCATCTACACCATCATGCTTTTATGAGGGTCGAAAGTGTTCTTGATGGGCTCACAAGGGATCTCGCATAGGCAGCCGGCAATGCCATTATCTTCTTTGTTTTACCAACATACGCCCTCCTAGTGAAATTGTTGTAGTCGTTTGCCTCGATCTCGTCAAGTATCTGACGGTACAATAGCAAAGAAGCCCATACCTGCATCCAATCATTGAAATGGTATTTTGGTCATTTCATGAAATCTCTGTCCTTGGGAGAAATCAAAGGTGAGAATTTATTCTTTTGAAGATGAGAGAAGGATGATGCCATATTTCGGAAGCTTGATGACTAAACTCACAACCAGTTGAGTCAACTCAACTAAGTGAGATTTTGAGCAGAGGCACTTGCAAATCTGAATCAAATCACTTGCAAACTCAAATCTGAGAATAAATCAGGCGAGTCACAGTAAGACTCACTGATTCGACTCACAAACTCGGTCAACTCAAAGTGACCAGCTCTAACTCTCAACTCACCTTGTTAGTTTTGTTGTAAATTAATGAGAAATGCTCCAGTGTTCTCAGAGCACTTTTAAGTTGTAGTGCTCCTAGTTGCGTTAGGACACTTGAGACAGTCCAATCCATCAATCTAGAATGTTCATTAGATCTAACACATTTCATGGGCTACCATGAAAATGTCACACTGATATGACAAACTAAAATATTTGATAAACGGCCTTAAAATGGGATGGTAAAGATCATTTAGGCAAAAATAGGACCAGTGAACAATTTGATTCATCTATTTGTTAGGGGATCATCATCATCATTATCTAAGCCTTATCCCAACTAATTGGGGTCATCTACATGAATCCTTTTCCACCAATCCACTCTATCAAGGGCCTGAACTTAAGTTAGACCATAGGTCATTAAGTTCTTACTACCTCCACACACATCCTTCTGGGTCTTCCCATTGCCCTTTTAAAGCCTTCAATTCATATGAACTCACTCCTAACCCATGAGTTCTTGGTCCCCATTGCACATGACCAAACCAAGTCTACCTTCCCTCATCTTGTTACCTATTGGTGCTACTCCTAAACTCCCTCGAATGCATTCATATCTAATTCTATCCTTACTTCTTTTTTTTCAACCTACTGCCCAACATTTTGTCCCATAAAGCATGGCTGGTCTTGGAGCCATCCTACAGAATTTCCTTTTCAGTTTGGGAGGTACACAAAGATCACATAAAACTCCAGAGGCAAATCTCCATTTCTTCTACCCCGCTTGAATTCTATGGGCAACATCCTTCTCAATCTGTCCACTCTAATGAATTATCAACCCCAGATGTTGAAACTGGTCATTTTGGGAAACTTTCTGGTCAACAACATTTACTAATTCCTTGTTCTCACTCCTATTGTTACTAAAATTGCACTCTGCATAATCCATTTTAGTCTGACTAATTTTAAATCCTTTAGCTTCCAAAGCATCTTTCCACAAATCTAGGTTTGTGTTTACACCCTCCCTCATCTAGTCAATCAAAACTATGCCATCCGCAAACAACATACGCCATGGGATCGTTTCCTGCAAATGCTTTGTTAACTCATTCATAACCAAAGCGAAAAGGTACGGGCTCAATACCGATCCTTGGTGAAAGCCTACAGTAATTGGAAATTCACTTGTCTCTTCACAAGTGTTCCTCACATTTATTGCTGCCCCCTCACACATATCCTAAATCAAGTCAATATATCCTCTTGAAACTCATTTCTCTCCCAACAGCCACCAAATTAACTCTCTAGTGACCCTATCGTAAGCTTTCGCTAAGTCAATAAAGACCATGTAGAGATCCTTTCTCCTCTCCCTATATTTTTCCATCAATTTTCATCGTAGGAAAATAGCTTCAGTGTTAGACTTCCCTGGCATGAAACCAAACTACTTTTCTGATACATTGTCTCACGCCTTAGTCTTTGCAGTCAGTCTTTACCAAAGTTTCATAGTATGGCTCATAAGTTTAATCCCACAATAGTTAGTGCAGCTTTGTATGTCTCTCTTATTCTTATAAATAGATACAACAATATTTTTCCTCCATTAGTTTGGCATTTTCTTGGATCTTATAATCTTGTTGAACAACTTTGTCAACCAAAATAACCCAATATTTCCCTACACTTCCAAGCCTATATTGGTCTTCTCTCATTTTAACTTCCCCCACCTAGTTTTTAGGTACCTATTAATTTCATTCTCTTTCTTCTCTCTCTTAATGTAAGCATCCACAACCATTAACCTATGTTGCGCAGTCAAACTCTCACTAAGTATCACCCAGCAGTCCTTACATATTGATCAATAGCCTACAGTTGCCCATTTCTCACTGCACCCAGGTTCCGGTGCAGCTCACTGCTTACAGGGAATGCCCTAGCATGAGTTTTTTAGATTCATGTTGGAAGTTTTGGTATAAGTCTGACGTTGGCTGCCAACCTGATGCAACCCTCCTTTATTTGGGCCAGGGACCAGCAATGAGAGTATAAAACTCCCACAAGTAATAGACTATTACAATAAGTTGTTAGGGACCATCATGGATAGCTTATTATTCTAAAGAATCAATTTTGTTAGGCAATTGTAACCACCCCATCCATGGCTTGGAAAACAAAAATGGCTACTAAAAATAAGGCAAAATTAAGGATGGATTAGATCATCCGTTTAGTGTGATTTTTCGCATGGTAACCCATAAAATATGTTCTGAACTTAATGGTCAATCGATTAGACTGTCCAAGTGTCTCAATGTAACTAGAAGAACTGTACCTTATAGTGTAACCCATAAAATATGTTCTGAACTTAATGGTCAATCGATTGGACTGTCCAAGTGTCTCAATGTAACAAGAAGAACTGTAACTTATAGTGCTTTAAGAGCACTGGAGCATTTCTTAAAAGCAATATGAAAAGGTACATGGGATCGAACCTATAACCTCATTCAAAGAGTAGGAACACTCAGCCACCAAGCCATGCAGTAACAGGTTTGCTTTTTTTTTTTTTTTAAATACTTACATTAAATATTTCCTGCAATACGTACTCTTTTTAGTTTATAGTTGTTTACTATCCAGTCGACTTGAGTCAATTCTGGTCGAGCCTTCAAGTTGACTCGACCCAAATGAAGATTGAGTCAAGTCAAATTTTGAGTTTTTAAACTATGGATATTACCCAGCTTTGGTTTGATTTCGACAAGGTTAGGGATAGTTTGATAATGAAATTTTCGTGAGAATCTTTTACGTACCGGCCATCTACTAGCTTGATTGAGCTCCGTTACTCCCTTCTCTGCTTCTTGAAAGAACATCCTCGCCCTTTTTATTTGGTTCTTCATGAAGCTTCTCCATTTGTCCGTCACCCTCCCTGCGAATATGTCGTCGTCCGAAAGCCCTGCTTGCACCAGCTCATCCTGCGGCAAGTAAATCCGTCCTCTTCTCGCGCTGAATAAGAAACACCCATAAGAAAGAATTATTGTATTGGTTTTGTTTTATGGTAGAAAATTGTATAGATTTTGATGTTTGCATAGAATGACCAACACGTGGGCCCCACTTCATTCATAGAAATGGTCCAACCCCCAAACTGCAGTTTCTATAGTTCAAATCCAACTCGGAATGCACCCATTGCAACTAGGGGTATGGTTACATATGAATTGAAATGGTCCAATCCCCCAAATGAATTAATTGAGCTTCGGTTCACTTCATCATCTGAACACAACCTAAATCAATGGCTTGGAGATTTGAAAAGAAGGGAAGATAATAAGAACAAGCTCTATGGCATTTCACTTACTCTTCTCCAACATCCCTTAGTATGTTGGTAAGCTGATTTGCAATTCCTAATGCCAACGCGGCATTGTACACACTTTCTGTTGTTGCCCGCGAATCCAGGTCTATACCCATCACAGGAACACTCATCAAGCCAACAGTCCCGGCAACATAATAACAGTAGAGGTAGAGCTCGTCGAAGTTTTTGTATCTTGATTTAACAAGGTCCATCCTCATTCCTTCGATCATGTCTTTGAATGGCTGGAAGACCAAAAAAAAAAAAATAATCAGGTTTTGGATGAGAAGTGTGAAATCTAGTGTCATGACAGATCGACTAGACCTAAAAAATGGAAGGAAATCATTGATCCTAAATAACAGATAATATGCATGAAATCATTGATCCTAAATAACAGATAAGAGGCATACAGTGAATGGAACATATGAAAGAAATGCCTGTGAGTGTTTCTGAACAACCAAAAGCAAGAGAAACACTTGTAGTTATCTACAATATCTATTATAATGCAAGCAGCTTTTGGACATTTTTGCCCCCAGAATTTGTTTTGTAGGGAGGAAAACGTTCAATATTCAGAGGACATGAGAAGACATTTTAAATGAAGAGATACTTGCAACTGGAAAATGTGGCTATTGATTGGCATATGGTTCAGATTTCACCTGCAAACACCCCACCCCCCCCCCCCCCCCCCCCCCCCCCCCCCAACACACACACACACACAGCTAAATGCTACCCAAATTCAACTCAAATATGATTGACATACTGCTCTCTCCGCAAATTGGTCTGTGTAATTGATCAAGCAGAACTTCTTTTAACAAGAGGCCTATTAAATTTCATGACTTGGTGTTACATAGCAGCATCCAAAAGTTGTTCTTGTCATTGAAACCCTTCAAGAATCAAGTCCATGAGCACCTCTACACACAGCCATATATGCTTACCTGACAAGTATGTGACATCTAACCTGTGCACCAGGTGGCACCACCATGTAGACACCTTGACTCACAAATCAGGCAGGCCACAGATATACAAAGCAATGGATGGCTTAAAAGACTCTGAATAGTCTACATACAACATACACGTGACTGTCTACTGAGTGGAACTCCCTGATTTTCATGTCAGGTCATCAACATGGTGGGGCCCACCTCATGCACTGCTCAAATGTCACAAAAGCATATCAGGTTCAATGTGTCGCCCTTTTTTGAGGTGCATGTGGGCTTAGCAGACTTTTTTCAAAAGAAATAACGTAAATGTAGAAAAATCCAATTATTCTAACATGATATGGTGAACACTAGTCCGAGATTATCAATAACCAGAGGGTTGGGGTCAATGGAGCTGTAAATATTCGAAGCTAAGTACCATAACCAAGAGAAAGGGTACAAAACTGGGAACAGATGCGTCATCTGGAGTTGTGGTTGTTTATGCTATCGAAGCATGGAAGTTATAACTAACCAGAACAAATGAATTCAGCCAACCTGTATGTCCACAGGGAATTTTGAAACTGTATCCGATAGAGCTGCATCAAACATATCATATGGACGACCCTCAAAGAGATCCGCCAACCTCGATTCCCACCTTTCTAGAGCCGTCGGTGTTATATGAGAAGCATTGGGCCCGTCTACAAGCTCGTCTGTTCTCCTGCACCACACTGAAGCATGCAAAGGAACTTATGAGGACCACACAACTGTAATGTGGAAATGACAATTCAAAACATGCGAGATGATATGCTCTTAAACATGCACTTGCATAAATTCATCGATATAAGTTAATTGTAATGTTCGCTCTGAAAAAAAAATCACTAAGCTTTTATTTGCACTTGAAGAACACGAAACTAACAAATCAATGAAGAGTTGCCTTGAGAATACATAACACAAACAGAATATCCACTTTATTTGTGTTCTATGTGTTAGATTTTTGGCTTGTGCACACGCTAGAGATTTTCTGTAACCCATCTTCTCTCTTATGCAAGATGTAGCTATATGGTTACTTTTAGGAGATGTACACTTTGAGAGCTTCCTAATTGCATGTTACTGGTTTCTTTTCCATCAATAGTTTCCTTTGTCCTCTTGGATTGGTGAAATTCAAAAAGTATATTCAGAAGGAAAAACCAAATTTGAAGAAAACCATGAATAAAGGAAATTTGTATACGAGAATCCTAAAAAGATTGTTTGTTTTAGTTTCCATGATTTCCAGGGAATGTAGAATGGTCCATGGTCAAAAAGTGAAATCTCTATCACAAAATGTGGAAATGATGATTATCAAGTTTTTTGGAGATAAAGAAAAAATACCATTTTCTAAAGAAAACCATGGGAAAAAAAAGTAGTTTTCCAAAGGTTACTTTATTCTCACAATCGGCAGAAAACACTTTCTTTTCCATGGTAGAAATCAGAATCCCACCAATCCAAACAGGCATTGTTATTTGTTTAACATTCTGCCAATGACTTGTAATCACGGGGTGTTAAATACTGGTTAATCACATCAGATACTACTATAAGAAAATATTGGGTTTACTAGAAAATCTCGTTAAATGATCGTCTTTCATCCAAAAAAGTAGCACTCAGAAAATTTTGGATGTCATACCACTGTTGGCTAAGAGATGAATAGCATAATGATAATGAGCAGTTAGATTCCGATTTCATCAAAAGTGAGGGATGGCTGAGGAAAACACGACTTGTTGAAACCAACACAAAGGCCATGACACGGTGCGACATAATTTGGAGAGTGACATTTAAATGAAGTTGCTCATCTTACACTGCATGTTTCGTATAACCCGGCTTCTAGAACTCATTTCAGCACAGATCACAAAAAGGACGGTACTGATCATCGGAGATGAATGTTGGGAGCTAGTTACTCGCTGTAGTTGTGATTCTCTCGCTCTGCACTTAGATACTTTGTTATCGGATGCGTTTTAGGTCTTTTCTGAGTCATTTGCAGCCTTTTGTATTTTGTTATCTTGATCTTGTTAGCTCAGGTAACAGTGTGATGGAGTAAAAATTTTCTACGTCAAAATTATTTGAGAGTGTGAAATAGCCGGAGGGCCTTCTACTGCATCATCAGGTCATCTCCAAGGCTTACAGCTCGTTTCGACGTACCTTTTAACCGCAGTCTGTTCATAATTTCAAACCAACTCGGGCTTATGGGACGCAGGAACTGGATCAAGTGGGGTTCTGCTTTACCATCTTTTCTGCCCCAAATCATGATTGGTTCCCATCCCAACTTGTCAGACCTGAAAGTAAAGCATCCTGTATTGGGGACAGAACATCTAGTCCGGCACGAAGGCGGCGACACAGAAATAGACTGTTATCCATCAACTGATGAACTCATTATCTAGAAACTGTTACGAGTGTTCCTTGTTTCCATGGATAATATACTGCTAAAGTGCATATAGAATAAATTATATCTGGGTTTGAAAAGCCTCAAATCCAAGACTGTTGCTAGGTTAACAGTCCCATTCTGAATGGGTTGGCTAAAACATTTCATGCATTGACAACCTCTGGTTCTATAACTGTTCAATTTCTGATCCTTGGACCATTACTCATAGGCGACCTAAAGTAATCAAGGAATGTTTGTACCTGTTAAAAACATGTTTCATGAAGATCACCTAAACTTTCTGAATAGAAGGTAATCTGATTACTGAAGTGAAATCATAATCCACCAGCTGGGGCATGTGGATCAGAAAAAGATCCACTTCAGAAGATAGGCCCCGCAATGGATAGGCAATTGCTGATATTCTTTTGTTGTAAAGGTACTCCTCATATTTGAAAAATGAAGTTGAATGTAAAACATCGACCATTTTATGACAGTATCTGTCCATAGATAAAATGGCTACGATGTTTGCAGCAACTCATACTTTGCCCATGGACTATTCATGTTGAGACCTACTCCTTGACTGGTCCTGATCATCAACCATACACGTGTTTAACGATAGTCAGCAAAATGCCATACAACAAGGAAAAATGAAGAAGATGAAGATATGGAAAGCTCTTGTGCTTGATTTGATCCTTAAACAAGGGTCCAAAGCCTCGGTCAAAGAAAAGGTAATGCTAAAAAATTGAGGGATGAAAGTTCTGGTCTTAATACAGTTTCAACTTGAAAAAATTACAAAAAAAAAAAAAAAAGAAGAGAGAAAAAACTATATATGCACATATAAGTGTGTATGATATCAAAATGGCAAAAAACTTCCAATAAAACAGTTAGAATTTATATACATTGGTAATCAAATAGTGAGCTTTTTTTTTTTTTTTCCTGAGAGATAAACAGTTAGTATCATTCTTTGTTTCACACAAGTCTGAAATCCTTAATTTCCAAGCAATCCCTATGCAAGTCAATCCCTCTTCACTAAATTTCTTACCTCCACTCAATTCTATCAATGGATGATGATGACCAATCTGTCATTGAATCACCCCAGACTTGAATAAAACAAGTTCTCTTCTTTTGTGAAAAAAGAAGAAGCTTAATTTGGCTTGCCCAAAATAAAAGTTGTTTTGTCTATCTTCTAGAATATACAGAGTTTAATGTTGCAGCAATTAAAGTATTTTTTATTTAAAAAATACCAAGTTTAAAATAGAATTTTTCTAACTAATTATAGGCCCAAATAGTGGATCACTAATTCAATTTAGAGTCCATAGATTACTGGACAGGGCCTCAACCTTAATATCCTGGTTCTTTAGAAACATCATAGCTGTTCCTCCTGATGATGTTGAAACAGATCATCAATCAAGAGAAATATAATATCTTAATTGTAACGTAATCATGCAGTGTTATCCAGCTACCAGAGCTCTTCATGTGGTGAATGATCTGTGTTTGATCCATTGATTGAAAGAAAAAGCATCCATTAAGTTCCACTTTCCCATTTATCACACAAGATGAACCATTTACTAATTGAAATTTCAAAAAGAAAAGGAACCAAATAGACTCTACTCATACGACAGTTACTCCTCAGAAGATCAATCGCTTACCATAGATTGCCCATATCGCCCGTCGCCTTTCGGGAGTCATTAGCAGTGTCCCTGAAAATAAATGGCAGAAAATCAAATATAATTGCATATAGTATCAATTCGCATCTAATCAAAGCATGCATCTTAAGGAAACTATATCTGGAACCTGTCTTTGTTAGACAAACTGCATATTAAAGAGAAGATGAGAAGCCTAACCCAAGTAAAACGTCTTTGCATACTCCGCACAAACTTCTCCACAACGATCGTAAGCTTCATTCAACATTTGGAGGGTCCCCGGAACAACCATGTCCGGTTTCACATCAAGCGCTTTGCTCGATCTCAACTTCTCCACCAAAGCGGCCTGCTTAAGGACCACATCATAAACCTTCTGTTCAGATGTGATCGCCATTTCCCCCGCTGGGTTCGCAACCAAACTCGAAAGAATGGGGAAATTACTGCTGTTTTCTGGCTCAAATCCCAAACAACCGTACTTCAAATCAGCATTCAGAGAGCAAGAACTCCGTCTGGGTTTCCTTTGCTTCAGCTTCCAACCATACGTCGAACTCACACCTCTACCCACAGACCTCAAACTATCTAAAAACCTCCCTCCCTCTCTAATAGACTCCGAAAACCCAAGGCTACTGGAGATCTCCGCAGGTGAAACAACCCATAAAAATGCAATGGCCATTTTGAAATCCCGATGCTTGAACGCTCCTCGGATTTTCTTCTCTTATCTTTTCTGTTTTTTCTACTTCACACTAGATAAAATCAATATAGCTAGTTCCTAGGGAGAAAACCAGCTAATGGAAATTACAGAGACGATTCGATCAATGAAATTCAGCTTCCAAGCGAGAAGAATATGTTTATTACAGGCTTTTCTACAGCAAAAGAGGTGAACTTTGTAAAATCCGGGTTCTGCTTTGAAAGGCTAAAAATAATTGCAGAGCACTGAATAAAAGGCTTTAAAAAGGCAAATTTCTGAGATACGAAAACAACCCAAAACAACTCAAAATCAAATCAAACCAGATAACGACTTCTCTCCCTCTAGTGAGAAATTTCAGTACCCCAACACTTTAAAACCACCTATATTTCTGGGTTTTCGATTTCAAGTTCAACTAACTCTCCTTCTAAAAACCCAACAAAAAAGCAATAATATCTGAGAAGGGAAAAAACTATAAGCTCTTAGAAAAAGAAAAAATCTCAAAAACCCACTTCAATAATCAAAACCCAGATATGAATTCTGCAATCATTCCCTTTTCTAACAGAGATTTCAGCAGCAAAACACAAGAACAAGAAAAGAAAAGAAAATGGGTTTTCTTCTTTTCTTCTTTTTGCAGATTGCAAATGCAAGATATATTTACTTCAAGCTCAAACACACCACTCATATATGCTGAGAGAAGTAAAGCACGACAACGGCAAATGAGAAAAAGAACAAATTACAAAACAAAAGACTCACCTGTTCTACTCTCTACCACTCACACAAGCTACCACTAAATTACAAAAATGCCCGCCCATCACCCCATCTAGAAAAGATCAAGAACAGCCCAGAAGCCACTCAATCAAAGCCACCTATTTCTCCACTCCTCAATGGTGAAATTTTAAATTTACATCATGAACCCCGGGAGCAATGGCAATCGAACATCATCTCCCACCATTTAATCCAGCTAGCGGGAATCCATAACCATTTCGAATTCCGAATCTTCAAAAGTCCTTTCTGAAGTGGGTGTTACGATTCCCAACCACGTCTGTTGGATGGCCGGGATGCTGAAAGCACGGAGTCCGGTTTATTTGTCTTGACAGAGGTTCATAGGACTCCGACTGCGTGGTGTAGGTCGGTACTGTGTTGACGGGGCTAAGTTCCGTGGGCCCACCATGATGTATGTGTTATATCCACACCGTTCATACATTTTTTCAGATCATATTGTGGCATAATACAAAAAATGAGTCAGATCGAAAGCTCAAGTGAACCACACCACAGAAAGTAGTGGGGACAAGACGCCCACGGTTAAAACCTCCTAGGGCCCACTATAATGTTTCTTTTCAATCCAAGCCGTTCATAAAGTCACACAGGCCTGAATGAATGAAGAGAAAACACAAATATCATCTTGATCCAAAACTTCTGTAGCCCCCAAGAATTTTTCAATGGTAGGCGTTCAATGCCCACTATTTCCTGTGGTGTGGTCCACTTGAGTGTTTCATTTGCCTAATGTTTTGTCTCAAGCCCTAAAATGATCTGCAAAAATGGATAAAGAGTGTGGATATAACACATACATCATGGTGAAGCCCACAGAGCTTTGCCACGTCGGTGCTGCGTCCTACACTACCCAATCCGAGTCTATTTGACACTCGGGGGCTGCTTCATAAGCAGGCACTAAAAAATTGAAGACGGTAAATAGACTAATTTCTGGAATCCAATGTCTCCAAGTCAACAATCATAAAATCATGGAACGATGCAGACCTCTGATTGAGGGACACTTTATTTGTTGAAAATATTTTTCATTTTTAACCGTCCTTTAATGTCCACCTGTCAATGGTAAGATATACAAGTAATCTTTATTTTTTATTCATGGTATATTTAAACTGGCACCCATATTTCGGACAGTTTAGTTTGAAGCACTTACGCAACTTCTAGGCAATCTTTTTAGTGCCCGAGTATCAACCACGAAACTCTACCAGAGTATTAAAATTTGGAGTATCCGGGGAGCAATCCTGGAAATGCAGTGAGACTGACACGTGGAGGCTACAACCAATGCTTGAAAGATAACGTTATCACAAGCTAGCGTAGGGATGATCGGAGGAGGAAAAAGTGTTTTATTGCCACGTGGGGGGAGAAGGTGAGCTGGGTATAGGAGGTTCAGCGGATCTAGTGCTGGGGTGGTGGTGGTGGTGGTGGTGGTGGGCCTAAAAAGGGCGTTTGTCGTCTCGTGCTAAAGGTGTTGGAGACACCCCATTGACTGACGGAGCATGTCCACACGTCTTAGACGGGTCTGAGCTTGCCACGTCTGATTGCACTTTCCCATAAAACGTTACGTCTCTGCCTATTTTGTATTGACTTCGGTGAAGAGATGACATCTGATGCTTGGTGGGATTGCGCTCACAAATGATCGATGCAGGATGCATTGCTTATAAACTGATCAGGTTATGGAATGCCCATGTAAGTTGAGGACTATTGTAACGATAAGTCAATTTATTTTAACTTATTTAGGTGCGTTTGGCGCATGGTTTTAGATGGGATTAGGCCAGATGGAATTGTATTTGGCTCCATATAAATTTCATATGATGTTTGGGGAGGATGGGAGGCTTAGGATTAGGTGGGATGGAATTGCATTTGATCCATACGGGATTTCCGTGGGATGTCAAAATCCCAAGTACATGTGGGCCCCACATTGATGCATATGTTTTATCCATGTCGTCCATCTATATAAGCCCTTTATATATGACACTATGGTTATATACATATGCAAGTGACTGACATCCATTGTGAATTTGGTCCACTGATTACAATTCCATGGTCCACCAAACAAGATTTTGGTTAATCCAATTTTTTTCCATAGTATTATATTTCCAAGTAGAGCATGTTGGTTTCTACGTATTCACACATGTTTGGTAAACAATGTACTTATAAGTTAGAAATTAAAAAAATACATTTGATTTTCAGCATTTAGTAAGTAATTTTTAAATCTTTTTCATTAATCTCTCTCTCTTTTCTTCTTTTTTATTAATATCTTTCATTGCTAGAGTTGAACACAAGCCAAGCTAGCTTGGTTAGCTCGCTCGACTTGACTCAAATTAGCTCAATTCGGTTGGCTCAAAGGTTGGGTTTGAACCAAGCCAAGCCATTTTTTCATGCTCGAGAGGGATTTTTAAGCCGAACTCGAGCTAACTTTAGACACCCTATATTTGGCTACAAAGCTAATTAAATGATTAGATGGATAAAGGTCCACAACCCAATTTATACCCTAAACTATAGAACCAAAACCCCATCGGCTCACCCAGTCCATAGTTCAAACCCTAGGTCCAAACTATGTCAACTCACTCATCCATATCCTAATCCATAAACCAAGTCCAACAAAAACCCAATTAACTCACCCAGAGTCATCAACCTAAACCCTACTTGTAGGATAAACCAAGCCAAAATTCCCTAATAGGTCAACCCGGAAGTTCAACTTAGAGTCAGTTCACTAGGTCAGCCTAACCCTTCAACCCAGTCAACTCACCGAGTTAAAGCCTAAATTCAAGCCAAAGTTCAAGCCCAACTTCGACCCTTAGCCTCGAAGCAAGTCCGAGCCTCAAACCTTGGGTTTTGCTACCCCAAGTTCGGAGCTCTGACTGTCCAAAGCTAGAGTGGAGCGCTCGTACAAGTGGCCCCCTGAGAGCCGCCCACACCTATTTACAAGAGCTTTTACTTCTCGCAGCTATAAATACCCTGTCTCCCCTTCATTTTTTATATCCAAAGAAAAATACATCAGCTCCGACTCCTCTCCTACGAGAAGCGACTCATTTCCCTTCCACTTTAGCCCATTCCTCCACCAATGAGAGCTTGAGTGAGTAAGGAGCATGACCCTGGTCCAAGCCTCTTAAGCCATCTAAGTCTCAATCCTAGCCGCTTGAGCTAACCTTTGCGACACCTCCATCCATCCAGCCATTCATATACCAACAACATCTCATTCGTATCTAGCACAATGCAACATTTTCATTTCTTCCAACCCCCTATTTCTCATCCCCACTATAGACACTTGATCAGGTCTTAGCGTATGCTATATGGCTTGCTGACTTGATCGGATCTTGCCCATCAGAAACTCTGACCAATCAAACACACTATCATGCATCCTGCATAGCACCTGTTAGTTCGAGCGTATGCTCTGCGACTTGCCGATTTGATCGAATCTCGCCCATAAAAAATTCTTACCGGTCAGACTCATATTCATACATCATATCATAATGTACAATAATTGATTCAGACTTTCAAGGACTAATTAGATTCTGAAAAGTAGAGACCACACTTTTGTACGGACAAGGTGGGTGCCTAACACCTTCTATTGAACCTCCAATTTATACATTATATAGGTCATTCCATCACATTATATGCATGGTTTGCATGTTTAAAAGGCCCATCTAATGCAGGTTTTGTGATTGTAGGAATGAGAGCAGACTTCATCTAATTGGATACCAAAAGGAGACATTTAAGAGCCTTGGATGAAGACCCAAGGTGGGCCAAAGAAAGAAGAAAGCAAAGAGAGAGGAAGGAGAGAAGAAAAGAAAGAAGAAAGAATGAAGAAAATGGGTCCGACCGGTCAAGACCGGTCAGCCAAGAAGGCCCGACCGGTCATAACAGGTCGGCTGCACTCCCTGGACACCCAACAGACAGGCTAGACCGGTCAAGACCAGTCGCCCAGCCCTGTCCAACCGGTCAAGACAGGTCGGCCATGCAATTTCTGACTTTCAGATTTCAAACAGCAGGCTATTTCCCTTTTTAGATTTTCGGCCCAATTTTCTGAGGTCATCTTGATGATATTTGGAAATCCAAAACATTCATGTCGAAGAGGAGCTCGACGTCGAAATAACCCAAGTGGTTTAGTGTCGATCAGAGCTACAGATTGACCGTGGTGGCCAAAACAATACGAATTGTCCAGAAAGTTTCAGATTCCACCTACTCCACTCTAGGCCGGTCCAAGTGGCCCATCATTAATGATATGAAGAATCTACTTTGACCATCTTCTAAACCACATCCATATATGAATAACCACAAAGTTTCAGATCAAAAGCATGTGTGGTTTGATCATACCGGTTGAAGAAAGATGGACCATCCAGAAAGATTCAACTGCGCAGATTTTATAAAAGCCCTAAGTGTTCTAATTTTTGGACTATATTCTGGAATTATTTTGGACAATCTAATCCATCTATCATGTAGAGGAGGAATTTTTCTACCAATGTTCAAAATTTAAGATCAATCTGACCTCTATACACTCCTGAGCGTTGAAAGTAAGATGACTGGTTCTGAAGGTACCCGAATTGCGCGATTTTGAGAGGCGGTCACTGATCTGATTGGTGAGCCCATTCAGAAGATAATTTTGGAAATCTAAATCATCTATGAGGAAGATCACATTACAAGGAAGGTACAAATCAAATTTAAAGGCAACCCGACCATTGGATAAGCCGTACGAAGCAAAACAAAATCTGTTATGTTGCGGTACTCTTGTTGTATTATAAAAGGAGGTGCTCTCTTCTATTCCAAGGCAAGCAAGGACGTGGGAAGCAAGGAGTTCAAGTCCTAGGAGGCTACCTAACCTCCTACAGCTAATTTTTCTTCCTTTTCTTAGTTCTAGTTCTAGTTTTAATATGTTTCTTCTTAGTTAACCTCTTAGTTAGAGCTAAGAGGTGAAGTTTGTAGTTTGTTTCAATGCTTTAATTCTTTTACTTCAAGTACCCTTTACTTTAATTTTGAATTTTCAAGTTCTAGTTTGAATAAAGTTTGGTTTTTTAGAAGTTTTGTGAGAGTTTGTGTGCTCCGGACATGAGTTCCTTGCAATTCTTTGAGATTACCATAATTGGGTTGTTTGAATTCGAATTGTAGTAACCCTTGAGCATGCCATAGTCTCTTGGCATGGCTGTTACTCCGAAGGCTACAAGTTCAAGTTCTATGTACTTCATTAGAACTAGAAATCTGATTTCCAGATTAAGTGGGACTGTTGTACTTGAATGTTATATTCTCCAATTAGATGAGAGATAGGACTTTGATTCTAATTGTGTTGTGCTTGGATGAATGGATTGGCATTAGACTATTACAAGTGGATCCTTAATGCTCTAATTCTTTTTAATTTCAGATTTTTCTATTTTATGTGAAAAAGTATTCTCCTAAACTTCTTAGATTCTAGTTATTAGAGTAGTTGGAATTGTTTACCTCTTTTCCTGTGGATCGACCTCGGTCTTACCAAGATTTATTACTACATCGCAGCCTTGCAGTTGAGGCGAGCGAACACCTTCCCACTCTGTAACCATGATCCCTTACCTTGAATCTCTGACTGCAGATCAAAGAGTCATTTCAGAGGTAAGAATCTTCGAATCCCCTTCTCTGTCGCTTCTACAGGGTCCCAGCCGACTGTAGATTCGAAGTAACTGGCTAGTGACGACTCTAGTCAATAGAACACCAAAAAATTAACCCCGAAAGCCCTCGAAAGAGGCAAACCAGTGAAAGGTTGTGATTCCGTACTCGATCCCCCTGGAGAAAAAGAGGGGGGAGAGAAGTACAAGTTCAGCGATCACAGAATGATGACTCTTTTGGGGATATATTAGTCCCACTAGTCGTGATCCAACTTGAAAAACAAAATCTCCCGAGTACTTGAAAATCGAAAGTCCTCATACATTCTTATTTACACAGCATTTCACCCATCAAAACAAAAAAAAAATCTAAAAATCCCAAAACCTAAAAAAAAAGAGTATATAAAAAAACTAAAAAAGAGGGGGGCCAAGCATAGTTCGTCACCATTGCGCCTCCTCGAGCTCAATGTCCTTTGAAGCAGCTTCTCTACCGCGACATAATTCGCACTAGAGCTTAGCAAGTTATGTCAGACCGCGAAGAGGAAGGTCACCTCTTCTCCATCTTGACATGACCGAAGCGCAACCTGCAGTACAACAACCGCCAATCGAAAGTATGCCAACTTGCAACACAACAACTGCAAATCGAAAGTACCCCAATCATCCAAGAATTGGCATAAGGAATGAGAGCAATGAAGGAAATGCTCTTGCAATTCATGCAAGCACAAACCATAGCAGTAGCCAGCAATCAAGTTGGTCCAGTTCAATAACCATAACTGTCATCCAAGGCCCTCCCGGTCTTTAGTTCAAACCAAGCACAACCGTCGAAGTCTGCCCAAGGTTACTGACGACAACCGTCTCAGCCCTTTGTCGCAAGACATTCTTTCCAATACCCTCCTACAACAACAAGACCCTCTTAGAGCATGACTATCGCAGGGACTCCCAGTCAACCTCGCAAGCAAGGACCCTAGTTGATTCCAGCATGCCCTCGCCGATGGGACCTTTCAATCTTAGCATGTCCCCGCCAATGGGAACTTCTCTCAATTCCAGCACATCCCCACTGATGGGATTTCAGTTCAATTTCTAGTAACAGGGGCAGCACTAGCGAATGCCCGCAATGGGGGTCAATGTCAAGCCCAAATAGATCATCAGACAGTGGCAAATACCAACAAGGGGGTCACTTCCCGACAAATAAGAGCACCCCTCAATTCTAGTATATCCCCGTCGATGAGATTTCAGTTAATTTTCATCAATCCTCAATTTAGCAAAATTCAGTTAATTTTTAGCAATTTTCAGTTCAAAATCCAATTAATTTCCAGCAAATTTTAGTTCAATCCCAACAATCTCCAATTCAATTACAGTAATTTCCAGCACAATCTTAATAAATTCTGGTTCAATCTTCAATTCAACCTCAGCAAACCCATAGTTGCTTTCTAGGAAGCTCATAGAGTCGAAGACATTGACCACTATACTGAAGAAGTAGAACATGCCTTGCCACGGGAGGCACCTATCACTCAAGAAAACCATGAAGGACTGGACGAGTTGTGAGAGAAGTTTTAAGCCTTGCAAAATCAACTTTAGCGACAATGGGGGATTGATCTCCACTCAACAAAGTCAGGGACCTGTGTCCCTTTCCAGATGCTCAGATACCTCAAAACTTTGAGGTACCGAAGTTTAAAAGATATGACGGTAGCGGATGTCCTACGACACATCTTAAGGCTTCCTGCGGAGAGCTAAGTGCAGTCGTAGGGAATGAAGGAGCACTCATCCGCCTTTTCCAAAAATCTCTGAAGGGTGATGCCTTAGACTAGTACACATTTTTGGATTGTCATCGCATCAAGACTTGGGAAAAACTTTCCTAGGCTTTCGTTGATAGGATTGTATATAATCTTAACATGACACCCATGAGAGCAGATCTAGCAACTCTCAGGCAGAGGAGTGATGAAATATTATTCGCATATGTGAGACGTTGACAAGCCATGACAGCCAGAATGCGAACACCCATTGACGACGAGAAGAAAATCTCCACGATCGTCCACTCAACTTATCCCGGCATCTCTGGGTATCTCATCTTGCATCCTTATGCGAATTTCTCTCAGCTGATCCGTGTCGAAGAGCAAGTCGAAGGAGGAATCCGTGCATGGACGATCTCCCTGTGGCCTCATCAGGCCGCTCTACAAAAGCGGAACAAAGTCGAAGGAAGACCCATAGGGTACGGGAATGGGAATCGTAGTGGTACTCCTCTACGTCTGACAGAAGTAAGCAACATCATCGCCACTGCTCAGGGCAATCAGTACGCTCCCCTAC
Source organism: Liriodendron chinense (assembly GCA_003013855.2). Taxonomy (NCBI): domain Eukaryota; kingdom Viridiplantae; phylum Streptophyta; class Magnoliopsida; order Magnoliales; family Magnoliaceae; genus Liriodendron; species Liriodendron chinense. The sequence continues at coordinate 1,063,219 of PVNU02001726.1, forward strand.
AAGGACGCCAATCGTATTAACAAAATTAGCCTCAGCATTAACCACAGAGATACGAACCGCATCCACCTCCATTGCAACCAAATCCTCAACCACAACCGCAACTACCTCGACAATAGCAACAGTAGTTCAGGGGAAATGGCCAATACCCCTATCAGAGCAGGCAGATGTACAGGGAGCCAAAGAAATTCACTCCGCTCACTCAGCCACTCAACCAGATTATGACCATGCTGATACAAAAACAACTACTCACTCTAATGGCGTCCACGCCTCCTCCGAATCCTTTGCCTTCGAACTATAATGAGAATGAGTATTGTGCTTACCTTTAAGGGCACGACCACACCACTAATCGGTGTATGAATTTGAAGAACGTGATCCAAAACCTAATCGATGATCGCAAGATCATCATCTTGGTTCTTGGAACACCTCTAGCTACTCCTACCAACATTCTTCAGAACCCTTTACCTTAGCATTTAACGGACCCCAGTTCATCCTGCGACCCTAGTGTCAACAACATAGAAGAGGGAGAGTGCATCGATCACTTCTTTTCTCTCATCCAGTCCATCCATGCCTACACTTATGGGCCAAAGAATCCTCCTCCGATCCTACAAGGAGCAACCCCCCTCTTTCCCTCAGTTTTTTAGGCATTGATACTTGAGGGAGCACCCCCATATGATGAGTCAGTCGCCCAGCAGTGACCAATGCCAACTCAAAAACCTGTCATTCTGCAAGGGGCACCCTACAATCACCAATATTGGGAACCGGTCATCCTAGAAGGGGCACCGTCATACACTAAGCTTGCATACGAGCCTGTCATCTTGCAAGGGGCAGCATCAACTCAAAGGTAATTCAATTCACAATGGAGGCCTTACACCCAACGGAAACCCGTTGTCTTAGAAGGAGCTCTTCCCCTAATCGAGCCAGTCATATTGTAAGGTGCAGCTCCTGCCCTTGAGCCACAAAGGCGACCAGGAGGTATCTCAGTTACACTACATCAGCTGGGCCGCACAGAGGATCACTCACCAATGATCATCTCATGAGAACCTTCCACTCTAGGAACAGTCGAGCATGGACCTTGACCCTATGTGATCTACGAGGACAAGCCACGTCGTCATCACTTTAGTACAAGCAATAATGTAGTCCTCAAAGCAAGAGCGTTGTATGAGGAAGATCTCGTACCCCCACCAACACGGCCGCAAGAGCTAGTGATCTTGAAAGGTAAAAGGGAAAAAAACTACAAGAAGGTCCCATGACATTACCCAGAATGTGCAAAGGTAGGGAATATGAATTCTAACGGGCACTACATTCGGAGAGACAATTAAAATAAAGGAGATCCCAAAGGTGTCTTAGCAGGCCTCAACAATAAGAATGAAGCCGTATATGATGTCGCAACTCAGCTCAAGTCAATCCCTATGCAAATTTCGATATGGGAATTACTTTGCACGTCCCGCATACACCGAGAAATGTTCACCAAGACGCTGAGTGATGCCCACATCTCTTCGGATACAATGCCTGAAATGGTAACATTAATGATCGGACAATTGTTGGATCCACGGGCGATCACTTTCACAGATGATGAGCTGTCACCCGAAGGACGCAATCATGGGTGGTCCCTCAACATAGTCATATGATATAAAGACCTTTATGTTCCACTAGTTCTTATCAATAATGGTTCAAGCTTGAATGTCTGCCTGCTCAAGACTGTAGAACATTTGGGAATCAGTCCCTCCTCATTCCGACCTAGTACCATGTACGTCAGGGCGCTCGATAACACCCGTCGATCAATGGAGGTAAAAGTCGACATAGAAGTACAAATTGGTTTAGAAGTCTCCACTATCACATTCTAGATTTTGGACATATCGGCCTCTTTCAACATGCTACTTGGATGACCATGGCTACACAAAGTGGGAGTTGTACCTTCCACCCTGCATCAACGGGTGAAGTATATCAGCGGGAATCAAGTGATCTCTATCCACACAGAACAAGAGTTCATCATTCCTCCCAACGTCGCTAACACTGAGCCAGATATCCTCGTCATTGACATCCAGCACTCTGAAGAAAACGTCCCGTATTACAACTTCAATTTTAAAACTATGAATGTTAATGCCAATCCAGAACCAATGAGTGTGGACTATGTCTTTCCACGAGCAGAGCGTCTGAGTCTCAAATACCGCATGAAGAACCACTTCAAAGCCAGAAAGATGCAGTTATTATATAACCAGCACAAATGGGGACTTGGATATCGGCCAACCATCAAGGATAAGAGGAAAAAGAAGTTTCGGTGCATACCCATTCGATTCATCAAGTCCGGGGAACCTTGCAGCGATTCGAGAGAAAGCCTGCCAACTGTGCTACATAAAGGCCTCCCGATAAGCCTAACTTGGGCTATATGTGGCCTTCCATTCGATGAGACTGGATTCTTGAACCAGCTAAGCCGCCAGATGAAGGAGAGGAAGAGGGCACAGATGAAGGAGAAGATTAAATATAACAGCTTCAGGACCGGGATACTTTGATTTCTCTCTCCGTCATATCACCATTCAACTAAGGGAAAGTCTTGCCTATCTCAAGCCAGGGGCGCAACCCGCCCGTCTTAGTATCAATCCACAAGGGGCACGATTTTCCCACCTCTATAGAATCAATATTACTAATACCATCAACTAACAACCATGGGTAGAAGCAACCCATTCATTAGACTAAGAAAGGAAAATGGCCAACCCTGGATTTATCCGATGTTCAAGTTCCAAGTCAGTGCCTCATCGTAGAGCCAAACGAGCTCCAATATGAGGTACGTGATCTGGGAGGGACTGAATACGAATAAGATCTCGAACCTGACCAGTAAGAGATCATGGTCATTGGGCCAGATCGTGACTCTCCACCTGATTCATTGTTGAGCTCTTAAATGTGTATATTCTAACCCCATCTCATCACTAACTATGCATGATTTATACATTTAAAGTCCTATCTAATGCATGGTTTTATGATTGCAGGAATAAGAGAGAAGCCTCACCATTTAGGCATTAAAGGACACTTCAAATGGTCATTGAAGAGTCAAGGAGAGGAAGAATGAGAGGAAGAAATCAAGCGAAGAAGGTCCGAAGAGAAAACAAAAGAAATTGAAGAAATAAGCATTTTCGATGGATCGCCGATAGGTGATCAATCGAAGGAGTTTCGATGGGTGTCCGATCCATCGGAACATCAATCGGACTAACCAGAAAAATTGGATTTGTGAACAACTCTATGGACGTTTTTTCGATTAATCGGAATAGTGTCCAATCAATTGGAATAAGTGACAGAAAATAGCAACTCTCTGGACTCCTTTACGATCAATCGGCCGATCTCCGATCAATCGGAGGCTATATTCCGATCAATCAGACCTATCTACATAAGCTGCGCAAGGAGTTACGCAATTCCATCAGTTTTCAAGAGAGAAGTGGATTTCGGCTATAAAAGGAAACCTCTACATCCTTCCTAAGCTATCCTAGAAGGATTTCACTGCATTGGAGGGGAGAAGGACGGATTTGGGAGTTCTACAACTCCTTCTAGTTTGTTTTTTATTTTTCATGTTTTCCTTAGTTGATTTTATTTTTCTTTAAGTATGGTCCGCTAAGCCTCTTAGCTACGGCTAAGAGATGAGGCTTGTAGTGGATTTTAGATGTTTTAATTCGTTTATTTGGTTTCAAGTTTGAATATTTATTGAAGAACAATGGTTTATAAAATTTTGAATGAAGTTCTAAGTAGTTTTTTTTAAATCTTATGATGGCTCATGGATGTTTGGAAGAATTGCTTTAGTTCTTAGTTGTTTTGTATGGATCTAGACTTGTACGCTCCGAGGAATCGGATTCAATATGCTCTAGAATTTTATTCTGAATGTGGGAACTTTAAACCAATTTTCTACATTTTTCTGAAATTCTGAATTATGTGTAAATTGTTTATGTGATTTGAATAAAGTTCAAATCATGATATGGTTAAGCTTTATAACAAGGTTTGATGATTATCATGTTTGTGATCTTAACCTATTAGAACTAGGATTGACCTATGCAATTGAGTGTGCTTAAGTTCTAACTTGAATTGAGGGTAGTATGCTTATGAATCATACATAAGACAAATTGTTTATTATAACCGCTCTATCTTCCGGCTTTATATGATTTGATTTCGATTCTAGTTGTGTGTTTGAGAAACCACAGCGAATTGTGCATCTAGGATTGCTACAAGTGGATCCTTGAACCCTAGTGTTTCTTTTTATTGATTTTACTCACTTTTAGTTTACACTTTACCATAACTTATTATACTACATTCAATTACTTGAATTTATTTTGCTTAGTCTCAATTAGAAGTTATTTGAAGTAGTTTTGTGAATTCCTATAATAAGTCCCTAAGAACGATCTTAGTCTTTACCGAATTATTACTACATCGCAACCCTACACTTGGGGAAGCAAACATTCATCAACCCCAACCTCTTCAAGGGAATGCGTGTGGGGTCCAAAGTGGTCATCCATTCCCCTAACTTCTGAATCGGTCAGTAAGCCATCCAAGATAACAAACTCTTCTAAAAGCTTACTTTGCCAAAAATAGAAAGTCCTTATAAATCTTACCGGAGCATTCCTAACATTACTAGGAGTAATTTCTAAAAAATATGAAAATCCTAGTACCAAAAAATTAGGAGATAAGATAAAATTAGAAAATTTTAAAAATAATAGAATTTTCTTAAAATCACAATTTTGAATTGAAAGGGTGTGTTTCCTCGTAAAATGAATGTATATGACCTGTAAAGGAGGTCAGTTGACTCTAAAACCATCGTTACATAAAGATCGATAAGTTGTGAATTTTGTGACGACGCTTGGATTAAAAGTTATGGTTTATTTACGGACCACACTTCAAATGACAATTTCTCCCTATCTGGAATGAATTTCTTCAAACTAGATGCGCCTGGAGCCCAGTTACGTCATGCCGTACGTAGGATAGGGACCGGATCTGACAGACTACTTCTGCTTTTGTTTGGGCTCCTTTTGGTCCATCAATATAAAGAATGCATCCATGATACGTCCTACATCAATAATGAACTGTGATAATGAAGACTTTTAAATTTATTATTGATATTTATAATTTCCTTGTTGCTTATATTAAGTTATTACTTTACATTATGGGCATGTTAAATATGTGGGCCCACTTTTATGGCTCATCTGATGATGAGCCTAAGAATCGACTTAAAGATTGATGTAGATAGGCTCAACCTAAGGGTATATTTTGTGACAAAGTTTCTTATGTGATTAAAATTTTTGAAATGATTTCATTATTCAAGCTTTATTTAGAGTTAATGCACAACATTTTACCTCTAAGTAACTTATAGGTTGCACCAATACAAAAAAAAAAAAAAAAAAAAAAAACTACTTACCTATAATTAACTTACATATTACATCTAGACGAGTAACATGTAATCTTTTAGGTGAAACTTATTTACAACTTAAAAGTTATAAGCATCTAAATAACCCTATGTAGTTTTCCATCATAAAAGTAAATTGATTGAATGATCTTAACTTTGATTAATGAACATTTGTTCATTAAATGTATATTTTACTTTTCAAAAATCCCTTAACATGGCTGGTTGTGAAATTAAGCTGATGTAATCCATGATCCTAAAAGAAAGAAAGAAAAAAGAAAAGAAGACAACGACGAAGAGGAAGAAGAAAACGACTAATCTAATTCTATATGTGTATGAGAGCTTTATCAATCTCGAGCAACTATTATATGTGCAATATCTGAGCATTTCATCAAATAGTCTACACCATAATTTCAAATCTCGTTAGGTTCATTCAAAACTCTCAATTAGAGATTTTGAGCCTAGGCACTGAGAAATTCTCCATAAGTTATAGTTTGAACATTAATAAGATTTAAATAAGGAGGGAATCATATTCTATTATAGTAAAGATAAATTTAACCAACGTAGCATTGAGTGATTTATTGATAAATTTATATTTTATATTACTTTATTATGTTAAATATATACTCAGATCCTTAATTTTTTAAGCGTGTAAATATTACATATTGATTCAACTCGAGTCGAGTCTTCAAGTAACCGTGGTCAACATTGGGTGTTATGAGTTTTCAAGTTTTCAAACTATGGTTGTAGTATTTAGATTCTCTAGCTCAAAACTAAGCCATTGCATGTCATTTGGTGAGTTTTCTCTAATGCTTATTCATAGAAGGTAATAGAGAATTTTTTTTTTTAAGTAATAAAAAATAAAGAGAAAGTATACATCTCTAATATATATAATACGAGTAGTCATGGACATTTTTACCCACGTAATTATCCTTTCGGGAACCTAAACTTTGGGTTTTAACATGAATTGTTGGGTTCTTTATATACAAACATAATACAATATGAAAGTGTGTAGGATAGTTTAACACGACACCTTATCATACTATGTGCTTTGCGGAAGCTTGACAGAGCTACTAGAATTATGGTTAAATCTTAGAGGAGGGGTGATTAAGACCTTTTGAAATTATTTTCGCCTACTTAACTAATTTAACAATGTAAACTAAGTAAGCAAGAACATTTCGGCTTCCAAGCCTTAGTAGGTACAATCACATAGACTAATAAAGATGTAATTATTAAACAACTAGTTTAAACGCATAGATTACTAATGATTTAACTAATCAAGCAATTAATCTATGGAACCTATGTAGACTATATGAGATGCAATCATGTAAGCTCAAGTCTACACAACTAGTAAAAATACATGTTGTGTGTGAATATGCTTCTCTAGTGTCTAGCATACATTCCAATTAAGCATTCATAATTAAGCAATTAAACATACAATGTATAAGTAAAAATGTACTCGAATACATCATAAATACAAGCATGTATAGTGGTTTAACTACCTGTCTACTCCACTCCCTATTGTCATTTCCAACCCATGAGAACATTGAATTTCACTATGAGGGTTTTAAATTAGGTTCACCTCACAACCTAGGAGTTGTAAATAGGTTTCTCTCAAACTTACAATCCTACTTAAGGACTGAGTCCTACTTAAGAACCTATATGTACGCACCCATGTTGGTGGACGTCGTACACACCCGTGTCAGTGGCTTCCCTTGAAGACTTGATAATTTAGGCTCTACTCAAGAGCCAAGGTCCTACAACTGAACCTGGATTTAGGTTTAACTCATAAGCCAAGGTCCTACAACCTAACCTCAATTTAGGCCCTACAATCGAGCCTAGCGTACTCTCCCGCCGAAGGCTCCCCATGGAGACTTGATTCGGCCCTACAACCGGGCCTAGGTCCTATAACTGAACCAATCGAGTTTGGTGATTCAAACTCTATACTCAATTTCCCACGGGAAGAGAGTGGTCGAACTCTACAAAATGACAACCTTACTTGTTAAATTTGAGCCCCATTTATGCATCGCTTGGGTTGTTTGATCTTCTCTCTCCCAAGCTTCGATAAACTTCCCTTTGCTCCCCCAATCTTGTTGCTGCTGCGTTGCCAATGCCTCAGCTCCACGATCAATTTCCTTACATTTGATCTTCTTGAAATGACCAAGGTGATGAGAGGTAGGTTTGAAATCTCTATAACTAATGGAAAATAGTTGCTTAGAGAATTTCACCTACAAGAATCTCTCTGTAGAGTTTAGACAAAAATTTGATTATTTAGATCAAGTTCTAAACTCTAGAGATCAAGAATGACAAATGTATTTTCTAAAGGAGCTTTGAATGCCCCATTCTTATGATGAATGATAAGAAAGATGACTTGCTATGATTAAGATTAGAGCCTAATGGTGTTGGCTTCTAATGCTCTAAAATTCCTCTCCTAAGCCCAAAGACCGAGTCCCCCACTTTTATAGATGAAGCTCTAACGACTAAAATGGGCAGAAAACGGTTACTTCGATGGCATCAAGGACATCTTCGATGGGTCAAACACCTAAGTTCGATGAAATTGAAGAATTATCCAGAGAGTTTAGACATTTGCTGGACATCCAGTACGATGGCATCGAAGTTTCTACGATTCATCGAAAAACACACTTCGAAGGGTTATTCGATGGAATCGAATAAGTGTCCAGAGAGTTCAGTAATGTTGGTAGACATATTTTCGATGGATCGAACTAGTCTTTGATGGCATCAAAGACCCATGGAACTGAACTTCGATGGGATCGAAGTCCACTTGAAAACTATTGTTTAGGCAGGTTTGTTTACAATAGCTTACACCTCTTTTATTAGCCTAACTTATCATGCTTTTCTAAGTGTTCTAAGGCTAATAATGATGATTAAGGTTTTCCCTATATGGTCCAAGTCATCTAGAGGATACAGTTGTTTTGGTTTTAAAGGTTAGGGTCACCAGGGCATCTCATCTATCCGTTTCCTCTTCCTTGATGCTTCTTATTCACTTGAATCTTCAGTCTTCAGCTTGCCAAGGCTCAACCGATGTTATAACATGCAAACGCATGTGATTGACAAATAAGGTGCACTAGTATGCCACAGAAAAGTGCACTAACAAAATATAGTAAAATAACATTTAATCATAAGACCCATCCTAAGAATCCCTATTTGTAATAACACTAAATTTTTAGAATAGAATAATAATATATATAAATTGTGACGATTATACCTGCACATGATGTGCGCAGAAGAGATGTCTGTGACGCCGATTTTTCGATATCGATCTCCTAAACTGAGTTTCTCCCTAATCTATCTAAATATTGAAGAATCAAGATAGCCCAACATCTAATATTCTGGTAGGTGTCGAGGAAGACATATATCATCTACACAAGTGGACCACACATGAGGACAATAGAAGAGGATGTAATAGATCTCCGTTCTCTCTTAGACTTTCTCTTTTTCCTCAGGCTCACACATCCCACAGGGTGGGGATGTCCAGGGCTAGCTCTCTCTCTCTCTCTCTCTCTCTCTCTCTCTCTCATTTGGGATAAGATGATATAAATAAGGAGAAGTTAGGGTTTTAGGGGTGCACCCAGTATGGTGCTCTGCCACCCCACAGATTTCGGTGCAACCCATTGTGAAGGAAGCCCGTCAATCCACCTCATCCATGCATATACTCATGATTGAATCCCTTCACTGTCATAGCGTATCCATTAATGATAATATCCCATGCCAATAAGAAATGGACCATCAAGTTATCATCAAGTGTGATCAAAGTAGTTTTAATGGTTAAAACAAAAACTTCAATGATTAAAAACCTTTGAATATCCAATTAAAATATTTAGAGTATTGGGCCCAACGAAAAACTATTTGATGAGTCCTTAACCTACTTAGATCAAAATCATAACATGTTTCTAGGCAAATCAGTGGATTTATTATCGGCTTGTGCAAGAATCAATGACTCTTGATGGAAGTACCCAACTGTTCCCACTTTATTGGCCCCTACATGCACCTCGTAGGAAGAGTCAAAGCTGACCAGTCAAGATCGTGACCCTTACACGTCCTCAGGTCTATGGATCAAATCATCTTTCATATATCATCAAGTCCTGATCTCACGAGCATAGTCCAAGCTAATGGGCCCCTGGATTATTAACTTGGTCTCGATCTACCAATGTGAGTTATCAAATATTTGAACTTGGATCCTATGTACGTGACACACACTCTTGTGTAGGGTAAGGGCAAGGGCAAGGGCAAGGTATAACTGACACTAACGCAGCTCCCGATGGCGGAGATTGTCCATCCTGACCCAAGTCAGTCTCTTCATACAAGATGATTGTACATCTCATGAACTGATGTCTACACCTATGATGGTCATTGTCTAACAAGGTACTAAGATCCATAGACCATGACTCTCCCAAGTCAATAATTGTCATGTTTAATATCAAGTTCCTAAGAACTACTAGAGGAATCACTCCTCATCAAACCCAATAAATGAGAGAAATATTAAATCTGTCAAAGGCATATCACATGTCTAATCTAGGACTCGTGGTCACCATAATCAACAGATGAGATTCGCCCAATCATATCCAACTGTCTAGTGAAAGGGTATAGATAGTTTTCTAGGACACTAACTCCAACAATCTCTTACTTGTCCTAAAACCAATACATGATTGCACTAAGTAAGCATACATGAAGAACATGACTTCTTAGCTAGAGGATTAATGAGTTAAATTGATCCTCTATAAAGTCCGTTTAGTTTCTCTAATAATAGCTCCGACTGTCCGGCACTCAGCCAGGTGCATCTAGTTTCCATGGTTATCAATCCACGTTTTGTGCCATATACATTTGTGATTGGAGATTAGCTCACCCAATAACCATAATTCACTCAGGAACTTAATTGATCATTTCATAGAAAATAGATACAGTGCACATCGTACACTAAGATCATCATGAAACCATATGCATATCACATGCCAAACTGACAATCTTATCATGATATATAAGATACAGTCATGAGAAGCATATCCATCCACAAAGACAGATATCAACCACTATACAAGAGTCCATTAACATGTCCATTTCCTTCCACTGACTAAGACACCAGTCTAAATTCATGACATACACATAATGGCTAACTAAGGGAATCAATGAGCAGATAAGAACAAGTCCAAGGGTTCACATTTCTTAATTATATCCTTGATTGGAATCATCTGAGTAACACTCTAGATCCAACCATATAAGTAAGAAACACTCAAGTGATATGGACTCAGGTGATATATATAATTATCACATCACATAGTGCTCACATGTAGATGAGATATAACATATTATACAATCATTAAACACACACATGCCAAGTAAACATGGAATCCATCTAAAAAATCGTGAATTATCATGTATCAACCAATTATGCATCCAGAGAAATAACTCTCATCACAACTAGTCAGTTGATGAATAACCCTTTTTGCAGATATAAGATTCCCCTTAAAATAGATCGCCCCTTAAAGTAGAGACTACACGTAGTATGGGAAAGAGAGGGTGCCAAACCCTTCCTCTCTCGTAACTGAGACCTTTACTCAGGCCTCTGCAGTCGCAAGCCACATACATGAGTCATTCAAGCTGGGGGATCCCTGGATTCCTCAACCCAATGAAAGTCCCAAGACTCTAGCTGGCCATTGACCTATATCAGCCTAATCGGCTAGTGGCGACTCCAAAATTTCAAATGTACTATTCTAGGCCACCTTGGAAAAGGTATTACACAACCAAGGAAACTAAAATGAGTCAAACAAATCATATATATACACCTGGCCGCGATCACCCCCAAAATTACCACACATGAAAAATGCCAAATAATGGAAGCATTTTCCGCCAAGTCTCCTTCACAATTCGTGCGCGTTAGGAAGAGCGCTCACAAGGGCACTTGAGAACTGTGAATATATTGTCCATAACATTCTTTACCCATGGACTCACGAGGGAGATTCAATATAGAATTCTTATAACCTACTAAACATATTTAATGTACAAGTTTCACGTACAAATTATATTTTTTCAATGACATGGTTATTAAAAGGCAAAATACACTTATATATACCATTTGTTTTCTAAGGACATATCTAATAACGCCTCTGAAAAAGAAGAAGATGATAATGACAGTTAAGAGATTTTTTTCCTTTTATTTGATTTTTATTTTCATAATTTTACGGTCTTCCATCTAAGACCCACGGTTATCCATCATGAATACACCCGTGGTTAGAATTGGGAGTGATTGTTGCATCTCTCCTAATCGTTTATTTGATGACTGCCTTTGAATGATTAAATTTCTTTAGACCTTGAGAATTTTTTGTGCATTGGCAATCCACAATAGACCCATAATATCATTTGTTTGGATCATCATCCAATCTTAGATACAATATCACAACCTATTTGGACCATCCATTACTTTAAGAAATTACAACAATCGAATGGATCTAAACATCCCAATACGCCTATCTCTTATAAGTGTGGATCATCTGTGTTGAAGGCACAGGAAATTCCAGTGCCATTGCTTCTAGTTGGTCCACATTATTTTCTATGACTCCGGCTCACAAGATACGCTAGATTTATCTCTCTCAAATAGGTTACTAATTACACAACCCAACTTTTAATGTGTAGAACTTTTTTGCCCCCCCCATAACTTTTGTATTAGATCTACACCTTTCATCAATTTTTCCAGATAATTTTAGAGCATGAGCCCAAAAACGTTGTACATCCAAAGCTCAAGTGGATCACACCACGAAAAGTAGTAGGGATTGAACAAACTAATGTTGAAACTTTTCTAGGGCCAACCATGAGGCTCGTTTTCCATCGAACCGGTTCATAAGATCACACACACTAGATGAAGTTAAAATACAAATATCAGCTTGATCAGAGCCTTCTGTTGCCACAAGAAGTTTTCAGTACTGTTTTTAGTGGTGTGGTCCACTTTAGCTTAGGATCTACATTGTTTTCGGGCTCTTATCCTATAATAATCTAGAAAATGGATGGACAATGTGGATCTAAGAAATACATCATCATGGGCCACATAAATTTCACACATCAATAAATTAAGTGTGGTGCAGGGGAGCCGATTAGGTGAGACCCCGGTCTCACCCAAGATGGTGCATCCCTTACTGTGGGGCCCACCTTGATGTGTGTATTCTATATCTACTTCGTCCATACGTTTTTCATATCATTTAGAGCATGATCTCATAAATTAAGAAGATCTGATTATCAAGTGGACCATATTCCAGGAAACAATGGTGATTGAACACCTTACAATTAAAAGCTTTTTAGGGCTCACCATATTGTTTTCGTAGTTTTTATTTACCAACCAGTCTGTTGATAGGTTCACATAAGCCTGGATGAAGCGAAAAAACAACTATCAGCTTGATTCAAAACTTTTGTGGCCCGTTAATGGTCAATCACCACTGTTTCCTATGGTATGGTTCACCTTATCATTGGATTTGCTTCATTTGTTGGATAGTACCATAAACTGATCTTGAAAAATGGATGGACGGGGTAGATACAAAATACACCCATCAAGGTGGGTACCACGGTAAGGGCCACACCATCTTACTTGAGGCTGGTGTCTGTGCTGCACATTGCAGGTGGAGAGAAGAAAACCAGAAGCGTTGACGGGTAGAGCTTCCATGGGCCCATCATGATTTATGTATCAAATCCATACCGTCCATCCATTTTCCATACCATTTTAGGGAATGGAACAAAAAACAAGGTAGATTTTAGCATCAAGTGGGCTACACTAGAGAAATAGTGGGAATCGGATGCCTATTGTTGAAAACTTCTTAGGGTCACAAAAGGCTCTGATCAAGCTAATATTTATGTTTTACATTCATCTAGGTTTGTGTGACCTTACGAAGACCTTATGAAGGTTTCAATAGTAGTCATTTAATCCCATTGCTTTTTGTGGTGTGGTCCACTTAAGCTTTGAATGTCCCTCATTTTTAGGATCATGCTCTAGAATGATATGTAAATATTGATGGACGGTGTGGATCTAAAACATGAATTGTTGTGGGGCCAGAGAAGTTCCACACGTTAAAAGTCATGTTGTGTAGCAGGCAATCTATTCGGGAGAGAAATCCAGATGTATCTTGGTAGCGAGACTCCCACTGAAGTGACGTCACCATGTTTTGTGGGCCCCACAATGATGTATGTGTTGTATCCACACCGTCAATCCATTTGTGGAGATCATTTTAGGGCATGAGACAAAGAATGAATCAGATCCAAAGTTGGAGTAGACCCCACCACAGAAAACAATGGAAACAATGGAGATTGAACGCTTACCACTAAAAACTTCTAGGTGCCACAAAAGTTTTTCGAGCAAGTTGATATTTGTGTTTTCCCTTTGTTCATATCTGTGTTAACTTATGAACAGGTTGGATCTCAAATAAACATCATGGTAGACCCTATGAAGGGGTTCAACGGTGGGCATCACTCTCTCTACTGTATTCTGTGGTGGGATCCACTCAAGATTTGGATCCACTCATTCTTTGTCTCATACCCTAAAATGATCTCTCCAAATGGATGGACGGTGTGGATACACTACATACATCAGGATGGGCCCCACATAACATGGTGATGTAACTTCAATAGCGAGTCTTGCTACTCAACCTGTTAGTAGCTAATCGGCGTCCGTGGCCAGAGTCATTGGAGATGACATGGACCAATGAGGAGCGATGGCTCTAAATTTTCCTGTGCCTTCAACACAAACGATCTGTAATCATCTCTTATGAGGTGCACCCTCTCCCTTAGGGCTCTCAATGGAGCGGGTCATATCCAAGATTTGATTCGCTCTGAATCCGTATAATGCGGATTTGGATATTAAAATAGGTTTGATTATTTAACTGGACTAGATTTGGATCTTAAAATAGGTCCGATTACTTAAATGGATTGGATTTGGATTCACATAAACATATCCGAATTCGATCCAAATCTGATAAAGATCTGACTCATTGTCACCTTACTGTATATGTCATATTCATGCTAGCCATCCATTTTTTAGATTATTTTAGGCCATGTCTCAAAATTGAGACATGCCACTCTGAGGTCGACCCTATCACAATAAATAGTGGGATTTGCATCATTTTGCTACTAAATTAAATATATTATATTATATATTTTTTTAGATTTGTAATGGGGTGGATTGGGACCTAGATCTGACCCGAATCCGACAGTTATATGAATTTTGGATCGGAAATGGATCTAACGATTTATAAATGGATTGGATATGGATATCAACTTTTGGATCCGAGTCGGATCCAAATCCAATCCAAATCCGTCTACAGATATTCAGACTTGGAGCTGGATCCAACTGGAGCCGATCTAGATCTGACCCATTGAGAGCCCTACTCTCCCTGCATATATTGTATGGCTAATGGGAGGTAAATCGAAATGACCCCTTTTTTGAATTACATTGCCATGTGTACGGTGAAGATGTTTTATTTATTTATTATTATTTTTTCCTGAAAGATGAGCAAAATTTCATTACTTCTAAATGACCAATAACTCAGGAATGCAGAGAGATAAGACAGCAGAGAAAAGTGCACCGGATCCTTTGTTGGCTGCAAAGGAAACTTTTGATTCGTCCACGTCATCATAGTCATCATATAGGTTTGCAACTACATCACACCACCACACCCTCAGTGCAACCTTATCACGCTGAAATCATGCAGTGTGACGTGGACCAATGAAAACACTGCCAACAGGAATTTTTTGTTTGGCAGCCAGAAGAGGATGGGGACTCAGAAAAGAAAAGAGGCAGAGCCTGGCCAAAGAAAAGACTTTCTATTGCATCACCACCGTACATTATAATGGAACCAATGGCCGTGTTTTTGTCATATAACGCAAACTCAACCATACGCATCCGGCCACATCTTTGCACACTGTATAAGAGGTCGGTGATTCAGTACAACAGAACATTTGTCCCTTCGGCCCCACTATTCCAAGTTGGACGATTAATGCGCCGAATATCTGGACCTTTTTTCAGTTGAAGGTGAGCCATAGAGAGAGAAAATGTCCAAAAGTCTGAGTTTGAATCTTGGGGTGTGGCCCATACAGGCCAAGGTCCTGGATCGATACGGATGCAATGAAAGTAATGAACACATGAGAAGAAACATGGGCCATTCCATAGCAGACAAATGCATGACGTGCCAAGTGAGGCAATTTGCAATTCCCATGACATGGACATCAAAATCGGTTGGGGCTAATCAAGGTGATCCACACTGTTGATGATGTATGTATGGTGACACGTGTACCCAAAAACCGAAAAACCTATAAAAAAAAATATTCAATATTAGTCGGTTGGTGCTCTAAAATTCAAATAGTGATAGAGAAAGGGACTGATATTGGCACTCACATATTTAATAACGGGCACGTTTAAAATGGCCCACAAGGTCATTACTCGATAAGGTTGTGGAGGAGCATAGCTGTGAGATATCAAAAAAAAATTCAAGACCAAAGTCTACATGACCTAATCACAGTCCTCCATGATACCACATCCATTCCGTCCATTTGGTGTGGCCATCTACATTAGCCGTTGGGAACGAAACTCTGTGTGATCCATAACTCAGGTGGGCCACACCAAGGAAAAAAGTTGGAAAGGGAAACCAACCATATGTTTGTGTATGGTGCCAACCATTGTGCGAATATTCCATCCAATCCATTCATCAGCCGCAAGTATGAGCATATGCTACAAAAAATCGCCATGTGACTCAAGCAGGCCACACGACAGGCTTGGAGTTTTAGTAGTGATTTTACATTGTTACCCATGTTGTAACGTAACAAGGTGGGTCCCACAAAGCTCAGGAGTTTTGCCCACAATAGATGTTGTGGAGCAGTCCGGTCGGAAAATGGTGGAGTGACGTGTAATGGTCGAAAGGTGGCCCACCAGAAAACTAATATAAACATCCCAAATACCAGAAAAATGGCATTATACAATGCGAAAGTGTGGTGTCATCATATCTTAGAAAATTATTATATTAGATAAGTAAGATTCGAGGCTGGTTCCTCTACAGGCACTTGCATGGGCTTACCATGGTGTGGGTGTGAGGCATCCGAACCGTCCAGCAAGGTTGCCACCGATTCAACCATATGTAGCCAACCATGGGAATTTGGAGGTTTTGGGGTGTCCCTCACTTAACACGTGGATAGCGTGGCTCGTAGCGACGGGGATTGGGTACTACCCTCACCAAAGCCTAGCTAGAGTGGGACGGTCCTGTGAGGGGGGCTTTGCATTTATTTTGACAGATCATTTTTGAGGCATGAGCCTAAAAAAGAGGCAGATAGAAGGCTCAAGTGGACCACACCACATGAAGCAGTGGGGATTGAAATCCCACTGTTGAAAACTTCCTAAGGCCCACCGTGATGTTTATATGCCATCCAACCGGTTTATAACGTCACGTAGACCTGAATGAAGGGAAAACATAAATATTGGCTTGATCCAAATCTTCTATGGCTGCCAGGAAGCTTTCAATGGAAGGCTTTTAATCCTCACTTCTTCCTGTGGTGTGGTCCACTTGAGCCTTAAATCTCCTCCTTTTTGGGCTGGTGCCCTAAAATGATCTGTCAAAATGGATGGCGCGCGCACGCGAGCGCGCGCGCGCGCACACACACACACACACACACACACACACACACACACACACACATATATATATATATATATATATATATATATATATATATATATATATGAGGAATGATCACCTGCACACCCGTGCACATTTAGTTATTTGCGCACCAAGGTGTCTGGCATCGTTTGGAAACCTATCTCAGACTTTCTTTCTGTCACGATGTTGACGTTACCTAACTATACATGGCCCCAACATAATGTTTGTGTTATATCCACACCGTTTATCCATTGTGCGAGATCATTTTAGATCATGGGCCCAGAAGTGTGGCAGATCTAAAGCTCAGGTGGACCATACCACAAAACGCAGTGGGGACAATGACACCTACCATTGAAACCTTTTTAGGGCCCACCTTGATGTTTATTTGCCATCCAACCTGTTCAAAAGGTTCCACCGACTTGGATGAATGGAAAACACAACTACCGACTTCTTCCAGAACTTCTAGAGGCCCCAACAAGCTTTCAATAGTAGGCAATCAATTGCCCCCTCTTTCTATGGTGTGGTCCACATAAGTTTTTAATCTGCCTTATTCTTGGGCCATACCTAAAAAATTCTCGTCAAATAGATGGATGATGTAGATATAACACATACATTATAGTGGGTCCCATAGAACTAGGTGACGTTAACAAACTATTGACATATATGGTGTATGGCATACCATGCAATCAGCTTCCGTGCATTGCCAATCAAAGCCTTTCCCTAGAACATCCTGCCACGGAAGTTGGGTAGGGCCCATGTGATGTTTGTGAGAAATCCACCCGGTCCATCCACTTGGCCAGATCATGTTAGCCAATGAATTAAAAAATTGAGGTAGATCCAAGATTCAAGTGGGCCATACAACATAATAAAGTGGGTAGGGAAATGCCTACAGTTGAAACCTCCCTGGTGTTCATTATGATGTATATATGTAATCCATACTGATGAGCTAAAACACAGAAATATTAGCCTGATAAATAACTTCCATGGCCCTATGAATATTTTAAAAGTGGACGTTCAATCCTAGTAGTAAAACATTGTTTCTCGTCATGAATTTTAGATCTACCTCAATTTTGGGCTCATGTGAAAATGGACAGATAATAATGTGGATTTCTCACAATCGCAACGGTGGGCAACACATAGCTTCCCTCCGTACTGCAAAACACCCTCCCAGGGAATCCCGTCCAAGTGGGGTGGCTGGGTTGCGGCCCGGCCTCCCCAAGTCAATGCATCCCTTACAGTGGGGCCCACCTTGTTATATGTATTCTATATCCATGCCGTTCATCCTTTTAGCAGATCATTTTATGATATAAGCCCAAAAATGAAGAAGGTCCAATTCTCAGGTGGACCAGACATTATGAAACAATGGTGACGAATCAATAATGGGACCTAAAAGTTTTGGGTCAAGCTAACATTTATTTTACCCCTTCATCCAGGTTTATTTGAGGCTATCAAAAGGTTGGATGGCAAATAGAAAGTACAAAAATCTTACAGTGGGCCTTGAGAAGTTTTTAATGGTCGGGTGTTCAATCACCAATGTTTCCTAGAATATGGTCTACCTGAAATTTGGATTGGTTCTTCTTTATTTTTTTTATTCATGCCTTAAAATGATCTAAAAAAATAGATGAATGGCATGAATATAGAATACGTAGATCAAGGCTGGCCCAAGGTAAAGGCGGCTGCACCGTTTGGGTTCTGGGTTGGGGGAGAAGGAAGCAGGCTAGATTGAGTAATAGCCCCACCTGGACCTAGTTAGAGGCGGACGGTAAGAGGGCTTTGTGGGGCCCACCATGATGTGTGTGGTTTATCCATGTCATCCATTCATTTTGAAAAATCATTCTAGGTGATGAGCTAAAAAATAGGCAGTTCAAATGCTCAAGTGGACTGCAGCATAGGAAACAGTGGAGATTGAATGCCTACTATCCAAAACCTTTTGAGGTTTGCAGAAGTTATTGATAAAACTAATATTTATGTTTTTCCATTATTTAGGTCTGTTTGACCTTTTGAACAGGTTTGATGGCAAATAAACATCATGGCGAACCCTAGAAAGGTTTCGATGGTAGGTGTCATTGTACCCACTGCTTTCTGTGGTATGGTCCACTTGAGCTTTAGATCTGCCACACTTTTGGGCCCACAATCTAAAATGATTTCACAAAATGGATGAATGGTACAGATATAACACATACATTATGTTGGGGCCCACATTGTTAGGTGACGTTAACATCTAGTGGGAGAGAGGTTTCCAAGCGACACCAGACACCGGTGCACAAATAACTAAATACGCACTGGTGCGCAGGTGATCATTCCTCTCTCTCTCTCTCTCTCTCTCTCTCTCTCTCTATATATATATATATATATATATATATATATACACACGGTGGCCCCAGAGGCCTTGACTGGACCGTCTGTCTCTAGCTAGGTCCTGGTGGGGGTGGTACCCAATCCACTTCTGGCACGGAGCAGGATTCTCTACACAATATGGTGAGCCCACACATGCACAGGTAGCTGAAGAAGCATGTGAGTAATTTTTACAGGAAGGTGATTAACTTTTTTACACATAGGTGAATAAGCTATAGGACAAGCCTCTCAGGTAGTCGTATGGAATCCGGCCCCCACCGGGATAAGGTTTGACGCGGATTGCCTCTAGGGGTGATTTTGAAGCATCCCAGAAGATCTGTGTGGGGCCTACCGTGATATATCTGTTTGTCCACACTGCCCCCCAAGATCATGTTAAGGTATGGGCTAAAAAAGGAGGCATATCCAACACTCTAGTGGACCACACCAAATAGTAAGCTTGGTTACATTAAATGCAAAAGTCATCTCTGGTGTGGTCTACTAGAGCGTTGGATCTGCTTTCCTTTTGGGTCCACTCCTTAACATGATCTGAGAAAAAGGATGGACGACATAGATAAATAGATAGATCACAGTGGGATTCCACACAGATCTCCTACCAGGGAAGTCCAGATCTCCTACCAGGGGGCAACCTGCGTCCTAATATTTCTGCGTGGATTGTGTACTGACCCTGCCAGCAGTACCGGCGTGGCTACTGGTTGGTGCTCTGTGGGCTCCACCAGGTCGTATGTGTTTTATCCACACCGTCCATTCATTTTCCAATTTATTTTAGGGCATGAACCAAAAAATAAGGCATATCTGAATCTCAAGTGGATCACACGACTGAGAACAGTGGTGATTGAATGTTCAACATTAAAAAATTCCTAGGGCCATGCAACCGGTTGATTAGGTCGTATAGATCTGGATTGAGGGAAACACAAATATCAGCTAGACTCAAAAGCTTTTGTGGCCCATGGTAAGCGTTCAATCAACAATGTTTCCTATGGTGTGGTCCATTTGAGATTTGAATCTGCCTCATTTTTGGGTTCATCCTTTAAAATGAGCTGGAAAATGTATGGCGTGGATAAAACGCATACATCATGGTGGGCCCACATAACACCGACCAGTGGCCCCATTGATACTGGCAGTCGGCGTCCTTTCATGGCACCATAAGTTTCATCCGTTCACTTGGACAGTTCAATCAATCAACTAAACTGTCTATTAACTCTAGAACACATTCCACGGCCCACTGTGAAAAAATCACACTGATCAGATGATAACATCTCTCAAACAACCACTTTCTCTAAAAGCTTGAACGGTTAGAGGATGGCGTATCAATGTATATCAAGGGACTTCAACAACATCTTCTTCGTTCCATTTTTGGGTCACAGTCTATTCATGATTGTGTTAGTAATATGGACACTCTCTAAAATTCATTTTTGGGTCATGTTCTATTCATGATTGTGTTAGTAATATGGACACTCTCTAAAATTCATTTTTGGGTCATGTTCTATTCATGATTGTGTTAGAACACATTCCACGGGTCATGTTCTATTCATGATTGTGTTAGTAATATGGACACTCTCTGGATCACCGTACAATTATATCATACCTTTTAGTTAATGACTCAGGTGAAATGATCAACCATTATTCTCAGTACCATAAGCTTGTCATACCACAGATTTTTTTAGGTCGGTCACACTGTTGAAACGAACGGACAACCTAACTTTTGACTCAACGTACAGTTGTTGCCCACTTGTTGTGCTGATCAGCCTAATTTTGAGAAGAGCGGTCTTCGTTGGTGGGGCCTACCGGTTTCATTTCCTGCGCCAGGGGCACCTTGGCAGCATAGAAGGGACGGGGTAAAAGAGGCATAATTCTAAACACCTCCCTCTAATTTACAAAACAACCCCCCTCCCTAGTTCCTACTATTTTGAGTTATTATATATTAGTCCTCTCATTCAAAGATTTCCGCAGATTCCTTCATATAGTGAAACGAGTGGTTGTCATTGAGCAGTTGACCTTTCTAACTAATCTCACATGCACCTGGCGGCCTACAATAATGCGTGCACGTTACCCTTTCCATTAAGCACGGTCAGTCCACCATGAAAATCAACACCTTAAGGTGATTCAACCATTAGGTGTGGCTCACCAACTGCATTTGGAGTATTTTGTCGCCCACCTAATGGCCAGCTTAGCTTGACTATCTGTTCATCTAATTTTTATGGTGGAGTGATTTTATAGGGATGGATTTCCCTTATGGATAAAGGGTATGCATGCAAAATAACTCATCCAACAAGGGTGTCTTTTGTCACTTGCTACACGATCCTCTAACTTCTCTAGCAAAGGGGGTATTTACGATAATCCAAAAGAGAGAGTAGGTATTATAATTGTTACCAAACAAAGAGGGGACTTATCTTAACATACAGGTATGAGCTTTCTTAGCCATTATTCATGCTAGAGCCACATATATGAAAATCAATATCGTATCAGCCGATACGGCCATATCATGTCTGTATCGACCCGATACGATACGCGATACAAGGCAGTATCGGCCGTAACGGAGATTCGGAATTGGTTGGACCGTATCGGCCATGACGGAGATTCGGAATCGGTTGGACCGTATCGGCCAATACGGCCAATACAAGCCAAAACGGGCCGATACGCCCATAAAACACCAAATTTGAATTTATTTATTTTTTCAAAAATTCACTCATATTTCCTCTTCTTCTCTTTATTTAAACTATAAAAGAATATTAAAACTCATTTTAGGCTAGATCTAAATCTATTTTGGGATCAAAACAAATGATTTAAATAGGATTCAACTAATCAAAGCGAAGTGGACTATTATGGGAAAAATCGGATAGAAGGGTAGACCTTTACTTTCTTTTTTATATTTTCATCTTCTTTTTGTTGTATTTCCAATATAATGGGTCATTGTTCACCAAATCATGTTTCTTTCGAGTTCAATTAAGGCCCATTTACTTGACTTTCAACAAGTCAAATCAACAGACAATATTTTCATCAAAAGAATGATCCGATACACCATTGAATACATGGTAAAAAAAAAATTGTGAATATCTCATTTTTTCCTATTTTCTGATTTTTTCCCTATATTTTTGTGCTTCAAAATAAAATTCTAACCGATACGGCCCCGATTCTGATACGCGACACCGTATCGTATCATTTTTCTATAGGGCCGATACGACAGCCGATATCGTCATTCAAAACCATGGCTAGAGCTATATATCCTGTGAATATTCCTTAATAAAAGGAACACAGATGTTTACAGTTTTCACCAAAAAGTATGAATTGATGCGTCTCCAACTTCTCATGTGGGCCCTTGGGAGGGATTACTGGCCAGACTCGGCTTCAGCACAAAATTCAAAAGAAAAAAGGAATGAATTGATAATATATATATATATATATATATATATATATATATATATATATATATAGAGAGAGAGAGAGAGAGAGAGAGAGAGAGAGAGATGCTCACACGTACCTAGTTGTATGTACAACTAGTTGGCATGTGGGGGCCACTATGGTATTCGAATGATATTTCGTCCGTACAGAAAGATTGTCTCACTATAAAAATAGGATGCACAAAAAATTAGGACGATCCAACTATGAAAATGTGATGCTCCATGTGAATATGGAGTTTATAGGTGTTGTTTCATGGTTTCCTATGGTGTACCCCACCTAATAGTTGGAATGTTGGATCAACCTGATTTTTGGGTCATCTCATTTTCGTGATGGGATAATCTTAATGGACGGGCAAGATATTGTACGAACACCATGGTGGGCCCTAAACGCCAACTAGTTGCCCATGAGCATTACTCTTTGCTCCTGCGCAACTAGTTGTACGTCCAACTAGTTGGTGTTTGGGGCCCACCATGGTGTTTGTACAATATCTTGCCTGTCCGTTAAGATTATCCCATCACAAAAATGAGATGACCCAAAAATTAGGTTGATCCAACTATTAGATGGGGTACACCATAGGAAACCATGAAACAACACCTATAAACTCCACATTCACATGGAACATCACATTTTCATGGTTGGATCATCCTGATTTTTGGTGCACCTAATTTTTATAGTGAGACAATCTTTCAGTACAGATGAAATATCATACAAACATCATAGTGGCCCCCACACGCCAACTAGTTGGACGTACAACTAGTTGCATGTGAGCATCTCTCTCTCTCTCTCTCTCTCTCTCTCTATATATATATATATATATATATATATATATATATATATATATATATATATATATATATATATATATATATATATATATATTAGTAATGCTCACACACAACTAGTTGGACAGTGCATTTTCGTCCAACTAGCTATGCATTTAATATAAATAAATGCTCCGTGAAAGCGTTAATTAATTGGAAAGGGGGCCGTGGCTTGGGTGGGTTCCACTATGGTGTTAATGTGAAATCCACCCCAACCATCAGGTGAGACACGTCATGTTATGAAAAAGGCTAAAAACTTATCCCAATCCTCAATTTAGGTAGACCATATTGTGGAAACAGTGTATGAGAAATGTTCACCCTCCAAACTCTTTCCCTCCCAGGGACACAGTTGAATCAAGCATGGCCCTAAATTTTAGGACCCAGCGCTACTTTTTAGTGTGAAATAAAAACTCATTTTAGGCTAGATCTAAATCTATTTTGGGATCAAAAAAAATTATTTAAATAGGATTCAACTAATCGAAGCGAAGTGGACTATTATGGGAAAAATCGGATAGAAGGGTAGACCTTTACTTCCTTTTTTATATTTTCATCTTCTTTTTGTTGTATTTCCAATATAATGGGTCATGTTCACCAAATCATGTTTCATTCGAGTTCAATTAAGCCCATTTAGTTGACTTTCAACAAGTCAAATCAACAGACAACATTTTTATCAAAAGAATGATCCGATACACCATTGAATACATGGTCAAAAAAGAAAAAAAATTGTGAATATCTCATTTTTTTCTATTTTCTGATTTTTTTTCTATATTTTTTTGCTTCAAAATAAAATTCTAACTGATACGGCCCCGATTCCAATACGCGACACCGTATCGTATCATTTTTCTATAGGGTCGATACGACAGCCGATATCGTCATTCAAAACCATGGCTAGAGCTATATATCCTATGAATATTCCTTAATAAAAGGAAAATAGATGTTTACAGTTTTCGCCAAAAAGTATGAATTGATGCGTCTCCAACTTCGCATGTGGGCCCTTGGGAGGGATTACTGATGACCCATATCCAACTTGGGCAGACTCGGCTTCAGCACAAAATTCAAAGAAAAAGGAATGAATTGATTTTATATATATATATATATATATATATATATATATAGAGAGAGAGAGAGAGAGAGAGAGAGAGAGAGAGAGAGAGAGAGATGCTCACACGTAACTAGTTGTACGTACAACTAGTTGGCATGTGGGGGCCACTATGGTGTTTGAATGATATTTCTTCCATACAGAAAGATTGTCTCACTATAAAAATAGGATGGACAAAAAATTAGGACGATCCAACTATGAAAATGTGATGCTCCATGTGAATGTCGAGTTTATAGGTGTTGTTTCATGGTTTCCTATGGTGTACCCCACCTAATAGTTGGAATGTTGGATCAACCTGATTTTTGGGTCATCTCATTTTCGTGATGGGATAATCTTAATGGACGGGCAAGATATTGTACAAACACCATGGTGGGCCTCAAACGCCAACTAGTTGCCCATGAGCATTACTCTTTGCTCCTGCACAACTAGTTGTACGTCCAACTAGTTGGTGTTTGAGGCCCACCATGGTGTTTGTACAATATCTTGCCCGTCCGTTAAGATTATCCCATCACAAAAATGAGATGACCCAAAAATTAGGTAGATCCAACTATTAGATGGGTTACACCATAAGAAACCATGAAACAACACCTATAAACTCCACATTCACGTGGAACATCACATTTTCATGGTTGGATCATCCTGATTTTTGGTGCACCTAATTTTTATAGTGAGACAATCTTTCAGTACATATGAAATATCATACAAACATCATAATGGCCCCCACACGCCAACTAGTTGGACGTACAACTAGTTGTATGTGAGCATTTCTCTCTCTCTCTCTCTCTCTCTCTCTCTCTCTATATATATATATATATATATATATATATATATATATATGAGTAATGCTCACACACAACTAGTTGGACAGTGCATTTAATATAAATAAATGCTCCGTGAAAGCGTTAAATTAATTGGAAAGGGGGCCATGTCTTGGGTGGGTTCCACCATGGTGTTAATGTGAAATCCACCCCAACCATCAGGTGAGACACGCCATGTTATGACCAAGGCTAAAAACTTATCCCAATCCGCAATTTAGGTAGACCATATTATGGAAACAGTGTATGAGAAATGTTCACCCTCCGAACTCTTTCCCTCCCAGGGACACAGTTGAATGAAGTATGGCCTTAAATTTTAGGTCCCAGAGCTACTTTTTAGTGTGAAATCTAATGGATGGAGTGGATTTTACATATTCATCATGGTGGGCCTCATAAAAATCAACGGTGGACGTCTTTTCCAAATATTTCCATTGGTGTGCCCTGATACGTGGATTGGATACTACCCCACTAGGAACGTGCAAGAGCTAAGGGGCCACCGTGATGTATGGGTTTTGTCTACACCGTTCATCTATTTTGCCATTTTATTTTAGGGTAAAAGTATAAAAATAGACAAGTTCAAGGCTCAAGTAGACCACGTTGCAGGAATCAGCTGTGATAATGACACCGACTGTTGAAACCCTCAAAGGACCCACTCTGAGACTTTTGCCTACTTAATTTTTGGTTTCGTGTACTAAAGTAGTTGCAAAAATATGTGGACGATGTGGATATACAATACATGCATCAAGGTGAGTCCACGGTCAGGAACACACCATGTTGGATGAATCAGTGGTCACACCAAATATGCTCCCAAGACTCCAGTTGCATGGCGTAAATCAAATGAATATTGCCTTCACGTGGCAAAATTTTGTAGGCCCCAATATGATGTATGCGTTATATCAACACCGTCCATCCATTTTTTAAAGATTAGTTAAGGGCATGAGACAAAACATAAGGCAGATCTAAGGCACAAGTGGACCACAGGGATTGAACGCCTACCATTGAAAACTTCTTGGGGGCCATAAAAGCTTTGGATCAAGCTGATATTTGTGTTTTCCCTTCTTCCAGGTCTGTGTGACCTTAAGAACAGGTTGGATGGCAAATAAACATCCTACTAGAGCCCTAGGAATGTTTTAATGGTGGGCGTTTAATGTCCACTGTTTCTTATGGTGTGGTCCACTTAAGATTGGATCTGTCTCATTTTTAGGAATTTGTGCTAAAATGATCTATAGAAACTAATGAATGGCATAGATATACAGAACATACATCATGGTGGCCCCATAGTTAGGGAGACGCTCGCCCCGGTGTTGCTCGGGTGACTCCTAATCCACCTCCTCTGCTATCATCGGGAACTTAAGAAGTTTCTTGGAACCAACACTAGTTTGGGGAGGCTCACCTTTCATTTTTTAAGGGGTCCACCATGATATGTTTGAGAGATCCACTCCGATCATTAGATGTATAATCCCATTTTAGGATTGGAGAAAAAAATATCATTCTAATCTATGATTCAAGTGGGCCATACCAATTGAAACAATTGGGAGAGACATTCACCCTTGATTATTATAGAGCCCATCGTGATGAGCATGTAAAATCCACTCCAACTATTAGCTGCCACACTAAGGGCCCGTTTGGATGCCACCAAATAAGTTACTTTTTCTACTCACAGCAGTAGATAAAAAAATAACTTATTTCAGATAAGTAAGTTTGGTTTACGATAATTAATAAGCAACTTTTTAACTTAAAAATACATAATCACTTCAGCTAATATTTTTAGTTTTTTTACTTTTTCATGGGTTGCTGAATAGAGTAACAGGAGAGGTGAAAGAGAGGAAAATGATAAGCACGTTGTTTACCATCAAGGCAGGCCCCACATGAATAGACATTGTTGGTGTACACGGTGGGTGCATGTGATGGGCAGTGGATATTGAAGGTGGGCCCCACATGGATAGACAGTGTTGGTGTGCACAGTGGGTGCATGTGATGCGCAGTGGATATTGAAGGTGGGCCCTACATGATGGATAATAACATTGATCGTTGGCCCTACTTGATAGATGACCAACATCAAAGGCGGGCCCTACATAATGAATGGTGCATATTAATGGTCAGGCTATAATGATGAGTTGCCCACATCCAAGGTGGGCCTTGCATGATGGACAACACACACAATGAATGGTCCACATCAAAGGTTAGCTCCACATTGAATGTAGGCCCCACATGATGGACAGATCACATCAAAGGTGGATTCCACATAATGGGCAATTAATAATGGTGGGCTCCACATGATGGATGATCCACATCAAGGTGGGCCCTACATGATGAACGATCCACATCAAAGGTTGGGCTAATGAGAATGGTCCATTTCCAAGGCGGGCTCCTCGTGATGGACAACCCATATGGGAGGTGGGCCCAGATGATGGATGGTCCATGTCAAAGGTGGACACCACATGATGGGTGGCGGATACTAAAGATGGGCCCCACATGATGGAAAATAACATTGATGGTGGGCCACACATGATGGATGGCCAACATCAAAGGTGGGCCCTACCTAATGAATGGTGCACATTAAAGATCGGACCCTAATGGTAAATGGCCCACATCTAAGATGGGTCCCACATAATGGATGGCCCACATTAGTGGGGCCACAAAATGAACGATCGACATCAAAGGTTGGCCTCACTTGATGGACAATGGATGTGAAGGGGACCAAATAGACTTGAGGGATGATTACTTATGATGTTGGAAACCAAACATTCTTAATTTTCTACTTTTTGGATGATAACTTTATATGCCAAACATGCTTATCTTCCAATTAAGTAGAAACCGAGATAAGTTACTTATCAAATAAGTAGCTTATCTTAAGTAACTTACAATCTAAACGGGCCCTAAATGTTAGGCCTTGGACCAAAAAAAGCAGGGCCATAAGTGATTCAAGTGGGCCATATGAAGAGAAAATGTTTGGAGGGTGAGCTTTCTATCTATAGTTTTCCCAATTATGTGGTTCATGTGAACCAAGGATGAGGCTCGTTTTTAGGCACTGGTTGGGTGGATTTCACGCTAACGCTACAGTAGGGCCCACCCAAGCAGGCAATTCTTTTGCATAATTTGAAATACCTTTTGCATGCAAAGATTATTATCATTATTGCACATTAAACGCATAGCTAGTTGGACGTATATGCACTGTCCAACTAGTTGTGTGTGAGCATTGCTCTCTCTCTCTCTCTCTCTCTATATATATATATATATATATAGAGAGAGAGAGAGAGAGAGAGAGAGAGAGAGACGCCCAACATGCACGCCTTTTCACACATGTCATGGGCACAAAATCCAAGTAGTCCATATGATGCGGTCGGCACCCCATGAAACCTCAAGGCCCAACTTTCAACATGTTCCAAAACTCTTGTCGGCCATAGCAAAGAGAGGCAAATCAAGGAAGGAAATTATTTCCTTTGTCATGTCCCACAGTTTTGGATCACGATAAAAGTTGGGCATGGGATTTCATGAGGTGCTACATCACGTGGATTGTTAAGACTTTGTGTTCATATCACGTGAGATGAGCTCTCAAAAAATTCTCATGAGTTTTTGTGAGGACTGATTCTCAACTCAGCCTTTCATTATATATGTGTGTATTAGTGGGATGCAGATTGGGTGCCACCCCCGCTCTTCCCTAGCTAGGAACGGACAAGCCCCAAGGGGCCACCTTTAAGTATGACTTTTATACACATCATCCATCCATTTTCCATATAATTTAAGGGTACAATCTTAACAATGAGGTATATCTAAGTATTTGCACACAACCTATAATAGCCAGATCAAATAGTCCAGAGGCTGCCATATGGTAGCCTAATAAATCACATGGCCAAGAGTAATAAAAGTATACTCTCTGCAAAGAAAGAATCCAACAAAAGAAACTAATCTCCAGCAAGTATTAAATGCAAGAGTCCCATAAAAACAACTCTCTTAGCAAGCAAGAGTAAACACTCTAACAAAGTTCCCTCCACACATTGGAAGATTAGAAGAGTAGCACACATAATTGCACTGTTTGCTAGAAATGTGATCTTTCTTGTAGGGGTTAGAGTCCTTGCCTCTTTGGTAGACTCTCCGAAGTTTCAACAAAAGGTCTTAGGTTTGAAACCCATAGATGTGAAAATCCAGTTAGGGAATGATTGTGGGGTTGTGTGGGGTGCGTGTGTAAAAAAAAAAAAAAAAATCTTTCTTGTACATGCGGCTGAATGTGAAAAGCTACACTTGAAGGATTAAGCTCAATGCTGTTGTAAACACCCTCACGTGAGCGTGAATGCCTTCATTTCCTCTTTATTCTATTGCTTTGGTTTGGTTTGGTGCAATTGGAGTTATTAGTGTGTTAATTCAAATGAGTTAATGTATGTAATTTAATTTGGAGTCACCACTAGTTAAATTAAGCTTAGAATTTGCGGTCGACTAGAAATCTTAGGATTGCTTAAGGTTTGGGGAATCACAGGATACCCCAATCTACATGATTCCTGTTGTTGGTTCGCGACTGTAGATTCTAGGTGCAGACACCCCACCTTCGGCTATAATTTTGGTAGAGATAGCTGAATGAATGGAGGACCATACCCCCAGATCCCATATCCAAACCCAGCCAAACTCACCCTTGTAAGCCCAAATCCATAACCTAGCTCAAGCTTGAACCTAGTTAACTCACCCCTAAACATCAGCCCAAAAAACCCCCCATAAGAAAAACCAGTAAAAAAATCCTAAAAAAGTCAAGCTTGGTGAGTCAACCCGCTGAGTCAAATCATCGAGTTAACCCGCTGAGTCAACTCATCGAGTTAACTCACCATGTCAACCCATCTCCCAAACCCAGTCAACTCACCGAGTTCCAAACCACAGCCTCGGAGTAAGTCCGAACCCCGAACCTAGGAATTTTCTTCTTCAGGTTCGGAGGCCGTACGCTCCGAACCCGAAGCAGAACGACCATACGGGCGGCCCTCAGGGTGCCGCCCAAACATATTTACGGGCTCTGCCACTGCCCGCTGCTATAAATACCCCCCTCCCCTTCTCATTCAGGAGACTCCAAAACGTCCTGAAAAATCCATTCATTCCGAGTCCATCTCCACCATTTTAGCCCATTCTTCCACCAAGGAGAGCCCGAGTGAGAAGAGCCTACCCCTGGTCCAGCCCAGCCTGACTCTGGTCTAAGTCTCCCAAGCCACCCAAGTCTTGATCTAGCCACTCGAAGCAAACCCTTGCGACACCTCCTTCCATCCAGCTACTCTTTTACCAGCATCATCTCATTCGCATATAGCATAAGTGCAACATTTACTTTTCTTCCAACCCCCCTGCTTGTCATGTCACTTCAAGCACTTTGATCATTCAAACACACAGCATGCATCCCGCATAAAGCACCTGTCAGTTCGAGCGTATGCTCTGGGCTTGCCTGTTAATGGAAACCTGCCCATCAGAAACTCTTACTGTTCAGACCCGCATTCATGCATCAGTCACTACTAGCACTTTGATCGTTCAAACACATAGCATGCATCCTGCATAAAGCACCTGTCAGTTCGAGCGTATGCTCTGGGCTTGCCTGTTAATGGAAACCTGCCCATCAGAAACTCTTACTGTTCAGACCTGCATTCATGCATCATGTCATCCATGAGAATACACGAGGATTAAATCAGACTTTCAAGTATTAGTTTGATTCTGTGAAGTAGAGACTGTACTTCGGTACGGGCAGTGTGGGGTGCTTAACCTCTTCCCACTCTGTAACCGTGATCCCTTTCCTCGAATCTTTGGCCGTAGATCAAAAGGAGTCATTTTAGAGGAATGAATCTTCGGATCCCATTCTCTAACATTTCTACGGGGTCTAGCCGACTGTAGATTCAAAGTAACTAGCTAGTAGTGACTCTGGTCTTATACAAAATCATCCAAACACATCCAACTTAACACCACAACCGACAAAAAGCCCTCGAGAACGAGGCAAGCCAGTGGCACAAACGACGATTCGCACGCACCCCCCCCCCCCCCCCCCCCCCCCCCCCCCCCCCCTCTTCTTTTCTGAAAGGAAGGGAGAATGTCTGGGGGCGCGGAACGGCGAGCATCCACAGAATGACGACTCCACTGGGGAACAGCTAGTCCCACTAGTCGTGATCCGATTTGAAAAATAGAATCCTCCTGTACTTGAAAGTCATTAATCTCCTAGAATCTCATTTGCATAACATTCTACCAAAAAAGAAAAAAGAAAATCCCAAAACCCAAAAAAGAGTAGAGTATAGTCCTCACCATTGCGCCTCCTCGGGCTCAACGTATTCGGAAACAACTTCCCTTCCGCAACATAATCCGCACTCAGGCTTAGCAAGCCATGTCCGACTACGAAGAGGAAACTCACCTCTTCCCCGCTCTCGAGATGACCGAAGCGCGACCTCCAGTGCAACAACCAATTGAGAATACGCCAATCATGCAAGAATTGGCATAAGGAATGAGAGCAATGCAAGAAATGCTCTTACAATTCATGCAAGCACAAGCTACTGCAGTAGTCAACAATCAAGCTGGCCCAGTTTAGCAATCTCAGTAGCCATGTCGGGTCCCTCCGGTCTCTAGTTCAAATCAGGTATAACCATCGGAGTCTGCCCAAGACTACCGACAACAGCCATCTCAGCCGTTCGCTATGGGGCATCCTCCTCAGTACCTTCCCGTGACGACAAGGCCGTCTCAGAGCATTCCCGTCGCAGGGACTTCCAGTTAGCTTCCAGTCATTCCTGCAAACAACAATCTCAGTAAATTTCAGCATGTCCCGGCTAATGGGACCCCTTTCCTTTCTCAGTATGTCCCCGCCGATGGGACTTTTACTCAATTTCAGCACATCCCCGCCGATGGGATTTCAATTCAATTTCCAGCAACAAGGACAGCACTGGCGAATGCCCACAATGGGGGTCAGTGTCAAGCCCACATCAATCAGCGGACAATGGCAAATACCCAACAAGGGGGTCACTTCTCAGCATCTCAGCTTCCTACAAACAGGAGCACTTTTCAATTCCAGCACATCCCCGCCGATGGGATTCTAGTTAATGTTCAGTAATCTTCAATT
This sequence comes from Liriodendron chinense, assembly GCA_003013855.2. Lineage (NCBI taxonomy): Eukaryota > Viridiplantae > Streptophyta > Magnoliopsida > Magnoliales > Magnoliaceae > Liriodendron > Liriodendron chinense. The sequence continues at coordinate 1,095,781 of PVNU02001726.1, forward strand.
CAGCAATCTCCAGTTAATTTCCAACAAGTTCCAGTTCAACCTTCAGTAAGTCTCCAGTTCAGTTACAATCCTTTCAAGCACAAGTTCATCAGAATCCAGTTCAATCATCAAATCAATTTCAGTAACCCACGGTTGCCTTCCAGCAAGCCCATAGGGTTGAAGACATCGACCACTATGCCGAAGAAGAACGTGCCTTACTTCGAGAGGCACCAGTCGTTCGAATAAATCATGCAGGACTGGACGAGTTGCGGGAGTGTTGAGCTCTTAATTGTGCATATTCTAACCCCAATTCATCACTCATTATGCTTGCTTTTATGATTTATAGACTAAACTAATGCATGGATTTGTGATTGCAGGGATGAGAGAGAGGAATCATCAAATGGAGACTTAAAGACGCCAATTAGAAGCAAAGAAGACCAAAGAACCAAGTGGGAAAGGGTGGAAGAAAGAAGCAAAGAAGAGAAGAAGAGAAGGAAGAAGAAGACACCCAAGACCGGTCGTCCGACTGGTCCGATCACTCAGCAGAAGTAACCCTGCGGCCACAGCTCTCTGGACTGTCCACGACCGGTCGTGCGACTGGTCGTCCACTGCTGCGACCGGTCGTGCGACCGGTCCTTGAATTTATTTTCTGGGTGGAAAAATCTCAAAACTCTCTGGACAGATTTTTCACTTTTGAGACCAGTCGTGTGACCGGTCGTCTGCGTAATGAAGTGTGTTCTACATGCTCCGATTTTCTCTGCGCACTGCGTAAGCTTACGCAATTTCTGAAAGATTTTGATGCTGCGGAGCCTCCCCACTATAAAAGGACACCTAGGGATCGTTCCTAGGGTATCTTAGAAGGGTTTGAGCAAGGTGGGAGGCGGCGGAAGTGGATTTCGGAGTTCCACAACTCCTAGTTTGTTTACTGTTTTTATGTTTTTCTTAGTTGTTTCATGTTTCCTTAGATCATGAACGGCTAAACCTCTTAGCTAGGGCTAAGAAGTGAAGCTTGTAGTGAATCTAAGATGTTTCAATTCATTTAAGTTGGTTTTAAGATTGGATTTCATGTTTATGAACAATGGTTTGAAGTTTAATTCAAGTTCTAAGTAGTTCTTCTTAGTCTTATGATGACTCATGGATGTTTAGAGGAAGTACTTGAGTTCTTAATTGTTATGTTTTAGTCTAGACCTATATGATCCGAGGAATTGGAGTACGCTCTAGTACTATGATCTTCATGTGGGAACTTCCTACCAAAGTTCTACTTTTTTTTGGAATTTTGTTGTATGTAGGACTGTGTATATGATTTGAATCAAGTTCAATTCATGATCTAGCTTTGTCTTGTGACAGGACTTAATGATGGTTATGATTGTGAACTTAGCTTATTTGAATTGGGACTGACCTATGCAATTGAGTATGCTCGTCTTAGCTTACATTGAGTGAATCATGTACATTGATCTTACATATGACAGATTGTTGGATTCAACAGCTCTATCATCTGACTAGATAGATCTTAATTTCGATTCTAGTTGAGAAAGTGAAAAACCACAGTGGATTGAGCATTGAGGATTGCTACAAGTGGATCCTTGAACCCCTAGTGCCTTTTATTAATTGATTACTTCAGTTTAGTTCAACATTGCTATTTACATCAATCTACTATAAATTTGGTTATTAGCTTCTTAATAGAAACTATTGGATGTATTTGTGAATTCCTACATAAGTCCATGTGGATTGACCTCGGTCTTACCGAGTTTATTACTACATCGCAACCCTACACTTGGGGAAGCGAACAAGTTTTTGGCACCGTTGCCGGGGACCTTGACGGTTTTTCATAAAATTTCTGAAGATAGTATCTATTTAGGAATTTTAGGAATAATACTAACTTAGTTTGTTTTGTTTGATTTTTCTTTTTGCAGGGATTTCTAGGAAGCTGAAGAAGATATAAGTATCTCAAGTGCTAAATCAGGTTCTATCCTTCTAAACCTTACTCTCCTTCTTCTCCTATTCATTCCTATCATATTCATGTCTTGTAGAGTGGGTGGAGACTCCTTTTGGATCTCTGATAGGTAGGCCTTGTGCCACCGGGATTCCTATTAGTCAGCTCTGCCATCTTGGATCACCTTGTGCTCAGAGATTTCTCTTCTCATCTCTACTCCTCTTTCTTCTTTTTCTGCACTTGTCTCAAAAGATTCAAAGAGTGGGTGGGGAGTTCTCTGAACCCCTATTGACTAAGAGAAATCGGTCTCTATCCTTGCTTTTGGCCTAGCCATTGCAAGACACCTTATGCTTCGGTCTTAGAGAAGAGTAAAGAAAGGAAGGAAGAATTCTTCTTTCTCTTTGTTTCATATTTTTTTGGATTTGCATGCCACATTGGGCTTGGGATTCCAATAACCGACTCATAAGCGAAGGGGGAATAGTTGAAGGAATTGACAGAGAACCACGTGCTAGGAGACATCCAAATTCTCCAATTTTGTCTGAAAATATGGCTGTAAATGAACCTAATCCGATGACCAATCCTAATCTGGGCCAAAACCAAACCGAAACGGGAGAGAATGTGGTTGAGAATGTTCCCCGACCAAGAACATTATGTGATTACTTGCAACCAACAAGAGCGAGCACTCCCTCATGCATAATCTTTCCACAAAATGCAAGGAATGTAGATTTGAAACCGGGAGTGATCCAACTCCTCCCAAAATTCCATGGATTAGATAGTGAAAATGCCTATCAACACCTTAAGGAGTTTGATGAGGTAATAACCACCATGCACTTTGCGAATGTTACTGATGATGTGGTAAGACTTAAATTATTTCCTTTTGCCCTTAAAGATAAAGCTAAAGGTTGGCTTCATGCATTAAGGCTAAGATTAATTGGTGCATGGACTGATATGCATAGGGAATTCATAAAAAAATTCTTCCCTACTCACAAAACGAACATGTTGAGGCGCCTTATCATGAACTTTGCCCAAAAGGAAGATGAGACCTTCTTCCAATGTTGGGAGAGGTTTAAGGACTTGTTAAATGCATGCCCACATCATGGCTATAAAATTTGGCCGGTTATAAGCTTTTTCTATGACGGACTGATTTCACCCATGCGCCGATTTGTAGAGATGATGTGTAATGGGGAGTTCATGAACAAGGAAGCCGATGAAGCATGGGACTATTTGGAGGAAGTGGCTGAGAATGCACAGTCTTGGGATACATCTAAACCAACAAATTCCAAGACTAGCCAACAAAGAGAAAAAGGAGGAATTTATGTCTTATCAGAAGAGGATAGTATAAGTGCACGGGTGGCTAACCTTACGAGAAAAGTTGAGGCCATGGAATTATGGAAAGGAGAAACGATTAACTCTAATGACGTTGAAACTGTTTGTGAAATTTGTGCCGAAAATCAATATGCAACACAAGATTGTCCTACAATTTCAGCGGTTCAGGACATCTTACAAGAACAATCAAATGCCATAAACAATTATCAACGACAATTTGGTGCTTCAAACTCAAACACATTTAATGCTAATTGGAAGAACCATCCCAACTTCAGTTGGAGGAATGGACCCACTGCGAATGCAACCAATATCCCTCAAGCTTAACCTATACTAGGTCCATCTCTAGTCATTACTCCAAAAGTCACACTAGAGGAGATGTTGGGTGCATTTTGTATCGGTTCAAGCTGAGTATAACAAGACTAATTCTCTGAAAATAGATGGGTTCATGCAAGAGCAATTGAAATTCAATCAAAATTCAACTTAAGCCATCAATGAATTGAAAACCTCAATGGCTAGAGTTGAATCTCACCTCAGTGTCAGGGAGAAAGGCACACTTCCTGCCCAACCTCTTCCTAACCCAAGAACCCAATTTGAGATACAAGACGTAGGCTCATCCTCCCAACATACGGAGCATGTTCAAGCTATCACCACTTTGAGAAGTGGAAAAATAGTTGATAAATCTAATCCAGTGAAGGCCCCAAAGCCTAAGGATCTGAAAATTTCCAAAGAGGATGATAGCTCAAACAATACTCCACAAGAGAAAGAACCGGAAAGGCAATACAAGCCGGTTGCCTCGTTTCCCCAAAGGTTGATTTCACCAAAACCTTTAGACAAAAATCTGAAAATTTTAGAGGTTTTCAAGTAGGTGAAGATCAATATTCCGTTGTTAGATACCATAAAGCAAACACCATCCTATGCCAAATTTCTAAAGGAATTGTGCACAGTCAAAAGGAAACACAATGTTCACAACAAAGTACTTTTGACTGAGAATTTGAGTGCTATTATCAAACAAGAGGTGCCTCAAAAATACAAGGATTCGGATAGTCCAACCATCTCATACATTATAGGATACTACCGGATTAAACAAGCCTTACTCGATTTGGGGGCAAGTGTGAACCTCATTCCATACTCAGTTTACGAACAACTTGGGTTAGGTGAATTGAAACCCACCAACCACACTCCAACTTGCTGATAGATCCATTCGTATACCAAGAGGAATGATTGAGGATGTTCTAGTCCAAGTTGATAAATTCTACTACCCAGTAGACTTTATTGTCTTGGATACACATCTCGTGATAGGTACCGGTGCTCAAATTCCCGTCATACTTGGCCGCCCTTTTTTAGCTACTTCCAATGCAATTATCAATTGTAGAAACGGGCTAGTACAAATGTCCTTTGGAAATATGACTCTTGAGCTTAATATATTTGATTTATGCAAACAACCACGAGAGGTTGATGAGGAGATCCACGAGATAAACTTGATTGAATCATTCGTGGAGGAAACTTTCCCCTTAACATTATATTCCGACCCTTTGGAGGCATGTGTGGCCCACTCTCATGAGATAAATGATGACACAATACGAGAGATGGATGCCATTTTAGATGCGATGCCAATGCTTGATAACAAAAGATGGAGGGCCCTATTTGAGCCTTTGCCCGTAAACGAGAACAAAGCCCTCCCATCCAATATCAAGGCATCAACACTCGACCTAAAACCATTATCAAGCAAACTGAAATATGTCTATTTAGGTCGAGATGAGACATATCCGGTGGTGATTTCTTCCCACTTGGATGATGAACAAGAGAGTAGGCTAATGACCACTCTATTAGAGCACAAGAGTGCCATTGGGTGGTCGATTGCGGATCTCAAAGGCATAGACCCACTAATTTGTACTCATCGCATACACCTTGAGGAGAATGTGAAGACATCTAAGCAACCACAAAGACGACTCAATCTAAACATGAAGGAAGTGGTTAAGGCCGAAGTGTTAAAACTATTGGATGTGGGTATTATCTACCCAATATCCGATAGTTAATGGGTGAGTCCAACTCAAGTGGTGCCTAAGAAATTCGGAATAACTATCGTAGCCAATGCCAATAATGAACTTGTACCAACCAGAGTCACTACCGGTTGGAGAATGTGCATTGACTACAAGAAGTTAAACACTGTCACGAGGAAAGACCACTTCCCCTTACCTTTTGTTGATCAAATTTTAGAAAGGTTGATGGGTCATTCCCATTTTTGCTTCCTTGATGGCTATTCAGGATACAACCAAATAGAGATCGCTCGTGAAAATCAAGAAAAAACTACATTCACATGTCCATTTGGCACCTTCGCTTATCGACGGATGCCGTTTGGGCTATGCAATGCCCCTGCCACTTTTTAGCGATGTATGATGAGTATCTTTTCTGATATGGCGGGGACAATTCTCGAAGTCTTCATGGATGACTTTTCAGTATTTGGTTCTAGCTTTGATGAGTACCTTGTGCACTTGAAATCTGTGTTGAAAAGATGTGAAGAGAAGAACCTTGTGCTGAATTGGAAAAAGTGTCACTTTATGGTTCAAAAGGGAATTGTACTTGGTCACATCGTTTCACAAAATGGAATCGAGGTGGACAAAGCAAAAATCGATCTTATCTCTAACCTTCCACCACCCAAGAGCATACGAGATGTGCGGTCCTTTTTGAGACATGCAGGATTTTATAGAAAGTTCATAAAGGACTTTAGTTCACTCTCTCGTCCTTTATGTAACCTGCTTCAAAAGGAAAACTCATTCGAGTGGAATGAAGAATGTCAAAAGGCATTTACCACACTTAAAGGTATGTTGACATGTGCTCCCATAATGCAACCACCTGATTGGAGCCTTCCTTTGAAATTATGTGCGATGCAAGCGACTATGCTATTGGGGCCATGCTAGGCCAAAGAAAAGAGAAGAAGTCATGTGTTATCTACTATGCAAGTAGAACCTTAAACTCAGCCCAAGCAAACTACACTACTACAGAAAAAGAACTTTTAGCTGTAGTTTTTGCCTTGGACAAGTTTAGGTCCTACTTGATTGGATCCAAGATCATCATATTCACTGACCATGCCACGCTTAAGTACCTTCTCTCTAAGAAGGATGCTAAACCATGGTTGTTAAGATGGATCCTTCTACTCCAGGAATTTGACATAGAGATACGTGATAAGAAAGGAGTAGAAAATGTAGTGGCTGACGATCTCTCTCGACTTGTCCTCACCGATTCCTCTAAAACAACCGCTATCAATGACATGTTCCCTGATGAACAAATTTTTGTTGTTTCCCAATTGCCATGGTATGCGGACATTGCTAACTATCTTGTTACATGTACAATTCCTACACATTGGAAAAAGCAAGATAAGGATAAGTTCTTCACTGAGGTGCGAAAATTCCTATGGGACGACCCATACTTATTCAAGTATTGTCCCGATCAAATCATAAGGAGATGTGTGCCAGATGATGAACAACAAAATATCATCTTCTTCTGTCATTCTCAGGCATGTGGTGGCCACTTTTCGGCTAAAAAGACCACTGCAAAAATTCTGCAATGTGGGTTTTATTGGCCCATTATGTTCAAAGACACACATGAGTTTTGCAAAACCTGTGAACCTTGTCAGAAATTGAGAGGAATCTCCCATAGAAATATGATGCCACTCAATCCCATCTTATTAATCAAAATTTTTTATTATTGGGGCATTGATTTCATGGGTCCATTCCCATCTTCTTTTGGAAACACATACATCTTGCTTGCCATTGACTATGTATCCAAATGGGTCGAGGCCATCCCTTGCCGGAATAATGACCATAAAACGGTCATTCGCTTCTTAAAAGAGAATATTCTTTTTTGGTTTGGAACACCTCGAGTCATCATTAGTGATGGAGGGTCTCACTTTTGTAATCGCCCATTTGAAACCTTAATGAAGAAATATGGCATCACACATAAAGTGAGCACTCCCTATCACCCACAAACTAGTGGACAAGCTGAGATATCCAATAGGGAGATTAAACACATTTTAGAGAAAACAGTGAACCCCGATCGCAAGGATTGGTCCCTTCGACTTACTGATGCGCTTTGGGCCTACCGTACTGCTTTTAAGACCCCTATTGGAATGTCTCCCTATAGACTTGTCTATGGGAAGGCTTGTCACTTGCCTGTGGAGTTGGAACATAGGGCATATTGGGCAATTAAGAAGGTGAATTTTGATTCTGACAAGGCGAGCTCGTTGCGCAAACTTCAATTGAATGAACTTGTAGAAATCCGGAACGAAGCTTATGAGAATGCGAGAATTTACAAGGACAAGACGAAGATATTTTATGATAAGAACATTCTTCGTAAGACATTCACGATTAATCAAAAAGTCTTTTTGTATAATTCTCGCCTCCATTTATTTTCGGGAAAATTGAGATCTCGATGGACTGGTCCCTACATTGTGCAAACTGTCTACCCATATGGGACCGTCGAGTTGTTAAATCCAAAGAATGGCAACATATTTAAGATGAATGGTCAGCGATCAAAGCCGTTCTTTGAGAAATTTCCTTCAGAAGGTATGTCCATACCTCTGACTGATCCTGTGTATCAGGATGATTGATCTCCTAGTCTGATGGAGGTATAGAGTAGTTAGGATTAGGATTTGGTTGCTTTTGTTGATTTTTCATAGGTTTGTTAGAAGGAGGAAGAATTCTACTTTTCACTCTCTCAGATTCTATCATTCCTCACTCCCTTTTATTTTCAAATTGCTCTCATGTTTTGCTCATTGCACATCTTTTACATTGAGGACAATGCAAGATTTGGTTGGGGGTGTAGGATCACTTGGATGAATCCAGCAATTATGTAACATTTCGAGCAATTATGTGGAAATTTTTTAATTTTTTTAAAATTCAAAACTCTTTTGGAAAACTTTGTTTCTATGCATTAAAGATGATATGAGCATAAGAAGAGGAGATATGAAGTGTATGATGTTATAAGTCTTAAACTTCTCTCAACATAATGGTTTTATATGTGAATTCCCCTATTTTTGTGATTGATAGAAAATTTGAACACTCTTACACCTAGTTCACATTACACGATTTTCATAGGTTGAAGGGATTATGTGAATTGTGGATTAGTTAGATTTTGATTTAAGGTGTTGAGAAACCAAGCTGGGCTACTTTGTCCATCCTTGTCTATGGGAAAATATCAGAAGATATGGATTTCTAAAAATCCTATCTAAATTAAAAAAAAGAAAAGAAAAGGAAGGATGAAATTGGAAATGATGGAGAAATGGTGGAAAATTCCGATTAGGGCTACCTACTACCAACCAGGGGATGGTCTACCCATAACCAAAGCCGGAAATGGGACGTAGTGTGAAAGTCGTCGGAAGGACGGTAAGGCAAATTCCTGTCATTGGCTTGATGTTGCTCTATATACCTTGAAATCTATAGTTTAGTTAACCTATGAAGAAGATAATCTTGGAAACTCATGAGATGAATTGTCACTATGCACACTAGGTTGAATTTGTTCAAGTTCTTCTATTTATCAACCAATCAACGGGAATTTCATATGGACACTTATTATGTCTTGAGAGTTTATGATTTCAACCTCTATCACCTAATTTCTCTGAATCTTACACTTGTGTGTCTTGGAATGCATAAAAGACGGTTTTCTAAAGGAGAGTTGGGTTTTGAAGAAGGAAATTGGTTTCACGCATGTTTTGCTCGGGACTAGGAAAATGCTGGTTAGGGGGTGTGTCGAGCTCTTAATTATGCATATTCCAACCCTAATTCATCACTCATTATGCTTGATGTTGAGCTCTTAATTGTGCATATTCTAACCCCAATTCATCACTCATTATGCATGGTTTTCATGATTTAAAGGCTAATCTAATGCATAGTTTTGTGGTTGTAGGAATGAAAGAGAGACTTCATCATTCGGATGCTTTGAGACCCTTCTTACATACCTTGAAGATCAAAGGAAAGGAAGAACAAAAGAGGGAAGAAGAAAGGAAAGAAGAGAAAGAAGAAAGGAAAGAAAAAGGAGCCCCACAAGGTGGTCCGACCGGTCTTGACCAATCGGCCAGCCCTGTTCGACCGGTCGGCCATGCAATTTCAGATTTCAGATTTTCAAACAGCAGGCTATTCCCGTTTTTGTGTTTTTGGAACAGTTTCCTGAAGCCATCTTGATTATATTTGGAAATCCAACATATCTATGCGAAGAGGAGCTCGACACAGAAATAACCCAAGTGGTTTCATGTCGATCGGAGCTACGGATTCATCGTGGTGGCCAAAACAATACGAACTGTCCAGAAAGTTCCAGATTCTGCCTACACCACTCTGGGCCGGTCTAGGTGACCCATCATTGATGATATGAAGAATCTACTTTGACCATATTCTAGACCACATCCATATATGAATAACTAAAAAGTTTCAGATCAAAAGGATGTGTGGTTTGATCGTACCGGTTGAAGAAAGATGGACCATCCAGAAAGATTTAACTGTGCAGAGTTTATAAAAGCCATAAGTGTTCTAATTTTCAAACTATATTCTGGGATTGTTTTGGACAATCTAATCCATCTATCATGTAGAGGATGAATTTTTCTACCAATTTTCAAAATTTGGGATCAATCCGACATCTGTGTACTCCGGAGCGTTGAAAGCAAGATGACTGGTTCTGAAGGTACCCGAATTGCGCGATTTTGAGAGGCGGTTGCTGATCTGATTGGTGGGCCCATTCAGAAAATAATTTTGCGAATCTAAATCATCTATGAGGAAGATCACATTACAAGGAAGCTACAAATCAAATTTGAAGGCAATCCGACCATTGGTTAAACCGTACGAAGCGAAACAAAATCTGTTATGTTGCGGTACTCTTGCTGTATTATAAAAGGAGGTGCTCTCTTCTATTCTAGGGCAAGCAAGGACGTGGGGAGTAAGGAGTTCAAGTCATAGGAGGCTTCCTAGCCTCCTCCAGCTAGTTTTTTTTTTTTTTCCTTTTCTTAGTTCTAGTTTTATTTTTAATATGCTTTTCATTAGCTAATCTCTTAGCTAGAGCTAAGAGGTGAACCTTATAGTTTTCTTAGATTGTTTAATTCGTGTTATTAGTTTAAGTTGGATTTCATGTTTAAGAACAATGGTTTGAAGTTTAATTCAAGTACTAAGTAGTTTTTCTTAGTCTTATGATGACTCATGGATGTTGGGAAGAATTGCTTAAGTTCTTAATTGTTGTGAATTAGTCTAGACCTGTATGATCTGAGGAATTGGAGTACGCTCTAGTACTATGATCTTATGTGGGAACTTCTTACCAAAAGTCTACTTTTATGGAATTTCTGAAGTATGTGAGATTGTGTATGTGATTTGAATAAGTTTAAATCATAATCTAGTTTTGTCTTGTGACAGGATTTAATGATGTTTATGATTGTAATCTTAGCCTATTAGAATTGGCACTGACCTATGCAATTGAGTATGCTCGTCCTGGCTTGCATTGAGTCAATCATATACATGAATCATACATGACAGATTAATTTGATAATATAAACACTCTATCATCCAGCTAGATAGAACTTAATTTCGATTCTAGTTGAGAAAGTGAGAAACCATAGCGAATTATGCATCGAAGGAGAGCTATAAGTGGATCCTTGATGCTCTAGTTATCTTTTCATTATCAGATTTTCTATTTTATGTTCAAAACCAATTTCAAAAACCTCTTTAGATTTTAGTTATTAGGATAGTTTAAATTGTTTACTTCCTTCCCTGTGGATCGACCTCGGTCTTACCAAGATTATTACTACATCGCAGCCTTGCACTTGAGGCGAGCGAACACTTGCTTTTATGGTTTATAAACTAAACTAATGCATGGATTTGTGATTGTAGGGATGAGAGAGAGGAATCATCAAATGGAGACTTAAAGACGCTAATTAGAAGCAAAGAAGACCAAAGGACCAAGTGGGAAATGGTAGAAGAAAGAAGCAAAGAAGAGAAGAAGAGAAAGAAGAAGAAGACACCCAAGACAGGTCGTCCAAGGCCCAGGACCGGTCGTCCAACCGGTCCGATCACTCAACAGAAGTAACCCTGCGGCCACAGCTCTCTGGACTGTCCACGACCAGTCGTGCGACCGGTCCTTGAATTTATCTTCTGGGTGGAAAATCCCAAAACTCTCTAGACAGATTTTTCACTTTGAGACCGGTCGTGCGACCGGTCATCCAATAGCTCAGACCGGTCGAGCGACCGGTCGTCTGCGTAATGAAGTGTGTTCTACAAGCTTCGATTTTCTTTGCGCACTGCATAAGCTTACGCAATTTTTGGAAGATTTTGATGCTGCGGAGCCTCCCCACTATAAAAGGACACCTAGGGATCGTTCCTAGGGTATCTTAGAAGGGTTTGAGCAAGGTGGGAGGCGGCGGAAGTGGATTTCAGAGTTCCACAACTCTTCCTAGTTTGTTTACTGTTTTTATGTTTTTCTTAGTTGTTTCATGTTTCCTTAGATCATGAACGGCTAAACCTCTTAGCTAGGGCTAAGAGGTGAAGCTTGTAGTGAATCTAAGATGTTTTAATTCGTTTAAGTTGGTTTTAAGATTGGATTTCATGTTTATGAACAATGGTTTGAAGTTTAATTCAAGTTCTAAGTAGTTCTTCTTAGTCTTATGATGACTCATGGATGTTTAGAGGAAGTACTTGAGTTCTTAATTGTTATGTGTTAGTCTAGACCTGTATGATCCGAGGAATTGGAGTATGCTCTAGTACTATGATCTTCATGTGAGAACTTCCTACCAAAGTTCTACTTTTTTCTGGAATTTTGTTGTATGTAGGACTGTGTATATGATTTGAATCAAGTTCAATTCATGATCTAGCTTTGTCTTGTGACAGGACTTAATGATGGTTATGATTGTGAACTTAGCTTATTTGAATTGGGACTGACCTATGCAATTGAGTATGCTCGTCTTAGCTTACATTGAGTGAATCATGTACATTGATCTTACATATGACAGATTGTTGGATTCAACAGCTCTATCATCTGACTAGATAGATCTTAATTTCGATTCTAGTTGAGAAAGTGAAAAACCACAGTGGATTGAGCATTGAGGATTGCTACAAGTGGATCCTTGAACCCCTAGTGCCTTTTATTAATTGATTACTTCGGTTTAGTTCAACATTGCTATTTACATCAATCTACTACGAATTTGGTTATTAGCTTCTTAATAGAAACTATTGGATGCGTTTGTGAATTCCTACATAAGTCCCTGTGGATCGACCTCGGTCTTACCGAGTTTATTACTACATCGCAACCCTACACATGGGGAAGCGAATAGGGAGCAGTTCCAGATCTTGCAAAATCAACTTCAACAACAACAAGGAATCGATCTACCTTCAACCAAGTTCAGAGACTTGTGTCCTTTTCTAGATGCTCAAATACCTCAAAATTTTGAGGTACCAAATTTCAAAAGATACGACGATAGCGGCTGTCCCATAGCACATCTCAAGGCCTTCTGTGGAGAGCTGAGTGCAATCTCAGGAAATGAAGGGGCCCTCATTCGCTTATTCCAAAAATCTCTGAAAGGCAACGCCCTAGATTGGTACACATCATTGGATTGCCACTGTATCAAGACTTGGGAACAACTTTCCCAGGCTTTCGTCGACAGATTCGCGTATAATCTCAACATGGCACCCAGAAGAGCCGACCTCGCGGCCCTTAGGAAAATGAGTGATGAAACGCTATTAGCTTATGCGGGACGTTGGCGAGTTATGACGGCTAGAATGCGGACACCTATTGACGACGAAGAAAAAATCTCCATGATTGTTCATTCAACATATCCTGGCATCTCTGGATATCTCATCTCGCATCCATATGCGAATTTTTCACAGTTGATCCGTGCTGGAGAGCAAGTCGAAGCAGGGATCAGCGCTGGAATAATCTCCCCATGGCCTCATCAAGCCACTCCAGTCAAGAGGAACAGAGTGGAAGGAAGACCTATCGGGTATGGGAATGGAAACCGTAGCGGTTCTCCTCCTCGCCCGACAGAGGTAAACAACATCATCGCCACTGCTCAGGACAGCCAATATACTCCCCCACAGGGACGTCAATAGTATCAGCAGAATCAGGCTCAACACCAACCTCAGAGGTATCAACCATAACCAAATCCTCAACCGCAGCCACAACCACCTCGACAGCCGTAGCAGTTCAGGGGGAATGTCCAATACTCATATCAGAATAGGCAGAATTACAGGGAGCTCGGGAAATTCACTCCTCTCACTCAGCCACTCAATCAAGTCATGGCTATGCTGGTACAGAAGCAATTACTGACTCTGATGGCACCCAGGCCTCCTCCCCATCATTTGCCTCCGAACTGCCGAGAAAATGAGTATTGTGCCTACCATCAAGGGCGTGGCCATACCACTGAGCGATGCATGACTCTGAAGAATGCCATACAAGATTCGATTGACGACCGCAAGATCGTCATCTCTGTCCCCGGAACTCCTCTAGCAGTTTCTACCAATATCCTTCAGAATCCTCTGCCTCAGCATCCGACGGACCCCAATTTGTCTCTTGGCCCTGCCGTCAACAGCATAGAAGAAGGAGAGTGTCTCGATCACTTCTTCTCCCTAATTTAGTCCATTCATGCTTACACTTATGGGCCAACAAGTTCCCCTCCGATCTTGCAAGGGGCAAACCCCTTTCCTCCTTCAGTCTCCGAGCCGTTAGTACTCGAAGGAGCACCTCCATATGATGCACCAGTTATTCAAGGGGCACCTTACAACCATTCATGTTGGGAGCCCGTCATCCTAGAAGGAGTACAGTCATACATCGAGCCCACATACGAACCTGTCGTTTGGCAAGGGGCAATTTTAGCTCAGACACAATCCGATGTGCAAGGGAGGGATCATACTCATCAGCAGCAAGAGCCCATTGTCTTGGAAGGAGCTCCTCCAGTCGAGCCAGTCATACTACAAGGGGCAAGTCTCGGAGGCGTGTCAATCACACTACGACAACTAGGCCGAACAGAGAAATCCTCTGCCATATCAAGAGGACCAGTATTCATTCCATGGGGACCTCCTGCTCCAGGAACGGTCAAGCCAGGACCGCGACCTTATGTGATCTATGAAGACAAGCCTCGATATTACCCCTTCAGCACAGGCAACAATGTAGTTCTCAAGGCAAAAGCTCCATATGAGGAAGATTTGGTATCCACACCAGCACTGTTGCAAGAACCAGTGGTCCTGGAAAGCAAGAGAGAGAAAAATTATAAAGAAGTCCTGTGGCACTATCCAGAATGTGCGGAGGTAGGAAATATGAATCCTAATGGGCATTGCGTCCGAAGAGATAATCAGAACAGAGGAGATCCCAAAGGCGCTCTCTCGAGCCTCGGCAACAAAAATGAAGCCGCATATGATGTGGCAACTCAGCTCAAGTCAATCCCTACTCAAATCTCAGTATGGGAGCTACTCTGCACCTCTTGCATACACCGAGAAATGTTTACCAAAACACTGAGCGATGCCCATATCTCCTCAGATACAGTACCTGAAATGATAGCATTGATGATCGGACAGCTCCTGGCTCTGTGCGCCATCACCTTCACTGATAATGAGTTACCACTAGAAGGGCGCAACCATGGACGATCCCTCAACATAGCCTTACGATATAAAGACCTGTGCGTCCTGCTGGTCCTTATCAATAATGGCTCAAGCTTAAATGTTTGCTCGCTCAAGACTGTGGAGCGCTTGGGAATCAGTCCCTCCTCATTCCGGCCCAGCACTATATATGTCAGAGCATTCGACAATACCTGCCGATCAGTGGAAGGAAAGGTCGACATAGAGGTACAGATAGGTCCAGAAATCTCCACCGTCACATTCCAAATCCTGGATATATCAGCCTCTTTCAACATGTTGCTTGGACGGCCTTGGCTGCACAAGGTTGGAGCTGTGCCATCAACCCTGTATCAACGGGTAAAGTATATCTGTGGAAATCAAGTGATCTCTATCCATGCAGAAAAGGAGCTCATCATTCCTTCCAATACTGCTGCCACTGAACCAGATATCCCTGTCATCGATATCTAAAACTCCGAGGAAGACGTCCCGTTTCATAGTTTCGAGTTTGAGACTATGAACGCTATCGCCAACCCGGAACCGATAAGGGTGGACCGTGTCTTTTCACCAGCAAAACGTCTGAGCCTCAAGTATCATATGAAGAATCATTTCAAGTCCAAAAAGATGCCGCTGGTATATAATCAACGCAAATGGGGACTGGGTACAGGGCAATCTTCATGGACAAAAGAAAGAAGAAATTTTGTTGTTCTCCCATTCCATTCATCAAGCCAGGAGAGCCTTGCAAAGATCCAAGAGGGAATCAACCGACTGCACTACACAAAGGCCTCCCGATGGGCCTAGTTTGGGCTACGTGGCCCCCCATTCGATGGGACCAGATTCTTCAACCATCTAAGCCTCCGGAAGAAGAAGAGGATGAAGACGAAGAAGAAAATCAAATACAACAGCTTCAGGACCAGGGTACTCTGATACCTGCTCCTAACCAAGGGCACAACCTGCCCACTTCAACTTCGGTCAACCAGGGGCACAACCTGCCCACTTCAGCATCAATCAACCAGGGGCACAACTTGCCCATCTCAGCCTCGATCAACAAGGGGCATGACACGCCCATCTCTGCAGAGTCAACATCATCAATCATCAGCCAGGGGCAGAAGCAGTCCATCCATTGGACCAAGAAAGGGAAATGGCCAGTCCTGGATTGGTCCGATGTCAAGATTTCGAACTCGTCTCTCGCTGTGGAACTAGACGAACTGCAATGCGAGGTAAGTGATCCAGGAGGGACTGAGTGTGACTCAGATCTCGAACCCAACCAGCAAGAAATCATGGTCATTGGGCCAGACTGTGATTCTTCGCCCAAATCATCAACCCCCACCTCTTCAGGGGAAGGAGTGTGGGGTCCTGAATGGTCATCTATTCCCTAAACTTTTGAATCAGCCAGAGAGTCATCTGAAGGCTCTGGCTTTAAAAAAAATGCCGGTTTGAGCAGCGAGCGGAACTTTGGGACAAGCTGGGATCAATCATGGTCTGCAATGCCCACTTGTTCAAGGTCCCGTGAATTTCAAAAACCCAAAAAAATAAAAAACTTTCAAAAGTCAAAAATATCTAGCATTTCAATTTCAGAAAATTCTCAAAAACCAAAAAACATTTCTTTTCCTGCATTCAATAATGTGTTAAGTTTGTCTAAAGAGTCGCATGAGTTTGGAGTCGAATCATATGATTTTGACATCAAATTAAACTTCGAGCTCATGGGTTTGGACGAAGCTCGGGATGAGGAAGATGATGACCCGGCTCCCGAACTAGAGGATCTCCTTAAAAAGTTCGAATCTAAAGCCAATGTTGTAACCGATGATTTTGAGATAGTGAACTTAGGGACACCTGAGATCCCTAGGGAAGTACGCATTAGAAAATCGTTGCCACCAGAGATGAAACAGAGAATGATAGAGTTCCTAGCTCCAAGATTGTCCAACTTCGCGTTCTCATATGAAGACAAGCCGAGGCTCGATGAAGAGCTCGTTATACACCATCTGCCAACCAAGCCGGATATGAAACCAGTGAAGCAGAAACTTCAAAGAATAAAGCCAGAATGGGCTCTGAAAGTCCGAGATGAAGTCATCAAGCAGTACAATGCGGGATTCTTGGTAGTCTCCAACTACCCTGAATGGCTTGCTAACATCGTACCAGTACCGAAGAAGGATGGCAAGGTTCGAATGTGCATCAACTTTCGAGATCTCAACAAAGCCAGTCCTAAAGATGATTTCCCTTTGCCGCATATCGACACTCTGGTCGAGAACACTGCCGGGTACAAGATCTTCTCATTCATGGATGGGTTCTCAAGTTACAATCAGATCAAGATGGCCGTCGAAGATCGCGAGAAGACATCGTTTATCACTCCCTGGGGAACCTTTTGTTATAGGGTAATGCCGTTCGGTCTGAAGAACGCAGTAGCAACATATCAGCGAGCAATGACAGCATTATGCAACGACATGATGAACAAAGAACTTGAAGTATATGTGGATGATATGATCATCAAATCTCGCACAATTGAAGGACACTTTGAAGATCTAAAGAAGTTATTCAACAGATTAGAAAAGTACAAGCTCCGCCTCAACCCTCAGAAATGTGTCTTCGATGCAATGGGAGGTAAACTCCTTGGCTTTATGGTAAGTGAAGATGGCATCTGTTAGAACTAGAAAATGGATTACAAGGACATTTTCTGGATGAGAGTATATCGTGTATTGTTGCTCTGGGGTTCTGAGTAATAGAAACATTCATAGACAATCACAAGCATTCACAGACGTACACAAGAGGAGATATCGCAAGGCAAATTTTATTCCAAAGATCCTGAGATCTTGTACATTCCAGGCCGTGATCTGGCACGAGCCCTTAATTACATCGAATGATCGATGACCCTTAATTAAAAGGCAAAAGACTAGTCAACAGGGACTATGGTCTTAGAGTTCTGTGGTCGTAGAGACCTGTATTTGTTTCGTTATGGACTGAACTATCTTTGTATTAGCCAGATGTCTATGTCCCATGTTTTGACCGGAGATCCGGGTTGAGACTATCAGGGTTTATGACTGAGAAGGACGACTCTGGGCCCGCGCCTGTCATGTATGGACAGGTAACCTCAGGAAGTCCATTCTGCAGTTGTGTGTACCTGCGTAGCCCAACTGACGGATGCCGTTTAAATGGGTAGGGCATCGACTGTTGTGTTGTGGCAGTTCATAACAATTGCTTTGTAGAGAATTGAAACTCTTTGACATGGTTTATCGTGATGTCCATAGTCCCGTTTGCCTAGCTTTTGACCCAAATCAGATCACATCTTTACAGTAGATATAAATGATGATATATTTGCATAGTCCTGGATGCTGGCGGCTTCTTTTCGAGAAGTCATTTCATTCAACATGTCGAATCAGGTTGAACCTCGAAGATGCGCATTTTTGCTCGTTTAGAGATCCCGGAACGTCCATTTGACCGTTCCATTCCGTCCGGAATGCTCGAAATACCTAAAATAGGCTCAAGTGAAACTTGAAAACACTTAAAATTGAGTCCGATACAACCGTGAACATGTTCTATAATTGACTGATTTTTTTGGTGCGTGGGACTTAATTTATGGGTGCGTGGGCTCTAACGCACCTTTAAATTAAATGCCTGATTTTTGTTGAATTTACGGATGCGTGGGACAATTTTTGAGTGCGTTGGAGTCCAATGCACCCTGAAAATACAAGTCCAAATTATGTCGAATTTTCAGGTGCGTCGATCTATTTTGGGGTGCGTGGGAGTCTAATGCACCCTGAAAATACAAGTCTGAATTATATGGAATTTTTGGGTGCGTCGAGCTATTTTCGGGTGCGTGCCTACACTTATGATTTTTTAGAATCCGGACCTGCAGTGGTATTGGTCGGAATGATCTTCCAGTGAAAGATACCGGTGATCGAAAAGGGATTCCGGTGACCGAAAAAGTTTTCTGACGGTCGGAAAAAGATTCCGGCGAGGGTTTCTGACGATAAATCCCAAATACTCAGGGGATAATGGCTCTCTCTCTCTCTCTTAATCTGTACAAATGAATAGTAGAAGGGGGTATTTATACCCAAAAATACCAGACAGGGACTAATGAGGGGCTGCCACGTATGACACACCCCCAAAAGCCTTTGACGCACCCTCAAATAGGCGCGTGGGAGCTCCGACGCACCCCAAAATGATATTCTGAAATGTGCTGATTTTCTGGGTGTGTCGAGCTATTTTTTGGGTGCGTTGGTGTCCAATGCACCCAAAAAGTGCTATGCTAGTTCCTGGTGTTTTGATGGGTGTGTCAAGCTATTTTGTGGACGCACTGGACGATTTTTTGATGCATCAAGGTCCAATGCACCCTGAAATTGCAATTCCATATTTTCTGAATATTTGGACGCGTCGAAGGTATTTTTCGGATGCGTCAAGCTATTTTTGGATGTGTCAGAAATGAAATACGTCCTGAAACACTTCTTGAATTTTGATTAATTTAAGGGTGCGTTGGGCTGAATAAATGGGTGCGCTTGACGTACTCATGTTTTGTAAAATTGGGTTTTACGAAACGAAGGGCTTGCGGGGCCTGCTTCTTGGCGAAGGTGTCTGCTTGATTCTGGAGGGTTTTGATCACGGTGATTCGTGGGGCCCACCGGTGAAAATGGGTAAGTACTGGATCTTTTGCAAATCTGGGTATTTAGGTGCGTTGGATGGTATTTCGTGGTATTTCCTCGAAGCACGCGCCCAGTTGACTTGTTTTGGAGAGTACTGACTTTTGGGACCCCAACAGCATCAGGGTCGACAAAACTAAAACCAGAGCAATCATCGAGATGCCCCCTCCTAGTACAGAGAAAGAGATTCGTGGCTTCCTCGGCAGAATTCAATACATCAGTCGCTTCATCGCACAGCTCACACCTATCTGTGAACCCATATTCAAGCTCCTTCGGAAGAACGTTCCAAAAGAATGGAATGACGATTGCCAAGTCGCCTTCGACCGCATCAAGAAATATCTCATGAATCCTCCAGTGCTAGTGCCGCCCACTCCTGGACGACCACTATTATTATACATCTTGGTAGCAGCAGAAGCCATTGGCTGTGTCCTCGGCCAGCACGACAAGACCGAAAAAAAGGAACAAGCAATATATTATTTGAGCCAAAAGTTCACCGACTACGAGACCAGGTATTCCCCGATCGAGAAGACCTGCCTCATCCTATTCTGGGCAACTCAGCAACTCTGTCAATACATGATTGCGTTCCCTATTCTCCTCCTCGCTCACATGGATTTGCTCAAGTACCTGTTCAAGAAACCAGCACTCACTGGAAGGATAGCTAAATGGCAGCTACTCCTATCTGAATTCGACATCACCTATGTGATGTAGAACGGGTCGCTGACTATTTCATGGCCCAGATGGAGCAAAAGAAGACCGGTCGGGGTCAAAAGTGATCGGACCGTCAGGACCGTAAATCAGTCGTATCCCACAATCCGGAATGAGTTACGGGACGTATAATATATCAATTTGGGGTAGCTCGAGCTACTTTAGCCAACCAACCCCACTACGCCGGGTTGCCCAGGCCGGAATCACGAGATTCGACCGTGTCGACGGTCATTAGGCTAGTTTATTTTCAGTTTTACTATTTATAGTAAGTTTTAATTCGATCATAACTTTGCATCTGTAGGGTTTTAGAGTTAGTGCCGAACATGAAAAGGGCTTAGAATATTTAGTAGAACAATGTGGTTGAGGCCGTTTGATAACTTTCTATTTTTGGCCGAAAACCAAGAGTTCTAGTAAGATTGAACGACTTCTATAAATAGTAAGTTTACTATTTATAGTAAGTTGCGTTTTCTAGGAGTTTAAGTTGGAGTTGGATTCTGATACTTTACCCAGGGTTTAGTTTCCTATTTATATGCATTGTAATTTCATTTTTATTCATTCAATCTTCAATAAACAATTATTTGGAATTAAATTCCTCTTTTTTTTCTTCTCGTGGATTCGAGAAACTATCGGTTAGGGAGACAGTGATCGACCTACCACGTCCTCCCTACGTCATTGGTATCAGAGAGAGGTTTCTTCCTCAGGACGATGACCTCTAATGAAGGGTTGGATCCTCATCCTAAGGATGATGCTCCAAGGGACTATCTAACGGTGACAGCCTTCGAGGCAGCATTCGAAGCAGCACGACGGGAGAATCGGTTGATCCTGCAAGGTATACAGGCGACCCTCGACCAGATTGCAGCATCGCTAGCTCCTCTTCGAGCCCAAGGCGACCAGCAACCACCAACAGTTGTTATACGGGACAATCCTGTTGTCCATAGAACACCCCAGGTGGATAACCATAGGGTTACACCAGACGATTCAGAACCAAGCGATGACGAGGTCGAAGACATATTCATACGACGACCTGCGCTAGGGAATGAGCGTGTGGAACGAGCAGAATGAGATTATCGAGGCAAAGCTGATCTTCCTAGCTTTAATGGCCTACTTCGAATAGAGGAGTTCCTTGACTGGCTGGCAGAGGTCGAGCGATACTTCGACTATATGGAAGTGCCGGATGACAAGAAGGTAAAGCTAATTGCATATAAATTTAAATCTGGTGCTTCAGCATGGTGGGAAAACCTACAGGTTTCCCGCACCCGTCAGAATAAGACACCCATCCGAACATGGTCTCGGATGAGACAGCTTCTGAGAGCTCGATTCCTCCCTAGCGACTATGAACAAATTTTGTTCCAACAATATCAAAATTGTCGTCAGGGAAATCGAACCGTATCCGAATATCTTGAAGAATTCCAACGATTGGCTACACGGAATAATTTATCGGAATCAGAAGCACAACAAGTATCACGATTCATTGGTGGGCTGCGATTTGCAATCCAGGATCGAGTCCAGATGCATCCAGTCTGGACGTTGAGTGAGGCCAACCAATTGGCTACTCGAGCAGAAACACAGTTGTCACGACCCCCTGCTCGACCCTACCGGCAACACGAAATCCCAACACCGGACCCACTCAAGATACAACGTTGGCCAAAGGCAAGGAGCTTATAGGAGGGCGTCCTCAACCTCCTACGGTCACGAACCGGGACTGGAGAAGCGGTTCCTCAAGACCTCAACATGCAGCTCCCACTACAGCGGGTCCCAGCAGGATCCCCAACCCATATGGTCGGCCAAGACCAGACCATTGTCTCCGTTGTGGCCAACCAGGTCATTGGTCGAACGCTTGCCCTCAACGCCCTGCAGCACACTTAACTACGAATGAAGGCAGCGTGGAAGGTGAATCAACAGAAGACAACCCTGAATTGGAACAGGCCAAAGAGGGGGACACAGAAGATGTCGATTGGCTGACTGAAGATCATGGGGAATCGCTAGTAGTAAGACGACTACTTTACGCTCCCATGAAGGAAGTGCACCCACAACGACATAATATTTTTCGCATAAAGTGAACCGTGCAGGGCAAAATCTATGATGTGATCATAGATAGTGGGAGTAGCGAAAATATCGTCTCGAAGATTATGGTGGATAAGTTACATCTGCGTATGACGAAGCACCCTACCCCTTACTCGATCGGTTGGATCAAGAAGGTGAACGAGACAAAGGTAACTCATCAATGCATGATCTCATTTTCCATTGGTAAAAGTTATAAGGACGAGGTCCTCTGTGATGTGGTTGACATGGAAGCCTGCCACATGTTACTCGGGCGGCCATGGCAATCGGATCGAGATGTGACACACGGTGGATGGGAAAATATATACATATTCACCAAGGATGGTCGAAAAATTGTTTTGGCTCCTATGACACCAGAGAAACACCCCGAAGCTTCTAAAGTGGAGGGAAACTCTCTCCTTACCATTCGCAAGTTTCTTAAGGAGTCAAAGGAAACAGGCGAAATATATGCCGTTATGGTAAAAGGCGAGGAGCTAGGATCCTCTAATATTCCTCAACGCCTTAAACCACTGCTAGATGAATTTCGAAGTACTTGGCTTGGAGAGTTACCTGATGAGTTGCCTCCCATGCAAGACATACAACATCACATTGACCTTGTCCCAGGGTCCAGTTTGCCCAACCGACCGCACTATCAGATGAGTCCGAAAGAGTGTGAAATTCTACAGGAACAAGTGGAGGAATTGATTCGTAAGGGTCTCATCAAAGAGAGCATGAGCCCGTGTGCCGTTCTGGCACTCCTTACCCCAAAGAAAGACGGAACTTGGCGCATGTGTATCGATTGCTGCGCGATCAATAAAATAACAGTTAAATATCGATTTCTAATACCGCAGTTGGATGATATGCTTGACATGCTCGAGGGCTCTAAGGTGTTCTCAAAACTGGACTTACGGAGTGGTTACCATCAAATCCGTATTAGGCCAGGTGACGAGTGGAAAACGGCCTTTAAGACCAAGGAAGGGCTATATGAGTAGCTGGTTATGCCCTTCGGTTTGACCAACGCACCAAGCACCTTCATGCGTTTAATGAACCAAGTGTTGAAGCCGTTCATTGGCCGTTTCATTGTCGTTTACTTTGACGACATTCTAATATACAGTCAGGATGAAACGGAGCACATGACCCACATCAGAAAAGTGCTACAAGTGTTGGCTGGCAACAAGCTATACTTAAATCTGAAAAAGTGTAGCTTCTTAACTGATCAATTATTGTTTCTGGGGTTTATTGTGTCGTCCACGGGTATCCGAGTGGACGAAGAAAAAGTTCGAGCTATTCGAGATTGGCCGACTCCGACGAACATTCATGAGTTACGAAGTTTTCATGGGTTGGCGACCTTCTATCGTCGATTTGTGCGGAACTTCAGCAGTATCGTCACGCCAATTACCGACTGTATGAAGAAGGGTCCGTTTCAATGGACCGAAGGGGCTGAGAAGAGTTTTGTAGAAATTAAACACCGGTTGTCCACTACCCCCGTCCTGGTACTCCCTAATTTCGATAAGTTATTTGAGGTAGAATGCGACGCATCTATTGTCGGCATTGGGGGAGTCCTTTCTCAGGAGGGCAAGCCGGTTGCCTTTTACAGTGAGAAACTCAGCGACGCACGACAGAAGTGGTCGACCTATGAACTTGAATTATATGCAGTGGTTCAGGCACTGCGCCATTGGCGCCATTATCTTATTCAAAGGGAATTTATACTGTACACTGATCATTAGGCCTTAAAATTTGTCAATACTCAGATTAATGTGAATGGTATGCATGCTAGATGGATTTCATTTTTACAGGAATTCAAGTTCGTTTTGAAACACAAGTCAGGGTAGCAGAATAAGGTGGCAGATGCACTAAGCCGACGTGCATCCCTTCTTATTACAGTGAGCAGTAAGGTGATCGGATTCGACTATCTCAAGGAACTTTATGCCGACGACGAGGATTTTACAGATGCATGGAAAAAGTGCCAAGAGGGTCACCCGAGTGATCTTCTAATTCAAGACGGTTTCCTCTTCAAAGGAAATCAACTTTGCATTTCGCAGAGTTTGTTACGGGACAAGATTATTATCGAGCTGCATGGCGGTGGCCTCGGCGGTCATCTAGGACGAGATAAGACTCGAGCGATGGTGGAAGAGCGGTATTACTGGCCACAACTTGTTCGTGATGTTAGCAGGGCGGTACAACAATGTCATATTTGTCAAACCGCTAAGGGACAATCTCAAAATACAGGTCTTTACACGCCATTAGCCGTGCCAGATGCCCCCTGGGAGGATTTATCTATGGATTTTGTATTAGGGCTCCCACAAACACAACGCGACATGGACTCAGTGTTCGTGGTGGTAGACCGATTCTCCAAGATGGCACACTTCATTCCGTGCAAGAAGACCTTTGATGTAGTACACGTTGCGAACCTTTTCTTCAGAGAGGTTGTGCGACTACATGGGATTCCTAAGACGATCACTTCAGACCGGGACACAAAGTTCGTTAGTCACTTTTGGCGAGCCTTGTGGAATCGGTTCGGTACACGACTTCACTTTAGCAGTGCTTATCATCCACAAACAGATGGGCAGATTGAGGTCGTCAACCGCACATTGGGGAATCTCATCCGTTGCCTTGCAGGTGACAAACCGAAGCAGTGGGACATGGCCCTAGCTCAAGCAGAGTTTGCGTTCAACAACATGATAAACCGATCGATAGGAAAATCTCCATTCCAGATTGTTTATGGGTGCGTGCCTCGTCACACACTCGATTTGGTTCCCCTGCCCAAGCTTCCGGGCATGAGCGTTACAGCTGAACATATGGAAGACCGAATCATGGACATACATGCAGACGTGCGCAACAAATTACAGACTTCGAACGAGAAGTACAAAGAAGCGGCCGACAAGCATTGACGCGCCAAAGTGTTAGAAATAGGTGATCAGGTGATGGTCCACCTACGTAAAGAGCGATTTCCTACCGGGACCTACAACAAGTTGAAACACAAGAAGATTGGACCGGTACCGATCATTCGCAAGATCAATGACAATGCCTACGTTGTTGATCTTCTGGATGACATGGAGATTTCAAGGACATTCAACATGGCAGATCTGTACAAATATCATGAACCAAAGCTGGACGAGAACTCGGGGTCGAGCTCTTTCGAAGTGGAGGAGACTGATGTAGAATGGCTCGCTGACTATTTCATGGCCCAGATGGAGCAAAAGAAGACCGGTCGGGGTCAAAAGTGATCCGGACCGTCAGGACCGTAAATCGGTCATATCTCACAATCCGGAATGAGTTACGGGACGTATAATATATCAATTTGGGGTAGCTCGAGCTACTTTAGCCAACCAACCCCGCTATGCCGGGTTGCCCAGGCCGGAATCGCGAGATTCGACCGTATCGACGGTCATTATGCTAGTTTATTTTCAGTTTTACTATTTATTGTAAGTTTTAATTCGATCATAACTTTGCATCTGTAGGGTTTTAGAGTTAGTGCCGAACATGAAAAGGGCTTAGAATATTTAGTAGAACAACGTGGTTGAGGTCGTTTGATAACTTTCTATTTTTGGCCGAAAACCAAGAGTTCTAGTAGGATTGAACGACTTCTATAAATAGTAAGTTTACTATTTATAGTAAGTTGCGTTTTCTAGGAGTTTAAGTTGGAGTTGGATTCTGATACTTTACCCAGGGTTTAGTTTCCTATTTATATGCATTGTAATTTCATTTTTATTCATTCAATCTTCAATAAACAATTATTTGGAATTAAATTCCTCTTTTTTTTCTTCTCGTGGATTCGAGAAACTATCGGTTAGGGAGACGGTGATCGACCTACCACATCCTCTCTGCGTCACTATGTCACTCAGAAGGCAATTAAGGGACAGGCCCTCGCTGATCATCTTGTCGCTCACACTCTCCTGGATTATCAACCGCTCAAGACTTTCTTCCCTGATGAAGATCGTTCTGCTTATCGAAGGTGAAGAAAAGAAGAAAAAAGATGAGTGGACGTTATTCTTCGACGGCGTAGCAAATTCTAAAGGGAGCGGTATCGGAGCAATCCTCTACTCTCCAGACGATGTCCCTATTTCTATCTTAAGGCGCATAGCATTCGAGTGCACCAATAACATGGCAGAATACAATGCATGCATCGCTGGCTTAAGGGAGGCCATAATCTTGGGTGTCAAGAAGCTGTGCGAGTATTTGGAGACTCACAGCTTATCATCAATCAAACCAATGGCGAATGGAAAACCAAGGACGAGAAGTTGATACTATATCATATGTACCTTGAAAAACCTGATCGAAGAATTCAAAGAAATCACCTTCTCATACATGCTCAGAGCCAAGAATCAGTTTGCAGATGCTCTCGCTACACTTGCATCAATGCTCGAGATCCTGAAAGGAGCTTCATAATGGGAGCTCACAGTCGAAACTCAAGATGAACCCGCTTTCTTCCTGCAAATAGAAGAAGCCGAAGCTGTCCCTAACAAACCTTGGTATGCCAACATCAAGCAATATCTCGAAACCCAAGAGTATCCGGAGTCAGCAACAGCAACAGATCGCAGAACCATCCAGCGTTTGGCCGGCCAGTTCATCATCAGTGGTGAAGTTCTTTGCAAGCGATCTTATAATCACATCCTCCTTGGATGTGTCTATGAAACAGAAGCTGCAAGGATCATGAAAGAAATACATGAAGGAATCTGTGGCCTACACATGAACGGGCACATGATCGCAAAGAAGATCCTACGACTCGGTTACTATTGGCTCACCATGGAGACAGACTGCTGCCAACACGTCAGAAAATGCTTCAAGTGTCAGGAGCATGCGAATCAAATTCATGCCCCCCCATCAGAACTGTACAACCTGACGACTCCTTGGCCCTTCTCTATGTGGGGACTCGACATCATTGAGAAAATTAGTCCTAAAGCATCAAACGGTCATGAGTATATACCTGTGGTAGTAAACTACTTCACTAAGTGGGTAAAAGCAGCCTCCTACACCACGATTGCAGCATCCCAGGTGATCAAATTCATGAAGAACAACATCATATGCCGGTATGGAATCCCCAATGCCATCATCACAGATAATGGGACCCCGTTCGTCAACAAGAAGATGGATGACTTCCTCAACAAGTTCAAAATTCAACGTCATCGATCAAGCCCCTACCATCCTCAGATGAATGGTGGGGTAGAAGCCGCGAACAAGACAATCGTTAGGATATTCGAGAAGATGGTCGTGACGTATCGAGATTGGTCAAATATGCTCCCATATGCACTTTGGACCTATTGAACGTTTGTACGGTCTGCTACAGGCGTTAATCCTTTCGAGTTTACTTATGGAATAGAAGCAGTTCTACCGGTCGAGGTGGAAATACTGTCACTACGGGTGTTACTAGAAAACGGAATTAAAGAAGGAGAATGGCAACGGGCCAGATTCGATCAATTACAGCTAGCAGATGAGAAGCACATGCGTGCGCTAAGTAATTCCCAGTGCTATCAGAAAAGGGTCGCTTGGGCTTACAACAATAGAGTCCGAAAAAGAAGTTTCAAGGTGGGCAACATGGTCATGAAGAAAATCCTACCATCGCACCTTCCTGATCCCAGAGGAAAGTTCAAACCCTCGTGGGACGGACCACTGATCATTAGAGAAGTACTTCCTGGAGGCGCCCTCAGACCCACCAGCATGAGACGGGTGGATCTTCCTGAGCCAATCAATGCCGACAAAGTGAAGATCTTTCACGGGTAAGTCATTTTGACATTATCAAGAGTTACATTAATAGAGCTAAAGTCAAGAGGTCGAAGCTAAAACCTTTAAGAGATCATTTCCATCCACCAATAAGTGTTTCAAATAAGGGATTCGAAAGAAAAAAGAGAGAAGAAAACACAAAAAAGGGGAGAAAAAGAATACAAAGAAAAGAACAAAAAGAAAAGAAAAGAAAAGAAAATGGGAAGCCAAAACAAGGCACCCGAGAAAAATCAACCCGAGAGGAAACACAGTCACCCACCCACCCATCTCAGAAGGGTCTAAGACCAACAGCTCTATCATCGTAACTTAGGATAAGGGCTGAAAGACTTCCATTGGCCGGCAACGACGGATTCCCAACCTCTAGCATTCGCAGTTATCCAGGAAAAAAAAGAGAGAAAAGAAAATATGTGCCTAAACAAAGAGGGCAGAGTGAAAATCTGAAAGGGCGCTCTGAGTAAAAACAATGGGCATACAGCGGACTTGGTGAAAACCTGAAAGGACACCGAGGGTAAAAACAACAGTGCTGCCAAGGGGCAGGCAAGATCAAATACCTGGGACGTGGTGAAAACCCGAAAGGGCGCTACGGGCAAAAATGATGAGAAAAGACCGGCTGTAGTGAAAACTCGAAAGAGCGCTACAAGCAAAAATGGTTCAAATAGAAAAAGAAAAATTAAAAGTGCAGGTACCAAGAAATCAGATGGTCCTAATCAGTTCAAGCAGTTGCAGTTCTAGAACAAGAAGAAGTACAGTCGGGAACAAAGAACTCTACGAACTCTGACAATCTCAGGAAGTAACAGTTTCCATTGCCTACACCTCTAGGGAACCAAAGGGATCATGCAAGTCAATCTCGAGACATCGGTCAAAGCATTGGCCGAGCCACAGTTCTGATTCCTATGTCCTGGCACAAAATCCAGACACACTCACAAGATAACTCATGGCACAAAATTCTCAAAAAGCTATCTCTTTTTTTAAATGCATCATGTTTCTTTTACATATATCATTCATCTTTTTCAAAAAATACAAAAAATGCATCATCATCAGTCGTGTACTATGCAAAAAGGGACTTACAGACAGTCAACACAATCAATCTCTACCCTCCTCCTCAGCAACAGCAGGTAAGTCCTCTGACTCATAATGAAATAGCCTCACTCTCAACCTGCTCACCTCCATACGCAGGTAATGTACCTCATCTCGCTCAAGGCCACGGATCAGTGTCTCCTCATCAGACAACCTCTGATCAGCAGCCAATCTCCTTGACATCATCTCACAATGATACCGAAGTGCAGAGATCTTAGATAGCAAGTGGCCATGAGTGGCCAAGAGGAAACCAGGATCGATGAATGGGTGCTCCTCAAAGGGCTCATATGAACCAGATGAAGAGTCAGCATCCCCAAGAATATCCTGCTCATCCTCATCGGCAGACTGGTGCCAACAAGGAATGCGCCGATACAGAGACTACTCAGAGACCCAGTACTGGTATGGGGCGGTCGCCATCGAAAAAGTCCGCAGCTCAAAACCAAGAAAATCAGCAGTCAAGTAACTCACCCAGGATCCATCAACTCAAGACCTAAAGTCAGATGATCTAGACGGAAGTGCTCGACGCCCGATACCCGTAAAAGCAAAAAGAGGAACATCCTGCTCATACCCGAACTGCCGCAGGAACCGGATAAGATGATAAGAAAAGTAAGATCGAAAGCCTACCAACATCAGAGGAAGGTGGTGCGCATCGTAAAGCACTGGAGGAAGTGAAAGCCAAGATGACTCCCAACGAAAATTCCATTCACGCAGCTCAGTAAACATCCTGCGATACAAGGGCTCACTCATCCTAGCTGTACGCGGAATAAACTCCATGATGTGTCGCATGAGGTCTGGGCGACGGGTGCTAGGAAATGGTACAGGAAAAGTCAGCGAAAGACGCTCCCATAGCCAGACCTGATCACGAGAAGGAAAAGAAGTTCAGCTAGAGCAGAGCAATTCCCAAAAGACAAGAAAAGAAGAGAAAGTGCAGAAAAGATACCTAGAGAAATGCACAGCAGCCGCGAAGGACACGAGTGCGGCCCAGGGCACAGTCAGTCAGCCCATTAAACAGCTCAGCCAGGACAAGAGAAATGATCCCCTAACGTCGAACAACTTGGCTCATCACCTCAAAAAGCAAAGGAGTCTGAGATCTGCGTCATCCCGAGAATAGCACCTCAGCTATCAAGCAGAACATCAGTGCATTCCGAGAAAGTAGAGACCCTGCCACACTCCAAGGACCCGAGAAATGATCACACAGCAAGTCCAAGGAGAACACCACAGCATCTTGGCCGGCAGCTGCAGGCTAAACAAGATATGGGATCCCAAACCAGTTCTGCGGTGTGGCAGTCTTCGGCAAAGTCTTCGGCGAAAAATATTGAGTATAATCCCAGGGAAGACCGGTCAAATGCGCAAGCTCCTCGAAAGAAGGACACATCTCCATATCATTGCATGCGAACAAGTTCAACGAGGGGACCCAATCAATCAGTGTAACCTCGAGCATCCTTCAATCAATGTCAACTCTAGCCATATGGATCAGACCACCGAAGCCATAGGATTGCAAGTCTCGAATCTCATAAGCTGACAATCTATCAAGCCAAGCAAGCAACTGCGGCGAGCAAGAAGGACGAGGAAGCAACTGGCAAGTCCTCACAGGAATCCCCTCCAGAACAAAAGGCCTAGGGATCGATGTCAGCTCATTAAGGATCGGAAGATTAACGGGTGAAGGAGAAGGAAAAGCTGGAACCTCTACAGACTCAGTAGCCCCTGACCTATCCCTAGTAACGGCTATGTTTGATATAGTTGCATCGCTGTCTGAAACAGTTACGACCTCATCCGCATGAGAAGACTCGCCTGCCTCGTGAACCGAATGTGTAAAGGGTCGGCAACCAGAAGAAGGATGGAAGTCTCCATCGAAAAGGCTATTAGTGAAAATCACACCACACATCGCGGCATCTTGATCAATCTGACCACTAATAAACACATCTGAACCGTCAAGGAAGGCCCTGGTAACCCCGATCGAAGAATCTACGGTCAGATCTGGACTTGCAGTCCTCTCCAACATGAAGTCATGGATCCAACCATCATCTTGTCCAATCAAAGGGATCATCAGGACATCCACACCGTCCATCATGAGGGGGGCATCATCAATGATCACATCAAATCCACCCAAGCAAGTGTGTCGCACATCTCGGCCATCATCAAGAGCATCCAAGCCATCAAAGGTATCATCTGAACCATCCATACCATTTAGACATGAGATTAGACCATCTATGTCCATCGTGACCCCATCATCACCACTGATCACATCGTCCATGCGGCCCACACTCAAAGGATGCATAGCCTCACCTATGTCTCATCTCCCCATCTCATCCATACCATCTAAAACTCCATCCAATGACCTATCCAAATCTGAAATCTCAGCCATCCCACCATTAATGGAGTCATTAAAAGCTCCATTAACCACCAAGCTTAAGTCTTCATCAATGCTCCCTCTTAAAGCTTCATCTACCCCATCTATTAAAGGCATCTCCCCTTCATCAAAGCTCACTTGAAAATCTGAAGTAGGGGACCCACCATGGACAGCCCCCATAGCCCCTATATCTCCATCATCCATTGCTTGGGAAAGGACAAAGTGAGAAGAAAACAAAAAGAGAAGAAAGGTGAAGACAAAAGAAAGATTCATGGTTGGATCGAAACCTCGTGTGCACTGAATCAGGGAGATAGGGACAGTGGACTGCTGAGAATGTACGAACACGAGATAGCCTAGACCAAACAAGAGGCGAGGCTTGGGTGGCCCCCTGTGGGCCGTCCATATGGAGGGTTCTTCTCTCTCTTCGCGGGATTGGTCTATCCATCTTTTGGTAGGTGGGACTGCCAGTCCATGTCAGAAGATGACACCATGAGGGCCGCCCAAAGCCCCAATCAACTCCAGATTTCGTTTGAGGATGATCTGAATCATCTGAAAGGTACCCCACCTGTCCAATCATGAAGTATTGTGGCCAGCATGGGTCAGATCAAGTTAAAGAGAAGGAAAATTGATCAAGAGAGGCCCGCTAGCAATCTGAGCAGTTCAAAGAACAGATCATCATGATCTAAACCATGAAAGAGCTCGCATGAATCATGAAATAACAAGATCAAGGGTTTGATCATAAAAAAGAGGGCTAGAATCCAAGATCTGATCATCAAGTGGGCCCATATGGCTAAAAAAAAGCAATCTGAGCAGTTCAAGTCATCATCCACACAGTGGAAAGCCTTCTTAGCCTTACAAAACATCAAGAAAAGGTGCTTCAAAGCAAAGCTAAAGTCTGGAAAGGGCCCACAGGGCCAAATCAAGTGATCTGAACCGTTCGAGTCATCATCCATGCAGTTAAGAAGTCTCATCTTCCACAAGTCATTAAAAAATGAGTAAGAAGTCAAAGCATCCAAGCATCATCAAGAGGTTTTGAGGCAAATCAAGTGTTGTATATTCATTCAGAAGATTTTGATACAGAAGAAAAACAGAAAGAAGAAGATCATACATCAAGCAAGTTGAATACATCCGAAAGAAGCAGGCTACAGATCGCCAACATAGTCGTCATCATCCCTCCTCTCATCCCACTCCCGACGATGAAGGTCCATCAGAGGAGCTGTCACTGATCCGCCAGCATATCTGCGACAACCCCCTGGAACATAAAGCGAAGGAAGCAGAGGCCCTTGTCCGTACAGCAAGTACCACTCGCCATAATCACGATCCGGGATTGTAAAGCGAAACCCAGGCTGTCCCACAAGAGCATCAGCCATCTCATTGTTGAGCTCTTAATTATGCATATTCTAACCCAAATTCATCACTCATTATGCAAGGTTTTCATGATTTATAGACTAATCTAATGTATGGATTTGTGATTGTAGGGATGAGAGAGAGGAATCATCAAAGGGAGACTTAAAGACGCTAATTAGAAGCAAAGAAGATCAAAGGACCAAGTGAGAAAGGGTGGAAGAAAGAAGCAAAGAAGAGAAGAAAAGAAGGAAGAAGAAGACACCCAAGACTGGTCGTCTAAGGCTCAGGACCGGTCGTCCGACCGGTCCGATCACTCAATAGAGGGGTCCACAGGGCCAGAACTCACTGGACTATCCACGATCGGTCGTGCGACCGATCGTCCACTGCTCAGACCGGTCGTGCGACCGGTCCTAGAATTAATTTTCTGGGTTGAAAATTCCCAAAACTCTCTGAACGTTTTTTACGATTTTAAGACCGGTCGTGCGACCGGTCGTCTGTGTAATGAGGTGTGTTCTACAAGCCCCGAATTTCTCTGCGCACTGCGAACTCTTACGTAATTTCTTGAAGATTCTAATGCTGTGGAGCCTCCCTACTATAAAAGGACACCTAGGGATCGTTCATAGGGTATCTTAGAAGGGTTTAAGCAAGGTGGGAGGCAACGAAGTGAATTTCAGAGTTCCACAACTTTTCCTAGTTTGTTTACTATTTTTATGTCTTTCTTAGTTGTTTCATGTTTCCTTAGATCATGAACGGCTAAATCTCTTAGCTAAGGCTAAGAGGTGAAGCTTGTAGTGAATCTAAGATGTTTCAATTCATTTAAGTTAGTTTTAAGATTGGTTTTCATGTTTATGAACAATGGTTTGAAGTTTAATTCAAGTTCTAAGTATTTTTTCTTAGTCTTGTGATGACTCATGGATGTTTAGAAGAATTACTTGAGTTCTTAATGGTTGTGTGTTAGTCTAGACCTGTATGATCCAAGGAATTGGAGTACGCTCTAGTACTATGAACTTCATGTGGGAACTTCCTACCAAAGTTCTACTTTTCTAGATTTCTGTAGTATGTATGGGACTGTGTATGTGATTTGAATCAAGTTCAAATCATAATCTAGCTTTGTCTTGTGACAGGACTTAATGATGGTTATGATTGTGGACTTAATCTATTTGAATTGGGACTGACCTATGCAATTGAGCATGCTCATCCTAGCTTGCATTGAGCGAATCATATACATTGACCTTACATATGGTAGATTGTTGGTTTAACTGTTATATCATCCAACTAGATAGATCTTAATTTCGATTCTAGTTGAGAAAGTGAGAAACCACAGCAAATTGAGCATCAAGGATTGCTATAAGTGGATCCTTGAACCCCTAGTGTCTTTTTAATTGTCTACTTTCAATTTAGTTCACAGTTGTTACTTACGTCAATCTCCTACAAATCTGGTTGTTAGCTTCTCAATAGAAACTATTGGAAGTATTTGTGAATTCTTATATAAGTCCCTATGGATCGACCTCGGTCTTACTGAGTTTATTATTACATCGCAACCCTACACTTGGGGAAGCGAACACTTATCAGCTGGGATTTGAGTAGCCGGAGGAGGTGCGGAACAAGGAACCTGAGCTACACCAGTGATCTGTCGAAGCAGCCTCTCACTCAAATATCACTGAAATGATTCAATGTCAGAAAGCATGATCAGAAGACATGAAGAATCATATGCTTCCACACGCTGAGGAGTGTAGTAAAGAGGAAAGTTGGCGTACAACATCCGAGCGAACTGCAGCAAATGAATTCATCACAATCAGCCCCAGAGCAGCATGACGGATAAAGAAAACAAAATACTTACGTCATCAACGGTCAGTCCGTCTATGTCAGCGCACCAATTGTCCCCAGATACTCAAGAATTCCGTTGACGATTTTGCAGATGCCAGTGCATGAAGTGGTACAAAGATGGCTCAACGCCATCTCGTATCCTTGGCGAAAGATGAACAAAATGATCGTAAAAACAGGTCTGGGGAAGGGCAAACATAATGATCAGATAAAGAAAGAAGACAAATGTCTCCAGGGAAGGCTAAAAAGAGTACCCCATGACGGGCCAAAAACCCGTGTAGGACCGGCTACTCTGAGAGGTCTTATCTAAGCCCTGTTCCAATTATACGAATGGTGAAGATCCTCAACCAAACGAAGATATTTAGGGTCGATCCTCTCGTTCGCATGGTAGAAAAGGAATGACCCAAAGGCGTAAGTAATCATGGCTCGTGCTTTGTGAAGGGCCTCCAGCTCGGTAGTAGGGATGACAACAGCGAAGGTGTTGTAAAACCAACGCAGTTTCACTTGGTGGCCCTGGAATTCATGTTCAGGAGGGATGGCTCCTACAAGCCGTAGCCAGTCAGTGGAAGTGATGGAGCAAGAGAGCCATAGTGGGGAACAACTGCCCCATGGAATGGAAAGCTAATCTACACACACACACACACACACACACACACACACACACACACACACACACATATATATATATATATAGGGGAGTTATTCCCCACTCGCAACAGGGAAGTTGAAAGGTGTGGGTCTCATCCCACCACCTCTCACAAAGTGCCGCAAGCAGCATGCGGTTGGCGTTATTGTTGTGAAAGCGCAAGGTAAGGAGGACGGCAAAAGGAGTATCAGCCAGAACATGTTCAAGCAAAGGCTGTGGCTGTTTCACCCAATCATCCCAGAGATATCTGGTACCTCGACCCTTTATGGAGGGAAGAGGTTGGTGCTCCTTAGCTAAGTAACACATATGAGCCCCTCGGCGAACAATGAAGGCCGGGTCATCCTCATCGACCGCCCTTCGCCCCTTTGTACCATCTGCTATCGAATCCTACAAGCTTGGCAAGGTAAGTCCTTATTCGTTACCCGTTAAAATCCAAATCAAATCATTACCCGAGAAACCCATGGATTAGGATTTACATTCAAATGAAAAAATCCTATGTCCAAATCCATGTGTTGCCTAGGATATGTGTTGGGCCCATTAAAGAAAGCAAAGCCCACCTTAAAGAAGGTTGCATGTCATGCCTTAGGTGAGGAAAATCCACCATCCAAGGACACATTTTGGACAACAAATGCACTTAAGTGCCATGAGATCAACAAGGGATAAGAATCCAACTTCACATGAGAAATCCCTCTTCAAAGTCCTTATGTGGCCAAGGATTGGTTCACTTTTCATACCAAGGCCATGATTCTCATTTAAGATGTTCCTATCTTTTTACACATGTACATGGACAAGTGGGGAATAGAAAGGAAATTGGCCCCCAAGAGCAACCCAAGTGCCTCACCTCAATGGATTGAAGTGAGCACATAGCCCACTTGGAGAACCCAAGGACCCATTCATGGGTTAACCATGGGCAACCCTATGTGCATCATCTTGATGAAAGTTTTGACTATGAGAGTACAACATGGTGGTCTGCCCACAAACATATGAATCAAAGAAGCCAATGGTAAAAAGAATGGATGCACATAGCCCACATGAAGAACCAAAGTCAGAAATGTCCATGCAATGACAAATTTGGGCAACTTATGTGCACCAATTTCTTCACCAAAAAAAGGGAGACCATTTGATCACAAAAGGGCATGACTTGGTGAGTTACCCAACTATCATGAAAATGGCTAAGAATGGTATACATAGCCTACTTGAAGATCAAAATCCAAAAGGCCCCATAGCATAGGACAAAATTGGGCAACTTATGGGTATCATTCTTTCCCACAAATTAAAAGAAAAATCACTCATCTTTGAGAATGATGGTGGATGACCCACCAAGCACCCCAACAGAAGTTCAAGGAGCTATGGTTGCATGGATAACTCACTTGAAGAAGAGTCATCCACTTGAGTTTGGGAACATTAAGCTCTTGAGAACCACTTTCCTACAACATGAGAAAACCATTTGAACTTAATGAGATTGTGGGACTTGTAGATGATCAAGAAACTCAAGTCCTCCATCCATCCAAAGAAAAGGCATGAAGGAAAAGAATCCTACACGCAC
Source organism: Liriodendron chinense (assembly GCA_003013855.2). Classification (NCBI taxonomy): domain Eukaryota; kingdom Viridiplantae; phylum Streptophyta; class Magnoliopsida; order Magnoliales; family Magnoliaceae; genus Liriodendron; species Liriodendron chinense. The sequence continues at coordinate 1,132,476 of PVNU02001726.1, forward strand.
AAAGTGTAGTGGTGCACACATGACTCAAAGAAATGCACAAGTTTCAAGGAGGGCCTAAAAGCCCATCTATATGAAAAATTCCAAGGAGCCCACCACACTTTGTGCATAAGGATGTACATCATAATCAAGAAATTGTGGAAGATTTGGGCTACTTGTCCATAAAGGCCCAACTAAGAAATCTAGCCCACTTGAGATCCAAGTGAAGAATGGGCTAGTCACCTTTGTCCATACACATGTGAAGAAGGATGGGGCCACCCAAAATGAGCTCTATGAGCCCAAAACTTGAGGTGGGCCCTACCAATCTCATGGGCCCAAACCTTGAAAAGAAGATGAAAAAGAAAAGAAAGCTCCAAGAAAAATGACAAGGAGAAGAGAGCATGAGGGAGCCCAAAATGAAGCATTGGGCCCATCAAATACACCAAGGGCCATGACTTCACTTTGAGCCCATTTGATACACATAAAAAAGGGGCCCAACTCCCATGAGAAAAGATAGGATATTTTTCCATGCACGTTTGATGGACATGGCAAGATTACCCTTTACATACACATGAAGGGAGAGTGAAAGAAGAAAAGAAAAATGAAATGGAAGCTTGCAATGTCCATCTCCATGCACCACCTTTAGAAGAGATTGGAGATCTAGAAAAAGGTCAAAAAGACTTGGGCCCACCTTGACTCCCTTGGAATATCTACATGAAGAAAAGAAAGAGAACATGAGAAGAGACAATGAAGAAGAAAACAAGGATAAAAAAGAAAAGGGAGTAGTCCATACCTTCACCACTCACCAAAGGGGGATCACCTTGCTGTCCCAAAGCTCCACTAAGGCCCCACCACTTGAAAAGGGCAAGAGACCACCAAAAGAAAGAGAGAAACTTGAAGAGAGAGAGAGAGAGAGAGAGAGAGAGAGAGAGAGAGAGAGAGAGAGTATGAGAGAGAGAGATGAGAGAAATTGCACGTTAGAGGGACCAAGGGTGCCCCATGTTATATAGAAAAGGGGAGGGCACCCCTTTACCTGACCCACTGGAAAGACCAGTTGGCAGAAACGGCTCGGACAGCACCCAGGGGACCGTCCGTCCTCCCACTTAGTTGAGAAGACCTCTCACCCCCTCTCCTTAGGAAGAACTCCTCCTTGGGAAGGGTGGTTGCAAGTGAATCTTGTAACTCCATGTAAGAATGAAGTGATGGAAGAGAAGGGTGAGAAAAAGTAAGGAATCTCACCAAAATCTCATCTTGTGAGAAGTTGGGGAGAAATTGGCTTGATGATGTGAAAAAAAACTCCATGGAATTTTCAAGAAAATGAAAAAGAATTGACTTGGTCAAACAGTGATCTCAACCATCCAAAGTCATGGCCAAAAGATCTGAATCATCCTCAGAAGAATCCCGGGAATTTCCAACCTTGATTGCTGCCTATTGTACATAAACTTGGTCCAAAGACCTTAAACTACGTCGGGATCAACATCACGAGGGATTTCATAATAAAAACCGTCATTTGACCTCAACCGATCGAGGAAGGAGTCAGATAGACTGGATCTTTTTAAAAAAAAATGTACCCCCGATCTCAGCTTGTACATAAGTTTTGGTCCGAAGACCTTAAACTACGTCGGGATCAAGATCCCAAGGGATTTTCAATTAAAACCGGCATCGGTCTCGATCATTCGAATCAAGATCCAACGACACCGGACATTTTTCTAAAAAAAAAAATAAAAAAAAATATATGCATTTTCATGCCCCGCTTGTACATAAACTTAGTCCGAAGACCTTAAACTACGTCGGGATCAACATCCCGAGGGATTTCATAATAAAAACCGGCATTCGACCTCAACTAGTCAAGGAAGAGGTCGGATTAGACCGGATCTTTTCAAAAATCACAAAAAGAATGTATTTTCAGCCTGTACATATTTTGGGTCCGAAGATCTTAAACTACGCTGGGATTAATTTCTCGGGGGACATTTCTTGCTTTCAACAAAAAACCGACATCGGCCTCGACCGCTCGGATCAAGGTTCGATAACCCGGATCATTTAAAAAAATACCAAAAATATTTTAATCTTTCCATAAAAACCAGTATCAACCTTGATTGCTCGAGTTGAAATCTGAAACTTTTTCAAAAAAAAATTTTCATCAATATTAACTACATAAATTTATCCCTAGCGGTCCGAAGACCTAAAACTACATTGGGATTAGCTTCTCGGGGGCTCTCTTTCCTAACCTGTCTTAGACATGGCTGACACTTGATCGTACGGGTGTCTGGAATCTTCTAAAACAGGTAAGGGCTGAGGCGGACAGAACCCCACGACCCTGTTCATGTTGAACGCACCGTGATAGACAACCTTGATTTGGAAGTCGCTGTTGAATCTGACGGATGTTCCCTGTTCCTAAAACTTATGAAAGGGATTAAGGCAGTTAGGAGGTGAAGCGCACCCTCACGGAATTATGAGCAGCATAAGGCCCCAAACCAGATTGACAAAGGGAAATATGAGGATGTGGCTCATTTTGTGGACGAAGGAGTCCGTCGGACGATACGTGGTCTATGTGCATTGCACATGAGGAGCAGGCAACTTTGTGGGTGTGTTGTCTGAAAACCCTAAAAAACTCTTCATCCAAAGATGTAAAACTACGGCACTTAACTGTGTGAGATTCATCTTGCTCGCTGACGTAAAATGGATCGGGTGCCTTACCAACAGTAGAAGCTGGAAATGGACGAAAATTCCATACCTTTCCCTGCATTTCAGAAAATCCAACAAAATACCAAAACATTTGCAAAATCATCTTTCAAAAATCACAAAAAATATTTCCCTTGCATTAGAACCACATATTTCCAAAAAATCACAAAAAATGTCACTATCTTCAGCACTGCACTTCAAGAATCTCAAACTCCGCTCACTTCACAGTTTGGGATGACGGATCCGATCGCCCGTAAATTGAGATCTTGACCAAAACTGACAACCAAGCACCGTCTCAATCGCATCCATTCACAGAAGAACATCTTGAAGTCTGACAACCTCCTTCTTCCATCCCTATTAGCAAAGAAACAGTATCTTGGGACGATGGACCTGATCGACCATGGGTTGGGATCTTGACCAACCTGCTGACCAATCATCTGCATTAAAAAAAAGAAAGAAAGAAATCCCCCGAGGAGTATAACTCTGCAAGCAATAAGCTCAAAGTTCTCTACATCTTCAGCAAAAGCAAAATCATCAAATGGAAAGAGAATGAGCCAAACCATGCATCCATCATCAAATATGCATCCCCATGCATCAACATCTATCGCATCAATCATCATGTTTACCTGCTTTCAAAATAAAAGTCGGTTAGCCAAAGACCCCACAGGCATCCCTAGTGGACGTGCGTGCAAGCCATATTTCCTTTTCAAAAAAGATAAAAAAAAATATATCACATATTTTCCTATTTGCAAATAAAAACCCCACAGAGTATCACTCCCTAAAGTGGGTATCTTTTAAAAAATCCAAAAACATGTTTTCCTATTTGCAAATAAAAACCCCACAGAATATCACTCCCCAGAGTGGGTATCTCTTTAAAATCCAAAAACATTTTCCCAATAGAGCGTTCAGCCTCCAAAACACCGAGAGATCTTCCATATCTCTGGGTAGGAGTCGACGCAAAAATCAAATAAGATCCGATGTCTCGTGGTTTCCCCAGAGACCATCGGATCCAATGCACTCAAAGTACGGTCGAGCTGAACTCCAATATCAGTGCGGTCGTATAACATGCCAAGATACGAAAAGATGAAAGCCAAAAGGCTCGGTCAAAGAAACCATCTGAACGGTGGAAACGATGAATTGTAACCCAAGTATCAAAACCAGCAGATTGGGTGGAAAGAGTTCACCTGTACATACCTAGGCATGGATGCCTAAAGTACCTTGACTGAGTCCAAGTTGGCGTTGTGATCTCCCGTAAGACTACATAGACACAGGGTAGCTAACCACTTTGACAGTCAAGCAAAACAAGTACTCCTGGAGTGATCCGGGAAAACATCAAACAATCAATCTCAGGGTCGGTAACCTCGTAAGACTATGACGGACGCAGAGGCTCTACTGTACCTTTCCGATGTTAGTACCGATTGGGAATGGAAGGGTTGCGATTGGGTACCAAGGTTACAGCGCATGCAGGGACAATCGCAACGTTTTCTCCAAACTCTCGTGGTATGTGCGAGTTATCAATCTCCAAACAATCAACTGACTCAGATACAAATGAAAATAAAGATTCTAAACCACAATCTATGAAAGAATGAATTGCAAACCAAGCATCAAAACCAGCAGATCGGGTGGAAAAAGTCCACCCGCACATACCTAGGCGTGGATGCCTGAAGTACCTTGACTAAGTCCAAGTCGGCGTAGTGATCTCCAGTAAGACTACATGGACGCAGGGCAGCTAACCACTTTGACAGTCAAGTGAAACAAGTACTCCTGGAGTGATCCGGGAAAACATCAAACAATCAATCCCAGGGTCGGTAACCTCGTAAGACTATGACAGACGTAGATGCTCTACCGTACCTTTCCGATGCTAGTACCGATCGGGAATGGAAGGGTTGGATTGGGTACCCAGGTTGTAGCGCATGCAGGGACAATCACAACGTTTTCTCCAAACTCCCGCGGTATGTGCGAGTGATCAATTTCCAGATGATCAACTGACGTAGATGCAAAGGCAAGCAAAGATTTTAGACCATGATCTATGAATGACCGGGTCAGAAGTGGGGTGTCCACTCGCTCTGGCATTCGGTTGCACGCAACCTCTGCCAAAGAGGGGCATCTGTAGACACCCCACCTTCGGCTACAATGTTGGTAGAGATAGCTGAATGAATGGAGGACCATACCCCCAGATCCCATATCCAAACCCAGCCAAACTCACCCTTGTAAGCCCAAATCCATAGCCCAGCTCAAGCCTGAACCTAGTCAACTCACCCCTAAACATCAGCCCAAAAAACCCCCCATAAGAAAAATCAGTCAAAAAATCCTAAAAAAGTCAAGCTTGGTGAGTCAACCCGCTGAGTCAAATCACCGAGTTAACCCGCTCAGTCAACCCATCGAGTTAACTCACCGTGTCAACCCATCTCCCAAACCCAGTCAACTCACCGAGTTCCAAACCACAGCCTCGGAGTAAGTCCGAACCCCGAACCTAGGAATTTTCTGCTTCAGGTTCGGAGGCTGTACGCTCCGAACCCGAAGCAGAATGACCGTACGGGCGGCCCTCAGGGTGCCGCCCAAACATATTTATGGGCTCTACCACTGCCCGCTACTATAAATACCCCCTATCCCTTCTCATTCAGGAGGCTCCAAAACGTCCTGAAAAATCCATTCGTTCCGAGTCCATCTCCACTCTTTTAGCCCATTCTTCCACCAAGGAGAGCCCGAGTGAGAAGAGCCTAGCCCTGGTCCAGCCCAGCTTGACCCTGGTCTAAGTCTCCCAAGCTACCCAAGTCTTGATCTAGCCACTCGAAGCAAACCCTTGCAACACCTCCGTCCATCCAGCTACTCTTTTACCAGCATCATCTCATTCGCATCTAGCATAAGTGCAACATTTACTTTTCTTCCAACCCCCCTGCTTGTTATGCCACTTCAAGCACTTTGATCATTCAAACACACAGCATACATTCAGCATAAAGCACCTGTCAGTCTGAGCGTATGCTCTGGGCTTGCCTATTAATGAAAACTTGCCCATTAGAAACTCTTACTGTTCAGACCTGCATTTATACATCAGTCACTACTAGCACTTTGATCGTTCAAACACACAGCATGCATCCCGCATAAAGCACCTGTCAGTTCGAGCGTATGCTCTAGGCTTGCCAATTAATGGAAACCTACTCATCAGAAACTTACTGTCCAGACCTGCATTCATGCATCATGTCATCCATGAGAATGCACGAGGATTAAATCAGACTTTCAAGTATTAGTTCGATTCTGTGAGAGACCGTACTTTGGTATGGGCAGTGTGGGGTGCTTAACCTTTTCCCACTCTGTAACAGTGATCCCTTACCTTGAATCTCTGGCCGCAGATCAAAAGGATGAAATTGCGTCGGGTAGCCTAACACGACACCCTACGCATACGCGTGCGGAAGCTTGAGGAGCAACTAGAATTATGGCTGAACCTATAGGAGGGGGGTGAATAGGACCTTTTAAAAAATCTTTTCGCCTACTTTAACAAATCAGCAAATTAAAATACGTAAGCGATTAACACTTCGGCTTCCAAGCCTAAGTGGGTCCAATTAAAAGACTAGCAAGAGATAAGGGCAATAACCAACCTAGACTAAACAAGCATAGATTAATAAAATGATTAAGCTAATGAAGAACCTAATCTATGCTACTCAAATAGACTTAAATGAGGATGGATCAATAAGTTCAAGTCTACTTGAGGTAGTGAAAGTACATCTTATGAGTGTGGATGTGCCTATCAAGTGCCTAGCATACATTCCTAACTAAGCATTCATAATTAATCAATTAAACATAATGCATAAAGAGAAATGTGCTCAAGAATCAATCACAAACACAACGATGTATAGTGGTTCGACTACTTGTCTACTCCACTCCCGGTTCAAGTACTCAACCCCTTTGAGCACACCGGCATTCACTGAGGAGTTTAAATCTGGTTCCTCCCAACCAAGGTGTTTTGAATCGGATCCACCCAACCGGGGAGTTTACAGGTTCCTCCCAACCTACACGTTTGCACCCGTGTTGGTGGCTCCCCCTTGGAGACTTTATTTTAGGCGCGACTAACGTGCCAAGGAACGGCTGACGTCCCTAGATTTTAGGCCCAACTAATAGGCCAAGGATCGGCTAACGACCCCGGGGCGAGTTTGTCAAACAAACTCTACACTCAACTCCCACAGGGAATTGAGTGGATGGACTCTTAACAAGACAACCTTACTTGTCGGATTGAGCCCCTTGTTGCGCCGTCTTGGGTTGCTTCTTCTCGCTCTCCCGTGCTTAAATCAGCTCCCCTTGTGCTCCCCCGATCGTTGACGCCGTTGCTTTGCCAAGGCTTCAGCTCCAAGATCAGCTACCTTGCATGTGATGCTCCATTGGAGATGCCCAAGGTGCTAGGGAATGGTGAAACCTCTACAAATGGTAGGAAATGGGTTTCCTAGAGGAATACACCTAAATGGACTCCTAGGTAGTGTTTAGACAAAGGATTTAACTATCATCAAGGTGTCTAAACCCTAGGAATCAAGAGGGAACAAGTCCATTCTCAAGATGCCATTGAATGGCCCAAGCTTGTGATGAAAACACAAGGAGAATGACTTGCTTTAGGTTTGGGATAGAGTCTCTAATGATCTCTAGCAATGGTGGCTTCTATCTCCTCAAAATCCCCTCTGTTGGCTCAAAAAAACGAATCCCCCATCTTAAATAGATTTTCTTCCAACGGTCAAAAAACGGGCAGATTCGCGCATCTCCGATTGATCGGAAGAAGGTCCGATGGATCGGAGACCTGTCCGATTGATCGGAGACAAGTCCGATTGATCGGAAATCTATCCAGTGAAGTCTCTGGAAGATATTCCGATTGATCGAAACACTGTCCGATTGATCGGACGGACCCCTTCCGATGGATCGGAAGACTGTCCGAGTGATCGGAAATATGTCCAGTGGATTTTCAAGGTTGCTGGAAAAATTTCCGATTGATCGGAGATTCTGTCCGATTGATCGGAGCTTCTGTCCGATTGATCGGAGTCCTATCGGAGCCAGTGTCCGATTGATCGGAGTCCTATCGGAAACTGCTGTTTGAGCCTATTTGATTATAGCAGCTTCCACCTCTTTAATTAGTCTAATTTATCATGTTTTTCATGGAGTTCTAAGACTAATGATGATGACTAAAGGTATACCTAGTTAGTGCAAGTCATCTAAGAGGTTATGGGTTAGGTTTTGGTCAAGGCAAGGCACACCAAGGCATCACTTTTACCTGTTTCTTCTTTCTTGATGCAGCCGGGCCACTTGAGTCTTCAGTCTTCGTCTTCATTAAGCTCAACCGACACTAGACCTATTGACCTAAGTAATTGACAAACAAGGTGCACTAGTATACCATAGAAAAGTGCACTAACAATCTCCCCCTTTGTCAATTACTTACAAAAACCTAACCTACCAAAACAAAATACATGTACAAGAGATTACATTGATATGAAATTAAATACGGACTCTTGACATGCCTAAACTAAGCAGCTCCTCTTCAGTTTGCTTCCCCATAACCTGTCAATCCCTGCATCACAAAACATAGCAAACTAGTTTTGGTGGGACTTGATCTTTCTCCCCCTTTTTGTTAGCAATTGACAAGCTATTCTCTCCCCCTTAATGATGCAACAATTAAGGTCAAGGTAAGAGAAGATAGTATGTCACAATTATAACTATAAACACATGCTAACAAGGAGAGTATAGGGTGCATGATACATAAATACATGGAGCATGCTAAGGAACATGATTAACAAGAAAATGAAACTATTTAAGCACAGTTAATCATGCATAATTGGTCATCTATGATATACACTAAGCATTAAAGCTCAAGGGCTTATAGCCCAATCAACCAACCTCCTCTATTGGTATATCAAGACCAATACTAAGCAAAGATTAGCATACAATGAAGCATAAAACTCAAGATGATTAGCTAATCTAAGCATGGTGATAATCTAGCAAGCAAATATATTAATTAAAAGCAAGGCTAAATTATCAAAAATTGGGCTAATGAGGCTTGAATCCTCTGATTTGCCCATACACACAGAAATGAGGCTGAAATCCTCAGATTTACCTATATAAGCATTTCTAGCTACCCTCACTAACTATGTTTAGTTTGATAAGCCTAAGGGTAACTAAATTCCTCAACACCCTCATAAAATGTAGCATGAGGTGAGGGGTTGGGAACACCTTCTACTCCTAGAAGGGATAGCGGTTGGGATCCCCTCTTAGATAAGCGGGAAGAGGGGTAGTGGTGGAAGCCGAGAGAGCTAGATCATTATGTTGGCTCCCATCACTAGCGGAGTCATCAGATTTGGAGTCCGACTCCTCCGTATTATCCCACGTGGCAGCCATTGCCTTTTTACCTTTCGGTTTAGGCGTTTCCGGACAGTCCGGGGCAATATGGCCACGTTGACCGCAACCGTAACATCGGACGGATGAAGGTTTGGATGATTTTCCTTTATGTTTATCACCCTTCTTGTCCTTCTTGTCACGGTTATTCCCTCTATCAAATTTGAGGAATCTCTTGAATTTTTTGTTTAATTTTTCTTCCTCATCATCCTCATCATCGCTATCTTCCTCCGACTCACTCTTAATTTTCTTATGTTTGTGAGAGGATTTTAGGGCGATGTTTTTCTTCTTAGAGGGGGCCTTAAAGTGTAGTTCATGAGTTTGTAGGGAACCTATGAGTTCTTCTACTTTCATGCTATCTATATCTCTACACTCTTCTAAGGCAACTATCTTGGAGTCAAATCTTCCCGGGAGGGACCTAAGTATTTTTCTACAAATCCTTCCTTCCGGAACCCGATCCCCCAAGACAAACATGGAGTTGCAAATATCTGACAATTTAGTATAAAACTCCATGAAAGTTTCAGTCTCTTCCATCCTAATGTTTTCAAATTTGGTGGTTAAGAGCTGAAGCTTCGAGCGTCTTACTGTGCTAGTTCCCTCGTGGGTAACCTCAAGTATATCCCACGCTTCTTTTGCAGTTGCGCATGTGAGGATGCGCTGAAATTCTTCCTGGGAAACCGTACAGCAAATCGCATTGAGAGCTTTGGCATTTGCCATGTATTGAGCTCTCTCTGTGTCATCCCATTTGGAATCATCTTTGGGAATGACAATATTTTTCCCATCAACCTCCACTTGCTCGCTGGGCAAGGTATATCCAGTTTGTGTGCTAAGTCACACCGGACGGTCCATGGATTGGAGAAAAATTCTCATTCTCGCTTTCCAATAAGCATAGTTGGACCTGTCAAAGAAAGGTGGACGGTTGGTGGCACTCCCATCTCGGTTAGACATGATGCTAGTGCTCCGGTATCGGATCTTACTCTAGACGGTTACGTCCTTGAAGAGCAACCAGCTCTGATACCAATTGAAATTGCGTCGGGTAGCCTAACACGACACCCTACGCATACGCGTGCGGAAGCTTGAGGAGCAACTAGAATTATGGCTGAACCTATAGGAGGGGGGTGAATAGGACCTTTTAAAAAATCTTTTCGCCTACTTTAGCAAATCAGCAAATTAAAATACGTAAGCGATTAACACTTCGGCTTCCAAGCCTAAGTGGGTCCAATTAAAAGACTAGCAAGAGATAAGGGCAATAACCAACCTAGACTAAACAAGCATAGATTAATAAAATGATTAAGCTAATGAAGAACCTAATCTATGCTACTCAAATAGACTTAAATGAGGATGGATCAATAAGTTCAAGTCTACTTGAGGTAGTGAAAGTACATCTTATGAGTGTGGATGTGCCTATCAAGTGCCTAGCATACATTCCTAACTAAGCATTCATAATTAATCAATTAAACATAATGCATAAAGAGAAATGTGCTCAAGAATCAATCACAAACACAACGATGTATAGTGGTTCGACTACTTGTCTACTCCACTCCTGGTTCAAGTACTCAACCCCTTTGAGCACACCGACATTCACTGGGGAGTTTAAATCTGGTTCCTCCCAACCAAGGTGTTTTGAATCGGATCCACCCAACCGGGGAGTTTACAGGTTCCTCCCAACCTACACGTTTGCACCCGTGTTGGTGGCTCCCCCTTGGAGACTTTGTTTTAGGCGCGACTAACGTGCCAAGGAACGGCTGACGTCCCTAGATTTTAGGCCCAACTAATAGGCCAAGGATCGGCTAACGACCCCGGGGCGAGTTTGTCAAACAAACTCTACACTCAACTCCCACAGGGAATTGAGTGGATGGACTCTTAACAAGACAACCTTACTTGTCGGATTGAGCCCCTTGTTGCGCCGTCTTGGGTTGCTTCTTCTCGCTCTCCCGTGCTTGAATCAGCTCCCCTTGTGCTCCCCCGATCGTTGACGCCGTTGCTTTGCCAAGGCTTCAGCTCCAAGATCAGCTACCTTGTATGTGATGCTCCATTGGAGATGCCCAAGGTGCTAGGGAATGGTGAAACCTCTACAAATGGTAGGAAATGGGTTTCCTAGAGGAATACACCTAAATGGACTCCTAGGTAGTGTTTAGACAAAGGATTTAACTATCATCAAGGTGTCTAAACCCTAGGAATCAAGAGGGAACAAGTCCATTCTCAAGATGCCATTGAATGGCCCAAGCTTGTGATGAAAACACAAGGAGAATGACTTGCTTTAGGTTTGGGATAGAGTCTCTAATGATCTCTAGCAATGGTGGCTTCTATCTCCTCAAAATCCCCTCTGTTGGCTCAAAAAAATGAATCCCCCATCTTAAATAGATTTTCTTCCAACGGTCAAAAAACGGGCAGATTCGCGCATCTCCGATTGATCGGAAGAAGGTCCGATGGATCGGAGACCTGTCCGATTGATCGGAGACAAGTCCGATTGATCGGAAATCTATCCAGTGAAGTCTCTGGAAGATATTCCGATTGATCGAAACACTGTCCGATTGATCGGACGGACCCCTTCCGATGGATCGGAAGACTGTCCGATTGATCGGAAATATGTCCAGTGGATTTTCAAGGTTGCTGGAAAAATTTCCGATTGATCGGAGATTCTGTCCGATTGATTGGAGCTTCTGTCCGATTGATCGGAGTCCTATCGGAGCCAGTGTCCGATTGATCGGAGTCCTATCGGAAACCGCTGTTTGAGCCTATTTGATTATAGCAGCTTCCACCTCTTTAATTAGTCTAATTTATCATGTTTTTCATGGAGTTCTAAGACTAATGATGATGACTAAAGGTATACCTAGTTAGTGCAAGTCATCTAAGAGGTTATGGGTTAGGTTTTGGTCAAGGCAAGGCACACCAAGGCATCACTTTTACCTGTTTCTTCTTTCTTGATGCAGCCGGGCCACTTGAGTCTTCAGTCTTCGTCTTCATTAAGCTCAACCGACACTAGACCTATTGACCTAAGTAATTGACAAACAAGGTGCACTAGTATACCATAGAAAAGTGCACTAACAAAGGAATCATTTTAGAGGAAGGAATCTTCGGATCCCCTTCTCTAACATTTCTACGGGGTCTAGCTGACTGTAGATTCGAAGTAACTGACTAGTGGCGACTCTGGTCTTATAAGAACTCATCCAAACACATCCATCTTAACATGAAAATCGATAAAAAAAAAAGCCCTTGAGAACAAGGCAAGCCAGTGGCACAAACGGCGATTTGGGGGCACGCCCCCCTCTTCTTTTCCAAAAGGAAGGGAGAACGTCCGGGGGCGCGAAATGACGAGCGTCCACACTAGGTAAGAGTCTCGATTATGGAAAATGAAGGGGTTAAGTGCCCTTTTCACCTGCACAATGTGTGGTCTCTTCCTTTTAGGATTTTACAATTTTTGAAAGATTCGACAAAATTTCAGGCTACTATATCTACTCGTGCCATGTAGAGTTGAAGACTTCGAGTAGAAGAAAAAAAAAGAGATACATAGTACCTAGCCTTACTTCACAGGGTTTAAGACCCTAAGTAGGTAAAAAGAAAAAAGAATATAGATATGAGAGAAAGTGTTGCAAAGTAAAAATTAAAAATAAAGTGAGTGTATGCTCCTGATGTGTTTGGGATGTGTAGACTAAAATACAAGTTGATTTGAGATGTGAGAAGGAAAAAGGAGACTTGGTAAACTAATTTTGTAAAAGGAATGTTCAGATATCCCCAATTCCAACCTTACTCTTTGACTTTAATAACTTTTTTCGACTTGATTATTTGTATTTTTTGTTAGGTAGAGTAACGACATACTCGGACCTCTTTTGAGTGGATGGGAGATTAGAAAAAAATTTCGGCGTGTATAACTTCGATTAGGTAGCAACGCATTGACTTTGGCTTAATTTGGTGCACCCCAGCCAACCTTGGATGTTTTCAGCAACCCTCCCCCTTAGTTCTCGACCCTCTGTCCTCTCCCTAAATGGCTCGTTGTTGTGAAGTCGGCCATTGATAGACTGTTTTTACACCCATAGGTTTTCTTTTTAACAATAGGCTTATTTTGCTGTCAAGGTATCTACAGTTGCATTTTTTATGCCTTTTTGTAACGATCCCTTCAAGGAGCTTATTTGGGATTGCTCTTTTTTTTTTTGCTCAGCAGTTGACATGTATGGTGGTCTTGGAGCTTATGGGAGGCACTGTGCAAAACTTGATTGTGTCGCTTTCCTACTTTAGTGTTAATCAATCGAATCCAGTGGTTATTTCTAGGAGGCATCGGGGATCCTTTTAGCTAAACTTTTTGTGGATTTTTTGTACCCTTGGAGTAAGAAAATATGTCTTGATTGATTCATGGCTCTTGGATGCTTTAGGCGAGTGGCCGAGATTTGGTAAAACGAGTCGTGGGCTTGTCAATTCATTTCATTGGTCATATTTGGATTGTGCTAAGGGTCTTTCTTGATTGGCTCGCCCAAGCTTTTAAGGCCAGGAGGTGCCTTTATAGAGATAATGTATGTTGAGTTCTTGAAAGACGTTGGTGTTTTTTTATAAAATTGAGTTGGAGGGCCCTTCGATATGTCGACTACTTCCAAGACTTGCTTGAGTCGTACCTTGTCCAACTTATACAATCACATGATGAGTGTTGAGTTATATCGATACTTTTGATTGAAGTTAACCCAAAGTCGAAGAGTAGTTTTAATCTTGTTTTTGGGTGGGGTGTCTACAACTACCTATCAACTTCTTGTCCCTCATGGACACATGTCTTAGCTTAACCTAATTTATCCTCTCAACTTTTATCCAGCATGTTATATCATGTCTAAATTGATTAGCTTAGCATAGTTCAGTTTTCATTTTTATCTCGTGCATCGCTGTAACATGTCGGCTTAGTTTAGTTAAATTTCTGCAACCCCGTCATCGGATCCCCTCCAAATCCCTAGGTTATAGTGATTTCTCGGTTACATCCTACTTACCAAAACCACGAACGTCTCATGATCGTCAATGTTCTTTTTATAACTGTCTCATGACCATCTAAGTCCTAGAGATTATCCATTCCATAGATGTCTCACCCCCTCAAATTACAATCAGTAAATTGTTTACTTTATTTAATTTTATATGCCAATTGTATTGAATCTTCATTCTTCTTAACAAAATCGGCATTCAGCCTTTTAATTCATGTTTTACTTTCTTACATTATTTTTGTTAACAAATGTAATTAAGCTATCATCATCGAGATAAAAATCCTTGTTTTCAAGGCAAAAAGAATTTGTTCGAAGGACTAAACCCCACCATAATAAATCATCTAATTATCTTGTCAATTAGTGGCTGAATAGTCAGGCTACTCTTCACAGTTTCGGTCCTAATCCGACTACTTTGGCACCTAGGGTCACAAGGCATTCGGTTTAATTCAAGTTAATTACAACTCTGGCATAATCGACATATATATACTCACACAAAAATGAAATCGAGCCATTCAGTCGTGTGTCTGAATTGAATAGCAACATCAAGGCATAGGGATGTCATATGGCTAAGCCGGGTTAGGGCTGCTCCAAGCTTTGTACAAGCCCGATAACATTATTCCACTTATGCCCAAACCTGGCCTGGGCCCGTGATAAGCCAAAACAGTCTAGCCTAAGCTCGGCACAGAGCCTTTAGATAAGGCCCGACTCGATCCAAAGCCAGAGCTCAAGCCACTGGCTAAACCTGAGCCAAAGTCTAACACGACACCCTACGCATATACACAGAAACTTGACGAAGCAACTAGAACTATGGCTAAGTCCTAGAGGGGGGGTGGTGGGGTGATTAGGACTGTTTTAAAATCTTTTAAAAAATTTCTTGCCTAATTAAATAAATTAGTAATTATAAACTAATTAAAGCAAGAACACTTAGCTTCAAAGCTTAAGTGGGTCTAATCACAAACACTAGCAAAGATAAGTAATTAAACAACCTAGCCTAAACATATAGATTATAAAGATATAACAATCAAGCAACTAATTCATATGCATGTCCAAACTACAAATGATATGCTAAAACAAAAACCTAGTCTAGAAGTGAAACTACAAGATGTGTATGAGAATCTACCTATTAATGCATAGCATACATTCCATTTAAGCATTCATGTAATTAACAATTAAAGATAGTTCATGAATAGAAATGGCTCAAATGAAAATCTCAAACACAAGCATGTATAGTGATTCAACTACTTGTTTATTTTACTCCCGGCTCAAGTACTCATCCCTTGACCATATCGAATTTTACTATAATGGAGGTTTTAAATAAAGTTTACCTCTCAACCTTTACACAAAGGTTTTTGCATAGGTTCACCTCTCAACCTAAATGGAGATTTTCAAAGTTCATCTCTCAACCTAGGTGTTTGACAGGTTCCACCCAACCTAGGAGTTTACAGATTCTTCCCAACGTACATGTATGCACCCGTGTTGGTGGCTCCCCATAGAGACTTGTTTAAGCCCAACTAACGTGCCAATGATCGATAACTGACCCTAAATTTTAGGCCTGACTAACGTGTCAAGGATCTCCAAACAATCCTACGTGCTTTTAAGTAGAATAACCATTAACTTTAACTTCATACTTAATCCTCTCAAAATGAGTGAGTGCTAGGACTCCTAAACATGACAACTTACTTATCAGGTTAAGCCCCTTGTACAACACCTTGTTAGGTTGCTTGATTTCCACCCTCCTGTGCTTCAATTAGCTCCCCGATGCTCCTCTGATCGTGTTATCACTATGTCACTAATGCCTCAGCTCCACTGATTAAACACCTCGCATATGATGCTTTTGAGATGCCCAAGGTGATAGGAAATGGTGCGAATTCTCTACAACTAGTAGGAGTTGGTTTCCTAGAGGAATTCCATGTAAATGGATCTTTAAAGACGTTTATACGAATGATCTACCTATGGTCAACGTGCCTAAACATCTAAAGATCAAGAGAGAGTAAGTCCATCTTCATATGAGCTTTGAATGCTCCATCTTGTGATCAACCACAAGGAAGATGGCTTGGAATGCTTAGCATTAGAGTCTAATGGTATGGACAATGAGGCTGACTTCTAATGCACTAAAATATCTCTCCTTACCCCCAAAATCGAACTCAACCTTTATATAAACAAAGCACCAACGACTACAAAATGCATGTCAAGGGCTCTCTGCCGACCAATCGACGATCGATCACAGGGGGTCTACAACTGGTTGAATATTGAGGCACGACCAGTCGAATTAGGGCCTGGACATATGAAATGTTGCTGTCCAATTTTTGCCCTCTGTCAATCGATCTCTGACCGGTCGGATAGACCATATGACCGATCGATTTATGCCCAGGGACAAGCTGTTTCATCAGTTCATTGTTGTCCCATTACAGGTCTCTGATGACCAGTCGGCCAGTGGCTGTGACCGGTCGGCAGACACATGAGTCGTGCTGTTTGGTTTGACTTGTTTTACAACAGCTCATACAACCTCTTTGGCTATTATTTGGGTGATCTTTTGGGACATTTAAGGCCAATCTAAGATGACTAAAAGTATGCTTATTTGGTCAAGGTCATCTCGAGGTTTGGTTCAAGGTTCAAGGCTCACTAAGGCATCTGATTTACCGATTTTTTTCTTCCTTAATGTAACAGGTCCACTTGAGTCTTCGGTCTTCATCTTCTTTAAGCTCAACTGACACCTAGACTCACTGACCTACATAATTGACAAATAAGATGCACTAGTATGCCACAGAAAAGTGCACTAACAATTCACTGAAGAAAAAGAAGAAGAAGAAATAGAATAGGGTTTACCTGGAGTGCCTAACTATTGTCAATTAAAACTCCTACTCCAATCACAACTAGTCATCCTGATTAGAACTTTTGCTCCAAGGTCATCCGTGATTATTCTCATTGCTTGTCCAGATTATGTTATTGAATAATTATTTTGCTCAATATCTTTTTAAAATTTTAGTTCTTAATCATTATTATTGTCATATCCTGAAATCCATGTACCTGAATAGAGTAATTCGATGCCTGAATCCTAGGCATGTGATCTAAATTCATTAGTTTTTTTAAAATATGATATTCACAATCATTCTTATCTTGATATAATCACCATAATGAAAATTTAATTACAACTAAATGTCCATGATTGCTAAATACAACAATATTAGGAAAACAATTATTCCATTCACTAAATACATCACTATCAATTTTTTATAGAATACATTAGTAATTGAAAAAGTAAACTGAGCTTAATGCATGCAAGCACAAATGGAAAGGATCTGCATGCTCAAAGGACTTCAGCTTTGTATCTGAAATGGTTAAGTAGGGTGAGTATAACAACTCAATAGGATCACTTCATTACCAAGTTGGAAATTCCACGTTAGTATAAACACAATATTTGTATAATGAATTGAAACTCACTGTAAGAGATAACTTGATAAATTGTATGAACACATAGACATTCAAACACTTATAAAATGACCAAGAAATCTGTAACGAATCTTCATAATCTTTTATGAGTAATCTAGGACAACAACAGTGATAATCTTTTAAGGAATGACCCTGGGCAGAGCACTCATATGTACTAATCTTTTAGGGAATGACCCTGGGCAAAGATCTCATATGTACTAATCTTTTAGGAAATTACATGTTTTGTGAGAAGATTGGCCTGTATAATTCAAGGAATTGAATTCTCTGCGTCCAAGACCTATGCTTTAAGTGTGAACTATATCAATGAATGATTATCTATATCAGATTACTTTGATTTAACAGCTCCATATTCCGAATGGATAGAATGGAACTCTAATTCCAGTTGTGTATTATAAACCTAATGAATCAATCCATTGAAAATGACTATAAGTAGATACTTGGTACTTTAGTGCTTAGTCTATTTGATTTATCTTTTAAAACTCACTTTTTAGTACCATTCACTCAATTTAATTTAACCCTCATATTAGTTCTTAATTTAATATCAATTCTAAGTTATTTTGGAAAATTCTGTGAATATCTACGCTTCAATCCCTATAGGACAATCTCGGTCTTTCTGAATTATTACTACATCACAACCCTACACTTGGGACTAGCGAACACCTGGCCACACACCAACACTTCAGTTTGTCATTCCCCTTGCCCTTAAACTTGGATCTCGAATGAGAAGATCCAGTATCCCTATTAGAATTCTTCCCCTTATAATCAGTGCATCAAAAGATGACCCTATATCACCGCTCTTCTTTCTGATGGCCTTCAATTGAAGGGCTGAGATGATGGTATCAACATTTATAGTTTCCCTTCCTACACACAAGGAGTCCTTGAACGATGCATGCGAGTCAGGAAGTGAATTTGACAGGATGCATGCCTAGTATTCATCCTTCATCTGTTCTCCTACGTCCAATAACTTGCAAATGAGCCTATTGAAGTTGTTGATGTGGCCCTCAACGTCTGCCTCCTCCGTCATCTTCAAGTTAAATTGCTGGAGCATCAGATACAACCGATTTTCTCGAGATTCTTAGCGTAAATGTTCTTTAGCTTTGCCAATATATCAGCCGTTGTCTTCTCCCTCATGGCGTTATTGAGGATGCAATCCGTCAGGCATAATTGAATAGAGATTTTAGCCTTCTTGTAGAGTTTGTTCCAGTCTTCTTCTGATGTAGATTCCAGTTGATTCCCAAGCGCTTCTTTAAGCCCCTGTTGAACTAGAAGGCCTTCCATCTTCACCTTCCATAGTTCAAAATTATTTTGTCGAAATATTTCTCCATGTCGAACTTCATGCTTAATGCCATGATACTTGTCTTCAGATTCAGAACTGCTACCCAACGTATGCTCTAATATCACTTGTTGGAAACCTTGTGGAAACATAGAGGAGAATCAAACTAAAACCACAAACGCACATGCGATCACATGCATAGACGATCCGATTTTATGTGAAAAACCCCTTTCGATAAAAAACCACAACACAAAGTGATCACTATATAAAATCAGAAGTACAAGAGATGAACAACTCAAAAAAAAGCACCCAAGAGAAAACTTAAGCTCTCTCACACCAAAACTCTCTCTCACAAACCCTAATCACATTTAGAAACGTCTTAGATGTTAGTGCACTTTTCTGTGGCATACTAGTGCACCTTGTTTGTCAATCACTTAGGTCAGTGAGTCTAGTGTCGGTTGAACTTAATGAAGATGAAGACCGAAGAATCAAGATGGACCAGCTGCATCAAGGAAGAAGAAACAGGTAGAAGATATGCCTTGTTGTGCCTTAACCTTGAACCTATCCAAATGACTTCTTAGATGACTTGGACCAACTAAGTATACCCTTAGTCACCATCATTAGTCTTAGAACTCCATGAAAAACTTGACAAGTTAGACTAATTAAAGAGGTAGAAGCTGTTGTAATCAATTCAGCTTAAACATGAGTTTTGATTAGACTTCAATCGATCGAAAAGAAGTCCCAATCAATCGGAATTTGTTCCAGTAAGTTTAAAAATTCATTGGACAAATTTTTGATCAATCGGACAGATTCTGATCCATCAGAAGGGGTCCATCAAATCAATCAGACCATGATTCCAATCAATCAGAATATCTTCCAGAAAATTCACTGGACAGATTTTCGATCAATCGGACATGTCTCCGATCAATCGGATAGGTCTCCGATTGATCGGACCTTTTTTCCAATCAATCGGAGATACGCGAATCTGCCCGTTTTTTTACTGTTGGAAGAAAATCTATAAAAGGTGGGGGATTCGTTTTTGAGTGGAGAGAGGGAATTTTGAGGAGATAGAAGCCACCATTGTTGAAAATCATTAAGAGATCTATTCCTAACCCAAACAAGTGATCTTTTTTGTGATTCATCACAAGTATGGAGTATTCAAAGCTCAAGAAGAAGATGCGCTTGTCCCTCTTTTGATCTCTAGAGATTGCATTGATCTTGATAGTCATATTCCTATCCAATACTCTATGATGAGATCTTTGTAGATGAGACTCTTTAGGCAACCTATTCCCATAAGTTGTAGAGATCTTAAACCTACTGTTAGAACTAGGGAATGAACATTCTCTGGAATGTTGGGTTTTGCTGCTCTGGGGTTCTGAATAATAGAAACATTCGTAGACAATCACAAGCATTCACAAAAGTACACAAGAGAAGAGATATCGCAAGGCGAATTTTATTCCAGAGATTCTGAGATCTTTTACATTCCAGGCCGTGATCTGGCACGAGCCCTTAATTACATCGAATGATCGATGACCCTTGATTAAAAGGCAAAAGACTAGTCAGTGGGGACTATGGTTTCAGAGTTCATGGCCGTAGCGACCTGTATTTGTGTGTGGTCGCGGAGACCTGTATTTTGTATGGTCGCGGAGACCTGTGTTTGTATGGTCGCGGGGACCTGTATTTGTGTGTAGTCGCGGAGACCTGTATTTTGTATGGTCGCGGAGACCTGTATTTGTATGTTCTATCAAGGACTAATCCTTCTTTGTACGAGTCGGATGTCTATGTCCCATGTTCTGACCGGAAATCCGGGCTGAGACTGTCAGGGTTTACGACCGGGAAGGACGACTCTGGGCCCGCGCCTGTCAATGTATGGACAGGTGACCTCGGGAAGTCCATTCGCAGTCGTGTGAACCTGAGCAGCTCAACCAGCGGATGCCGTTTTGGATGGGTAGGGCATCGACCGTTCTTGAAGTATCAGCCTTTAACAAATTGTGTGTGATAATTTAGAACTCTCCTGGTATGGTTTATCATGGTAACCATAGTCCCCTTAGCTTAGTCTGGTCCCAGATCCGGGTCATGTTGTGGTAGTACATGTAATGATGATGCATCAGTATGATTCTGGGCACTGGCGGCCTCTTTTCAGGAGAATTGCTCCGTTCAGCTCGTTGGATCGGATTAGACTCCGAATGCTTGTATTCCGCTCCCTGGGCAGCCTGGATGAGTCATTTGACTGCTCCATCGCGTCCGGAATGCTCGAAATACCCAAAATAGGCTCAAATGGGGCTTGAAAACGTTGTAAAATGAAGATTTAAGGGTGCTGGAACGAATGCTCATGGTGCTGATTTTTGCGATCCGCTGGCCTGATTTTACTGATGCGCTGGGGCCAGCGCATCCAAAAATGTATTTTTCTGATCCGCTGGCCTATTTTAGCGATGCGCTGGGGCTAGTGCGTCCTAAAATAACTGTTCGTGTATTTATCCAATCCGCTGGCCTATTTTGCGATTCGCTGGGGCCAGTGCGTCCTAAATGTATTTTTCTGATCCGCTGGCCTATTTTGCGATCGTGACCGGTCGGCCAAGGAAGCCAGACCGGTCAGTGACCGGTCAGCCATGTATGTTGGGCATTACTGAAGAGGACCGACCGGTCATGACCGGTCGGTCATTGGTGCTGGAAAAGTGCTGAAGGCGTCCGACCGGTCATGACCGGTCGGACATGCTTGCTAGACCAAGGAGGAATAGGCCCGACCGGTCATGACCGGTCGGAGATGCTTGCTGGAGTGTTTTCACTTGAGGCCGACCGGTCATGCGTACTGAGTTAGAACTTTCTAATTTCTTCCCGAAATTCTCTGCGCTGCGTAAGTGTTACGCAAATTTCCGATTCTTTCGACGTTGTGGAGCCTCCAGACTATAAGAGGACACCTAGGGATCGTTCCTAAGGCATCCTAGAAGGGCTCAAGCGAGGTTGAAGGCTGTGGAAGTGAACATTGGAGTTTCACAACTCCTTTTGGTTTGCTTTGCTGTTTTCATACTTTTTGTAGTTGTTTCATGTTTCCTTGGATCATGAGCAGCTAAACCTCTTAGCTAGGGCTAAGAGGTGAAGCTTGTAGTGAATCCAAGATGTTTTAATTCGTAGTTAAGTGGTTTTAGTTTGGAATTCATGATTATGAACTAAGGTTTGAAGTTTATACAAGTTTTTAAGTAATTTTTCTTAGTCTTGTGATGACTCATGGATGTTTGGATGAATTACTTAACTTCTTAATTTGTTTGCAACGGTATAGACCTGTATGATCCGAGGAATCGGAGTGCGCTCTAGTACTAAGCTCTTCATAAAGGGACTTCAGGCCAAAGTTCTATTTTAGTTGATTTTCTGGAATATGTAAGGACTGTGATGGTGATTTGAATCTAGTTCAAATCCTAATCTAACCTTGTCTTATGAGAGGACTTGGGGATGGTTATGATTGTGAACTGGACTTATAGGAAAGGGGAATGACCTATGCAGTTGAGCATGCTCAGCTCAGCCTAGATTGAGTGAATCTTATGCATAGAACTTACATATTATAGACTGTTTGGTTTAACAGTTCTATCATCCGACTAGACAGACAGGAATGTCAATTCTAGTTGAGAGAATAAGAAACCACAGCGGATTGAACATCAAGGATTGCTACAAGTGGATCCTTGAAACCCTAGTACCTTCTTATAATTAATTACTCTCGATTTAATTCAGCTTTTGTTACTTACATCAACTTTATACAACAATCTGATTAGTAGACTTCAATAGACACTTGTGGATGAATTTGTGAGATCCTACATAGTCCCTGTGGATCGACCTCGGTCTTACCGAGTTTATTACTACATCGCAACCCTACACTTGCGGAAGCAAACAAGTTTTTGGCGCCGTTGCCGGGGATTTTTTGACGGTTTTCATAAATTTCTGAAATTAGTATCTATTTAGGATTTTTTTTAAAATTTTTAGACTAACTTAGTTTATTTATTTGATTTTTCTTTTCAGAGATTTTTAGGAAGCCGAAGAAGAGTCTAGGATTTCAAGTGCAATTCAGGTGCTATCCTTCTAAAACCTCACTCTTCTCCTTCTCCTAGTCATTCTTATTTTATTCATCTTTTGTAGAGTGGGTGGAGACTCCTTTTGGATCTCTGAAAGGTCGGCCTTTTTTGCCACCTGGATTCCTATTGGTCGGCTCTGCCGTCTTGGATCACCTTGTGCTCAGGGATTTCTTTTCTCATCTCTACTCCTCTTTCTCCTTTTTCTGCACTTTTTCTCAAAAGATTCAAAGAGTGGGTGGGGTGTTCTCTGAACCCCTATTGACCAGGAGAAATCGGTCTCTATCTTTGTTTCTGGCCTAGCCATTGCAAGACACCTTGTGCTTCGGTCTTAGAGAAGAGTAAAGAAAAAGAAGGAAGAATTCTTTTTCCTTTTTGTTTCTTATTTTTTTGGTTTTGCATGCCACATTGGGCTCGGGATTCCAATAACCGACTCATAAGTGAAGGGGGGATAGTAGAAGGCATTGATAGAGAGCCACGTGTTAGGAGACATATAGATTCTCCAATTTTATCTGAAAGTATGGCTGCAAATCAACCTAACCCGGTTCAAAATCAAACTGAAACAGGGGAGAATGTGGTTGAGAATGTTCCCCGACCTAGGACTTTACGTGATTTCTTGCAACCTGCAAGAACAAGCACTCCCTCATGTATAGTATTTCCACCAAATGCAGGGAATGTGGATTTGAAACCAGGAGTGATCAATCTTCTCCCTAAATTCCACGGTTTAGATAGTGAAAGTGCCTATCAACACCTTAGGGAGTTTGATGAGGTAATCACCACCATGCACTTTGCAAATGTGACTGAAGATGTAGTAAGACTTAAATTCTTCCCTTTCACTCTTAAGGATAAAGCCAAGGGTTGGCTTTATGCATTGAGGCCAAGATCAATTGGGTCATGGAATGATATGCACAGAGAATTTATAAAAAAATTCTTCCCTACTCACAAAACGAACATGCTTAAGCGCCTTATCATGAACTTTGCCCAAAAGGAGGATGAAACCTTTTCCCAATGTTGGGAGAGATTCAAGGACCTATTAAACGCATGCCCACATCATGGCTATGAAAATTGGCGGATTATAAGTTTTTTCTATGAAGGACTGATTCCATCCATGCGCCAATTTATAGAGATGATGTGTAATGGGGAGTTCATGAATAAGGAAGCTGATGAAGCATGGGATTATCTGGAAGAATTGGCTGAAAGTGCACAATCTTGGGACACATCTAAACCAACAAATTCCAAGATTGGCCAACAAAAGGAAAAGGGAGGAATGTATGTCTTATCAGAAGAAGATAGCATAAGTGCACGGTTGGCTAGCCTTACAAGAAAGGTCGAAGCCATGGAATTAAGGAAAGGAGAAACAATCAACTCTACTAAGGTTGAAACTGTTTGTGGAATTTGTGCTGGAAATCAACATGCTACACCAGATTGTCCCACAATTTCAGCAGTTCAAGGCATCTTACAAGAACAAACAAATGTCATAAACAGTTATCAGCAGCAATATGGTGCTCCAAACTCAAACACGTATAATCCTAATTGGAAGAACCATCCCAACTTCAGTTGGAAGAATGGGCCCAATGCAAATGCAAACAACACTCCAAAAGTATCACTAGAAGAGATGTTGGGTGCATTTGTATCAGTCCAGAATGAGTATAACAAGACAAATTCTCTAAAAATAGATGGGTTCATGTAAGAGCAATTGAAATTCAATCAAAACTCAAACCAAGCCATCAATGAATTGAAAACATCTTTGGCTAGAGTTGAAGCTCACCTTAGTGTTAGAGAGAAGGGCACACTCCCTGCCCAACCTCTTCCTAACCCAAGGACCCAATATGAGATACAAGATGCAAGCTCATCCTCCCACCATACGGAACATGTCCAAGCTATCACCACTTTGAGAAGTGGGAAAGAAATTGATAAATCTAATCCGGTGAAGGCCCCAAAGCCTAAGGATCCGAAAATTTCCAAAGAGGATGATAGCCCAAACAATATTCCACAAGAGAAAGAACCGGAAAGACAATACAAGCCGGTTGCCCCATTTCCACAAAGGTTGATTTCACCTAAACCTTTAGATAAAAATCTGGAGATTCTGGAAGTTTTCAAGCAGGTGAAGATCAACATCCCGCTGTTAGATGCAATAAAACAAATACCATCTTATGCTAAATTTTTAAAGGAATTGTGTACAATCAAAAGGAAACATAACGTTCACAATAAAGTGCTTTTGGTTGAGAATTTGAGCGCCATCATCAAACAAGAACTGCCCCAAAAATACAAGGATCCAGGTAGTCCAACCATCTCATGCATCATAGGAGACTACCAGATTAAACAAGCCCTACTCGACTTGGGGGCAAGTGTGAATCTCATTCCATACTCGGTCTACGAACAACTTGGGTTAGGTGAATTGAAACCCACCAAAACCACACTCCAACTTGCTGATAGATCCATCCGGATACCGAGAGGAATGGTAGAGGATGTTCTAGTCCAAGTTGATAAATTCTACTACCCAGTAGATTTTATTGTCTTGGATACACATCCCGTGATAGGCACCGGTACTCAAATTCCCGTCATACTTGGACGACCGTTTCTAGCTACTTCAAACGCCATTATCAATTGTAGAAACGGACTTGTACAAATGTCTTTTGGAAATATGACCCTTGAGCTTAACATATTTGAGTTATGCAAACAACCGCGGGAAGTTGATGATGATGTCCACGAATTAAACATGATCGAATCATTCGTGGAAGATACAGTCCCCTTATCACTATTTTCCAACCCTTTGGAGGCATGTATGGCCCACTCTCATGAGACAAATGATTACACAATACAAGAGAGGGATGCCATTCTAGATGTGATGCTGGTGCTTGAGAATAAAAGATGGAGGGCCCCAATTGAACCTTTGCCTGTAAATGAGAACAAGGCCCTCCCATCCAACATCAAGGCACCAAAACTCGACCTAAAACCATTGCCAAGTGAGCTAAAGTATATTTATTTAGGTCGAGATGAGACATATCCAGTGGTGATTTCTTCCCACTTGGATGAGGAACAAGAGAGTAGGCTAATAGCCACTCTATTAGAGCACAAGAGTGCCATTGGATGGTCAATTGCGGATCTCAAAGGCATAGACCCTCTGATTTGTACTCACCGCATACACCTTGAGGAAAATGCAAAATCATCCCGGCAACCACAAAGACGACTAAATCCAAACATGAAGGATGTGGTTAAGGCCGAAGTGGTGAAACTACTGGATGTAGGTATCATTTACCCAATATCTGATAGCCAATGGGTGAGCCCAACTCAAGTGGTGCCTAAGAAATCCGGAATAACCATCGTAGCCAATGCCAATAATGAACTCGTACCAACTAGAGTCACTACCGGTTGGAGAATGTGCATTGACTACAGGAAGCTAAACACTGTCACGAGGAAAGACCACTTTCCCCTACCGTTTGTTGATCAGATTTTAGAACGGTTGGCGGGTCATTCCCACTTTTGCTTCCTTGATGGCTATTCAGGGTACAACCAAATAGAAATTGCCCGTGAAGACCAAGAAAAGACTACATTCACATGTCCATTCGGCACTTTCGCCTATCGACGGATGCCATTTGGACTATGTAATGCCCCTGCCACATTTCAGCGTTGTATGATGAGCATCTTTTCTGACATGGTGGGGACCATTCTCGAAGTCTTCATGGATGATTTTTCCGTATTCGGTTGTAGCTTTGATGAGTGCCTTGAGCACTTGAAATCTGTGCTAAAAAGATGTGAAGAGAAGAACCTTGTGCTCAATTGGGAAAAGTGTCACTTCATGGTTCAAAAGGGAATTGTACTTGGTCACATCGTTTCACAAAATGGAATTGAGGTGGACAAGGCGAAAATTGATCTTATCTCTAACCTCCCACCACCCAAAAGCATACGAGATATACGGTCCTTTTTAGGACACGCAGGATTTTACAGAAGGTTCATAAAGGATTTCAGTTCACTCTCTCGCCCTTTATGTAACCTACTTCAAAAGGAAAATTCATTCGAGTGGAATGAAGAATGTCAAAAGGCCTTTAACACCCTTAAAGGTATGTTGACATGTGCCCCAATAATGCAACCACCTGATTGGAGCCTTCCTTTTGAGATTATGTGCGATGCTAGCGACTATGCTATTGGGGCCGTGTTAGGCCAAAGAAAAGATAAAAAGCCATGTGTCATCCACTATGCAAGTAGAACCCTAAACTCAGCCCAGGCAAACTACACTACCACTGAAAAGGAACTTTTAGCCGTAGTTTTTGCTTTGGAGAAGTTTAGATCCTACTTAATTGGATCCAAGATCATTATATTCACTGACCATGCCGCGCTTAAGTATCTGCTCTCTAAGAAGGATGCTAAACCACGGTTATTAAGATGGATCCTCCTACTCCAAGAATTTGACTTAGAAATACGTGATAAGAAAGGAGTAGAGAATGTAGTAGCTGACCACCTCTCTCGGCTTGTCCTCACTGATTCCCCTGAAACGACTGCAATCAATGATATGTTCCCTGATGAACAACTTTTTGCTGTCTCCCAATTGCCATGGTATGCGGACATTGCTAATTATCTTGCTACATGTACAATTCCTACATATTGGAAAAAGCAAGATAAAGATAGATTCTTCTCGGAGGTACGGAAATTTCTATGGGACGACCCATACTTATTCAAGTATTGTCCCGATCAAATCATAAGGAGATGTGTCCCAGATGATGAGCAACAAAGTATCATCTCCTTCTGTCATTCTCAAGCATGTGGTGGCCACTTTTCGGCTAAAAAGACCACAGCGAAAATTCTGCAATGTGGGTTTTATTGGCCCACCATGTTCAAAGACACACATGAGTTTTGCAAAGCATGTGAACCTTGTCAGAAACTAGGAGGAATCTCCCGTAGAAATATGATGCCACTCAATCCCATCTTAATTATCAAAATTTTTTATTGTTGGGGCA
Source organism: Liriodendron chinense (assembly GCA_003013855.2). Classification (NCBI taxonomy): domain Eukaryota; kingdom Viridiplantae; phylum Streptophyta; class Magnoliopsida; order Magnoliales; family Magnoliaceae; genus Liriodendron; species Liriodendron chinense. The sequence continues at coordinate 1,160,188 of PVNU02001726.1, forward strand.
TCGATTTCATGGGCCCATTCCCATCTTCTTTTGGAAATTTATACATCTTACTTGCTGTTGATTATGTTTCCAAATGGGTCGAGGCCATTCCTTGCCGGAATAATGACCATAAAACGGTCATTCGATTTTTAAAAGAAAATATTCTTTCCCGGTTTGGAACGCCTCGAGTCATCATAAGTGATGGAGGGTCTCACTTTTGCAATCGCCCTTTTTCAGCCCTAATGAAGAAATATGGCGTTACACACAAAGTGAGAACCCCCTATCACCCACAAACTAGTGGACAAGCTGAGATATCCAATAGGGAGATTAAACACATTTTAGAGAAAACGGTGAATCCCGATCGCAAGGATTGGTCACTTCGACTTACCGATGCGCTTTGGGCTTACCGTACTGCCTTTAAAACCCCTATTGGAATGTCTCCCTATAGACTTGTCTATGGGAAGGCTTATCACTTGCCTGTGGAGTTGGAACATAAGGCGTATTGGGCTAGTAAGACAATGAATTTCAATTCTGACAAGGCAAGCTCGCTACGCAAACTTCAATTAAATGAACTTGCAGAAATTCGGAATGAAGCTTATGAAAATGCGAGAATTTACAAGGACAAGACGAAGATATTCCATGATAAGAATATTCTTCGCAAGACATTCACGATCAATCAAAAAGTCCTCATGTATAATTCTCGCTTACATCTATTTCCGGGAAAATTGAGATCTCGATGGACCGGTCCCTACATTGTGCAAACTGTCTATCCGTATGGGACTGTCGAGCTATTGAATCCAAGGAACGGCAATATTTTTAAGGCAAATGGGCAGCGATTAAAGCCGTTCTTTGAAAATTTTCCTTCAGAAGGTATGTCCATACCCCTGAATGATCCTGTGTATCAGGATGATTGATCTCCTAGTCTGATGGAGGTATAGAGTAGTTAGGATTAGGATTTTGCTGCTTTTATTTTCGTTTTCATAGGTTTGTTAGACGGAGGAAGATTTCCAATGTTCACTCTCTCAGGTAATATCATTCATCACTCCCTTTTATTTTCAAATTGCTCTCATGTTTTGCTCATTGCGCATCTTTTACATTGAGGACAATGCAAGATTTGGTTGGGGGGTGTAGGACCGCTTGGATGAATCCAGCATTTTGCAACATCTCAAGCAATTATGTGGAAATTTTTTGATTTTTTTCAAAAATTCGAAACTCTTTTGGAAAACATTGGTTCTATGCATTCGAGTTGATATAAGCATAAGAGGAGGAGATATGAAGTATATAAGGCTGGATGTTTGGAATCTCTCATTGCATAATGGTTTTATATGTGAACTCCCCTATTTTTATGATTGATAGAAAATCTGAACACTTTTACACCTAGTTCACATTACACGATTTTCATGAGTTGAAGGGATTATGTGATTTAGGGATTAGTTAGATTTTGAATTAAGGTATTGAGAAATCAGGCCGGGGTACTTTGTCCATCCTTGTCCATGGGAAAATAATGAAAGATATGGATTTCTAAAAATCCTATCTAATTTAAAAAGAAAAAAAGGAAAAGGAAGGATGAAATTGGGAATGTGGAAAAACGGTGGAAAATTCCGATTAAGGCTACCTACTACCAACCGGGGGATGGTCTACCCGTAACCAAAGCCGGAAATGGGACGTAGTGTGAAAGTCGTCGGAAGGACGGTAAGGCAAATTCCTGTCATTGACTTGATGTGGCTCTATGTACCTTGAGTTCTATAGTCTAGTTGATCTATAAAGAAGATAATCCTAGAAACTCGTGGAATGAATTTTCACTACCCACACTAGGATGAATTTGTTCAATTCCTTCTATTTATCAACCAATCAGTGGGAATCTCATATGAATGCCTATTATATCTTGAGGATTTACGGTTCCAACCTTTGACGCCTAATGTTTCTGAATCTTACACTTATGAACCTTGGAATGTATAGAAGGATGGTTTCTGAAAGAGGGTTGAATCTGAAGAATGAGATTAGCTTCACACATGTTTTGCTCGGGACTAGCAAAATGCTGGTTGGGGGGTGTGTTGAGCTCTTAATTGTGCATATTCTAACCCCAATCCATCGCTCATTGTGCAAGGTTTGTATGGTTTGTAAGCTAATTCAATGCATGTTTTGTGACTACAGGATTGAGGGTGAACTCTACTCAATTGAAGACATAAAGAGCTCACTTAGGATCATTCTGATGAAGAATGTTTGAAGACCAAAGAAGAAAAGAAAGAAAGAACCAAAGCAGAGAAGAAAGTAGATGAAAGAAAAGAAGAAAATAAGAAGAAAATGAAGCTGACCGGTCGTGACCGGTCGGCCAAGGAAGCCAGACCGGTCAGTGACCGGTCAGCCATGTATGTTGGGCATTACTGAAGAGGACCGACCGGTCATGACCGGTCGGTCATTGGTGCTGGAAAAGTGCTGAAGGCGTCCAACCGGTCATGACCGGTCGGACATGCTTGCTGGACCAAGGAGGAATAGGCCCGACCGGTCATGACCGGTCGGAGATGCTTGCTGGAGTGTTTTCACTTGAGGCCGACCGGTCTTGACCGGTCGGCCATGCGTACTGAGTTAGAACTTTCTAATTTCTTCCCGAAATTCTCTGCGCTGCGTAAGTGTTACGCAAATTTTCGATTCTTCCGACGTTGTGGAGCCTCCAGACTATAAGAGGACACCTAGGGATCGTTCCTAAGGCATCCTAGAAGGGCTCAAGCGAGGTTGGAGGCTGTGGAAGTGAAGATTGGAGTTTCACAACTCCTTTTGGTTTGCTTTGCTGTTTTCATGCTTTTTGTAGTTGTTTCATGTTTCCTTGGATCATGAGCAGCTAAACCTCTTAGCTAGGGCTAAGAGGTGAAGCTTGTAGTGAATCCAAGATGTTTTAATTCGTAGTTAAGTGGTTTTAGTTTGGAATTCATGATTATGAACTAAGGTTTGAAGTTTATACAAGTTTTTAAGTAATTTTTCTTAGTCTTGTGATGACTCATGGATGTTTGGATGAATTACTTAACTTCTTAATTTGTTTGCAACGGTATAGACCCGTATGATCCGAGGAATTGGAGTGCGCTCCAGTACTAAGCTCTTCATAAAGGGACTTCAGGCCAAAGTTCTATTTTAGTTGATTTTCTGAAATATGTAAGGACCGTGATGGTGATTTGAATCTAGTTCAAATCCTAATCTAACCTTGTCTTGTGAGAGGACTTGGGGATGGTTATGATTGTGAACTGGACTTATAGGAAAGGGGAATGACCTATGCAGTTGAGCATGCTCAGCTCAGCCTAGATTGAGTGAATCTTATGCATAGAACTTACATATTACAGACTGTTTGGTTTAACAGTTCTATCATCCGACTAGACAGACAGGAATGTCAATTCTAGTTGAGAGAATAAGAAACCACAGCGGATTGAACATCAAGGATTGCTACAAGTGGATCCTTGAAACCCTAGTACCTTCTTATAATTAATTACTCTCGATTTAATTCAGCTTTTGTTACTTACATCAACTTTATACAACAATCTGATTAGTAGACTTCAATAGACACTTGTGGATGAATTTGTGAGATCCTACATAGTCCATGTGGATCGACCTCGGTCTTACCGAGTTTATTACTACATCGCAACCCTACACTTGGGGAAGCGAACAGCAGGGAGCCTGTCTAACGGCCATCGCTACGCATTGGCCCCGGTGGTATTATGCTCCATATATCGGGCCTTCGGCGGCGTCATCAGCAATAAAGGTTCGGCTTCCTTTGGATTGAATTCTTCTTATTGTGGGTGGCACTTCTTCTCGGGATGGCTTGGGGTCTATTTCCCATGGGTCTATGGTATGGAGCTCCAGGACTTCATCCAGAGGGGATCTGTTCTGCTACACGCTTTTCAGAAACGGAAGATGATAAATGGAAATTTGGAGACTATCGAGGCAAAGATAGCTCGCAATGATGACGTCGACTTCTTCCTCTTCTCGGGGACCAACAGCCAGGATCCAGACCCGCTCGATGATGACGAGAGCCTCAGTTCTTATCACCGCTCGTTCTTGGTGTCCATTCGCCCGAGCTCGCTGCCTTTAAGAGAGGGCGCTGAGTTTTGGAGAGAGCCATACTACCCGAACCGATTTGCCAGGCAGTTCGGTTATGATCAAGGGGTACCGGAGTCGCTCGAACCGGTGACAAGAGAGCAGCGGGCATACGGCACAGGGCCAATCCATTGGAAGTGGAAATGGCGACAACTTCTGCTTACCAGGTCGGGTTGTTCTTTCATTGTCCCGGGCACAGAGTATGTCCCCGGTGCCACATATGGATGGATGCGGTGGTGGGCTCACAAATATTCCTTGATTCGCAACAACCGACACGTAACCGATCCTGTCTTCGTCTCCCCTCCGATTGTCAATCCTACTCCTGCCGACGGCTTAGGTTATGTGGCAGAGCCGCTCCACCAATTGGCTACTCCGGGCGTACAGAAGTTCATGACCTCCTTGAACGTTATAATAGATCATGAGAAACCCGAGCACACGCTCGAAGGGTGGGTCGCTTATGGCCAGAGGATCACGCTACAAGGTAACCCGGATTCCCCACTCGTCGGTCCCATGGCAGAGGGACAGAGGGAGCGTTATGACATTGGCGATGAAGATGATGGCGAAGCCGCTGGTGATGAGGACGGTGACGAGGAAGATGCTGCTGATGACGGCGGAGGAGACGAAAACGATGATGATGCTGGCGATGGCAATGATGGAGGGGGTGATATTGGTGAGGAGGTCACCAGAGAGGGTGGAGAGGGTGGCGACGAGGGAGATATTGTTGTGACTGCCGGTACTCCTCCGTCCGGTGGCCAGGGAGGTCGCGGTCAGAGCCCAGCAGGTCGGACGAGCCTGTCCAGACGTTCTGTTCCCGGGGATAGTGATTTCGAACCGTCTCCTGAACGTTCTGGGCCTCGCATAAAGACTGCTCATCGCATCTCTGTTTCTGACGGTGGTAAGAAAATAAAGGACCTGCTGAAGTTGTACAGAGCTGAGAAGGCGCGGAGCCAACCCCCCCGGGCTGCCGGCAGCGCCCCGACCGATGATGCAAGCGGTCCAAGGGAGGAAGGGGAGATGAGCTCGCAGGCAGGCCTCAGCGGAGATCGTCCTGTGGAGGGAGGTGAGGGTAGCGAGCCAGTGTATGAGCGATCTGTTCCTGAGGTAGACATAGAACCCGTCCCTATGGACGTCGATGGTGAGCCGCGAGCTGAAGACCCCCCTCTTGCCGATCCTGTCAATATCGAGGCTGCAGCGAACCCTGGTCCCACTCCTGAGGCGAGACCTGTTGTTTCTATAGAAGAGGCCTCACTCCCACCCCGAGGAATCATGCTTGCAGAGGTCACTAGCGTTCCAGAGCCTATTGCCGAAGTGCCCCTGGCCGCTGAACCAGCCCGGGCTATCTCTGCCTCTGAGGTCGTCATTCTTTCTTCCCCTGAAATGCCTGAGTCGGCAGCGGAAGTCGCGATTGGATATGCCCCCAGCTCGTCGAGACCTGTTGCCTCAACCAGTTCACCGGGTGATGAAATCCCCACTGGTATAATACTTTCCTTCATCGTTTGTTCGCTTCTCTTCTCTCTCCAGTGTGCTAATGTTTACCGTTTCTTTTACCAGCCACTGCCCCTGCCAGCGTCCCGGCTCCTGTAGTCTTGCCCGAGGCATTCCTCTCGTCTCTCCGAGGCTTATCAAGGACCAAGGCGAACCTTCTGAAGAGCTTACTGTCCGACATCGTCGATTCGCTTAGGAAAGGAGACGAAGGGTCTATCTTGGATGAGGCACTGCAGGCATTGGAACTCACTGCTACGTGGCTTGGAGTCGACATCTCTTCGATAGTCAGCCATGTGTCACAATTCAAAGATGGTGTGGCTCAAGTGAACGATGCAAGGCACTTTAGGACTGACCCCTCTGTTGAAGAAAAACGCGGTCAGTTGCGGTCCCTTCTTCCGGAACTAGCGTTGCACGAGGCAGATGTGGCCGCAGTGCAGAAGGATTGGCAGGCTGTAGATACTGAGCACCAAGAGGTCACCAGGCGTCTCGCAGAAATTGAGGATGAGATGGCCCGATTACGTGCCGAACATTCTGTCGTCCATTTCAAACTTTCGAAACTTGGTGGTCAGAAAGCAACCCTGCAGTCTTCTATCGACCAACGCAAGACGGAGTGTGACGCTGTGAGGGCACGAATTACGGAGCTGCAGCGGTCTCTTCAAGATACTCCCGACCCTGTTCAAGTCCTGGCCGAGGCTGAGGCAAGACAGAAGGCAATTGCGGGGTTCGCAGTTAACCTATTAGAGCAGTGTTTGAGAACTTTAGATGGTTAGGCTATAATGATAATGATTCTTTTGTAGTTTTAAAACACGTTGTAATGAGTGTTGTATCATTATGTATGCTATTGTGATGATGAGTTCATATTATGCTTCTTAGCCTGCTTGTCGTTCCTCTTGAGTTTGAATGCAAAATAGATTGTGCTATTTAGAAAGGAACGTCCCCCTGTCAGGACTTAAACCTACACATGTGCATGAGGATGTAGCCGGGCCTCAGCTTAGGGCTGATCGTGATTTTAATAATCTCGAAAAGGCGTGGTGTCCTGCTTGACGTGCCTCGAGCCTTGGTGACCCTTCCAATACCTGTGTAAGCATAAAGCAGATGATTAGCATTTTAGTTTAGTCATTGCGCGGCACCCTTTCTTTTGGCATCTACTCTATTACATTCCCTCTACCGGGGTATTTACAACTTGCAATGATAAGTTTATGTTAGGTGTAGTATCTTTTCAGGAATCGGCCATTCACTAGCGAACTGACACCCTGTCCTTTGCAATCTATTACCCGATAGGCTCCGTTGGAATACACTTCGTCGATAATGCAGACAGGATCCCACTTTGGGTCGAACTTGCTCTTCGATCCTTGGAGCGGTGCCGGACGCTTCATCATTAGCACGAGATCGCCCTTTTTGAACGACCTGCCCCTGACGCGCTTATCGTACGCGGCTGAAATCTATTTCTGATACATTTCGAGTCTTTGTTGGGCGGCGAGCCTTTTTTCATCTAGATTATCAAGTTCGACCATCCGGCTCTTGGCATTATGCTCGGTTGTCAGGGAGTGTCGGAGAGCGACCCGTAGCGACTCAACTTGTATTTCCATCGGGATCACAGCTTCTGTACCGTATACCAGTGAGTAGGGCGTAGCCCGGGTGGCTGTGCGGTGCGTAGTTCGATAAGCCCACAGTGCTTCGGGCAACCGTCTATCCTAGTCCTTCTTATTTTCCGCCACTGTCTTTTTCAGAATCTTCACAATAGTCTTGTTGAATGCTTCGGCCAGTCCATTCGCAGGAGGATAATAGGGCGATGAGTAGTAATGCCTGATTTTGAATTTTGCGCACAGTTTATCGATGGCAGCATTCTTGAAGGGTGTCCCATTGTCCGTGGTGATTCTCTCGGGGATACCATGTCGGTATAATATGGCGTGACGGATGAAACCTTCGACATGTTTGGCTTTCACGTTTCTCAGGGCGACCGCTTCGGCCCATTTGGAGAAATAGTCGGTTGCTGCGAGGATGTACTGATGTCCCTGGGAGGATGGCGGGCTAATAGGGCCTATCACATCCATACCCCAGGCCGCAAAAGGCCAAGACATCACTGACTGATGCAGTTCTTCTGGAGGTAAATGTATGATATCGGCATGGATCTGGCACTGATGACACTTCTTTATGTATTCTATCGCGTCCTTCGTCATTGTCGGCCAGTAGTAACCCATGTGTCGTACACGGTGGTGTAAATTCTTCCCTCCCTGGTGAGCACCGCATTCTCCGCCATGAGCTTCTTTCAATGTACTACGTGCTTCATCTTGGTTTAGGCATCGCAGCAGTACTCCCTCGTACGATCGTTTATAAAGTACGTCATTTTGGAGCACGAATGAACTGGCACGCCTTCTGATCTATGTGCGCATTTTGGGATCTTCTGGCAGAAATCCGTACTTCAGATAATCGATGAATGACTTTCTCCAATCATCTTCCTCTGTGATCTCGAAGCAGCAAATGGGATTGACACTCAATCCTCCATTACGCAGCGCAGCCATAGGCAAGATTCTTCTTTCTTAAATCGTTACTTGAAGTGGGCTGCCTCCTGGGTTAGCTAAAGCAGCGGCTAAACTGGCGAGTGCATCAGCTCGTATATTCTCCTGCCTCGGTATATGTGAGATACTGCTGTTCCGAAACTGCTCAAACATGGACTGCGCTTGGTGGCAATAGGGTGATAATTCGGGTTTGCGGACTTCGTATTCTGTTGTCAATTGTCCGATGACAAGCCTAGAGTCACCGTAGATACGTATTTCCTTGATTTGCATTTCCAGAGCCAACTGTAACCCAATAATAAGAGCCTAGTACTCAGCTTCATTGTTGGTGCATGCCGGGACTAATGTGAATGAATAGGGTAGCAGGTCCCCTTGCGGGCTGATGAATATAATTCCTGCCCCTGATCCTACTGCTCTGGCTGCGCCGTCGAAATACATCTTCCAATGGTGTGCTTCATTAGTCGCCATGACCTGCTCGTCTGGGAGGTCGTACTCTATTTCTTCACCGCTTGGTACTGGATGTGCGGCAAGGAAATCTGCGATAGCTTGCCCTTTGACGGCCCGAGCCGGTATGTATGTCAAGTCGAATTCTGACAAGAGTAGGGCCCACTTGGCCAGCCGCCCAGACAACATGGGTCTGTTCATGAGAAACTTGAGGGGGTCTGCTTTGGATATCAACGTTATCTGATGGGAGAGACAGTAATGTCTGAGCTTTTTGACGGCAAAGATCAGTGCTAGACAGATTTTCTCGATCGCCGAGTAGTTAAACTCGGCTCCCACCAGTGTGCGGCTAAGGTAATAGAGTGCGCTTTCCTTCCCTTCTTCGTTTTTCTGGGCCAAGAGGGCTCCAAGTGAATTTTCGACGACGGCAACGTAGAGAATTAGTGGCTCCCCTTTGATTGGTGCCGCAAGAACTGGAGATTTGTCGAGCAAGTCTTTCAGAGAGTCGAACGCTTTCTGGCAAGCGTCATCCCACTCAAACCGTACTCCTTTCTTGTTGAGGCGCGAGAACGGTTGGCAACGACCAGATAAATTTGAGATGAACCTTCTTAGGTACGCGACCCGGCCTTGGAAGCTTTTCAGCTCTTTGAGACTCTTCGGAGGTGGCATTTCCCTGATCGCCTTAATCTTCGTTGGATCAATTTCTATGCCTCGGTGTCTGATAACAAATCCTAAAAACTTACCAGAGGAAACCCCGAATGCGCACTTCAACGGATTCATGCGGAGGCTTTCTTTCTCAGTCTTTGGAACACTTGCCGTAGATGCTCTCTATGCTGTTCGTGCCCGGCCGACCTTACTACCAGATCGTCTACATAACATTCGACATGTTTATGCATCATGTCCTGGAAGATCACTTGCATTGCACGTTGATATGTTGCCCCTGCGTTTTTTAACCCGAACGGCATCACGCGATAACAGTATATGCCCAACGTAGTACGGAATGCTGTTGATTCCTCATCCTCCGGGGCCATATGAATCTGATTATACCCCGAGTAACCGTCCATAAAGGACATCACTGCGTATCCTGTCGTGCTGTCGATCAGTAGTTCTGGGATAGGCAGTGGGAAATCATCCTTAGGGCATGCTTCATTGAGGTTCCGGAAGTCTACACAGATTCGGATTTGACCGTTCTTTTTCTTGACCGGCACAATGTTTGAGATCCATTGTGGGTATTTGACCTCTCGGATGAACCCGGCTTGGATCAACTTCTCGACCTCCTCTTCGATTTTGGGCACTATGTTTGGGTGGAATCGTCGTTGAGGTTGTTTGACAGCTTTCTTTCCTTTCAAGATGCCCAACTTGTGCATCGCGATCGCTGGACTAAGCCCCGGCATTTCTGAGTATGTCCAAGCGAACACGTCCCGGTTCTCTTTCAACAGTTGGACGTATCTTTCTTTCTCCTCTTCTGGGATATTTTTGCTTAAGTACGTATTTCTGGGGTCTTCTGGGGTTCCCAGGTTTATTTCTTCAAGCTCATCTATCGTGAGCTATCCCCCGTCTTCTATCTGTGCAGGTGCGGCACTGGGTTGGATGACGTCGACTACCTCTTGTGGCTGTACCTCTCCCGTAGGATTGATTGTCACCATGTTGACATGTCTAATCTTCACCTCTGCCCCTAACCCTTCTCTTCCTCGGTGAACTTTGGTGTTTTCTTCGAACGGTGCTAGCATTCTGCCATTCGAGGCTGATTCCGAGTAATAGAAGCCCATATTCTTCATGATGTTACGGCTAGCTTCGTTGTATCTTCCCTCTTCTATCGGTTGAGGTAAGCGAGGTGGTTTCTCGGCCTCGTCCTTGGACCGCGCAGGTTCACTTGATACTGAATAGAACTTGATTTCTTTCTTTGTATTGGCATTGGGCGGTACCACAAACTGGCTAGGAGCTTTTGGGAAAGGTCTAACCCTTCCTATTTTCGGCACTGGCATATTAAAGCTAGATTTGAGCACACTCATATGCTGATTCGATATCATCTCTAGGACGGACTGCCCGGGCTGTCGCAAGTGCTTCGGGATTATGTAAAATTTCTTGGTAGCCCCTTGAGGTTCTTCAGCCGGCTGACCTGCGGTTTCTTTCTGAGTGATGAACTGAGGTTTGCCTCTCTGTTCGAACTTGCTAACTTTTGGTTTTGCCCCTTGCCCCTTCCGCGTTTCATCGGGCTTCTTTGTGACTTCCCCTTCGTCGATCAAGTCGTAGTACCGGGCATCGGCCAAGAATGATTCTGTGATCGTATACGGCTTTGGGTCTGCCGCCACTCTGTACTGAACTCCCTCTCTGTTGTATTTGAAGGACTGATGATAGGTTGAGGGAATGACACGATTCTGATGGAGCCACGGCCTCCCTAGCAGAAGATTATATGTTGTTACTGCGTCGATTACTTGGCATGTTACTTTCGTCTTCAGCCTCTCAATCTCTAGCATCACAGTGATCGACCCTAGAGTACGCTGACTGTCTTGATTGAACCCTTGGATGACCATGGTGCTGGGTCGTAGGGCTGACGGTCTATAACCCAATCTCTGTAGTGTCTTCAACGACATGATGTTCACCGCGGATCCATCGTCAAGCATACATCGTTTAATTTTCGTGTCTCTAATCATTCCTGTAACCATCAACGGACGGTTGTGGTCTGTTGCTTCAATTGTGCGGTCTTCTTCGGAGAATGTGATTACAGAGGGGTGATCTATCTGCATCGCTTGCTGGATTGGTGCGTTTCCTTCCCAAAACTTATCCGGAACACTCATTTCTGCTTCGATTTCTGCCATCATCACCTCTCTGGCTTCACTGTCTAGCAGCGCGTTGATCAACATTTCCCTGTATGCCTTTGAGAGACACAGGGCGTCGTATATACTCAGGCGAACCGGGACTCTTCGTAGGTGTGACACGACATCATACACTACTGGTGCTGCCCCTTGTCTTGGCTCCGGACGACTGGTCGTGGCTTCGACAACTTTCTCTTTTAACTTCTGCCCCTGGGGCCTTGTTGAGGGTGTATCCGGGTTTCCGTCTTCTTGCATTGGGTCGATTGGTTCTGGCCGAATGCGCTCCGGCATCTGCCTTCCGGATCGGAGGATGACGGCATTGACTTCTTCTTTATCTGCCTGCAATGTCTCTTCTGTTGATGGCTATTCTATAAACGACACCATCGCGCAATGTACCTGAGCCTCTATAAGTCGGCTCTTCCCTTGGCTATCCTTCTTTCTTGTCCCTTTCTTCTTGCGGCTGAGGAGTCTTCTTCGATTCTCGAGTCTTTTACGGCTGCTAACCAAAGTCCAGGGTTCTTCAGGTTTGGGGAATGGAATGTATAATTAGGTGTTCTCGTCTGAAGGGAAGGCTGAAACTACCCCCGCTATTTCCTTCGTTGTTGTTTCTGGTGCCTTCATACTGATCACCCCTTGGTTGATCAACCCCTGTATCCTTCCTTTTAGACTAAAACAGTCTTCTGTCTTGTGGCTCAGACACCGATGGTATTTGCAATACCGGGGATCATCTACCTTCCCAACCTCGTGGGGCCGAATCGGTTCTGGTAGGCGGATTACCTTTTCTTCTACCAATTGTTCCATGATGGGGATCAGATCGGCCATATCGAAGGTGTACGGGCCGTTGGCTCTTTCTCTCTCGGCTATTGTTATTCTCTGAGAAGCGTAAGGCCTCTTGCCTCGGTCTTGGGTAGGTGTTGCTTTCGTGTCTGTCTTAGGCTCCACGGCGGGCCGTTTCTGATCTGTCGTACTTTTACCTTTGCTTATGTTGTGCGTTTCGGCAATCCTTACTCCTTCTCTTTTTTGCCTTTCTGGCCTGAGGTTCACCCGTGCTGCGGCTTCTTCTACCAGGTGTGCTTTGGTGGCCAATTCTCGGAAAGAGTGAAAACTATTCCCTGACAATCCGTATGATATCATTGGGTCCAGGGCTCGCATGCACATCTTTATCTGTTCTTTCTCGCTGGGTAGTTCTTGACATTGAGCAGCTATTGTCCCCCATCGGTCCATGAATCTCTCCACGGGTTCGCCCTGTCTCTGTCTGATCAAGGCCAGATCTGTTACTGATGTTTCCCTTTCTATAGAGAAGAATTTTGAGATAAAACTGTCTCTCATTTGCTCCCATGACTTCACTGATCCGGCTGGTAGCGACATGTACCATTGGAAAGCTTTCCCCGTCAGCGTTGACCCGAATAACCGCATACAGTACTGTGGGACGGTCGACCAATTTCCCAATGCTGTGAGGAAGCGAGTGATATGTTCCTCTGGCGACCCCCTACCATCAAATTTTTCGAAATCTGGGCATCTGAAGTTGACCGGGAATGGTATCTCTTCTACCCCCAGCGGGTATGGGACCTGATATTTATACCCAGTTCCTCTTTCTTTTTCCTTCTCTTGTCGCATGAGATTTGTAATTGTTTGCGACAGTTCCTCTCTCGTCATTTGCGTAGTCGGGACTATTATTCGTTCCGCTGGAACTCTCTTGGCTTGGGTAAGTGGTTCGGCACTAGCTGGCTCTTCTGCTGCCCCCTGGGATTCTTCGGCTAATGGGCGCGTAGGTGGTGCAAGGCTTCGAGTAGCGTTCTGAGCTATTAAAGTGGTCAATGCTTCCTGAATCACCCTCATTCGTTCATTCGTTTCCCGATTAGCCTGGACTAATCTGTCGATCTGATCTTGGACTGTAGGCAGTTCGTCTGCTTCATATGATCCTTCCTCTACCTCTGCTACCTGAACCATCGCGATCATCACTGGTCGGGCCTTCTGAACCTGCCCCTGTCCTGGCTTGGGAATTGTCATGGGCTGGGAGCTCCTCGCAATCGCAGTTTTGGTTGATTTATGTGTGTCACGGGTGGTCTTGGACAATGGCGGAAACTGTTCCATCGTCATCGCGGGCACCGAGGACGTGGTTGATGCGGCCTAACAGTTGGTGGAGATCTTCTGCCCTTGTTTTGGTTGCCATTGTCTATTGGTTGCGGAGCGAGGTCTTGCAACATTCGCTTTTTTGTATGCTGCTAAGCTGGCTGCTTTCTTCTGCTCTTTCTTCTGCCGGCGCGTTTCGACCAATTGCCATCTTGAACTAGAAGTAGTCGTCGCGGTTGGGATGAAGCGAGAGGAGCTGAAGCCTCCAGTGGTAAGGAAGGTGCACAAACTGGTCATTGGGCATGCCATTTCTTCTATCTGTCCTAGTATCTTGCTAATTCTGGTACGTCATAAAAATCGTTAGAACAGTTCACAAGCGCGGTCGGGAGTATGAGCCCATCGATCGCAGTGCATAAATCGACAAAACAAGCAAGAAGGAGACAAAAATTCGTGTAGTTGTGGAAATTGTGGGTTCGAAAACCTTTTAAGTATCTATTGCCTTAAAGATGAAGGGAAGAACGTTCCTGTTGAGAGTCGCCAGTTTGACGCCCGAAGGGCGCCGAAACATTACGTCTCGCGGTAACTTTCTCATGCGTAGATTTGTGTTTGTAAGTAATTGATCTTAGAGTATTCCTATATTCAGATATAACCAGGGATTCTGGTATAGTTCGATCCCCAGCAGAGTCGCTAGTTTGTTAGAACTAGGGAATGAACATTCTCTGGAATGTTGGGTTTTGCTGCTCTGGGGTTCTGAATAATAGAAACATTCGTAGACAATCACAAGCATTCACAAAAGTACACAAGAGAAGAGATATCGCAAGGCGAATTTTATTCCAGAGATTCTGAGATCTTGTACATTCCAGGCCGTGATCTGGCACGAGCCCTTAATTACATCGAATGATCGATGACCCTTGATTAAAAGGCAAAAGACTAGTCAGCGGGGACTATGGTTTCAGAGTTCATGGCCGTAGCGACCTGTATTTGTGTGTGGTCGCGGAGACCTGTATTTTGTATGGTCGCGGAGACCTGTGTTTGTATGGTCGCGGGGACCTGTATTTGTGTGTAGTCGCGGAGACCTGTATTTTGTATGGTCGCGGAGACCTGTATTTGTATGTTCTATCAAGGACTAATCCTTCTTTGTACGAGTCGGATGTCTATGTCCCATGTTCTGACCGGAGATCCGGGCTAAGACTGTCAGGGTTTACGACCGGGAAGGACGACTCTGGGCCCGCGCTTGTCAATGTATGGACAGGTGACCTCGGGAAGTCCATTCGCAGTCGTGTGAACCTGAGCATCTCAACCAGCGGATGCCGTTTTGGATGGGTAGGGCATCGACCGTTCTTGAAGTATCAGCCTTTAACAAATTGTGTGTGATAATTTAGAACTCTCCTGGTATGGTTTATCGTGGTAACCATAGTCCCCTTAGCTTAGTCTGGTCCCAGATCAGGGTCATGTTGTGGTAGTACATGTAATGATGATGCATCAGTATGATTCTGGGCACTGGCAGCCTCTTTTCAGGAGAATTGCTCCGTTCAGCTCATTGGATCGGATTAGACTCCGAATGCTTGTATTCCGCTCCCTGGGCAGCCTGGATGAGTCATTTGACTGCTCCATCGCGTCCGGAATGCTCGAAATACCCAAAATAGGCTCAAACGGGGCTTGAAAACGTTGTAAAATGAAGATTTAAGGGTGCTGGAACGAATGCTCATGGTGCTGATTTTTGCGATCCGCTGGCCTGATTTTACTGATGCGTTGGGGCCAGCGCGTCCAAAAATGTATTTTTCTGATCCGCTGGCCTATTTTAGCGATGCGCTGGGGCCAGTGCGTCCTAAAATAACTGTTCGTGTATTTATCCAATCCGCTGGCCTATTTTGCGATGCGCTGGGGCCAGTGCGTCCTAAATGTATTTTTCTGATCCGCTGGCCTATTTTGCGATGCGCTGGGGCCAGTGCATCCTAAAATGTATTTTTCTGATCCGCTGGCCTATTTTGCGATGCGCTGGGGCCAGTGCGTCGTAAAAATGCCATTGTTTATGAATTATTTAATCCGCCGAGGATTTTTCTGATGCGCCGGATCACTTTTACGATGCGCTGAGGTCAGCGCGTCGAAAATGGTGACTTAAGTTATTCCTCCGGACCTGGTATGATCGGAGGTGCGATTTCATGCGAGGGGTTCCCGTGGTCGGAGAAGGATTCCGGCGATCGAAAAAAAGTTTTCCAGCGACGAGGTTCTCTCTCTCTCACTGACCCGTGTAAATGAGACGGTGGGGGGGGGGTATTTATAGGCAAAGTCGCCCAATAGGCGGTCGACACGTGTAGCGCGTCGAGAAATTAGGTCGGCGCGTCGATTAAAGCCACTCGGCGCGTCTCAAAATGGCTGAGTTCGGAAGCTGATTTTCAGGGCGCGCTAGCTGTCAGTGCGTCCTGAAATTGGCTGGTTTTCTGGATGCGCTGGAAGAATTTTCGGACGCGCTGGAGGCAGTGCGTCCTTAAATTCAAAATCACTGAATTACATGATGCGCCGGGTGATTTTGTAGACGCGCTGGGGGCAGTGCGTCCTTAAATTCAAAATCACTGAATTACATGATGCGCTGGAGGATTTTGTAGACGCGCTGGGGGCAGTGCGTCCTTAAATTAATTTCTGGATGCGCTGGAGGATTTTGTAGACGCGTTGGGGGCAGTGCGTCCTTAAATTAATTTCTGGATGCGCTGGAGGTATACGTGTCTCCCACACTTGGGTTTTGCAAATTGGGGAATTTGTGGGGTCCGCCTTGTGATGAATGCCGATGCACTGCTCCTATCTCTTGGTAATTGAGGTAATCCCCTACATTTTGACAGTTTTGATCATGATGACCGGCGGGGCCCACCACCGGCTCAATTTCCTATTCTTTTGGCTAAGTTAGATGCGTGTTGCGATTTTCGACGCGGTCTTCGATGCACTAGCCCTAAATCCAATAAAGTGATGATTGGGGCACCCATAATCATTGTTTTGAAGATCTTTACTTTTGGGACCCCAACACCTACCCTCCTATCACCTTAGGCATATCAAAGTTATCATTTGTAAGGTGGTTGATCAAGTGTAGCTGAGGCATTGACGACGCAGTGACAATACGATCGGGGGAACAAGGGAAGCTGATTGAAGCACGGGAGAGCAGAGATCAAGCAACCCATCCGGCGCTGAACAAGGGGCTCATCCGACAAGTAAAGTTGTCATTGTAGAGAGTCCTTCCACTCAATTCTCTGTCGGAGTTGAGTCTAGAGTTTGTTTGTCAAACTCGAACTAGGGTCGTTTGCCGATCCTTGGCTTATTAGTTGAGGCTAAAACTCTAGGGACGTTGGTCGTTCCTTGGGGCGTTTGTTGGCCTAAAGAGTAGGAGTTGTTTGACACTCTTTGGCACGTTTGTCGGGCCTAAACAAAGTCTCCAAAGGGGAGCCTCCGACACGGGAGTGAATGTGTGTTGTCCTTGAGTAGGACTTGAGGTGACCTTGAGTAGGTCCCATAGGTTGGGAGGAACCTGTAAACTCCTCGGTTGGGTGGAGCCGATTTAAAACACCTTAGTTGGAAAAACCAGATTTAAACTCCCTAATGAATGCTAGTGTGCTCAAAGGGATTAAGTACTTGAACCGGGAGTGGAGTAGACAAGTAGTTAAACTACTATACATGCTTGTGTTTGTGATTGTATTTGAGCACATTAATATCTTAGCATTGTATGTTTAATTGTTAATTATGAATGCTTGATAGAAATGTATGCTAGGCACTAGATAGGCACATCCACACACAAGATGTACTTTCACTGGTTGTGTAGACTTGAGCTCATTGATTCATTCTCATAAATCTACATAGGTTGCATAGATTAAGTGCTTGATTTGTTAATCATTTTAATATCTATGCGTGCTTAGACTAGGTTGCTTATTGTTTACAATTTGCTAGTCTATTGATTGGACCCACTTAGGCTTGGAAGCCGAAGTGTTCTTGCTTACTTAGTTTAATTTGTTAAAACTATTAAGGAGGCGAAAAGAATTTTTAAAAGGTCCTAACCCTCCCATAAGACTCAGCCATAATTCTAGTTGCTCTCAAAGCTTCCGCACGCATACGCCTTTACTCCAAAATGTGTAATTTCATTAGATACCCTATAAGCGGTTACACCCAATTTTATAAGCAATAACTGAAAATAGAAACAATTAGCAGAAAATCGCGCAAACTACGACAATTGTCGGTCGCCTAGTCGAGTGCCCGAGACCTCCTTCGGTCGCCCGACGACCAGGGTTCGGTTGCCTGAACTACCCCAAAAGCGTCTCGTGAATTTTGCCATAATTCCTTAATTATATTGGTCACCTGAGCCTTCGAATTCGGTCACCCGAACTCACGTAAAATTGTCTAGAGACCAATCTGCATAATTCGAGCCAGTTTCGATCACCTGACCAGTCGATCAGTAGCTCAAAACCCCTGAGATTGAAGCCTCCACCCATACATATATGTCAAATTTGACATTAGGCCAACCCTTCCTTTTTTCGGTGATGTGGTGGTTTCCTTGGTTAAACTCATTTTGTTTTTGTAAAATCAACTAATATATTAAAAATGAGTCTGGATCCTTTGCTTGGAGCCTTTTCATTGGTCCATGTCATCATATAAGTCTGCAACCCTATCACATCCTCAATGCAACCTGGTCACACCTCAATGCAACCTGCTCACATAATGTCATGCAGTGTGATGCGGACTAACAAAAAGCCTCCAAGCAGGAAACTCCTGCTTGGAAGCCAACAGAGATCCAAAGTCATTAAAAAATTTCAAAATTACAAATTCAAGGGTCCACATATACATAAAATGAATGAGTGAGGCCCGCCCACTGTCCACCTTGTGGGTCAGCGTGTGGGGTCCACACGGCAGCCACGTGGCAACTTGTGGGTCCCACTCACGCCTAGGGGCAACGTGTGATCCTGCCCAACATCTTTCGTGCACAAAGCCCTGTGGGGTCCACTTTGATTCAATCTTAACCATTCTTCTACTAATGATCAAGAAGCATTACTTGATGGATGGTTTGGATAATAAAGGTCTTCTCCAAAGGTGGCCCACCAAATCTCTCTCTCTCTCTCTCTCTCTCTCTCTCTGTCTCTCTCAAGCTTTAGTGTACACATGCGTCAAGGTAAATTAAGGTGTAATTTTAAGTGTACACGTGCCACACGCATGTGGGCCACACAAATAGGATTTGTAATCAACCCATTATACTAAATCTACTCTCAATAGTCAAGGATTATGGAAAAGATATTTTCAAAATCCAAAAGTGAGTAATGGATGAGATGTGCCATATGCGTGATGCATGGCTAGAATTTCATACACGAATGTTCATGATTATTTTTATGCTAAAAGAGTTTTAATGACAATGGATTTGGAGATCCACTAAGGTAATGTATAAAGAAGTCATGATATTTCATTAGGGTCCACTAGAACATGTAAGAATCAACTATATCTAAAGTTCATAAGTGATCTTGGTCCTTGATTAGATCATATGTTCAAGATCGGGCTAAGATTCTCATGACACGACGTTGCTAATATATTCAGAGACAATTTAGATGGTGTTGATTGGAAAGATCAAGTGATCTAATGGTCAATCATCAAGATCTTCGAGATCTGTCCATTGGATGATTATCTTAACAGCGGATTTGTAGATCCAATGGTTGATTTCTATTCGAGATAGTTTGGATTGATAATCTAGGTGTGGATTTGTGATCCAATGGACGGATCGTCCCAGATCTTAATATTGATGGCTCAAACGATCCTTCTAATGACTGAATTTATAAGAAAAATGGAAAAAAAAAAAAAATTTATGCATTTTAGGGGGTATATTACACAGACAAGCCCAATCCATAATAGTAGCAGCTCTTCACGCATAGAGCGAGAGAGAGTTTTAAGGGCATGTTTGGATGACCTAGTTCCACGTTAATGCAATGTAAAAAAAATTCATTATTACCCCTTGATAATGCAACGCTGGGATAAATCCAGTTGTCAAATCATAAAAATCTCCTTGATTATAGCATAGTTCATGGGCTCCACCATGATGCACGAGTTATATCCAGACTGTCCCTTCATTTTGAGAGAGCATTTATGGAAATAGAGAAAATGAGCCACATCCAAAATAAAAATTGACCATTCCACAGTAGTAGTTGGGATTGAACACCTGCCATTAAAAAGCTCCTACGGCCCACAGAAGTGTTGGATGAAGTAGATATTTAGTGTCATGCCCTAAAATGATATTGCAAAATAGATGGACGGTGTGGATATAATACATATTAAGCAAGTTAAATCTATATGTGTCTATTCACATGAGTACATTTTAAGCATATTAAAAAACTAAAGCCTTAGAGTAATATTAGTATCACATTCGGCTTTACTTGACTACTGTAGTAGTTGTAATCATTACTTATTTACAGTGAATCTCACCACATTATGGCGGATTCTACGAATCCGAGCACAACCTAAGCCATTGAATTTGGGGAGGAAAAAATAGTTGAGAAAGGAAGGAAAAGATTTTTAAAAGGAGGCAAAGAAGTTTTAAAATTTGAATTTTATAAAAATTTATTAACTTAGGTCGGGCTAACGAGCTTTTGGACAACAGCCTAGCTTGCTTGACACATGGGCTCAAATTTGAAGCTCGAACCCAACCCACGGGCTGCTCATCTAGCCCAAGCCCAGTCCAAGGCGGGCCATGCCCAAAAGCTCAGCTCTTCAAGGTAGCCCGACTTATTGACAGCCCCACCAATGCTTAAATGGACTACAACTAGAGGTGGGCACGGGATCCGGTAACTCGGCAACTCAACTTGTCCGACTCAGTTCAGACCCAACTCGACTCGAACCGAATGGCAGAGTCAGTCCGAATCGAGTACATGTGGCTCAATCCGAACTCCAACCGAGTCAAGTCCGGGTCACCCTTTAACTTGACTTGACTCGACTCGGACCGAAAACTGACACTTGACTCGATCCAAACCCGACTCGACTCGGCATTTCATCAAACATCATTCGAGCAGTCTTCAAATCTCTACACTTCGCGTGGCCATCAACCAGCATTTCATCAAACGGTTGTCGGGCAGTCTTCAAATGCTTAAGATTTTGATATAGAAAGTAGTTGAAAATTCACCTACGACACTCGCTAGGACAGAGAAGCAAGATCTTGAGATTGAGTTGAGACAGATACAAAGGGTGAGAGAGAAATTCATACAAATACATGAGCAGTTGAGTTTTCACATTAGGTTGAGCACTGCTGATTTAAAGGACCAGGGTGAAAGACATGGTGGACATGATGCTCTTTTGACAAGCCACTAGGAGTTAATGATAAATCAGTTGATTCTGATATAGAAAGCAGTTGAAAATTCTCACTTGTATTTCATTTCCAAACTTGGATCTCTCCTTGACATGATGCCACTGTCTGATGAACTTGACCCGACTCGGGGCTGACTCGATCCGACTCGGTCCCTTTGCCGGGTTGGACTTGGTCCGGTTTGGTCCAGGGCCCAGGCCATGAACGGGTAGGATTGGTTAAAGGATGCCCGACTCGGGACCAAGTCGGATTGAGTTCAAGTCAGGCTTTTCTCAAAACCGGATCAGTTTGGGTCAGCCCTAAGTCGGTCTGACTCGACTCAATGTCCACTTCTAACTACAACAGGAAGCAGCAGTAATAATGACACCCACCGTTGAAACCTTCCTAAGGCCCACCGTGATGGTTAATTGCTGTCCAATCTGTTTATAAGGTCACATAGAGCTGGATGAAGGGAAAACACAAACAGCTTGATCCTAAACCTCTCTAACCCCTAAAAAGTCTTCAACAGTAGGTGTTTAATTACCACTGTATGGCCAACTTGAGCCTTGGAACTGCTTTATTTTTGGATCTGTATCGTAAAATTAAATGGAAAAATGGATGGACAGTGTGGATAAAACCCATACATCACGGTGGCTCCTCATAGCCGCTATCCATCCTAGCTGAGAGCGGATTAGCTGTTACCCGGGGAACAGCTTAGTGGGTGTTACCCTAATCGTGTGGGGGGCCATCTTGATGTATTTTTTTTATATATCCACGTCGTACATCTGTTTTACCATCTCATTTAGGACGTGATCCCAAACCCTAAGAAGATACAGATATCAGTTGGACCAAACCACTAGAAACAGTTACGAATGAACATTAAAAACTTTTTATGGGCCACAGAAGTTTTAGATCAAGCTGATCTTTATATTTTCCATTCATCCAGATCTTCTCGACATTATCAATAGCTTGGATTATAAATAAAAGTTACTAAAACCTTACGATGGGTTCATTGGAATTTTTAATGGTGGGGCACTCAATCACCACTGTTTCCAGTGGTACGGTCCACCTGAGATTTGGATTTGTAATCTCATCCTCAAATGGGCTGGAGAAACGGATGGACGGCCTACATATACAAAATATCATCCATGTGGGCCACATGGTAGGTGTACTACCCAATCTTCGTTCATTTTAGGCGGCAAATGCGCCAGGCCTGAGCTGAGCAGAACCAATCTCTAAAATGGGCCATGACTCAAAGGCCAGGACTGATCAATTCAAAATCTAGGATTAGACATTCCTTGATTATCCATATCTTGGATGATCCTAACCGTGTGATTAGAGGCAACAAAATGGGTAGAGAAAGTAATTGAGGAATGGTCCACTTTGAATGATCAAAAGTAGTCATCGTGCTGGATGGTCAGGATTGTTTTATCATAAAGAATTTCTTTGGGTCCAGTTAGATGGATGGCACAATAATAGATTGGCCACTAAAATGCCCAATTATGTCAAAACTCTCATAAATGGTACATTTTATACTAATTAAAAACACATTTCTCTGTCAATGTGATCTTAAATGCAATATTTGCACATGAGCTTTCACATATAAACAATTTCTTTCCCTCTCATAGTATCTTTCCAGGCCCAGACCTAAGCATCTATTAGGAATACTATATTCATTTCTTCATTCGTTCTGTAAATCAAAGCCGTCCATCAAATGTATCTAATTGTCAAGATATTCTCACCCAAAAAATAAGGTGAGCCATGATATTTGAAACAAGTGAATTATTTAAAAAGCCTTGGATCATGCGCATTTGTTAAGGGATCTTATTCTTGGGCAATATATCAAGGTCGGGCCTTTTAAGTACATGTGGACCGTTGAATGATCAATCGGGTTCGTCCATCTATAGAGGCTTGATAAAAATGGATGCGGTTTCTCTGTAGATGGTGTCAAGGCTTGCGGGCCCCACCGTAATGTATGTGTTTCAACCACGCTCTCATTTCAGGGCATGATCCGAAAAATGAGGCAGATCCAAAGCTCAGGTAGACCACACCACAGGAAACAGTGGGGGATTGAATGCTTACTGCTGAAAACTTGATCTTCGGGGTCCACCACAATATGTGGTCTTGGATGAAGGGAAAACAGAAGTGTCAGGTTCATCCAAAATGGCCCCAAAGAAGTGTTCAACAATAAGTATCCAATCGCAAATGTTTCCTGTGGTGTGGTCCACTTGAGCTTTGGATCTGCCTCATTTTTGGGCTCATTCTCTGAAATGAGCTGAAACAATGGATGGACGGCATGGATAAAATACATATATCATGGTGGGGGCCACAGAGCTTTGACATCAGCTAGCTGGCTGGTGTTGGGGTCAGTACCGTTCCGATAAAAATGACTTATGTGTCAATTGTCATACCTATTATAGGAGCACTTATATCATGCCAGATCCGAACCATCCAGCCTTGTGAGCCCTACCCATGCCAGATCCAAGCCTTTTATCAAGTGGGTCCCAGCATCAAAATTCAGCACAATGACAAGAACAAGAATTGTACAAAAGATGGACGGTTAATGTACGTGTGTGTCGCCTTGATCTGTTAGGCAAGGAATTGAGAAGTGATGAACTCGTATGTGGAGATGGCAGGAGATGCTTCAGCAGCTAAGACAAGTATGGAAACAAAAAGAGATTTACATACATTCAACTCAAAGAACCACAGATGGATATGGAGAGATCGAGATTTACACCATCCCCACCTGAACAAGCAAAGCTTTCTCTGATATTCGCTTTCGAAGATGAAGATAGTCCGTCGCTGGCTTGGCTCTGGCTCGACAATGAAGTGCTGCTCCCTAGATGAATAGGATGCAATGACAGTGATAATGACAGACCGTCGATCCCTTTCTCTTCTTCCCTGCTTTCTTCGTCGAACATTCGCCTCAAAACGAATGGAAATTGACAGTCATCCGACTTTCTCTTCCGGGATGATGTGTGTTGCTGTTGATCATCCAATCTCTCAATCTAAATAGATAAAAATAATTAAGAGAATTAGTTAAAATTTTCATTTAAAAAAATGAATTGTAATGCATCATGACTTGGGTGTGCTTTGGGTGCATGTGTTTGTGACCCATGGGGAAGATTCATCTGGGGTACCACATTACCACAGTGGTCTTATAATTATGCTTCATTTATTATCCTAACCTTTGAATCTTGGAGTTGAATATGAGCCATTAAATATTCATCTTCATATGCAATCACCTGCTCTACAATTTATTTATTTATATTTAATGATGGCCAGGATATCATAGAATCCAGAAAATGAATGGTTGAGATCTTTATTTAAGATGCACTCAGGGGGTGGAAATGGGCCCAGTATGGGAATGAGAAAATGGGGCAACGTATTTTTTTTTTTCTTGCACCCAGTCAGTCAGATGATGCTCCCACTAGTTGGGTTAGTGGGTTTTGAACCCGAGACCAGCAGTTGAAACACCCAGGTGTCCACTAGCTGGGCTAGTGGGAGATCCCCATAATCTGAAACATCTGTTTTCTCTTTACTGCCATGAATAAGCTATTGCAGTTAACCACGTTTAAGTGATGATCCTATTCCTTGATTTTTTAGTTGAATGCGTGAATTTTCTTTTCATCGTTTTGAATCAAAACCTAAGTTTCATCTGGTGGTCCATATAGCATGGAGTCCACAACATGGATGATCCTGATTGCCGGACCACCCAACATGGATCATAATCGTATGGGACACACGGTGGATCCTGTGTTAAAATCATAATGGTATGGCCCACATGAAGTGCTTGAGTTTTTCCCTTACCTGTAAAATGTACATGTTAACAAACTTAGCTCCCCATTTGTCTTTAAAATCCTTAATAGGGCAACATAAAGAAGTAAAAGTTATGATCATGGTTTCCATGGTGGGAACTGAGGCCTAGAAATTATGGAAGATCATCGACCCTCTCCACCATAGTCTACATCGTGTGGTGCTTCCATCCGTAGCACACACATTTAGAGAGATAAAACATGGAGTATCTATTGGCATGTGTGTGGAAGTTATTCAGGGGTATCTATTGGCATGTGTGTGCACGTGTGGCTATATGGCCTCCACGTTTCGTTGAAACTGTCCCATTTTCTCCCGTGACATAAGTGGAATCGGTCATGTGGGCGTGGCAATAGGGTATGATTTTTCCTTGTGGAAAAGCCCAAATGAATAGTGAAAACAATGGGCTTTATATGTAAGTCATGGTAAGAGAAAACTATTGTATGGAGACTCTAATCTGTGCATAAAATAGAGTGTTAGACTAGTTGACTATCCTGGTTGACCGATCGAACATGCTTGGAATCATACAGATAGATCCGTTGACAATTTTGGAGGGATTCGACGAATTGAACTTAGGAGCTCGACGAGTCAAATACAGGGGCTCGACTGATCGACAATATTCAAAATTCTAGTGAAACTCTTTGGATGATTTTCGGCATGTTCAACTGGTCGAACATATGTGTGATCGACAGTGTGCATTGTTTAGTGTTGGAGAGTCGTCAAACTGTGTCAGGCCTGGGTGCTTAGACCGGTCGGGCGACCTGTCTGACTTTGGCCCAGAGAACACAACAAGGCCCCTAGATGTTTCTTCACTCACCTTAGACCGGTCGTCCGATCGGTCTACAGGGGGCTCCGACCAGTCGGGCTACCGGTCGGTGGTGAGGCAACGTGAACGGGTTATGTGAGATTCTTCTCTAGACTGTTTTGTGCAATGGTCGACCGGTCGACTGCGCACGCGGTTTCTGACGCAACTACGCGGTAGTGCATAAGATATTTCTATTTTCGAATTATTACCTAATTAAAGGGGTGTAATCTGGACTTAGATGGAATCCTAAGGTGTCCAAGGTTTCGTAATCGTATTGGGAAGAGGGGAGAATGATTTGTGAGAGAGAGAGAGAGAGAGAGAGAGAGAGAGAGAGAGATTAGGTTTTCTCTGTTTTCCTTGCTTGTGGGCAGTCAATCTCTGTAATCTTCTATTTATCATAGTGGATCGCTTTGTGTCGTGGTTTTTTACCCATTAAGAGTTTTTTCCACTTAAATTCGAATTCTCTTATGGTGAATGCTTGTCTGTGGTTTGATTTCACATTGTTTCTCGTTTGATCTTGCATTACTTTGCGCGTTCGTTTTCCGCTTCTGCTGTCGGTTTTCCCAACAAGTGGTATTAGAGCTAAAGTTGGGGTAGATTAAAATTTGAATCAAAGACGAGAAGATGGTATAAAGTGCAAAATTTAATATAGAGAAGTTCTCCGGCAAAAATAACTTTAATTTATGGAAGGTAAAGATCGAATCCTTCCTAATTCAGCAAGGGCTTAATAAAGCTCTTAAAAAGCGACCCGAGGCTATGAAAGATGATGAATGGACGAAGCTCGTCAAGAAGGCTAGAACCTTGATCTTGTTAAGCCTTACGGATGATGTCCTCTATCACGTCACTAAGGAGAAGGCTATGGCTGATACGATGGCGAAGCTAGAGAAGCTTTATGCCAAGAAGTCACTAGAGAATCGTGTGTATCTGTTGATGCAGTTGTTCACCTTGATGATGGATGAGGGGACAGATGTAGAAGAGTACTTAAGCACGTTCAATAAACTGGTTTGCAAGTTGGTGGATATAGACGAACCGATGAATGATGAATATCAAGCATGCATCCTGTTGAATTCTCTTTCATATCCATATGAATCATTTAGAGACTCTGTGTGAGCAAGGAGGGAGAATATCAACGTCGAGATCGTTATCTCATCCCTCTAGTCGAAGGCAATGAGAAAGAAAAGCGGTGACGTAGGTTCTTGTTCTTCTTCAGAGGCACTGATTATAAGGAGAAGAAGTTCTGAGTATTATGGAGGATATTCAAAATTGGGATCTAAGGCCAAGGGAAAAGGGAAAGCCAAGGTGAAGTGTTGGAGTTGTGGTCAGGAGGGCCACATGAGAAGGGATTGTCATAATCTCAAGTTGAAACAAGAGAGGTATGAAAATTCTTCTAGAGAAGGAGTTAATACCGTAGAGGACAGTGGTGATCTTTGTGAAGTTCTGACTGTATCTGGCAAGGGATCTCACTGTAGTGAGTGGATCCTAGATTCAGGAGCTTCATGTTACGTTTATCCTGACTGGAATTCATTCACGACATACAGGGAGTATGGTGGTGAATCAGTGTTTGTGGACGATGGCTACGCTCATAAGGTTGTGTATATTGGTACGGTGCGCATCAAGATGTTTGATAGGATCGAATGAGTCCTGAAAGATGTGAAGCATGTCCCCAAGATGGATGAATGTGATTTCTCTTGGTGCACTCGAGGCGAAAGGGTGCGTGTTCATCGGCCGCGATCGTTGTTGTGAAGTGTTGAAGGGTGCACTCGTGTGTATGAAGGAACGGAGGTGCAGCCATCTTTACAAGTTGATCGGGAGCACAATTCACGATGGATCTGCAGGATCGGCAGCGGAATCCACGGTTGCTCGTATGTGGCAAGTGCCCAAAGGTCACATGAGAAGAGTGGAAAATGGTGTGAATGTGCAAGGTTAGAGTCGATGGTGGCACGAGAAGCGGTGGAGCTATGATTGAAGTTGAGATGACAAAGCGAAGATAATTTTGATTCAACGTTTGAAGCCCCGGTGGAGATTGTTGGAGAGCCTTCAAACTGTGTCAGGCCTGGGTGCTTAGACCGGTCAGGCGACCGGTCTGACTTTGGCCTAGAGAACATAGTAAGGCCCTAGATGTTTCTTCACTCACCCTAGACCAGTCTACAAGGGGCTCCGACTGGTCGGTGGTGAGGCAGCATGAATGGGTTGTGTGAGATTCTTCTCTGGACTATTTTGTGCAATGGTCGACCAGTCGGCTAACCGATCTACTTCGCATGCGGTTTCTTGCGCAACTACGTGGTAGTACGTAAGATGTTTCTATTTTCGGATTATTGCCCCTTTGAAGGGATGCAATCCAGACTTAGATGGAATCCTAAGGTGTCCAAGGTTTCCTAATCGTATTAGGAAGAGGGGAGAGTGATTTGTGAGAAAGAGAGCTTGGGTTTTCTCTGTTTTCCTTGCTTGTAGCTGTCAATCTCTGTAATCTTCTATTTATCATAGTGGATTGCTTTGTGCCGTGGTTTTTTACCCGTTGAGGATTTTTTCCACGTAAATTCGAATTCTCTTGTGGTGAATGCTTGTGTGTGGTTTGATTTCATATTGTTTCGCGTTTGATCTTGCATTACTCTGTGCTTTCAGCTTCCGCTACCGGTTTTACCAACATTTAACGCTGTTTTGTATTTTGTACATTTTGTTTCTATTTTCAATTTCATGTTATATGAGCATAATCAGAATTAAGGTGTAACACTTGAGTTTTAAATGTCTGAGGAAGGTTTTAGGAGAAGAAAAAGCTCTCTTCAAGTATATTTGTAAGTGTTCTCCATTCTTATAACTTTCATTTTCATAGTGATTCGCTTTGTGCCATGCTTTTTTCCGCAAGGGTTTTTTCCATGTCAATTTGTCTGTCTTTTATGGTTGGATTTGCTAATGGCTTTTGCGATGACTTTGTTTGATTCTCCTTTGAGTTGCTTCCGCGGTCCCAAAAGTAGTATTAAAGATAATGTTGGAAATTAATTTTGAATTGGAGATAAGGTATCAATGACCTCAAGCATAAGTTCGACATTGAGAAGTTCAACAGGAAAAACAACTTCAAACTATGAAAGGTGATGATAAGGGACCATCTAGTTCAGTAAGGATTAGACGATGCACTCCTTGGAAAAGACAAAGTGACCAAAAACTATAAAGGAAGAAGAGTGGAATAAGATAGATAAAAAAGCTAATACCCCGATCGAGTTGTGTCTATCGGATGAGGTCTTTACTCTCATGTATACTCTCATAACCATCAATTGAGAGAGATAAGCTAGACCAAAAGACAAAGAAGTGTTTCTTTGTCGATTGTGGTGATGGTGTGAATGGTTACAAACTATATGATTGGATCACACGAAAGATCATGTGTAGCCGAGACGTTAGATTTGATGAGGATTTCTTGTTCTGCAAGGATGAACACAAGGAACTAGAAAATTAGTTATTGGTGTTGAAGTTGAAAAGGGTAATTAAGACAGGAGCTGAAACTGACACATAGACAAAGGTAAAGGAACAATCACATGTGAGAAGGAATCCACTGAGGGATCGTAGGTTACCAGCGAGATACAAGGATGACTCAAATGTAGCATTTCCCCTTATTACAAATTAGGGGGATTCGTCTACTTTTCAGGAGGTTCTAGATGATGTAGATGTCGAAAAGTGGAAAGCGGCGATCCATAACGAGATGTACTCCTTGTATAAGAATGAAACATGGGAGTTGATGGATCTTTCCGTCGGGTAAAAGGCAATCAGGTGTAAGTGGATCTTTAGGAAGAAATATGTAGGTACAAGGTAAGACTGATAACGAAGAGGTATGTGCCAAGGGAGGGTGTCGACTTCAGCGAGATTTTTGCGCTCATTGTGAAGTAAGTATCTATTAGGATCGTGTTGGCGCTGGTTGCCCAATAAGACATTGAACTGGAATAAATGAATGTGAAGTCTGCTTTTATGCATGAAAAATTGAAAGAGCAGATCTACATAAAGCAACCAAAAGGGTTCAAAATAGAAAGGGTAAAAAATAAGGTTTGTACGTTAAAGAAGTTATTGTACGGCCTAAAACAATTGCCTAGCCAGTGGTATAAGAATTTAATTCTTTCATGGTGAGTTAGTGGTTTACCAGAAGTGAGTATAATCATTGTGTCTACTTCAAAACATTGAATGATTGAAATTTTATTATTTTGGTATTATATGTTGATGGCATACTATGTCTAAGATCGACGTACTGAAAACTCAGTTATCTAGAATATTTGGGACGAAAGATCTAAGGGCCGTAAAGAAGGTTATTGACATTAACATCCATAGAGATAGAAAAAGGAGCAAGCTTTGGTTGTCTTAGGCAGAATACCTTAAAAGTGTTGGTGAAGTTTAGAATTGACAAAGTAAAGCTGGTCAGTGTTCCTTACGCAGCTCATTTTAAGCTTTCTTCGGAGCAATGTCCTAAAATTGATGAAGAAAAACAGATTGTCTCATGTGCCTTATTCGAGTACAGTTGGCAACTTGATGTACGTCATAGTTTGTAAGAGACTGGATATTTCACATGCAATGGGTGTTGTTAGCAAATTCATGTCTAA
This sequence comes from Liriodendron chinense, assembly GCA_003013855.2. NCBI lineage: Eukaryota > Viridiplantae > Streptophyta > Magnoliopsida > Magnoliales > Magnoliaceae > Liriodendron > Liriodendron chinense. The sequence continues at coordinate 1,190,067 of PVNU02001726.1, forward strand.
CCTTGGCAAGTAGCACTGAAAGGTAGTGAAATAGCTACTTTATTATATTCGATATATGTAAAATTACGTCTTGACATTTGAGAAATCAGGGGACAAGTTAGTAGGCTACATGGATTCAAATTATGCGGATAGTGTGAACAAGAAAACTTAGCTCTCTCCAAAACAAAAGCTGAATATGGCGGTAACAGAAGCATTCAAGGAAGTGGTTTGATTACAAGGAACGATAAATCAATTGGGGTTTCAGCAGGAGGTCGTGCCGGTTAGTTGTGATAATGTAAGCGCTATCAATTTGGCAAATAATTTGATTTACCATTCTAGAACTAAACATATTAATAAGTGTTATCACGTTATTCGACATGTGCTTGAGAAAGGTAATATGACCTTGGAAAAGATCCAAACAAGCATGAATTCGGCCGATATGCTTACAAAGGTGATCCCTGTTGAGAAGTTCAATTTCTGTTCGACTTCTCTGGATATGACGAAGATGGAGTGAAGATGGAGTGTGCACGAGAAGCGGTAGAGCTATGATGGAGACGAATTAGAAATGGTGGATGGAGCAAAAGGACGAATATAATTAATGATTAAAGCCTTGGTGGAGATTGTTGCATGGAACCTTCAATCTGTGCAGAAAATAGGTTGTACGACCGGTTGACTACCCTGGTCGACCAATCGAACATGAACTTTGGACAATTTTGGAGAGGTTCAACTATCAAACTTAAGGCTTGATTGATCGACAATATTCGGAATTATGGTGAAACTCTTCAAACTGGTCGAACATGTGTTGTTGACCGGTCAACTAGTGTGTTGACCCATCTTGATCGGTCAATCTAGCGATCGACAGTGCGTGCTATTTTGCGTGTTTTGTTTATATTTTCGATTTTATGTTAGATATATGGGTGTAATCAGGATTAGGGTTTAACACTTGAGTTTTAAATGTGTGAGGAGGGTTTTGAGAGAAGAAAAGGCTAGGTTTTTCATGGTGATTCACTTTGTGCCGTGGTTTTTTACGGAATGATTTTTCTCATGTAAATTCGTTTGTCTTTCGTGATTGGATTTGCTTATGCTTTGTTTGATTATCCTCTAAGTTACTTTCGCGGTCCGAACAAAAGCAACAAGGAGGAAATGAGAGAAATCAAACAACTGTCTGTAGATATAATCGATGCATCTGTAGATCCAATGGCTAGTTGTGATTTTAATTTGCACTATTTGAATTGCCTCCATGCCAACCTCTTCCTAATGTTAAATCTCGAGATGTGCATTATGGATCATTAAAAGGGAAATAATGGATAAAGATTCTTAGAAGATGGCTATCTAAAAATGGGTACCTGAAAATCCCAATTGAGAATCAAAGGTCATACAAGTGTATATGCACGCACATGTGTGCATGAATTAGTATATACAGATAGAAAATAAAATTAATACTTAAGATCAGGAGGGTGAAAGTCCTCTGGTGACCATATACAAAAGGTTAAGATATGGGAGCGTCGTTTGGCTATTAAACACTTTTTCCCACCGCGTGCATATAGCTCACCTACGCTAAGGTTCGCAGGGAAGCTTCTCTCTATGTGTGTATGTGTGTGAAAAGATAGAAGGGAACTTGAGTATTATAATTAAATCAAGAGAAGTACATGACACTGTAAAAAGAGGTTTAAAATGGATGACCATAAATCAATATTAATTCTGGTGTAAAATTGCCAGAACTATGTATCATGAATGCTCCGAATGCTCAAACAGTAAGTAGCTTAATGGTTGCTAATGTATTAGGACTTGCTATCTTTTGATGCACATTTTTTCATAGTGATGATTGGACAGTATTTTATTATACATTGTAAATATGTGGTGTTGCAATATAACCTTGTCAGATATCACTATGTAGTTGATATGACTAGGCATAAATCACTATGAAAGTGATGGGCCAATTCTCGATGATTCTCTTATTGTTTAAGCTATAATAGATGTTAACATAGCTAGTATTTTTTTCCATGTATATAGGCTTAAAATAGTGGGAGAATGTTCACTAAATAATTATTAGTATTTTATAGAGATTGAATAATGGATAAAGACTAGATGCATAGGGTGGCCAAATAGCCATCGATTATTAGATAATAACCACGGGTGATGAGGCAGAATAACATCACGCTGTATGATGAAAATGAATAGATCATACTCATTGGACAACTCAAATGATTAGGTAGTCATCAATTTGCAGCCAGATATAGAAAAGGTATTCTAGCTCACACCGTTGGAAAAAAAACGGAAAGATACTACTAAATCAGAATTTATTACCCTTGTCTTAGATATATCATAATAATGAGAAAATGAGTTAAGTGGTTACCAAAATATTAGTAATCATTGATGAGGAGGTGGAAAGTAGATTTAAGAAGCTGAATGTATCTCCTATAGTTTCGAAACCTATTACGTAGTATAGATAAATTAACCAAAGAGTTGGATCATTTATGTGAGATAACTTCAAGTTATTTATTAATAAATATTGTGGTTGGTCTGTTGATAAAGACGATCATGGTGTGTCATTATGAGATTGTAAAGGTTGTTACGTAGAGGCAAACGGTGGTAATTATACATGTTACGAGGATTGTAAGGTTGTAATAGTTGTTAAAAAAGACCCCAAAAAGCCATTATACCCCCATAACACCCTTTCACAGGCTGATACAAGGATTTTGTTTTTTTTTTTTTTTTCGATAAAAAAAGAGAGCCTAAAGGCCGTTATGAGGTCCGTAATAGCCATTGTAGCCAATATCATAAAGGTAATGGTGGTGGTCGTTATGGCCACCATTACAGTCCACTTGAGTGTTTGATCTTTCTCATTCTTGCGCTTATAGATTAAAATGATCCAAGAAAAGGGATGGGTAGCATGGATAAACAGATACATCACAGTGGGCCCCTCCACAGATCTACCTGGACGGTAATCCATCTAAGTAAGGGAAGGATGCAATCTGCATCCAATGTGGTGTAACACTAACATCATTACTCCTTATAGTTGATTGGAGCTCTCAAATCAGAGTAATCCGTCATACCATCTGACTTGGATGGGCGGAGGAGTATTGACGTGGCTTAGTTTCGTGGGCTCCACCATGATGTATGTGTTATATCCACACCATACATCCATCTTATGAGATAATTTTATGGGAAGAGACAAAAAATGAGGCACATCCAAAGCAAAAATAGACCACACCACATGGGAAGAGACAAAAAAATGAGGATTTAAAGCTTGCCATTAAAAGCTTCTTGCAGCCCATGGAAGAGTTGGATGAAGCTGGTAACTTGAGTCATGCCCTAAAATAATATTGCAAAATAGATAGACACTGTGGATATAACACATATTAGGAAAGTTATATAGGTGAATACTTTGCTTGGTATTGGTATGACATTCGCCTTTATTTGGGACCTACTGCACTAGTGATAACCATTACCCATTTACATTTACATTATAATATATTACTATAGTGATAGTTAAAACAAACAGGGCTTAAGACCAGTATGGTACTGCAAGCAGCCTTTGGCCAACATGCTGTGTGATCTGGTTGATAGATGGTGCCAATTTAAATTCATGGGTCTATTTGGATTGGGGGTAAATTAGGGGAAAATAAAGGAAAGCAAAATTCTCACATAAGCAGATGATAAATTGACATCAGTGCCAGCGAAGGGAACCTCTTGCACTTGGTTCTGTTAAAAATTGTTTTCCTTTTCATTTTCTAGGGTTTGGAATATTAGCAATAAACTAGAGGCAGGCAAAGAAAACCTCTTTTCCTTTCACTTTTGCATTTTAAAATGTCATATCAAAGGAAAGGTCTTTCCTTATCGCTAAATGTGAGGGAAAGGATGGGTGGGTTGTTTGATGGGAAAGAAAAGGGAATAATTTTATCTTTACAATCAACCTAATACATCCCAATCAAATAAAACTGGTTGTTTTACTTCATTCCAAACTGATACCATAGTCCATAGTGTATACACCAACACCCTGTACACATGAGTGTCCATTTGAAGAATAGACATGGGTGTATAGGGTGTTGGTGTATAGGGTGTTGGTGATACCTCAGCCCATCGACACCCCAATCCAAATCTCTGAACCCACCTTGAAACATAAGCTAAGGATTGCTTTGTGATGAAGATAAGTTTAAACATATATAAGCTAGAATTTCAACCACTCACTATTTTACTGACCCATAAATTGGATTGCTGAAGAGCCGCACGTTAGTGACACACTTAAGGAGATGAGTCACCATTCCTTTTTGTGTAGAACTAACATAAGAATCCAATCCAATCCATCGATCAGATCGGGAGTAAATTAGAAATGATCAAGTGGGGCCAATGTATGGAAGCCTTCCCATGCACCAGTTGCATATGGATTGATGGCATCCACAGTTCCTATAGGGCCATCTGTTTAGTCAACTCTTCATAGCCTGCCTTGAAACAAAATCGTCCCGATCAGATAATCCGAACTGTCAAGTCAATGGCATGCAGGATTGGATGGACAAGATCATCCAATGACTGTGTTTTTGCAGACAACAGAAGAAGGGTAGACTGGATCTAACAGACGGTTGAGATGATAAGTGACATGTATGCCGACAAATCCAAATGCAAGAAGGTGCATGGGATGCTTTCCGTACACTGAGCCCGCTAGATCATTTCTGGGTGTAAACAGTGGTTCCCCTTGAGAAAGGAGAAAAGAGTAGCCTAGTAGTAGGCAAAAGGCGGGTAGTCCTTCGAGACTCTTTGAATTTGATACTCTGGCAGTGTGAGTATTTGATACGCAGGAATTTGGAATTTTACACGAGTCCGTCCAAATTGCAGGACCCAATGCAGGGAGGACATCATCCAAACTTAAAAACCTCTGATCAATGGGCATTTTTTCATCTGGATTAGGACAGTTGGCTGTTTTTCATTTTGACCGTCCCTTGAGATGTCCATCAGTAGGCAACTTAGCAGGAAATAAAATCACTCTAATTTTCTGGTTCACAGGCTATCCAAGATCGGACCCACTATTTGAATCGTTCAATTTAAGATACTATCTCAAACAGTGTGCAAATTCCAAGTGCCTGCGTATCAACTATCACACTCTGCCAGAGTATCTAAGTAGACATGGACGGTCTTATTTTTTTTTTTAAAAGACGATCCTAACCATTCAAAGGTGGGCTTGAATGTAAAACTTTGACAGTGCTCTGACTATTTCTCCATGGCTAGGATAATCTGTGGAAGCTCAAACGTTGCCCAAGACATACACAGAGTGGGACCCACCTCTTGAACAGATCTGATCATTCATGCTCATGTATGGTCGAACGATACGACTACGGATTCACTTGAGTAGTCCGCAGACTGGAAAACATGAAAAAAGAGGAGAAAAGAAAAGAAAAGAAAAAAAAAGGAGGAGCAGTTTTACCTTTTGGAGGTTGAAGAAATGAGATTCTTCTACAGTGAATCCTAATGCATTGATATTGTAAAGATCGTCTGCCAAAATCTCTTCTTTTGCAGCATCTTTCTGCCATCTGAAAGCACCACCTTCCTTTATTCCTCTCTTCCCAGCGTTGGCTTGCAGATAATAATCATCAAAACAGTACGGATATGGGACTGCTTCATATGTTCTTTGGCTGCACTGCAAGCTATCAGACTTGCATTTCGTCTCCATACGGGCTCTAATAATAATATTAAAAAAAATGAGAAATAGGTAATGAAAAAGATGGAAAAGATGGGAAGGAGGGAGTTTTTTGTTTGTTTTTTGAAATGAAAAGCTTACCTTTTTGGAGGGAGAGAAAGGTGTATTGATTCATATTGGAATTCCTTCGTGGGTTTTGCAGAGGAGAAAAAACCATCATCATTTTCTTCAGCAACATCATCAGAAGATGGTTTTGTTTGTTGGGTGGAACGCACAACATCACTTGTGGAAGGAACTGTAAAAAATGTAGTATTTCATTTTTACTGGAAAGGAGTATAAGAAATAATAGCAATTAAGTAGGCTAATGAATTAAATTAGCAATTTAAACAGAAAAAAAGAGAGATGCTCTCTCTCTCTCTCTCTCTCTCTCTCTCTCTCTCCACCTTTTTTTGGCCCTTAAGCAATCCCATTAGAAAGAACAAAAATAAGGATACCAACAAAAGAATAAAAGGTTATTTCACCAACTCACTGGAAGAAATATTTGAAAACATGCTATTAACCAACTGATTAGAAGAAATACTTGAAAACATGTTATGAACCAACTGATTAGAAGAAATACTTGAAAACATGTCATTCTTCACCAACTGGTTACAGGAAATACTTGAAAACATGTCATTCTGCACCAACTGGTTACAGGAAATACTTGAAAACATGTTGTTCTTCACCAACCGAAAAGAAGAAATACTTGAAAACGTGTCGTTCTTCCCCAACTTACTAGAAAAAATACTAGCAAGCCTGACTAAAATAGGGGTCGGTAGGAAGATAGGTATATGTGTGTTCACACACACACACACACACACACACACACACACACACACACACACACACACACAGAGAGAGAGAGATGACTCCTCCTACTTCAAATCCAATACATAAAAAGCAACAAAAACAGAAATTGATTTTAGGTATTTCTTATTCACTAGCATAGAAAGAAAAGGGAGAAAAGGAGGGGTAAAAACCCCATCCATACCTTGTCCGTTAATATCAGTTTTCATGCTCCTATACATCTGATCAAATACATAAGAAACCCAGAAAGGAAAACAAAAGGTTAGACGCTAGAAATCATGACTTCTATGCTATAAAACTTTGAATGCAGAAGGGAAGAAAACATATGTAAGAAAAACGAACCTGAAGATGGCTTTTGACATGTGAAATTGTCAGCCCTCTCACATCCATCAGCTGAAGAACAAGCTTGGGTGTGGCTTCTACCACAAATGGAAGAAAAAAAGAAGAAGATAAAATCATCACTTAGTTCCAGCAACTAGAAGAGAAAGAAGAAAAGGCGAACAAACCTATGTAAGGAAAAGGCAAAAAAGAAATAAAGAAAGGAAAAAAAAAAATCTTACTATCTTGGCCTCCTAGCCTTTCAATGGCATGCACAAAGCAGTGATGAAGATCAGGAGTCCATCTCAATCTAGGCACCTTAGACCTGATATACTGCCTAACAGCTCCGGTCCTTCCACAGCTACTCATTGCTCTATCGCCAAAAAAACACCAATATAAATCCAATCAAATGACTCCTCTCTCTCTCTCTCTCTCTCTCTCTCTCGAAATCCAAAACAGTAATTTTTTTCCTATCTGGATCCTCGTCCAAACGCCCCCAGAAACTTCAAACTCTCTACACCTTTGAGCTTTTGGGTCTCTTCTCCAAAAGCCTCGAAACACCAACCTTTCACGGCTTTCGAGCTTTTCAAGCTTCTGGATCTTCTTCCATCCTCTCTTTCAATACCATTTTCCAGTTCAAAATCCTACCCAAACATGATATACTTGTTTCCAAAACGCCCTAAAAACTCAAATTTCCTTTTTTTCCTATCTCACGAAGAAAAACCCGTCTCTCTCTCTCTCTCTCTCTCTCTCTCTCTTAATGCGAGCAGGCTACAAAGAGAATTCCCGTCACGAGCTTCTGATATTCTGGACATATAATAATTACGAAAGCTTTGACCAAACAACGCCAAAGTCTTCATCATCACAGAAATCCAAATCACATGAAAAGAGAGAAAAACCAAAAAAAAAAAAAAAAAAAAAAAAAACGGCTGTTGAGTGTCTGACATCATTTCGTTTCTAGGCGACCAGAATAGCGTACAAACGCCTTTTTTACGCATGCAGCTCGTAAACGCCACATATATGCGGCCCACCATCTAAAATCAACTCCGTCCATCAGTTGACAACCCTGTGTTCATGGTACCTGGCAGTTGTCAACCTAATAGAAACCTAAGATGGGTCACACCAACACAAACAATGTAATATTTCTCGTAAATCTAGGTTTACTATGTGTGGCCCACCTGAGTTTTAGATCATTCTGATTTTTTATAGTTTCTCTTCATCCTGGTGAGTTACACCTGATTAACGGGTTTGATGCAAGATACATACCACGGTTGCTTCATGGGCAATCCTATGGCTGGCATCCCATCTCCATCCTTTCATGTGGTTTGGCCCACCTAAGATGTGGATCTGGCTGTTTTTTTATGGCCTCCGTGCTCAAAATAAAGATACAACATGATGGACAGAGTAGATTTTACACAGAATATAGACCATGGTGGTCCACAGGGCTGGCGCTGCAGGGATGCGAATTAGGTGTTACCCGGGAAACACTTTAGTGGGTGTTATCCTTACCGTGTGGGTCCCACATTGATGAATATTTTGTATATCCACGCCGTCCATCCGTTTTACCATATCATTTTAGTACGTGATCCCAAAAATTAAGCATATCCAAATCTAAGGTGGCCACACTATTGGAAAAAGTGGTGAATGATCATTAAAAGCTTTTGTGGTCGACAAACGTTTTGGATCAAGTTGATCTTTATTTTTTATTTTTTTACTTAATGCAGGTTTGGTTTACCTTATCAACGGATTGGATGGAAAATAAAAACTACGGTGGGAATTACTGTGGGCCCTAGGAAGTTTATAATGGTGAGTGTTCAATCTAAACTGTTTCCTGTTGTGTGGCCCACCTGAGAGTTGAATCTGCTTAAATATTTGGGAAATCGTCCTAAAATAGGCTGAAAAAACGGATGGACGGCGTGGATATATAACACATCATTAAGGTGAGCCCCAAGGTAAGGGTAACACCTAATACACTCCCGCCAGAGGATTCCGGTCCGTTTGAAGCAGTGTGAAGCTTGATTACCATAACGCCCTTCCTTCCTGTTTCCTTAGACGGGTCAAAATCCTGCTCTTCTTTCTCTCTCCCAAAGTCAACTTTGTAAACCTAACTAAAACCTAGAAGGACAGAATTCCATGCAAATGCATAGCCTGAGATGTACAGAAGAGCGTTCATCGGTGTGGCCTACTGTATGGATGGTGGCCTTTAATTAAATAAGTCCAGTCCACACATCATATGGGCCAACAGACTTTCCACTGCCTATTTCTTCGCCACAAGGGTGGCCCAACTGAAGACCCAAAAAAAAAAAAAAAACGTGCCAAGGGCGAACAGCTGGGGAGAGTAGGATTCTGATCTTCCTAGGATATGATGCACGTAGCATGTTCCGCCTTGATTACTTACAAGTGGGGCCCATATTTCAACGATCCAGATGATATGTTCGAAGAACCTACCATTGGTGGAATGACTGAATAATTCTAAATGTTAATTAGTCATGTGCAATAATCCTAAAGAAACAATTTTAATGGGTATATTCATTTAAGACTGAGCCGAAAATTACAAGCTCATACAGACCGGTCCGCAAACTAAAAGGTGCACTGGCCAGCTTATAAAAAAGCCCTACATACAATCAGGTTACCCTATAAAAAGCCCTACATACAATCAGGTTACCCTTCCCGCAAAGCCTCCAATCCTGTCCGTCAAGGACTAACTGACCTCTCAAGATTTGAGAGAGGTCTCTTGCCAATTCAAAGATCCGATGCATCTGAGAGTTACTTCCCCAATACGCCAACTTATTCGCCATGGCATTAGCTCTCTTACTGTATGGGATATTTTAACCACTAAATTTTTGCTAAGAGCCGCCACTCTCGTATGCCAATACTAACTTCCCAAAAGAAACAGTTAAAGCCATGCAGAAAACACTGCTGCACATTAGGATCTTCCAATGTCGGGTCCATTAGATCAACAGTCGGTGTTACTGATGTGTAGGCCCCACTTGTCTAAATTACACTGTAAAGGATACAATGGAGCCTATGTTTCACTGATCTGGACCATTCATTTGATGGGGCGCACCATGCATGAACTCATTCTCTGAAGATCTGATCACAGATTGTAAGGTGATAGTTTTCGAATCTTTGGCATTTTCCAGTTGAATGTGGAACCGC